>CAMZMU010000034.1:31953526-32618289 GCA_947311845.1 Poa pratensis | reverse complement strand
CTTGGAGTCTCAACCTAACCCATTTACTTTTCACGCAGGTAACTACGTGAAGGGCCATCAAGACTGTTTTCTGGCGCCGTTGCCGGGGAATCATTGCTGAAAGGTTTATCCAAGGGTCCCCTGCACTAGCTCTGTTTTCTGGCGCCGGTTTATCCAAGGATATCTCACCAAGTCAACTTCATCACCAACTTGTGCTAACACCTAAGCTTGGGGAGGTTGCACCTACGTGAGCATCATCTTATCCATCTTTACCTTCAAAGCAATTTATCTTGTTTTGTCATTGTCTTGCATATTTATTTTCAGTTTTGCATAAAAAATTAAAAAACACATAAAAACTTGCTAAAATGGGAGAAAGAACTAAGTTGTGTGATTACACAAACACTCCAAATGATCAATTTATTGCTAGGCCCATTGCCACACCTAAGATAAATGCTGAGTTATGAAGTAAGTCCTAGTTTGTTGAACTTGATAACTAGGGAACAATTTGGCGGTAGTGCTATGGAGGATGCCTCTATGCATCTTCATGATTTTGTTGAAATATGTGACATGCAGAAATTTAAAAATGTGGAAAGTGATATTCTAAAACTGAAGTTATTTCCTTTCTCACTTAGAGGAAAAGCTAAAGAGTGGCTGCATTCATTACCTATTGATAGCATTAAAACTTGGGATGATTTAAAAGAAGCTTTCATTAAGAAATACTATCCCCTGTTAAAATTTTGCAAAATAGAAACAACATTCTTTCTTTTAGGCAAAATGAAAATGAACATGTTGCTATGGCTTGGGATAGGATTAAACTTATGCTTAGAACTTGTCCATCACATGGGGTCAACGAATGGACCATACACTCTTTTTACAATGGTCTAAATTACATGTCTAGAAATATTCTTGATTCTGCTGCTGGAGGTGCTTTTATGGGAAAAACTATAGTAGAAGCTAAGAACATATTGGAAAGTATTTTGCAAAACTATAGTCAATGGCATACTGATAGAGCACCTAATCCTTCTAAGAAAGTGAACTCCATAGAAGAAACAAATGATTTGTCATCTAAAATGGATACTATTCTTGCTTTCATTAATAAACAAAATATTGAAAATGTGCCTTTGCAAGAACTAGTTGGTAATAATCCTGAAAATATTGATGTCAACTTCATTAGGAACTATGGTAATAATGGGTATGGTAACAACAATTATAACTCTTATAATAAACCCCCATATGTGCCAAACAAATATACACTAGTAGTAATGTTTCTAGTGATTTGGAAAACACCATTAGATCATTTATATCTACTCAAAAGGAGCTTAATAAGGAATTTATATCTAAGTTTGAAAAACAAGACTCTTTGTTTGAAAGGGTAGATCAGCTCACTAAGGAAGTTTCCTCATTAAAGAACACCATTATAGCTCAAAAACATGAGGAAACAATTAAATATTGTCAAGAGGTTATAAATAAATCTTGGGAACATATTCATGAGCAAGAGAGAATTGCTAAGGAAACTATTATGGTAATGAAGAAAAGAAAGTTGAGAAGTTAAAATGCTTAGTGAAGTAAAGGAACCATTGCTTGACTTAGAGAATTGTAGCTTGCATGAATTAATATCTATCTTACAAAAATTTGCAAGTGATCCTTCCATCAACTTAACCAAGCTGGTTTTGGTTCTTATATTGCTAATCATGTTAAAAGAAAAGATTGCTAGGTACAACCAAGAGGCTATGATACCACCTAAGCTTGGGGATATATGGATTCCCAAAGTCCTAGTAACCATTGGAAAAGAGACACACCATGCTATACTTGATCTAGGATCTAGTGTCTCTGTTTTATCTAAAGAACTATATGAAGTACTTGAATTAAAAATCTTGAAAAATGCTCTATTGAACTTGCACTTGCTGATGATTCCATTAAACATGCTTTAGGAAAAGTAAGTGATGTTATGGTAGAGTTACATATGACATTTGTGCCTGTTGATTTTCTAATCATGGATATGGGGAATAAAACCTCTAGTCCAATTATTCTTGGAAGACCTTTTCTTCGTACTACAGGTGCTATCATTGATTCAAAAGAAGGGAATGTGAAGTTTCAGTTTCCACACAAGAAGTGCATGGAACACTTCCCAAGGAAGAGGGACACACCAGTTCAAGCTCCCTCATGAGCTTCGTCCACAATAAACATCAAGTAAGAAGCCTAGCTATATGGCTATAAAGAAAGCGCTTTACGGGAGGCAACCCGGTTGTTTTTATTTGTGATTTTCTTTGTGTCCTCTTGCTGTAACAAGAGACTTAGTGTTTAGTTTAGTTTCTGGAATTTTTAATAAAGTGCCAAGTTTTACTCATTTTGGTTGAAAAGTTGCTTATAGCGTTCGGAGATTTTATTCCTGCACGAATCTGTGCACGGTATGATTTTTAATTCTTATTCTGTAACTCCGAATGAGCTCATATTTAAACTGTAGTGCAACTTTTCATCCTCTGTATGCATGAATTTTTCGGAATTTTCGACAAAGTTAAGTAGGGTAGAAAAATACGTTTAGCTGCTGCTTTTTCTGGACAGATTCTGTCCCATTTTGTTTGATGCATGCTTAGAACTTTTAACTTGAATCTTTTTGATCCAATTGAGTTTATGAGTAGGCATACAACATTATACACTTTCTGGACATTCATATGAATTTTTGTCTAAGGATTATATGCAGCAAGAAATCTATTTGTTTATCACTACTAATGCACCCCACAGAAAAAGAAATGGGAGAAACGGTGTTTTGAAGTTTTTTCACAGGGATTAGAGGAGATGCACCAAGAGCTATCCAAGGATGGTGAAGACCATAAGCTTGGGGATGTGAAGACAACCCCACTGGACCTACACACTCTCGGTTTGCACACGTCTAACTTCTGTTTTTCGATCGAAACACTTTATCGCATAAACTTGGAGCGTCTTTTTGTTTGTTTAGGTTTGATTTTTATTTTGTGAGACCACCACACTATCATTTATATATGAGAGAGCTACTGGAAATTTGGGTTGAATTATGTTGGATGCTATTATAAGATTGGGAAAAGGGATGTTGGAGTTGTTTTAAAAGATACATATAGTTGCATGATTCATGAGCTTGTTAATGAGTTAATTTGCAAGTATTTTATCAAGAGCTATCTTTTATTCATGTTTTGATGCTGAATGTTATTTTACTTGTTTAACATGGATTAGTTAGTTCTATGGACACTCATGCATGCATTTAGATGGTCAACTTTCTCCCTCTTGCTAGCCCAAAAATTCCAACAAGCAAAAACTTGTTTCCAACACCTTCAACCAAAGTTTTTCCAGTGAGTCCACCATATCTACCTATTAGCTTTATGCTATTCGAGTATGTTTATCATGATATTTGTGTTATCTATACCTCTGAATGAAAATGCTTATGTTGTTGATTGTTATGGGAAAAGTTGGTTATAGCTCTCTCGAACTTGATGCACACTTTACTTTCATTGCATAAATAAAATATGACCCATTGTGATTAAAATTATGATGTTGTGACTTGACAAATGTCTTTGGTTGAGAGTTAGCTCATATGTGCTGTCACATGGCAAGCTTTCAACATGCACTTCATTTAGTTGATATCATGTACTTTTGTTTATGGATGCTTACCATGGGTGAAATAAATGTGGAAATGAAGTGAGTTTAAATGAGTTTGTATAAATGGTTAGAGAGACGCCTGGGCCGCTAATCTAAGCCATGCATCATTCATGGTGGAAATTTACTTACATGCTATGGTGAACCTTCTGTGATACACCTTACAATAAAAAGCTATCAATGGTAAATAAAAAGGGTGTTGAGATTGTTCATTGTGTTTGTTTGTCTTGTCATTTTGATATGGGCTTGTTCCATATCCTGGGACAAGAGGTACCCCAGTTGACGCTCTTAATGATACTATTATTACTTACAATGATATTTAACTTGAACTTGCTTTGTTTTCCAAGTTGAGTAACACATGGAGTAGGTACTTGTATTCAAGGGGCATGAGACTTTCAACCTGTACTTTGTCAAGCACACTACTCATATTGCTTTCACTTTAAACTTAATCATTCAAGATGCTATGATAGGGGAATGAGAGCTTGACACCAAGGATTACCACATTACAATCATTAACTTAAGTAGAGAAGTTCAGAAGTTAGATGAAACTTATTCATGCTTTACCTCTACTCAATATATATATCTTTCCAAAGTGTCCACCTTTTATATTCAGATTTTCATCAATACTCTATGACCATTGTAGGATGTTCTTACTTATTATTATGCATACATGTGGTCCATAGTACTTTCTTTATGTTACACTTTGTGAATTATCATTGAACATCCTTGCATTGAATACTTGATATCACTTCATAAACTATCTTGCATATTGCTACTCCTTTTAAGAATGAATCATTTGACTCTATGTAGCAATAGTAATCATCTTTGATATCCATTGATAGTATTAAATTGCAAAGTCCATGTTAGTTTTATCACCTTCATACTCGAGGACGAGTATAGGTTAAGCTTGGGGATGTTGATGCATGTAAAATGCATACATGAACTTTGCATTATTTTACTTATATTCCAGTCATATTTGCATCATATAAGGGTTATATCACTGTTTTATAATGATTTTGGGAATATTTGATATGTTTCCTATTTTTATGGAATTAACCCTGCGCAGGCAGAAAACCCTATTTCTATATTTTAATGTTTCAGGGACCCAAACGACGTCCAAATGACCTGGAAATTTACGAGCATCAGTTTTTGGAAGGAAAAAGCGTGGGAGCGAAGGAAGCAAACAAGCGGAGGCCCGAGGGCCCAGTACCTGGCCGCGTGGGCCCCCCTTTTGGCCTCGGAGCTCCGTTGCCGTCGATCTTTCCTCCGACTCGTTTTGACCTAAAACGCCTATAAAAATAGCCCCCGACGTTCTCTGGAAGGAGCGCCCGAAACACAGAAACACCGAAACAGAGACCTGGAGCTGCAGATTGGGGGGGAAAACTCCGGCGGGGCGCTGCCGGCGTGGTCTCCATCTTCTCCAACGACTTCTCCACCGTCTCCATGATGAAGAGGGAGTAGTCCACCTCTGGACTATGGGTTTGTGGAAGTAACTTATGTATCTCTCTCTCTGAGCTTCACTAATTAGTACCGTATGAGCTGCTGAACATGATTACGGTCATCTATGTAATACCTTTGTGGTGGATCTTTTTATGAGTTAATATATGTTTGAGATTGCAATGGTTTTGTTTCAGTTATGAAAGTAGATGCATATTATGTACCCCGTTCTTATTTACTTGTCATGATCAAGCATGTTTATGAGAGCGTGTGAGGGGGAACGTGTGCATTAGTTGGAGTAACGGGGGGTGGCTAGTGCAGTGAACGTGAGAGAAAGTTCTGCGATCCACTTGGGTTTTACCTTACTTTGTTGCCTCACTAGGGATAAAAAGAAATACCATGCTACCGGAGATGTGGGTGTGACCATTGCCACTACTCCATGACTAGATCTAGCATGTTCTTATTTTAACTTCATGTCATGATACTTATTGCTATACTCTGAGTTATCTTAATTACTGAGGTGTTATGATTTAGTTCGCATCTTGGTGGAGTATAAGAGAGACTAATAACCAAAAGGTCTCTATGTTAGGACGTGATGCCCATATAATTATAACTTGTCATTAAACTGTTGTGTTGCAATCTCATATGTCAACTCTAGTGTTCCATTGTCTACCACTTTATTAAAGAGAGAGTGCATTTGTGAAACCATGAACCCCGGTCCATTTTTAATCATAAGAAACACCTTTCCAACAACTTTTACCACTTTTCCATTTTCTGCCATTTAAAAATCCGAAAATACAAAAACACTTTTACATCTTGCATTCATCAATAAAACCCAAAAATATCATTTATCATTGCTACCACCATCCTTGCATATTTATTTACCACCATTGCATATTTATTTCTTGTTTGCATTGCATATTATCTTGATATCATTCTCACACCTTGTGCTTGACAACCACTAGGTGAGGTTGAGGACCAAAACATTTACTTTGTTTTGTAGGTAACCAAAAGAAGGATAGGAAAGATAAATCTTCACTACTGATTCCCCGAGAGTTCGATATTAAACCCTCGAGTCACCCTCGTGGGGAAAACACGTCTTCCACTTACTACACACTCTGCACTTGGAGTCTCAACCTAACCCATTTACTTTTCACGCAGGTAACTACGTGAAGGGCCATCACTGGGTCATAAAAATCATATATAAACGAAAAGTTGCTCAAAATCATGAGTTGAAGCTTCAAACATCGGAAAAATTCACAGCCTCACTCGAACACTCGGGGCTGTGCAATTATGTTCCATACTCTATGTGTTTTTCATAAACCCCACTCGATACACTCGGGGCTGCGCACATACACATAAACAAATACACTACGTACAAGTGGCAAATTTATACTCGGGGCTGTCCTCTATACAGAAATACCTAATCTTCCGTTCATCCTTGACTGGTAGAACATGGGCCCATAAGTTGAGCGTGATAACACTCAACCATCACCCTCGCATACTCGACTGTACGTCAAGTTGCGACTGTGACAAAGTCGATCCCAGGCACGGATGGATGTAGCTGCATATTTGGACGCTGACTGTCCGGATATACGCCATCGTTGCGTTGGCTCCATCCACAAGCTCTCTGGGTGATAAAATCTCGAATAGACCTGCACTCCCGGAAAAGCCCGAGCAACGCATGGATTCCTTGAGGTTGCGGCCCCGTCGAGAAAAGAGTCTGTTGATTCGACTGAAGGCCGACCTGCATAACTCGAGCAGCAGAGTGCTCCGCCACACTCGATCCTTTATGTGCGAGTATGCGCGCACTCGTTCTTATCCAAGCGAAAGTGCTGACGGCCCGTCGTTGGTTCGTCAGTCGCATTGTTCAACTGCTTCAACACGAGCTTGCTCTGCCTGGAAGTCTGGAACAAAGCCTGCAACAACGCACGTTGGATCAACAAAAAGGACAGGACTATGAACTCTGAGATTAAGGCAGTCATGCTTACACTCGAGTTGTCTGTTCACGATCTCCATCTCGCCAAGCACATAGTCCCTCTCGCTGAGTGGGTAAAGCAGGCCTCGCCCTCATCCTATCCAGCTCGCTCTGGGCACCAACTCTGCTCCAGTTTTACGACTCGAGCCTTCATATAACGCATTACTGTGGCATCATTTGCCACCTAAGCTCGAGATCGAGTGGAAGCACGACGCCGCGACCAGCCAGCTGAAGTAGCGGCTGCCCGTGGCTGTTCCAAACATCATAAAAATCTCATGTCAGATGAAGGGATTCATCACAAAGCTCAGGCGAGTAATAGCACATAGCCTTACAGGCGAAAACATAAAAAGGAACCAAATCCATACAAATATAGCAAAAGCGTACGCATACTCGCGATATCATAAAAGCATAATTACAGTCCATAAAAAGGGTAGATGGCCCTAAAGTCTATGATGCAACTCCGACCTAGCCCTACCGCGCGCGATTGGCGACCCCGCTGACCGCGCTCCACGGTAGTCATAAAAATTTCAGCCAGCGCGCGGCTGGCTCGTTCACATGCTTCAGACACCAGTTCCCGTCCGGCTTCCGAGGGAAATCAGACAAGCGGCCTTGAAGTCACCCTCTATCCCATGACCTAAAAGGAGCTTGAGGGTGGTCTCTGAGCCGCGTACCGTCAGGGTGCGAGCAAAACTCGCCATAGTCAAGGTTCCCGGCCTAGGACGTCGGCGAAGCCATCCACAGTCGATGGAAGTTGGCCAGACAGAACACGCCCTTGTATACGGCGCCGAGTGTGCTCGTAGACTTGGCGAGTGCATCCTTCGCTTGGGCGGAGATGGTCAAGGTCGCCAATAGCAAGGTCGAGGGACAAATCGCCACTGCCTGGTCTACAGGTGCCGGTGCGCCAACAACTCCTTCAAAAATCAGAGAGAACAGAAACTCTTACACAACACTCAGCGGCAACAGAAGTAAACAAAAAGTGGCAAATTTTACTAACCGCCCACGTCTCGGGTAAGGCTAGCCAGCCACTCAGCATACTCTTTCTCGCGCAAGGCAGCGGAGTCCTTGGCATCATCCAAAACCTTCTTGACTCACACGCTGCTTGGCGAGTGCATCTTCTAGCTCTTTAACCTGATCCTCAGCTGATTTCTCGTCACCTGGATCCGGAAAGCATAACTCAAAATCATAAGTAAAAGACAGCAAAAGAAGCTTCAGAAGCAGCAACTACACTTACGGGTGAGCTGTTCCAGGTCACGCGTAATGTTTCTCTCCTGCTCCATCTGACAAAAGCTTTGCCCGATTCTACCAGGTTGAGGTAGTAAGGCTACAAGCACATGAAACCAGCGTAAGCTAAATAAAACAAGTACCGTATGCGGACTTGGCAAAGACACTACGTGCTCAGTCCAAGGCGCAGGCTTCGAAGCAGATGTTCCGACCTCCGGAGTTGCAGCACTCGTAGCCTTGGCCGTTTCAATGGCAGTAGCAGTGGCTACTGATTGAACGATCTCAGGAGCAAAAGAGAGACGTCCGGTGCTCAGGGTTGAAGTTCTGTCGGCTGGAGGAGTCAGAGGCCGCACAGTCTCAGCACTGCGAGTGACAGAAGAAATAAACATAAGCAGCAATGTCAACCAGCAAAAAAACTCAGTACAAAAAGCATAAGGAGCAAACCTATGCTCTTCTTCCTCATCAGTGTCGAGGTTGTCAAAATTTGGACCTCCAAAAAGCAGCTCCTCACCCGACTGGGAGGAGGAGCTGAGCTCAACGGCTCACGTTCAAAGGAGCAGCTGTGGCAGCAGGAGACGAGCCCGAGTCTCCGTCATCTTCACATCTGACTCCTTCGCGGTGAACTCGTGGAAGAAGACAACCTCGGGCCACCCGACGACGCTTGCGAGTGGAACCTCGCTCACATGATCAGTCGTGGCGGGCTCCTCGCCTGTACTTCCTCTGCCCCTTCCTCTTCGACCTCTTCCATAGAGATGTGGTAGCCGATAGGTAGAGGTGATTCATCCCCTCCCTTCGTTTCTACCTAGTTTGCACCTCCGTTTCATGAGTTGGGCCATCTTCGGGAAGAGGAGGAAGGGTTGATGCAGTTGAATGGCCCTGCATACAAAATACAGCAGTCGAAAGTTACAAAGATGCACAACAAAATAGCAAAAGCAGAGATCATAAACTTGATCGTTCACTAACCTCCTCCAAAGGCCTTTCAGCACCATAAGGAGTGACAGGCAATCGACGTTGCAGGGCTCTCTGGATTTCGTGCTGTAATGGACCGCACATGTGACACCAGTCGCTCTTCGCAGTTCCTCCTTGCTCATTCGGGTGACGTCGAGCGCACCCTCATACTCCCACATGGGGTGGGCTCGAGCGCGGAGCGGCCACACCCGCATCTTCACAAAGGTGGCAATCAAATGCACACCAGTTACGCTGCTTAGCAGCTCTCCAATCTTCGACAGCAAGGCGCCGCTTCTGCCCTTTTCTTCAGCCGAAAGCGGGTGATCCCAGGCATTCGTCCTCGCGAGTATACCAGCAGTCGAAAATGGCGGACTCCTTCCTGGTCGACGCGCACATAAAACCACCTCTTCCTCCACCCTTGCACCGAGTCGACTGGCTTCAGGGCGAAGTAGCGGGTGTCGTTGCGCACCTGGATCCCGAAGCCGCCAACAGATAGGTGCGGCGCTCCTCGGTTGTTGGCCGGACCATGAAAATCGACTTCCAGAGGGCCCAGCTGGGAGAAACTCCCAAGTAGCACTCGCACAAAACCATAAAGCAGGCAATGTGCATAATGCCATTCGGGGTGAAATCATGGATTTGCACCCCGTAAGCAAACATCAAACCACGAACAAAGTCGTGGAGGGAAACGAAAATCCCTAGGTAGAAACTCCGCAAAACAAACGCGCTCGTTAGCGCGAGGCTCGGGAAGTACCTCCTTGGGCGACGGCGCGCGGCGAACAGCTGGTCCGCGGGGGCAGCATTCCCTCCTCGCGAAGCTTGTCCAGCTGCGCCTCCTTAATGGTGGATTTCACCCAATCGCCGTCGCTCTTCTTGAGGTCGACGACGGGCGCAGATGCGCCAGCCGCAGTCTTCTTCCCCTTCATAGCGGCCGCGTCGGTCGCGGGCGCGTCGGCAGCAGCAGCCTTTCTCTTTGGCGCCATGGCAGTGGTGGCTAAGGGAATAGCGGGAGCTCGGGCGCAAGAACAATGGGGAAGCGAGAGGAAGACGATGAAGCAGGGCGGCGCGCAGAGCAAATGGCAAGTAAAAATAATGCCAGCGCCGTTCCCCCTATTTCCACAAATCAAAGCGATCATAACCGTTCAGATCATAATCGTGCGTTCCGCACGCAATCCCACCGTACACGTGGCAACCGCGGAGGGCAACTGTCGCCGGCCACTATGCCCACTACGCACGCAAAAGAGGAGCCATCATCACGCCTCCGTCAAAAGTGGGCCAGCGCGGTCAAATCCAGTCCAAACGGCACCGTCGTTCGGTCGGCGCTGCACAATGGGCCCGCATACGTGTCACGTCCCATCCATCGCAGCATAACGCACGCCACCCGCGTGTCAGGCAGCGCAGTCGCCAAAAAATGTCATCCCTGACGTCATTGCAAGCGATCTGTTAAGAAAAGCATTCGAGTTCGCCCAATGCATATCACACTCGATTGCCTCGCTTGATTCGGGTGTGAAAAAGCAACGTTAAAGCAAAAAATGGTCACTCGACCGTTCCTTCGACTAAGGCATATTACTCCCATCGGGAGCGTATCAAAAATTTCTTCGACTAAGAGTGTATGGGATAAAAAGATTTGAGATTATCCTCCATTGCAAGCAATAAAGCACAATCTCGGGCTACTCCCATCGGGAGCGCTGTCGCGCACCCGATAGAATAACGACAAAGTGTCAATCGACAAAGGGCTCGACTCAGTTCACATACAAAATCATACTCGAAACATTCCCGAGTTGCGTCCGCCGCAAATACCTCGGATGCTGCACGCATAGTGCAAAGGTAAGACCCGCCGAACTTTCGAGCTGGGCTAAGGACCGTTCCAGCAACGTCAATCCTTATACTTTCCGTGTCAGCAGACATGATGAAAAATCCTGACGGACGCGTTGGGTAAATTTCAAAGTTATACTGCAGATCGATTCAGTAAGACCTTCGCGGCCTAGTCGAGTCTGACCAGTATGTTCCAGATTCGAGTCCGGGGACTCGAGTTTGATTGAAAGCTAGTAAGGTTTTAACCCGAATGTGTAGTTAACCGGTCCCGATCCGTCGAGTGCACCGGGCCTACTAAGCTATTATCCCTTGATAATCATAAGCAAAAACCAAAGTCGATGAAATACTCGACATAGCCAACATGTGCTATTCATACAGGAATTCCAATTGCAACATACAAGTACAAAGCATATGACGTGCACTTACGAATGAGTCCATGCCCGATTCTCCGAGTCAGACAAGTACTCGGGGGCTACTGACAAGGGTATAAATCTCAGGTACCCTACCATAAGGGTACCTGCTGCACGTGTCGACTAAGGCCCAACTATCAAGAGCCTACATGAAGCCCATGACGAAAGGCCCAACAAGATGGAGTATCCTCCAAGATTAGACATAGGCATAGTCGGTTTAAGCTTTCCTTACCTGTAATCTGGGTCGGTTACGAACTCCCGAGACCCAGCCTATTATATAAAGGTTGGGAGGGCTGACCGATCCAGGACAAGCAATACTCGAACCGCCAAAAGCTCTAGCGAGATCGACATCTCGCCGGAGCCTCCCTGTAACCACATAATCTCACACGATCAATACCAAACAAGCAGGAAGTAGGGTGTTACTCTCCGAGGCCTGAACCTGGGTAAATCTTTGCCTCTGCTTGTCAGCCGACGAAACTACCAGCACTACCACGTTCTCTCCCCATAATCTCAACCATAGGTCCTTAACCATGGGATTTGATGAGTTAACCCCTCGTCAGCACCCCTTAATGATTGATCCAGAAAACTTACTACAACCGTTACGGAAGATCTTGTTGTAGTCGAAGTAGATGTCAGTGAAGCCTGATAAAGAATCTCACGTCCACGCCGGGAGGTGAGATTGCCTTTCGATTCTTGTAGTCGAGGAACTACTCGCGCAGCCCCGTTCTAGGAGTATCCACACTACACCACGCCAATCCGTCAGCGTTTCGCCGTCCAGAGCTACTTGCGACCGACGAAGAGAGACTGCCTTGCGGCGTAGTTTTTAGTGGTTGATCTAATCAAAATTGATTAGAGCAATATGAGATTAGAGAGATCTAATTCTCAACACATGAGATCTACTAGAGAGAGATTAGAACAATGTCTAATTAGAGCACCGTCTAATTAAAGCATCCTCTAATTGCACAATATCAAGAGAGAGGAACTTGTGCAAAACTTGTTGTATCTCAACCCATGGGAGGGGAACTTGGGCAAGGGGAAAGTTCCCCTAGCCCAATTCAGATTGGGAGGGGGAGTTGGAGTCCAACTCCAACTTGGCTCCCCCTTCCTTCCTTGTGCACCGGCCCGGGTGGGGCCCATGCCGCCCCGACCTCGGGTGGGGCACGCCGCCACCGGCGGCCCACCCCGGCCTCCGCCGCCGTCGCCTCCCCCATGGGCCATGCGGCCCACTAGGGTTTCGGCCATGGGGGGAATCCCCCCCGGTCGGTTTCGGCCACCGCCCCACATGTGGGGTGCGGCTGCCTTGTGGGCCCATGGGCCCACTCAGCAGCCTCCTCTTCGTGGGCTCCAAATAAAATCTTTATCTAATATTTTTCCGAATTATTTAATTAATTAATAAATAAATTATTTTGTTTAATTAATTCCTCTTGTGAATATTTCCTATTACAGAATATTCTCGGAATTAATTACTTATCATATAAAACACTTTTACATGATCCGGGACACCCAGTGTCCGCTAAACAAAATACTCCGAATAAATATCTTCACCATATAAACCTTCGGATTAAATCTGACAATAATAGAAACACTTGCTATTATCCCGAGACATAGAATGTCGGCCTTCTCTTTCTCTATACTTTCACTGGAACAAGTCCCGGTGACATCGGAGCTACTCCGACACTATCTCATGACTACTAATACTACATCTTTATTCTCTCAATAAAGATTGACTCATAGCTTAAGTGTGTGACCCGAAAGGTTCGCTAACACATAGACATGTCCGGGAGCTTGCCAGACAATAACCAGCATTGAGACTTAGACGTTTGTACTGGCTCATATATATTATTGAGTGAACGACAGAACCTCTTTATGTTTCTCATTACGCTAATCCCCTTACGTGCACGATACCAATGATATCTAGAGTGTGAGACAATGTGCTCTAGTGTGATCAAAACCCTTTGATGATAACACATATGAAACTCGTACCAATATCATTCTCTTTTCTCATACCGTATTATCAATGTCCTGTGATAAATCACACTATGTCTGACCAGACGATTGGGGTGACATGATTATACTTGAGATGGCCTAGAGGATGTATCTCTCCATCGCCTGGAGGAGTAAGTACCCTTCTTGAACAATCTATGTTCCATTACTTATTCTAGTTCAACCCAATAGCCATCGTTATGGTCTTCAGTTATGACCGGACGTTAGATGACAATCAAAGCGTGAGTGTCGAATAAGCGGTCACTAGATGTTCTCAAGGTATAGGAACTAACTAATGAAAACTCTGTATGATCAATTGCTATTCTTCATCTTGACGATTTGTCTCATAGAAATAGATCATAGGATGGGTCGGTTCAGTACTATTATCATTCCGATAATAAACTCCTATAGTTACATGACTTATACAAAGTCCATGATCAGGAAAACATGATCATCAGGTAATAAGATAGGCTAGTCTTAGAGACAAGACTAGGAACACTTTTCCTTGTTCATATCTCTACACGTGCATCAGAGGTTTTCCTCTTGAATACTTTTAATTCGCTATTCAAGTACCCAATGCAGTTGTAGCATAAAGATATAAACTATTAATAATAAACTTGGAGATAAAATAATACTAAATATTATTGTCTCTAGGGCATATCTCCAACAGTCTCCCACTTGCACTAGAGTCAATAATGATTCTAGTTAGTACGATGTCATAACACCAAATGGAACTTAGGTGCTACTCATACTCCTGCATGCGATCCGAGCCTGTGCCTTACATTTTGATCCAATCAAATGCATAAACTTATTTAACTCTTCTACATGTCAAACTTGACAATGCAAAGTCGGATCTATTAGGAATTGGATTTTGGCTTTTCCGGTTCCGTAGCAGCATTAATAATATCAAGCGTCTTCGTATGATATTATCATACCTTCTATGGAAACCTCACCAAGTCAATGACTTTTATCCAATAACTTGCTTATCATGACGTCTCACATCAGTGATGTAACTATCCTTTTAATATGTGGTAGAATCACTCATAATATACTTAATGTTGGCTAAAATCAAAACATATAGTATTTATCAATTGAAAACGTCACTCTCTGAATTTTAAATCAATTAAGATTCGATTTCATAATTTCACCACAAATACATATACGAGAAACTTCTCAATATATTATTTGAAGCTTTACAAAATCTACCAAGTCGAAAACTTTTGTAATATCACTGTCAGGTTCTTATCACAATACAAAAATCTTCAGGCTCAATTACACTTTTAATTAACTGCCTTTATGAGAAAACTTTTACCAAGTATTTCTCTTACTACCAGTGACTAAATATAATTTAGCCATTGGAAACTTTCCGGCATTATGTGCTACCACAACAATGAACAAGAGAAACCATATAAAATATGATTTGATCTTATTCCTATCTATTTGCTCATCATTGACTACGAAGGTCAACGTATCTTGCAAAAGTTCTTGCTGCATGTTTTGAACAAATTTCTTTGTCAAAACACAATTCGAATTACCTTTAAGAATTGTTCTAAGCACATTCATACTCATGTTTATTAAATTTCCAATCTATCTCATAGATAAAATTTAATAAGACAATTGCTGACCTTTTATTTAAAACGCCTTTTAAAATCTTTATTTCACAAGATATACATTTTTGAATTTGGCCTAGCTTAATTCAACAAATATAATATCAGCTCCCACTGACTTTTAAGTCCCTTCGATTTACATAATGAAAAGAATAAAATTCTTACTCATTATTACGACTGACTTCAAACACTCATAACATAATTATCTAGATTACCTAGTAATCGAAATCAATTATTCTTAGCAATAATTTTTGCTACTTAGATCCTTTCTTTATGAAATATTCATGCCCAGTGATTTCACATCACGTCCAAACTACTCTCAAGATAAAATCTTGGAGCTACATGAAAATTTCTCCTTTTGGATCTAATTTGACTTTTCAATCAATTACGAGTATTCACCTTTTGTTTGTACCGTTTTGCATTTTGATCATGTTCCTAGACATTTGACAATTATATCACCTACTGATAACATTACCAAATTCTTCACGGATCATCCTTTTATAATACTTAGTTCGAATTATGTATTACATACATAAATTCCCAGATAAAGTAATGATATGAAAACATTTGCATGTTAACCCTTCATTCTAACTTTATTCCGAAGACTCCAGTCTTAACTTAGTATTTTATTTCCACTACAAACTTTATGAGAAGACACTTTTCTCCAATTCCAAAGTCAACAAGCACTTGGATTTGTTTGTGGAAATAACCGCCAATAGAAAATTGGACTTCAATGCAAAAATGATGTCTAATTCGAATCATTACTTTGATTCAAGAATTGACATCCCAAAACTTCATCAAAATAACTCTAAGTTAAAATTTATGCAAATTCTAAATACAAACAAATTATTCTATTTACTTTTAGTGGGAAATTTGGAGTTTTACATTTCACACAACAAGACACTTGGACAAATTTATTATAACAATCTTATGAATCTTTGTCTCACAAAAGATTTCATTATCATGACAATTTCGAATTACCAAAATTGATCATGAGTAATGTGACTAAGAAAACTTTCTTTTGCCAATCATGTTATAATACATTTTATTAAGTCCCCTTTTAACTTTATCAAATTTCTTTGATCTTTTATTTTGATTCACACATACACCACTTAATTTTATGAAACATTGCCACTTCAATGATTTCATCGACTCTATTTCATTAATATGCAACTTCATATTAAATCTTCAATAGAATTTCATTAATGGGAAGTCTCCACACCTTTATGTAATTTTCAAAATTTACTAGTGCCTAGCACTTTGCCAATTTGAATTTTACCAAATACCTAGTATTTGTGGACTTCGATTTTTATTAAGTGCCCAGCACTCCATAAATTTTGAAATTGCTCAAGTGCCTAGCACTTTTGTGGGTTTTTAGTTTTGTCCATTTAATCTTGGAATAACTTTAAGAGTCTCAAAAGAGAACCAACGAAAAGCTTCTTCCAAAATTCAAAGACTAAACCAAAATCAAACATCATTAAAAACTTTAAATGATATTTCGAATCAAAACAATCAAGACTAAAAAAACTAAATTAAATACATATTACAATAAAGAAGATCATAAACCGAATTCACAAAAATGTGAACTCCCACACATACTTTAATATCCGAACATAACTTTGTTCTAGAATCTTAAAATATTCATTACAAAATGATCGAACTTAAAATAACTCTTATTTAAAGTCCTAGTGTAGATCTCCTTTATTGACTTGGACTTGTAGACGAAGGAGTGGTCACTCTTGCATAATGGGATCTTCCACTATGCTTCTTCCACTCTCCGAGATGCTTAAGCTATACTCCAAGTATATCTCCAACATCATCCCAGAACTTCCTTTTCCTTACAGAACCTGCTCCTTCTAAAGTACCTGCCACTGGTGCAGGTTTGAGCATCAATTAGTATCTCATACTATTGATTGTAGTTGCTGTAATTATGTCAATAAACTGTGTATAACTCTTATACCTGTCCTGGACCATGTCATGTCCCCTTCATGGATGTCAGCTTCTGCTTCCTTGAGTAAGTAAACAGCATCATCACTGGCCACACATCCGCAATGCGGTTGTATAAAGCAACCACGGTTTCATATGCCAGTGGCAGCGCTCCCAGTACAATGTCACTGAAGAACTCATGGAAATTGGAAAACCAATCTCTCTAAGTCTTCCCGTCTAATCTAGTCATCCTGATTTCAAACAACTGGATGGATTCACCCTCTCCAAGTTGACTCCCCATCAGTTCATTGACTAGAATGTAACGCTCGCCGCGTACTTGACTTATGAACAGAGCCCTCAGTTCTTCCATGAGACGGAAGGGTCTAAGGTTTTGAAAACGATCAACCAACTCTGTATCAATACAAGCATGCATGAGCTCCTTGACAATGCACTCATCGCATAACAAATGATGCCCATCATGAGCATAATTTGGATGCATGGGACGCAAGACATGTTCCTTCTTGGTGGTCCTAAGAACCTCCATCATGTGGTGAAACCACTCTCCAAAGTTGTTTCCATTTGCAGCTAACGGGGTACGACTCAACATCGGATTGAAGTGATACTTTTGAAAGCCATCTTCTACAACAGAAACACGTTTATTTAGACTCATAGTTTATTACTAATGTTTTGCACTACTTAACTCAAAATTAATTGAATTCAAGATATGCTCCCACTAAGCCCAATAATCCTCACGATTGGCGCTAAGTGATTCAGGATCCGGGAATCCGACAAGCCACCCATGGATACACAACCATGACACGTGGACTACCGGTAAGCACTATGCTAATTTTAGTAGCTACAACTCATGTCCGTCTTTCGATGTGCATGTTCAGAACTCATAGCTTACTATGCATGGACTTCAAGACAACCAACCGATTAATGCTGCATGAACGGTTCACACCCGCCTCCCACACCCTTGGCCCCACAACTCATGGATACACGACGCTGGGGAGAAGCGCATGGTTTGACGGTGCCACAGTTGGAAGAACACGATCTCCTTGATATTTTCTTGAGGATTCACCCTAATAAACATCTAATGCGCAATCAAGGTGCAACTAACAAAGGATAAACATCACAGGCAATTAAATAATTCATGTGATTTGGTATAGCCTTTGTTTTCTCCAGGAAGCCTTGACATATATCCACGATGATCCTCCATCTTCATTATTCCGGTCACTAGAAAATTTCCCGAAAGAAAAATTGTCATGGCCGAAATTTTCCAAGTCCTCGTCGCCTGCCATACCGCCGGCGCCTCCTCCCGAACCGCGACGAACTCCTTCTTCCCTTGATTGTCGATGACGAACTCGAACAATCACTTGGCATTGGCAATCATGTTAAAACACCATAACAAAATAGCTATACCAAAACACATGCACACAATCCTGCAAAACCAAGTTAGACATCCTCTAACGTTTGTTTGCAAGTTTTAGCGTGGCTCTTTAGGTTTTACGAATTACCGTCACTACCTACGCAATTGAGACACGGTTACAGCCATTGCTAGATTAACTTTGTGGGGTGATTCACATCCCAACATTACGAAAATGTTGCGGGTTCCAATCCAAACGATCACATGTGCGCGTGACCCCTGTGAGGCGTCCAACCCTCATGCCCTGTCCATTATACAACAACGTTCACAACTATAGGTATAGACCCGAAGCTACTGAAGCACTTCGTTGGCGCCGACAGGCATACTAGGAGCAGCCGGAAGGTCCGCGGATTGCCAGAAGTCCGTGAAGATCTTGCCTATGCCGCCATGGAATATCTTGTATAATTTATTGGGAAGCAATGAATATAACCTGAATGCACGATACTATGCAATGCCCGCACCAACATGTGCTCTAGATCAAAGACGCAACAACCCAAAATCTATACTATGAAGATATGCAGCACCCCATAATGCTAGATCCAGAAAACTTACTACAACCGTTGCGGAAGATCTTGTTGTAGTCGAAGTAGATGTCGGTGAAGCCTGATGAAGAATCTCACGTCCACGCCGGGAGGTGAGATTGCCTTTCGATTCTTGTCGTTGAGGGACTACTCGCGCAGCCCCGCTCTAGCAGTATCCACACGTACACCGCGCCAATCCGTCAGCGTTTCGCCGTCAAGAGCTACTTGCGACTCACGAAGAGAGACTGCCTTGCGACGTAGTTTTAGTGGTTGATCTAATCAAAGTTGATTAGAGCAATATGAGATTAGAGAGATCTAATTCTCAACACATGAGATCTACTAGAGAGAGAGATTAGAACAATGTCTAATTAGAGAACCGTCTAATTAGAGCATCATCTAATTGCACAATATCAAGAGAGAGGAACTTGTGCAAAACTTGTTGTATCTCAACCCATGGGGTTGGAGGTGTTTATATAGGTGGCCAAAGGGGAGAGGAACTTGTGCAAGGGGAAAGTTCCCCTAGCCCAATTCGGATTGGGAGGGGGTCCAACTCCAACTCCAACTCGCCTCGCCCCTTCCTTCCTTGTGCACCGGCCCGGGTGGGGCCCATGCCGCACCGACCCCGGGTGGGGCCCGCTGCTGCACCGCCTCGGGTGGGGTCCGTCGCCGCACCGCCCCGGGTGGGGCCGCCGTCGCCTCCCCCCATGGGTCATGCGGCCCACTAGGGTTTCGGCCATGGGAGGAATCCCTCCCCGGTCGGTTTCGGCCACCGCCCCACATGTGGGGTGCGGCTGCCTTGTGGGCCCACGGGCCCACTCAGCAGCCTCCTCTTGGTGGCTCCAAATAAAATATTTATTAATATTTTTCCGAATTATTTAATTAATAAATTATTTATTTATTTTGTTTAATTAATTCTCCTTTTGAATATTTTCTATTACAGAATATTCCCGGAATTACTTACTTATCATATAAAACACTTTTACATGATCTGGGACACCCAGTGTCCGCTAAACAAAATACTCTGGATAAATATCTTCACCATATAAACCTTCGGATTAAATCCGACAATAATAGAAACACTTCCTATTATCCCGAGACATAGAATGTCTGCGTTATTTTTCTCTATACCTTCACTGGAACAAGTCCCGGTGACATCGGAGCTACTCCGACACTATCTCATGACTACTAATACTACATCTTTATTCTCTCAATAAAAGATTGACTCACAGCTTAAGTGTGTGACCCGAAAGGTTCGCTAACACATAGACATGTCCGGGAGCTTACCAAACAATAACCAGCATTGGGACCTAGACGTCTGTACTGTCTCCTATGTATTATCGAGTGAACGACAGAACCTCTTTATGTTTCTCATTACGCTAATCCCCTTACGTACACGATACAAATGATATCTAGAGCAATGTGCTCTAGTGTGATCAAAACCCTTTGATCATAACACATATGAAACTCGTACCAATATCATTCTCTTTTCTCATACCGTATTATCAATGTCCTGTGATAAATCACACTGTGTCTGGCCAGACGATTGGGGTGACATGATTATACTTGAGATGGCATAGAGGATGTATCTCTCCATCGTCTGGAGGAGTAAGTACCCTTCTTGAACAATCTCTGTTCCATTACTTATTCTAGTTTAAACCCAATAGCCATCGTTATGGTCCCCAGTTACGACCGGACGTTAGATGACAATCATAGCGTGAGTGTCGAATATGCGGTCACTAGATGTTCTCAAGGTATAGGAACTAACTAACGAAAACTCTGTATGATCAATTGCTATTCTTCATCTTGACGATTTATCTCATAGCAATAGATCATAAGATGGGTCGGTTTAGTACTATTATCATTCCGATAATAAACTCCTATAGTTACATGACTTATACAAAGTCCATGATCAGTAAAGCATGATCATCAGGTAACAAGATAGGCTAGTCTTACAGACAAGACTAGGAACAATTTTCCTTGTTCATATCTCTACACGTGCATCGGAGGTTTTCCTCTTGAATACTTTTAATTCGCTATTCAAGTACCCAATGTAGTTGTAGCATAAAGATATAAACTATTAATAATAAAGTTAGAGATAAAATAATACTAAATATTATTGTCTCTAGGGCATATCTCCAACACTTCGTGCCCAGGTTCTAGGGACGCAAGCGGACGACCCAGGTTCGGATCTGACGGGGGGCCGACGCGTCAGTGACACGGGACGGTCAGCGCAATTAATTGTGGCCGCTGAGCGGTTTCCTGACGCGTGCGACGTGTCACGCCTCGTCTTCCCAACGCGCGTCGCCGAAGTTACGACTCCTCGGGAACCGGCGTCGGCGTAATGGGGAAGTTTCCCACGCCACGTTCCCGCGCTTAGACTCCCCCGGTAAGCCGTGCGGCGCCGCTCGCCGTTTTCCACTGTCGCTCTCCTCCTCTCTTCTCCCCTTGCTCCAAAAATCCACCAGCGATGGCGCATAACGACGAAGCGGGAGGCAACCTGGGCAGCGCGGCGAAGAGCTGCCTCCGGAAGAACGAGGCAGCGTTCTTCCACCGTCATCGCATCCCCGTGTCGTCGGGGATGCGCCTCCCCAGCAACCGCGCCGGTTCCTCTGCTGGCTGGGCGCTGTCCATGCTACCCTTTAGACTAGGTTTTAGTTGAGCAAAATTTCGTCGAATTTTGTAAAAACTATCGAATTTAAGTAAAATATGTTAAGTTTGAATGAATTCCGTCGCCTCATTTTTCTCGAAAAAACCTATTAGGAGCGACCGGTGGGGGGCGACGCTCCCAATAGGCGGCAACGACTGCCGGCACGCCCAATAGCACTTGTCCGGCACATTTGATGAACATTCTATTGGGCGCGCCGATGGAGATGCTCTAAGCGTGTTGGGGTGATGTGTGATAGTTATCGGTAAGCTGTAACACACCAGCCATAACTTGATATTTGGTCACTGAGAAACGGGTGGCCTGTTCATTTCAACAAGGTAATTGAACAAATGAAAACATACCAATACAGAAGTATTCATGATGATGAAGCCCGTTCATTTCAACAAGGTAATTGAACTTGATATTATCATGTCCCTTTCGGCTTTTCCGTTCTTTATCGTTCTTTCCTTTCATTGGTGTGCCATGATAAAGCTTATCGCTATCCCCGCTTTGGCAGCAGATTAGAGCATACGTCTGTGCCAAACTGCCAACACCCCATCATGTAGTAGTAGGGTCGACGAGGGCGTGATCTCGGTACCGGCTTCACGTGTTTTGTTACCTGTTTTGGTTCCGTACAAGCAACCAACCAACCAACCAACAATGCTTGCCTTCCCTCCTACCACCCAACATCGTGTGATTAGATAAGTTATTAAGAGTTTGAGGCAGGATTGGAGAAGACGTGGATGTGAAGGGTTAATAAGACTAATTTATTACCCTAGTTAAAGTCAGAATACTTAAGTTCAGTAAAGGCTACTAATTAAGCATGCCACTTTGCCAAGACTTTTCTACTGTCGCCTCAGCTGCCCTTCTTCGGTTGCTTGGGCTTGGATGAGTCTGACGCATCTTGGCCGCCACCAAAAAACTTTCTCCGCGCCGAACCGGAAACCTTCTTCCCGTTGACAGGGTTACCGCCACCAAGACGATTCGACGCGTAAGCCTCTCCCATCCAGTTCTTGCATTCTTTGCTTGCAGCCGCATGATCAACCACTAAAAGTGGAAAAAGGAAGATGCTTACAGCTGAAGATCTAGACATTGTAATAATGCTTTCTGGGCCTGAAAAAAATGATTTTGTATTCACCTGGCTTTGGGTAGTCTTTGCCAATAATGCATCTGGCTTTCTCCTGGACGCTGAGGGGTGCAGTCCAAGGCTCGTAGATGTACTCCTTGGGCATGTCTGCGACACCACAACAGAGGACTGATGAGTTCTTAAATCACAGACTAGACGTTGCTTTCTGATGCTGGAGTGGGATAGTTACGTTTCAGCACTGGGATGAAATGCCTGATGTAGTCTCCGTTGGGGTCGTACTTCTTCCCGAATGAGATTGGGGAGTAGATTCTGTGGTACTGTGTCAGAGAAGCGCATGGATGACAATATTAAAGAAGCTATTAGACTGAATGAAAATGCAGTTACAACTTACAACTATTGCCTGAAGATGAAGGGACTGTTTGATTGCTAACCTGGTAGAAGAAGGATGAACAGGAGAGCCACAGCCAATTGCCGTTGTTAATGGCCCAGTCAGCATCAATCAGTAGCCTTTCGAAGACATCACGGCCTTTCTCCCAGTGGATAAACTTCATGTAAAAGACACGTTGACAAATTGAGGTAAAGCAAAACAGTCTAAGCTTGGAATTGAGCCTTTTTTTTCATCAAGAGGAATCAGACTCGAAATAAAACTCTTGTTTTTGTTCTAAACGGAATCAGGTTTTTTTTCCAACAAAGGGAATCAGACTTGCAATAAACTCTTGTTTTTGTTCTAAATATAGTGATTTAGGTAGGCAGAGCTCCTGCCAGTGGGCTAAAAAGGATCACTTGGAAAGAAATACTAGTTTCATGTTGCTTTCAAAAAGGTACGTCCTTATCAGATTTGGTTAGGTAATTAAGCGGCTTATTGTTTTAAGGAGTCTACCTTCGTAAAACTAATACCTGAGCAATACACGATTTTTTAGGGATTTACCTCGCAAGCAGGCTTTTGTACTCTTCACTAGTGCTTCTGATATAAAAAATTGCAGGAGGGACCGTGGAACTACAAAGTGATTTAGGCAGAGCTCCTGGTCACAGGTTAACAAGAATCACTTGGAAAGAAATTCCAGTTTCATGTTGCTTTCAAAAAGGCATGTCCTTATCAGATATGGCTACAAAAATTGAGCGGCATATTGTTTTAAGGAGTCTACCTTCATAAAACTGATCCCAACAAAAACCTGAGCAATACACGATTTCCTTCATGGATTTCCTTACACGATTTCGCAAGCAAGCTTTTGTGCTCTTCACTAATGTTTCTGACAAAAAAGTTGCATGTGAAACTACCGGCAGTGATGTGACGTCGCTATAATATGCGTCACCACTCTAACTTCATTATTTTACCAATTCTCATGTTATTCTAAATCTAGTGTTACCTTCATACTGTTTATTAAGAATAGCAGGGTAGAGAAATCACCTTCATAATTTCTATGAGAATGGTTAAATAGTGACACCTACCGTACTAACTTAGTACTAAAATTACGAACAAACAACATACGCTAAGTTATTGTGTAGATCATACTTACCAGATCACCCCGCGTTAGGAAACAAGCAACAGAGTGGCGTGCAAGATGATGCATCCAACCCCACTTCCTCAGCTGGCAACCGAGAAAATGACCAAAATCATTCACATGACCTAGTAGTTGTAAGTGATGCAAACAGAAAGAAGAAACGGAAAAGGGGAAGCATTTTTTCAGGGAGAACCTGAATCATGATGGCATCAATCCATGGATATCCTGTCCGGCCATCTCTCCATGCGACAAACAGCTCCTCACTCTCTTTCCATGGGATCTAGACTAAAAGGAACTGGGATTATGAAAAGACAAACAGGGTTGTAGATAAGGATGTGGTAGGATCACCAAACCTGTTTGCATATTTTGTTCCCTCTCATATGATCGAAATTAGGAGTGCCAAAAGACACTGTGTAGAAGAAGTCCCTCCAGAGCAACTGTTACAAGAAACAAAAATCAAGAAGTCGGTGTTTTTTCTTCAGAAGAAACCAACCAATCCAGTTATATATGAACTCACCTGGCCAGTCAACGAAACAGGTGGTTTCGTATGCATTTTGGTACTCTTGTAGACATCTTGAATACAGTGGTAAAAATACCTCGACGACAGGCAACCAAACTGCGACATAATGATCCGTTCCAATTCTTAACACTGTAATCTAAAGAGAATGACAATGAACGAGACCGATTACAGTTTCTCATGAAAAAACTCACTTTCAGATGCGGTGACAAGACAGTTGTCGCGGGTTTCAGGAAGGCAGAAGGGTCACCCTTAGGTTTCTCAAACTTGGCAACCCACTCCTGCAAAAAGGAATTTGTTGTTGTTAGGAGTGTAACTGTAAACGTAACTACCATTCAAAGTTCAGAAGATATGGGTGCAATTAATCAGAAAAGTTATCAGTTTCAGTTTCAGAAATAAAACCTTATCCTGGAGTGACTCTCTCATCCTCTTCAGAGCTTCTGTCTCGCCGCCACGGAACGGTGGAACGTCCTCCTATGAATGAATAGTCATTCAGTTAACAAAAATTCACATCTGATCAACAAATAGTACACTGGATTCAGTGTGTTTCTGCTCTAACCTGGCTGATATCACCGTACCCAAGCTCCTCCAATTTGGGCACAGAAAACAACTCATACTCCCCTGTATCACCGATCGGCGGGAGCGCAGAGTATTCCTCCACTACCGGCTTGGGAGGCTCCCCAGCAATGTTCACAAACGATTGGTATGTCAACGGTGGCCGGCCCCCATTCTTCAGGTTTGAAATGAAAACATCCCCTAATAAGCATATCCCTCGAAACATTCTATCAAGAAATGAACATAAGTGTTTCCAACTGTATAATACCTTCTCTATGATTTCTGCAGGGTCGAAAAGGGTGTGGCTGACAGGCGAAAACACCTCGATCCCCGACGCAGCCGCAAAATCCTAGAACGATCAGAGTAATTCGGTAAATTTCTAGTCTCCTGAGAAAACTACTACCTCCATTTCAAAATATAACATGTTTTGGTAGGCCATTTTAGCCTACCAAGCTGTCTTACATTTTGGAACAGAGGTAGTAGTAATTGTGGAGTGATCTGATCACTAGTCTTACCGTGATTCTCTTGTCTCGGGCCAGGGCGTACGGCTCGGTGTCGGACTCGAAGCACAGCTTGCCAATGTTCCACTGCACACGAGAATGTTAATTAGGTCCCGAAATGCTTGCAAGATTAGTAAGAAGAGCGTGGTAATAAAACATTTCATTACGCACGTCCTTGAGGGCGGCGCAGACGGCGTCTGAGACGTCGTCGCGGGCGCGTAGGAGGAGGAGGCGGGAGCCGAGGCGGCGGAGGCGGGCGTCTAGGTCTTCGAGGCTCTCGAGGAGGAAGCGGACGCGGGCGACCCCGGCGCGCGCGGAGCCCGGGGAGGAGGCAGTGGGGTCCGGGCGTAGGTACCGCGGGTCGAGCACGAACACCGGGTAGACCCGCGCGGCGCCGCGCCGGGCCGCGTCCAGCGCCGGGTTGTCGTGCACGCGGAGACCCTTCCGGAACCACACCATCGCCGCCGCCGTCCCGGCGGTTGCGGCGTCCATTGCTGGTGGTTCGTGTGTTGGTCGATTGGCTCCTGCGGCGCTCCGAATTGGGAAGTTGTGGACTGGTGTCTGGATCTGGAACGTTGGCGTGAGATCGGACGGTGGGCGTTTGAACTGCAAGGGGTAGCGGCAGCGAGTGGCGGGGCAGTGCCCACGTCGGTTTCTGTGAGGATTTCGCGGATGGCGTAATATGGAGGCGTAGCTGTGGCTAGTTCAGGGGAACATCGACGAGGCAACTATCCTGCCAAAATCAAAACTTGGGCGAACTAAGCTTTTTCTTAAGCACCAGTGATTATTAATATAGGAAAGGTGTCTAGTTATGCATCTGCCTAGTTTAAATAAGCACTAGCGATTAAACAAAAACCGGTTTATGTACCTCTCTAACCGTGTTGCATTGTAGATTCCCTTAGAGAAATTCTTATAAATTAAATCAGCTTTTTCTTAGCTTGTTTATCTTGTACCTTTAAATATATATTTTGTCCATAGAGGGTGATATAGTACTCCCTCCATTCCATATTAGTTGTTGTTGATTTATTAGAACTTTGTATTGAATCTGCGACAACTAATGTGGAACAAAGGGAGTAATAGAAAAAATCAAGTACATCCAGCATCTACAACAACTCATGAGCAATTTGATACATTGAAGATGTACACGGCCATAAAATTTGGGGAGAATTTTACTTCCATGCCTCACAAATTGGAGTTTAAAAGTCTGAAACTGAAGAATATAAACAGGAAGCAAAATTAACATATGTGAGAATTTGAACTCATGATGTTTTGTTGCAGTTACGACATTCAAAGTCCCTGATTATTCTAATTCATTCAATTTTTCGTGCTATCATCATCCAGCCCTTCCAATGTCGTATTGGTTCTAGTTGTCTTCCTCCCATGAGGCTCTGACATTCCAACTCACCATCCTCTAAAGTTAGGGTTTGGTTTTGTAGTTCATGGTGCGCCGTTGGGGTGGTGGGAACGGCGCGAATAAATCTGCCTCATACAATGGTATGGTTGTGATGCCTTCTTAGGAGAGGAAGAAACGAACAAAGCCACACACATACAGAGAGGGGGGGGGGGGGGGGGGGGGGGGGAGAGAAATCCACACACATAACCAAGAGAGAAGAAACAGAAACTATGTCCATATTGGTGGATTCTTGTTGATCTTCACCAAGCTTGTCCGTCGGAGTCCCAAACGTGGTTGGATCGACTCCAAACATGATGAGTTTGTCCCGCACCGGCCTTCAGAAAAAAGTTTGTTCCACACCAAAGCATAGAAATGCCTAAACATCGAAGTCACAAAACCTAGTGTTGAAAGACTATTTCAGGTCACTTATGTTAATAATAATAAAATCTAGTGTGACTCTGGTCCTGATGCTTAGGATTGGATCATGACAATCCAACTTATTCTATTACTCCCTCCAATCCATATTAGTGAGCATAGCTTTGTCTAAATTCATATGTATCTAGTTAAGTATTTAGACTAGATACATGTGTATCTAGACAAAGTTGTGCCCACTAATATGGATCGGAGGTAGTAACTTTTTTCTATTTTGGTGTTTTTTATAGGTTACTGTTTGTTTTTCATGTACATCACAACACAGGTTAGCAGACGCAAACTGAACCTATGTTTACAATACCTGGACTGTAGCACCGAAACAAAGGTGGACATAGAGTTTTAAACAACTACCATAAGCTGATAACTAACCACAAAAAATAGTTCAACAAACCAAGATTATTAATTTATCATAAGCTACCGCAATAGAAAACGCAGCATAAATCCAACACCGTGTACACAGAAAATCAAACTGTTTAAAAGTACTCCCTCTGTCTACAACCATTATACTACTCATGTTGGTTCTAATAAGATCATGGGACGGAGGAAGTATGTGATAAATAAAAACAATTCACACCTAATATACATACATGCTACTGTACTTGTTAATGCGATCAAAGACCACTCGACTATAACATAAGAAACTCAGTGCTATATTAATCAAAAGTATAAAGTATCTTCATAGGATTCCTACATTCAGCAGCTTTAACAAAACCATGATTGGCACCAATAACAAGAATTGCCGCAAGAAAATGTCGGTGCGTGCTAAACAAAACCATACGCTAACCTCAGATTATGGCTGTCCAAAGATAATTCCACCAATTCACAGTCATCCCGGATAGCACAGTAACATTTCAACAGTGCCGAACAACAGCAGGGGAGAACAGCCGCTCAACTGACAATGGAATGCAGATGGACTGAAGCTAGTACAGCATTTTGCCTTGTTCCCCACTATTTCCCAGCGGAATCGGGGGAGCCATCTCCATAGGAAACCAAACCCTTCTTCCCGTCAGGACTGACCGACATAGACGGGGACCTATCCTTGCTTGCACGCTTCGGGGATGGGGAGGCAAGGGGGGAGCGATCTTGGACAGGTGGTGGGGACCTTGATCTTGACCCAGACAGGCTCCTGCTGCTGGAGATTGACCGTGCACGTGATCTTGGTCTCCCAGCAGGAGGCGAACGACTGCGTACTGGACTCCTGCTGTAGCCACCTCCCCTTCCACGGTCTCGATGAACAGGCGGACTGCGTGACACACTTCGGCTCCTCCTTCTGTACCTGTTAGGCCTCCAGTGCAAAATTAAGAGAAAACCATGGAAGTTTAGCCATGCACTGGTCTAGGCTATGTATATGCACTAAACATCTTGCTGCATATTTGATTGGAATATGTTTCTCCCCAGCAGTACCATAAGTCGAGAAGATGCAAGTAAACACGTATTGAGAAGATGCAAGTAAACGAAGATGCAAGCAAATATGTTATAGTTCTTTATCAGATAATGCAACAGTTAAGGACACTGAACACTAAGACGAATTTGTGTGGGATCAGAATAACGAGATTAAGAGAACATTACGAAATTGTATATCTATTTCCAAATAGTTAAGCAGATTACGATAACGTATGAAAATCGAATTTGAATTGTATGTGCAGTCATTCTGAATAGTTAATATATACCTCGGCGATGCTCTTCTGGGAGGGCTTCTGTACCGCCTTGGAGGTGATCGATAACGAGAGCCTCGGTGACCCATATATCTACGAAAGATATTACAGTAACTTCTCCAGAATGAAAGAAAATATACTTCAAAAGTGTCTCGGTAGCTCATATACAGGGAAGATACGGTAACTTCTCCAGAATGAAAGAAATTAAGTTCAAAAGTCAAATCGATTACCTGTCACGATCACCTCTTCCACCATAGCGGTGAGAACGATCAGCAGAAGGTGAACGGTATTGTCTTGCAAATGAGTAACGCTGAGTAAAACCCCGCCCCCTTCTTACACGTTTTGATCCATCGGGGGAGACACTCCTAGATGGACTCCTACCGTGATTGGGTGGTGATACTGCCCTGCGAGGTGGGCTAGGACTTCTGCTTGTGTTCCTGCGAAATCGACCACCTCTTACAGGGGTCAGACTTCTTCTAGATAATCCCACAGGGCTCCTGCTGAAGTTTCTACGAGTATTCCTTCGGGGGCTTCTGCTTGCAGTCTTTCTGGGAGGCATATCCGGGCTCCGGCTTACACCCTTTTGCAATGGAGATCTTGCAGAAGTTCGGCTAACGCTTCTTCCCTTGTCCATAGGTGTGGGGCTTGGGCTTACACTTTTTCGTACATGAGTTCTTTCCAGGCTCTTACTCGGACTTCTCCGTTGCAAAGATCTAACTGAGCTCCTGCTAATGTTTCTTGTCCGAGCTTCAACAGGACTCCTGCTCCTGCGGGCAACAGGGCTTCTGCTTGCACTTCCAGGTGGGCTCTTGCTGAGGCTTCTCCGACGAGGGCTCGTGCTGATATTCCTCCGTCGGGGTGGGCTCCTGCTTTCTTTTTGTTTGGGAGCATGGACAGGACTTCTACTACGACTCTGATGAACAGGACTTGGGCTTACCAATCTCTCCGGGCTGACATATGACCTTTTGATTGGGCTTCTCGGACTTACACTCATACTCTTGCTCATTGAGTGATTAGCACTCATGCTCTGGCTCCTGCTTATCAATGTAAGATGAAACACTGCTTGTAGATGCAGTAAGCACAAAGAATGATTGATGTGTGAAGAAGTATAGGGAACCTAGATTTGCTTCGGTTGCCAGTTAGAACAGGGACGGTATCGGGGTTCCTTTCAGATCTTGAATTGGTAACACCATTTGTGCGCATCTCCCCATTTTCCAGTTGAGATTTGTCTTCTTGTGCCAGACTCCTTGGTGTTGCAATCTTTTCCTGGGTCGAAGTGGCATCCTTCAAAGCAGCTACTGCTTTGTGATTTTCAGCTGGCGAGAAATCATATAGGTGATTAGTGGTTAACCAGTTGTGCAGCAAACCCTAGAGCCTAATGTTTTCATATCCCGCAAAATACAAACATGCAACTACAGCGGCCTGATTTTCAGCTTTGAAGTACATTCGTCAAAGCAATCAGTAATTACAAATTAGTGATGCCTGAGGGCAGAGACTAATAAAGCAATAATCAGACAATAACTATCCCATAGCAAAATACCATTCCCTAACATGATCTACATAGATGAATTCACACATCAATTTGTGGTGCGGGTTAAGTGGCATAGTATACAGTTTTTCCAGTATTCTTGGAGTTAGATTGACATATAGCACATAATGCGTGTTAGCGGACAAGTAGGTATCATTTTGAAGTTCCTGTTCCTGGGCCTAAATAAGAAACAGTATAGGTTTAAGAGCACTAGTTCACAATTTACAGCCAAAATGAAAGAAAGAAGCAACACAAATAAGCAGACACATGCATCAGACACAAAGGAAATTACCAGAAACTTGAGATGTGTCCTTAGATTTTTGGCCATGACGGTGTCGCTTTTTCCTAGCATCCTCAGAGATGCTATCACTCGCATTTCCAGTTTCACTGTCACTCTCTTCCACCCTGGTGATTAAATTTATGTTATAAGTCAGCAAACAGGCCGAAATGTTTAATTTGGCTGCGGACAAACCTTTTTGACTTCTGCTTTGATTTTTTGTCACGCTTTCTACGTCTTTTCTCGCGCCTGCGCTCTCGCTTCCTTTTTCCATGCTTGCGTTTATCCTTCTTGGAGTGTCTCTTCCTGCGCTTTCGCTTGTCATCACTTGAGCTGCTGATATCAGATGACTCGCTGGAAGAATCTGAATCACTCTCAGAATCTGACTCAGACTCGGATGAGCTGTCTGATTCTGAAGAAGAAGAATATCTCCTCTTCTTCTTTCTCCTCTTTGAAGATTTCTTGCGACGGCCCTTGTGTTTTTCCTCATTAGCTTCGTCATCAGATGAAATATTGGACAACTTTGATTTAATTTTCTTCTTATCTGTGGAATAATGGTAGCACAGGAAGGATGGTAAAAGACTAAAGAGTATGCAAAAATCTAGAATAATTAGATGCTTAGATACTTTCCGGGTACATTCCGAAATCACTATTGATGATTTGGGCGGTACCGTTTTCAGTTGTGACAGATCCACGACCTTTACCATCAACAAGCTCCCCGCAATCCACTATTCTTATTGGAACAAGAGGCATATTAGTAGAACTGTCCACATCAGCATGCTCAATCCTCTTCAGCACATCATTTCCAAGAATGAGCTTGCCAAAAACAGTGTTCTTCCTGCAATGTAAGATAATACTAGAACCCTTCAGCATAAGAAAACATGGGAATCACGAGATACTTAATTTGTCATGTATGTTGTGGCTTGTTATCCTGCAATATTTGAAGTATGAAAAGTACCATACCTGAGATTTTACTTTTTAAAACAAAAACTAGAAAACATCCAAATTCAAATTGAGCAGTACCTGCCTGCATAACTACATTCATTCCAAAATTGCACACAATGTATTCGTGTCTAGCCACTGTGAATGCTATCCCAACCAAATCAATATTCTACTTTTAATAGAATGCTGGTATTCGCACAGAAGTGCGAACGGTTTTTGAGTTGCATACTTGTGCATCTAAAAGAAGCAACTAGTTGGAAACATGTTGCAGATGGCTGTGCCAAATCATGATCAAATATAATAGCTTGTAGCCACGCAGTACAAAGGACCCTCCCTCCCACAACAGAGCAAAAAGATTTCCCAGCTCATATGGCATCAAGAATACCCATGCACTCGGGCAGAAAATGACGACATGGATGGCATAATTGAACTATATTCAACTAAATGCTCCTAAACAAGAGTTACTAGGAAAGATTTGAGTCAGGCATTAAGTTAGATCCAAGACTGAGCGAGCAACACAGAGAAAGTAGTGCCAGGCAACTTTTACATAAACCTAAAATAGATAAATGATGCAAATAATGCGCTCCACTAAGAACATCACATGAAAGGCTGCAATGGCAGTGTTCTTGTTTTTTTATGCAATTGGAATTTCATTCAAAAGTAGTTTGTTTAGCATTACAGAAAACAGCTGTAGACCAAATGATAGTTAAATGCTTATAGTAAGCCATGAGCATCTTTTATGATTTTTCACACGATATTGCATGAGCTGACTGGGTAGACAACATTGTTTTCCTGAAACCCTTACTAGTATGGTACCACGTGCAAATACTTGACCAAAGTTGTGAGTTCTTTTACACAATATTTTAAGCCTGAAACCTACACCACAAGTGAAATGAAACGAATCCAAACAAACCTGTCAAGATGAGCATTAGGCTTGAACGTAATGAAGAACTGGGAACCATTGGTATTACGTCCAGCATTTGCCATTGATAAGAGACCACGGTCATCATGACGTAGCACAAAATTTTCATCTGAAATGCAAATAATAAACAGCCATCACATGCATATTGATTACCATCATAACAGTATGAGTGCTATGCTTGAGGATTAGACTGCTTTGAGAAATGCTTGCGTCTAAAACTAACAACATTGGTCTGGGTTTTGAACAAATTAAGAGAATATAGAATATTCACAAAACCGTATGCACATTAGACTTTAAATAATAGGTTCCATACTAAATTAATACCTTCAAACTGTTCGCCGTATATACTTTCTCCACCATTTCCTGAAAACACAACTATACTATTCAGTCACTTCCACAAATAAGAAAAAACCTGAGCACTAGGAAGAAGAAGCAGTACATTATGTGCACGCAAGAATATTATCAAACAAGAGGGTCAAGTACTTATGTCATAGAAATGGACTGTTAAGAAATTCCTCCCCTGCATATCATTCTTCTCCAACTCTATTTCTACCCAATGAACTAAAGTTGGTTCATTTCAGGTAAAAGATATGACAGGTTTATCAAAACTAGCATCTACCAACTGTCTCATACATACTTGCATGCATAGGCTCTATAAGCACGGACACATAATCGCAGTATATTTTTGCAGTAGAAGACACAAATGAACCAATAAAGAGGTGATATAATGGCCGGCGATTTCCACCTCTTCTCGATTCCATACAGAATGTAAAAGGAAGAACCAATTGTATAACTCACCGTCTCCATTTGAGAAGTCACCACCCTGAAAAAAGGAAACGTGGATTAGCAAACTGTGCTAGCAAATCAATTAGATCTCCCTTTTCTTTTTTGACAATGATGGTAATACACTTTAAATAACACTCCCTCTATTCCTGAATGTAAGGTGTATAGTTTCCTTGCACGAATATTAAGGCGTGAGAATTTTGCATACGGTGGACTCATTTCCCCTGGAAAAAAACGGGAGGAGTCCCTAACAGTCCACAAATTGAAAACAATCCTTTAAATCACTCAATTATAGACTGAACTCATTTGTGGATGTGTAAGATTGTCTACCCTATATTTTTTAATTTTCCTCAAAAAACTATACACCTTACATTGAGGAACGGAGGGAGTACATGATAAGAAAAGCTGTTGTAGTCATCTGTCCTGCATCCTACAATCCTATCATGGAGAAGGAAACAAGAGAACTGACTAAAAACCAGAAAAGACAATGCTAATCTAAAAAAAAATACAGGTATGAACCATTCTGTATGGTAAAAATATAAAATTACACAAGAGGTAGAGCGATAAGAACTAACTTGTGCCATGAACCCCTTGATTACACGGTGGAATATTGATCCCTTGTAATATAACGGCTTCTTAGTTGCATGTCCGATTCCCTTCTCGCCTGCAGCACACAACCTAAATTAGCAAGAGCGACAGTGCCAGGACGAAGGGAGGGAATGAGCTTTCAAAAAATGAAGCCAATCTGTAAAATCAACCTGTTGAACTTGAGGGCTCTAGCACAACAAAAGGGATGCCTTAACCACTGTTGGAAATAATGCATGGGCTAACATTAATATAATTCCAACAACCACTAGGTCAATACATGATTTCAACAAGTACATTCTGCAAATATTGGCATGCATAGGCTAACATTATTATAATTCCAACAACCATTAGGTCAATACATGATTTCAACAAGTACATCAGCAAAAATTGACATTCTATTAACATAGTAGTGTTCAAATTTCAGAACATAACTTCTAGACCAGATCTGCAGCTATTTTCTCACACATGGTCACAAGTACAACTTAGGCACAGATGGCACTTGTATCTATTCACCGGAAACAAGTTAAAAGAACATTACCTGTGCATAATGCTCTGAAGTTCTCAGCTGTGAGGGGAGCAACATCAGCAAACAGCTGCAATGAAAAGAAAATTATTCACTAATTCACAGATATCGTCGGACTTGATAAATGACTACAACGAAAAACTAAGGACACAACTAGAGTTGCTGGTCGCAGATCTACAACCCACACGTGCATGCAAACTTACAAGAAAAGAAAGTGTACCTCAAATATCATCCTTTCGTCAGGCCCATCACCAATTGATACGTCCAGAAAGACAATGGGGTTCTTGTTTCGACCCATCTTCTCGATGGCCAAAGTCGAGGAGCCAGCACAAGTGCTTCAAACTGAGTAAAATAGGTCAATATAGATAAACTACAATCAGTAATGGTGCGTCCAAAAATAGATTGCACCTATCACAATCAGATAGACAAAGAAGCATGACTGCCCTAAATTAACCATCACCAAACCCCTAGCATGTGTACCAACCAACAACTATACATCTACGACAAGTGTCCTAGCTTCCACCGTTCTGTTCCACCCCGAATAGAATCAGTCAGGGGTAACACTACTACAATGTATAATCATGTAAAGTGGTCCACCAGAGATCTAAGCGCCCGTTAACCAGCTAATAATCAAGCTCATAACGCGAATCCAAACCTCCCCGCGCCCAGATCAGGAGCCATGCGAACCCTAAAACCCCCCAAAACCCTACCGCGCCGCAAACCCCAGACCGCAGACCCGCACCAACCGGCGCAGCCATACCAGCACGAGGCGCTCAATCGACCACGCTGATCGAAACGCGAAACGAACGCAAATTTGCTGCGATCCGGCGCACAACGGGACGGCGACACCGAGGAGGAGGAGGAGGAGGAGAGGGGCACGAACCGCGAGGAGATTCGGGACCTCCGGCCTTGCAGAAGCTTCAGTCGTGCCGGAGCCGGCGGGAAGGGGCGGAGGAGCACGGCCGCAGCTCCGCAGCAGCAGCTCCACGCGGCCGCACGAGCGGAGTGAGGTTGGGATAGGTCGGGGGAGGAGGGGAGCAGCGGCCGAGAATTAAACCTACCCCTGCGTTTCGCGGGGGCAAGTACGATTCTGCCCCTGCGGTGGGCGGTGGCAATTGCTACGCGCACAGAGCGTGCTGCGTGGCGTCTGCAGGACAGGTGGGTCCTTGTTGCCATGACGGTGTCGTCGGCCGTGTGGGCTCGGGGGACGTGTACACGAATAATGAACGCGAACGAAAGGCCGGCCACCAAAATGCAGAAGAAAAAAAACACTATACCAAATTAAAGTCTTGGTCAACACAATCCGGCCACCAACATCAATTTCGGTTACATCACAATACATTATCGAAAATGTATAGAATTCATTCGTTACCCTTTGTTTTCCTCTTCTCGACGATGCGCGCTCTTTTCTTGGCAAAATAGCGTTGATGATTCGGGCTCCTGTTTATTGTGCGGTGGACATGATGTTGCACTTCTCGGTCTTTTGTTTAGTTCCTATCATCATCCACCCCTTGAGTTTTTAGTCTTGCATGTCGAAGTAGACCACCACCATTCTTTCTTTTGTGGTGCATCAACTCTTTGCGATTTGAGAACGGTGAGACTTGCTTTATGTACTCGGCAAGTGAATCTTGAAGGGAGAAAGATGATGTCGCCTTCTTTACCTCCCTTGCTTTCTTTGTGCCAATTGTCTGTTCGGGGCCGAGCTCTAGCATCAGCTCCGCTTCTAGATGGCCACATTCACGATTTCTCGTTGTCACTTGTCACTTCGTTGAGAGTTGAAGTGTTGTCCACTTTTGATAATTTTGAAATTTGGACCAACAATGCATCAAATTGATGCTCTTGGTTTGCTACGTATTTGTGTAGAACGCTAGAGCATCTCGCAACTAGATAAAGAAAACACATGTCAAACAAGATAAAAAGGAAATATAGGAATTTGAGAGCATGCCAAATATATACGAGTTTGTAGCATCTTACTTTGGCTATTTTTTAAAATAATACATTTTTAAATATTTTCAGAAATAATACACTTTTTTGGGAATTTGCATAAATAATGGTGTGGGGCCAAGCCGACCAGTACCTATCAGCTTCGGGTAAGCCGACCAAGCGTAGTCAGCCTCGGTCAAGCCGACCAGTACCCGTCGGTTGATAACCCACAAGTATAGGGGATCGCAACAGTCTTCGAGGGAAGTAAAACCCAAATTTATTGATTCGACACAAGGGAGACAAAGAATACTTATAAGTCTTAGCAGCTGAGTTGTTAGTTCAGCCACACCTGAGAAAACACTAGTAACAAAAGTGACGTGAAAGCAGCAGTAATATGAGAGCAATAGTAACAGTAGAGTAGCAGTATTAACAGTAACAGCGGAGGCAATGGCGCAGAAAATAGTTACTGGCGTGTATATGGACCGGGGTTCCCAGCTTTGCTAGTGGTAACTCTCCAAACAAAGAACATGTGTTGGGTGAACAAATTACAGTTGGGCAATTGATAAAATTGTGAGGGCATGACAATGCATATTATGATAAGATAAAGTTCATTGTATTATTTAGCTGGGCATTACAACATAATACATAGACCGCTTGCTAGCTGCATCTATGACTAATAATCCACCCCTGGAATAACATCCATGTCTCCCGTGAGTATTAAGTTGCAAGAAACAGATAATTGCATTAAGCAATGTGTGTAATATAAACAATGCATATGACATATAAGCAGTGCATATAAGCATAACAAAGTTGTTTTCTCCCTAGTAGAAACAGCACATTCACAACTTTAGTCGTTTCTATCATCTCGATCTCAGATTACTGGAGGCATGAACACACTATCTAGTATAAATACTCCCTCTTGGAGATACAAGCAACCACTTGATCAAGGAAACCACAAGTACCGGAGAGCATGCAAGATCTTAAATAAAACATAAGTATGATAATAAGATGAACAAACTGATCATAATTCCACAATTCATCGGATCCCAACAAACACAACACCAATTACATCAGATGAATCTCAATCATGTACGGCAGCTCATGAGACTATTATATTGAACAACATGGGAGCTACAGCTAGAACCCGTAGTCCATGGGGGAACTACTCACAAACCATCATGGAGGCGGCGTGGAGGCGGCGTAGTCGATGGAGATGGCTCCGGGGTCGATCCCTGTCCCGGCAGGGTGCCGGAATAGGAACTTCTGACCCCCGAAACTAGGTTTCGACGGTGGCGGAGCTCTGGTGTGTTTCGGGGAAAATCCTTCGGCGTGTGTGACTTTTAGGTCAGGGAGGTATTTATGGGCGAAGAGGCGACGCGAGGCGGTGGACGAGGCGGTGAGACGACCCCTGGGCGCGGTCCCACTTTCCGCCGCGCCCAGGTGGCGTGTGGGGCCCACGGGCTCTGTTTTGGGCGATGTCTAACTCCACGACGATCGGCGGAAAATTTCCAAAAACTTTCGCGACTAGACTTTTTCCATTTGACGTCATCTTCGGGTCTCTTTAAAAACTGTCTGGTGGAGATAGATTTCAGGAGAACAAAGTCCAACTCTAACTCGGATTCTTTTGCGTTCTTGTCAATTCCTACACATCAAAGTGTAAAACAAGAACAATGTGCACTTTTGCAACTATTAATAGGTTAGTCCAGAAAATGCATAAAAATGATATATATAATGCAAATAAAACATGTAGCATTTGGTATAAAACAAGCATGAAACATCAAAAATTATAAATACGTTTGAGACGTATCAGCATCCCCAAGCTTAGTTCCTACTCGGCCTCGAGTAAGTAAACGATAACAAAGATAAGTTTTGAAGTGACATGCTACTAACATAATCTTGATCCAATAGTGATGTAAGGCATGTGAATTGAGATCAAATCATTCAAAGTAAATGTCTATAATTGATATTAAACAAAAGATGATAAAGCAAGATAGTTAAACAAGCTAAAACATTTCATGGATGATGCTTTAGAGACATGAAACCGTACGAAGTTCATTATAGATAATTTAAGTATTCAGTATAGAAGTTCTATCCTTCTATTCAAGCATCAAGCAATTTTTTACAACACAGAAAGGATCCAGTCAAGTAAAAATAAACATGAACGTGATGAATCAACTGTTTCGAAGTTTTACTCAACCGGTGAGCATAAGCATTTGGTATTGGCATCAGGATGTTATGGCAAAGAGAATAATAATGGGGGTTTGGAAGGCCAACGGAAGAAAGGCTCACAAAGCTATAAGTGATCATTAGACAAAAGGAAGTCTTGAATCCAAGATATGCAAGGAGTAGTGATTGTCATGCAACGGATGCACATAGAGCTATATGTGTATGAAAGCTCTCCAGTGGAACTAGTGGGTATGCATCCAACTTGGTTCCTCACGAAGACCTAGAGCACTTTTTGAGGAGGTTCATCATTGGAATATACAACCCAAATTCTATAGTGTAAATTCCCCACATAGTTATACTAATGAAACATGAAAACTCTCTCTAATGAAACATAGGTGCTAAACATGAGCACAAGTGTGAATAAAGGATAGTAATGTTGCCCCCCCCCCCCCCCTCTCTCTTTTATTTTTTTCTTTCTCTTTCTCTTTTTTTCTTTTTCTTTTTTTCTCTCTTTTTTCCTTTTTCTGTTTCTCTTTTCGATGGCCTCCATGGCTCTTTTCACTTTTCTCTCCCTCACTGGTAGGGGCAACATCCTAATATGACAACACACTTTTTGTACAAATAACTCATAATGAACAGAACATGATATATGAAACTGAATGCCTCTGCCAGTGTAGCAGGATGCGCAGTGATCCAGCGTAACATGGGTAAACCACATGTCAGCTGTATAGAATCATGCAAAGCAATATATAACAATGATGAATGAAAACAAGTCATGTAATGTATGATGGAAGTTGCATGGCAATATACTTATGTGTAGGAGAACAGGAGGAAGTTCTCCCACGGGATTTGGATGTACTGACGAAGTATGCACCAACTCTCAATGTGAGAAAAGGGCAATGCACAACACCGAAGAGGCTAGCAAAATTTGGATGGTGGAAGTGCCAAAAACCGTAGCTTAACATTAGTTAAAAAGAATTCACAAGTTTGTTGCAAACAACTAGCAGGTTCAACATTAAAAGCATGATTAAAATTTACTCCAAGGAGGCCTGTTCACGGTGGCACAAGTACCTCGTTAGATCCCTCGACCTTAGCACACAACTATGTTATTACGAATTACTTTCAGACATGAAAAGCTATCAAGACCAACTACACCTTGAACAATTTTAGTAGAGTTTGTAGTACGGGATAAGATTTACGGCAACAACCACTAGCAAGTTTTAACTTAAGTAACCAGCAAGCATTAACATCTAATTATTTAATACCTCAAAACATTTGCAAAGTATCAAGTTATCAAAGTTCAATGATCTACAAGACTATGCAAGTTTTTCATTATACCACTACCACATGCATAACATTTTCTGAACCAACACATTAACCAAGAAACTCTCCAAACAAATATAAGTGAAGCAAGAGAGTACTTTCTATAAAAGAACTAATAGCTCTTGAACAAGAGATACATGAAAAACAAGAGCTAGAAGCAAACAAAAGGAAGCCTGGATACTCAACAGATATAAGTGAAGAACATGAGTATTCTATGAAAAAGCGGAGCGTGTCTCTCTCCCAAACAAGATAGTTAGGATCCAACATTGATATGATCAGAGAACAAAAAAAAACACAAGACGCTCCAAGAATAGCACATAATATGTGAAGTAGTAAAAATATAGTTTCACTAGAGATGACCTGATAATTGTTGATGAAGAAGGGGATGCCTTGGGCATCCCCAAGCTTAGATGCTTGTGACTTCTTGAATATTTCCTTGGGGTGCAGCGGGGCTTCCCCAAGCTTAAGCTTTTATCCCTTCTTGATCTTCTTTCATCATCCTCTCTCTTGACACTTGAAAACTTCCTTCACAAATAACTTCTCATAAACTTCATTAGAGGGGTTAGTACTCATTTTTTTAATCCACTTTGGTTCTGTAGAAACATATTGCAAGAACTCAATGAAACATTAGCTACAGCCCTCCATGTCTAGAGAGCCTTGCTTAAAGCCCGCAAGAGACAATGCAAAAAAACAGAGACAAAATCTGTCAAAAAACAGAACAACCAGTAAAGATGAATTTTTTCGAGACACTTCCGGTTCTCAAATCAGTAAACTTAAAACTAATGAAAGGTAGATAAAAAGCTTAGGTTCACGCACAAAACTTTGCAGAACAAAATACTGCTCTGGGATTTTTCGAGATTGTTTACAGCGAAGCACAGAAATCTGTTTCTGGACAGCAAACCCAATTTTTGCACTTTCCTACCATTAGAGACTACTCTTGGCACAAAACGAAAACAAAAAGATACAAAGGAGTTGTTACAGAGGCAACAACATCCTTGACTCAACAAAAACAAAAAGAAAACAAAAAACAAAAATAACATGGGTTGCCTCCCACAAGCGTGCTTTTTCTTTAATGCCTTTTAGCTAGGCTTGAAGATTTTAATGATGCTCACGTAAGAATAGAAAATGAAGCAAAAGGGAGCATCTAGAAGCAAATATGAAACACATTTAAGTCTAACTCACTTCCTATGCATAGGAATCTTGTAAACAAATAAATCCATGAAGAACATAGTGGCAAGCATAGGAAGATAAAACAAGAACAACTTCAGAACTTTCATCATAAAGAGAGGTGTTTTAGTAACATGAAAATTTCTACCACCATATTTTCCTCTCTCATAATAATTTCTAGTAGCATCATGAACAAACTCAACAATATAACTATCATATAAAGCATGCTTTTCATGATCTACAAACACATAATTTTTATCAAGCTCCAAAATAGTGGGATCAAAATTAATTAAAACCTCTCCAAACTCACTTTTTACAATTTTAAAACAAGATGATTGATCACTCTCAAGAGGTATGGGACTCCATCTAGCTAAAGTCAAGACTTCTCCAATCCCATTTTCAATAGTATTAGAATTAATATGATCAAGTAACATAGGATCATCATCTAGAGCTTTATCATAAACATTTTCTAAACAGGACTCTTCATTACCATGCATTTAGATATTAGGCACAAATAGAGGAATTTTATAAGATTTATCAAAATAGCATGTATTATCATAAATAATAGTAGCATAATCATTTGCACAAGTTTCATTCATAGAGGATACTTCAAAAGAATTTATAGGAACATAGCATTCATCCTCCTTTGGTAAGTATGGAGGGCAATTAAATAGTGTAAGAGTTAAAGAGTTACTCTCATTAGAAGGTAGGCATGGGTAGCTAATCCACTCTTCCTCCTTTTGTTCATCACTCTCCTCCTCTTTTTCATCCAATGAGCTTTCAGCTTCAGCAATTTCTTCTTCCACAGGTTCCTGCAAGTTGTGAGTACATTCTTGTGCATCACAGAGTCTCTCTTTATAATCAATGATATACAAATTATTTCTGAAATTTTCTAGACAATAATCAAGGATAAAAGGGACTGTATATTTAAGTTTATTACAAACAACACAAGTTTCATAATTTTTAGCCATGAAGGAATCTATCTCAGATGCTCCCATAAATGTAACAAATTGTTCTACTTGTTCAACTCCGAGATGAATATAGTTATTCGATGATAGTTTATTGACGTGGGCATACCCTTCGGGTGCTCCACCAAGAAGATACCTGGTGCACGTATAGACTAAAGCCCAACTGGAGGCCTACTAGTAGACCGCACTTGAGGCCCATGAAGGAGGCCCAAGAAGACGAAGTACGCCCCAAGACAATGAACCTTACGTCGGTAGAGACCTACCACTAGTACAGAACGACACATCCGATACCCCTCTATGGCAACGGCAGGAGTTAGGAGACGGAGAATCGCGCTTTCCGCGCGGCCGGTGCGTACAAACCTGACCTGGCCCGCCTACATTGGCAACGGACCCTTTCCAATCTCCGTCACTTATTATATTGGCAACGGTTAATAAAATTGTCCGTTTCCAATATTTGCCTCTATGGTAACGGATAGAATTTTCCAACCGTTGAAAATGTTGATACGTGGAGGCTAGCGAATGGGCAGATGGGGAGGTGGGCGGAGCAGACCCGCGAGTATAAATGGCGAGAGGTACCAGCAGCGGTCGCTTTGAAGCCCCAGTCCATCGCCTCCAGTTTTTCAAACTTCGCCAGATCCCCTCCGCCCAAATCCATGGCGAGAGGTACCAGCAGCGGTCGCGGCCGTGGACGAGGGCAAGGCCGTGGTAGGGGTGCAGCGACAATGCCATGCCGTCGGTGTCGCCCTCACCGTCCTCTGAAGACATGTCCCCGGCGAGAGGTACCATCAGCGGTCGTGGCCGTGGACGAGGGCGCGGCCGTGGTAGGGGCGCAGCCGCAATGCCACGCCGTCGGTGTCGCCCTCACTGTCCTCTGAAGACATGTCCCCGGAGCTGCGCGGCTTCGAGTTCTTGGTTATCCTGTACAAGGGCATCGAGAGCCGCCTGTGGCTCCCGAGGGCGTTCGCACAGAAGCTCCAAGGCATGGTGGCAGGTACCATGCATCTGAAGATGGAGGACTGCGAGAACGGCAGCTGGGCGGTGAAGACGGCCGTGAGTGCCGGGGGGAATTTGTACCTCGGCCAGGGATGGAAGTCATTCGCCCAAGCGTACAAGCTTGAGCAGGGGCACTTTTTGTGCTTCGAGTTCGACGGCGACAACGGGTTCTTCATCAAGATCTTCGACGGTACCTTATGCCGGAGGGACGCACTCGTGTACAGCGACGACGAGCCCGAGTCTTCTTCAGCAGCTGCTAGTAGTAGCATTAGCTAGTAGTAGCATATATGTAATCGTTTACTTCATTATCAAGTCCGTATGTTAGTAAGTTTACTCTCTCGCTGGTGTAAAAGCAATGGAAACGGTTATATAAAATGTCCGTTGCCAATGTGGTGCTTATATATACTGCCGGCTCTAGCAAATTATTGGTCTCATTATCACTCTCTCACTGTCTCTCTTCCAACCCTAGCCACCGCACACTGTGGCTTTCAACTCTCCTCACTCTCTCTAATGGCTTCCTCTGTCGGCGCTTCTAGATCCGGCCATCGCGGCCGCGGCTCTAGCCGCCGCGGCAGCACCGTTCTAGCGGCAGCCCTTCATGAGGGAAGGTCGATCTGGAGGCCGCCATGCGTCCGCTAATGATGCGGCAGCGCCACCATCTGACACCCTCCTCCTCCGGTGATGCCCGGCTTCTTCTGAGCCAGGCCGATATGGAGGAGGTCATTCATGAGGTGGTGGTGCAGCACCTCCGGCGGTTCTAGCAGCAGATCTACCAGCAGAAACCCATCTGGAGGAGGAAGTGACCGATCTGTAGGAGGAAGTGGCCGATCTGGAGGAGGTGGAGGATCTGTAGGTGGTGCTGGTCTGGAGAAGGAGGAGGAGGTGGATGTCGATGAAAGAGAAGGGGGAGGAGCTGATTGCGTCGCAGCGCGCTGGTAGCATCGCAGCGCATCTGGCAGAGGTCTGCACCTCCTCTCCCGCCGGGTGAAAGGTATAAATCTTTCTGTGACCGGCTGTGATGCCGATGAACTAGGTTCTACGTATGAGCATTTCATCACATAAACAAATTCCTAGTGCAAATTCACACATACATGTTCTGATAATTACAAACACTTATTGTTAAAGCACCAACTCTACTAACTAGTTAAACGCCGACATCCAAAGCCTATTGCAATTCACCTAGGGCATTCTTGCACCTAGAGTAGAGCATTTCCTGCCATGTTGGACGTAGCCTGTCCTTCAAGGTTAGGATCGTGCGATACAACTCGTAGGTCACGTACCCATCTATTGCTGCGTAGTCGAGGTTAACTTTGTGCAGCGGCATCCATTCCCAAAAATTGTGCTGGTTGGATGGGAACTCCTTTTTCATGTTGGCGTATGATTTGTCGATGAGGTCTGCCGCTAGATCACCCATTCCGTCCCTCTTGTCTCCACCCTTGATTTTGTATATGAGTTGGATGTCCACGTGGTACTCCGGTGGAATGTGGAAGCCGACAGAAGAAAGCACCTTGCTGTCGTTGGTGATGTCCACGCTTGCAAAGGTGATATTCTTGCGTTCAAAGAATTTGCCCAACTCTGGACAATTCTTCTTGGACTTGCACCAGTGGAACACGAGGACATGCTGGCGCATGGCGAGTTGCAGGACAGACATGTGCCGACGATTATGGGTGTACTCGATGTCAAGGCCGATTAACCGATGCTTCTCCTCTGCTAGCCATTCCTCGTACTTGTTGAGGATCCGCTCCACGGTATGCTCCTCGTTCGTGTACACCACCTTGATACGTCTCGAACGTATCTGTAATTTCTGATGTTCCATGTTGATATTATACCAATTGTTACATGTTTTACATACACTTCATAGCATTTTTATGCATTTTCTAGGACTAACCTATTAACAAGATGCCACAGTGCCAGTTCCTGTTTTCTGCTATTTTTGTATTTCAGAAAAGCTATTCTGGAAATATTCTCGAATTGGACGAAACCTGGACAGGACCTCCTATTTTTCCAACACGTACACGGAGTCCAAAGGAGAGACGGAGGAGACCGAGGAGGCGGCCACACCATAGGGCGGCGCGGCCCCACCTCCAACCCGCCGTGGTATGGTGTGGGCCCCTCGGGTCGCTCCAGCCGCCGCCCTTTCGCCTATTTATTCATCTCACGGGAAAACCCTAGACACCCGAGCCATTATCCACGAAAAGTTCCAGAGACGCCGCCGCCGTCAACCCTAGCTCGGGAGGGTTCAGAAGCTCTTCCCGGCACCCTGCCGGAGAGGGGAATCATCACCGGAGGGCTCTACATCACCATGCCTGCCTCCGGAGTGATGCGTGAGTAGTTCATCTTGGACTACGGGTCCATAGCAGTAGCTAGATGGTTGTCTCTCCATTTTATGCTATCATGTTTAGATCTTGTGAGCTGCCTATCATGATCAAGATCATCTTATTGTAATGCTACATGTTGTGTTTGCTGGGATCCGATGAATATTGAATACTATGTCAAGTTGATTATCAATCTATCTTATATGTTATTTATGATCTTGCATGCTTTCCGTTACTAGTAGATGCTTTGGCCAAGTAGATGCTTGTAACTCCAAGAGTTAGTATTTATGCTAGATAGTGGGTTCATGCCTCCGGTAATCTGGGAGAGTGACAGCAACTTCTAAGATTGTGGATGTGCTGTTGCCACTAGGGATAAAATAACCGATGCTTAGCTTAAGGGTGCGCCGTTAGGTCTAATGCATTTGTTTACATTACGCACATTACTTAATGCGATTATCCGTTGCTTGCAACTTAATACCAACGGGGAACTCGGTATGACAACCTGGAGGTGGATTATTAGTCATAGACGCTGTTGGATAACGGTCTATGTATTTTGTCGTAATGCCCACATGAATATCATAGTAATCATCATGTCATATATATGCATTGTCATGCGCTCAATATTTTGTCAATTGCCCAGCTGTAATTTGTTCACCCAGCATGTTAGTTATCTTTTATGGAGAGACACCACTAGTGAACTGTGGACCCCGGTCCATTCTTTTACACTGATAATACAACCAACTGCAATCATTGTTCCTTTTCATTCTCTGCAATTAAACACTATTTTCCACACCATACGTTTAATCCTTTGTTTTCAGCAAGCCGGTGAGATTGACAACCTCACTGTTTCGTTGGGGCAAAGTAGTTTGATTGTGTTGTGTGCAGGTTCCACGTCAGCGCGCCACTGACAACCTTCAGAAGTGATTTCTTGCTCCTACTGGTTGATTAAACCTTGGTTTCATACTGAGGGAAACTGCTGCTACACTGCTTCATACCTTCCTCTTGGGGTCTCCCAACGAACGTGTGTCCACGTCATCAAGCAATTTTTCTGGCGCCGTTGCCGGGGAGCAAGAGGATTTCTGCAAGGGGAGTTTCACGCTTCCAATCTCTTTACTTTGTTATTGTCTTGCTTAGTTTATTTTTATTTTATCTTGTTTGTTTAATTATCAAAAACACAAAAAATTAGTTTTCTGCATCTAGTTTATTTCGGTTTGTTATTATGTCTAGTTGTTTACTTGATATCAATGGTTTCTCTCTTTGAAACAAAATCGTGTTGGCTAAGTGGGTTCACTGATGATCAACAAAATTATTATAAGGAATACCGCTTTTCTAAAAAAGGGTACATTTATGGAAACAAATAAGTACATTGAATTATTTTGCTAAGAACTTGTGCTCTACTTATGATGAATCCTACTGCTTTAATGAATCATTATGTTGTAGAAGGCATAAACACCTCCCTTTCCAATGTGATTATAATGATAATGAAACCTTGGCTGCTTATGCTAAAGGAAACTATGACTTTGGTAATCTTGAACAAACTGAAGAATTTTTGTTTTTAAGGTGCCTATGAAATTGCTGGTTATATTCACGATGATGATTCTCCTTATAAATCTGAAAATTTTGCTATACTTGGTTATTGCCTTGAATATTACAATGATAATCCTTATATCACTGAATTTCTTGAGAAAACTTATTCTCCAGAACAACTTGCTACCTTTCAGGAACCTGTGGGAGAAGAAACTGCTGAAACTGAAAGCTCATTGATGAAAAAGAGGAAGAGAGTGATGATCAAAAGGAGGATCTACCTTCTAATGATAGTAACTCTTTAACTCTTACATTATATGATTACCCTCCATGCCTACCTAAGGAGGAGAAATGCTATATTGTTGAATGTCATGATTCTATTGAAATATCTCCTTTTGATAAATTTGAAGTAACAACTCCTTGACTCAAGAAAAGGAAATTGCAGAAAGTAAAAATGTGCTCCCTAATGTTTATATGATAATGCTCTTGATGATGGTCCTATATTGCCTAATGATATTTTTATACTACTATTGTCAAAAGTGGGTTTAATGACCCCACTGTTTTTGAGCTTAATAAAAATTATGTGTTTGTAGATCATGAAAAGCATGCTTTATGTGATAGTTATATTGTTGAGTTTGTTCATGATGCTACTGAAAGTTATTATGAGAGAGGAAAATATGGTTGTAAAAGTTTTCAAGTCGCTAAAATACCTCTCTTTATGTTGAAAGTTTTGAAGTTTTATTTGTTTCATCTTTCTATGCTAGTTGCTTTATGCTTCAATAATTTATTTTGTTACAAGATTCCTTTGCATAGGAAGTGGGTTAGACTTAAATGTGTTTGATATTTGCCTCTTGATGCTCTCTTTGTTTTTCAACTCTTATTCTTATGAGAGCATCATTAAAATCTTCAAGCCTAGCTAAAAGGCATTAAAGAAAGCGCTTTTGGGAGGCAACCCATTATCTTTTGTTTTCAGTTTTTGAGTCAAGGAGTTGTTTACTTCTGTAACAATTCCTTTGTATCTTTATTTTATCGCATTGTTGTGCCAATTGCCTCTAATAGGAAGATGATGCTAGATTTGGATTTCTGCGCAGGAACAGATTTCTGCTGTTCACCGTTTTACTTCTGTAAAATCACAGAAAAATTATTTAAATCTGCAAATTTTTGTGCGTGATCCTCAGATATGTACGCATCTTTCGTTAGTTTTGTTTTTCGATCTGAGCAACGTAAGTGCCTCGAAAAAATTCGTCTTTACGGACTGTTCTGTTTAGACAGATTCTGTCTTTTATTTTTCGCATTCTCTCTTTTACTAGTGTTGAGTGGAATTCTTTTTTAGGGTGAAGAGCTTCACATAACATCAGTGGCAGTAGTTAATGTTAAAAGTAACGGTCATGTTTGTGTCCTTATAGAACATGTGAGTTTTTGATTGTGCACTAACCCTCTAATGAGAATTACTCTGAGTTTGGTGTGGCGGAAGTTTTCAAGGGTCAAGAGAGAAGGATGATATAATGTGATCAAGAAGAGTGAAGAGCTTAAGCTTGGGGATGCTCCCATGGATCACCCCAGCATATTTCAAGAAGACTCAAGCGTCTAAGCTTGGTCATCTCTAGTGAAACTATATTTTAATTCTTTCACATCATATGTGCTTTACTTGGAGCGTCTGTGTGCTTTTATTTTCAGTATTTTATTTTTCTTATGGTCAACTTGATTGGACCCTAGCATTCTTGATTGGGAGAGAGACACGCTCCGCTTTTTCATATGAATACTCCTATTCTTCACTTATACTTGTTGAGTATTCTTATCTAGCTATTGCTATGCTTTTAGCTCCTGTTTTGCATGCATCTCTTATTCAGAGCTGTTAGTTCTTTTAAAGAAAGTACTCTCTTGCTTCACTTATAATTGTTTGGAGAGTTTATGTTGAAATAAATTGATTGGTGTTTGGTTGGAACAGAAAATGTTGCATGTGGTAGATGGTATAATGGAAAAAGCTTACATATTCTTGTAGATCACTGTATTGGATAATTTGATACTTGTCAATTGTTTTGAGTTATCAAGTAGTTCATGTTTAAGCTTTTGTATCATGTAGTTAAAACCTATTAATGAAGAACTACCGTAAAGCTCGTTGAAATTTGGTTTGCATGATTGGTATCTCTAAGGTCTAGATATTTTCTAGTAAAAGGGTTTGGTTAACAAGGAAGACAGTGTAGAGTCTTATAATGCTTGCAATATGTTTTCATATAAGTCTTGCTGTGTCGGTTGATATCCTGTGTTTGCTTCAAATAACCTTGCTAGCCTAAACTCTGTACTGAGAGGGAATGCTTCTCGTGCATCCAAAACCTTGAGCCAAAATCCATGCCATCTGTGTCCACCATAACTACCTATATGTGGTATTTCCTTGCCATTCCAAGTAAATTTTTCATGTGCTACCTTTAAACTATTCAAAAATTATTACTCCTATTTTGTGTCAATGTTTACCAAGCTCATGAGGACGGGGTGGATGTCTTTATGTCAACTGTCAAACAGACTTTACCACCGGACTAGCGGCATATACATCCGCTTATCCATTAATTTTGCAAAAAGAGCTGGCAAATGGGGTGCCCAGTCCCAATTAATTACAACTTTAACCGCTTAATTCTCTTCACATTTTTGCCCTGATTTATCAGTCAAGCAATGACAAACAGTGAAATATCTGCATGTGTAAACAAAAGAGAAGAGGGATGATCTGCCTTGCTGGTAGAAATAACGTCCTTCATGGGAGCCGCTCTTAAAAGTCTGGTTGGCAGGGGTCATATTGTACTTTCCATTTTCTGATTCGTTGACAATTAACAAACACCTCCAAAACTTATTTTTACTCTCTATATGATTTCAAAAACTTAAAAAGCTCTAGCACATGATTTAATCCCTGCTTCCCTCTGCGAAGGGCCTTTCTTTTACTTTTATGTTGAGTCAGTTTTCCTACTTCTTTCTATCTCAGAAGCAAACACTAGTGTCAACTTTGGTGCAACAATTTTTATATGCTTGTATATTGCACTTATTATATTGCTTTGTGTTGACAAATATCCATGAGATATATGTTGAAAGTTGAAAGCAATTGCTGAAGCTTAAATCTTCCTTTGTGTTGGTTAAATACCTTTTACTTAGAATCTATTGCTTTATGAGTTAACTCTTATGCAAAACTCTTTGATGCTTGTCTCGAAAGTACTATTCATGAAAAGTTTTTGCTTATATGATTCAGTTGTTTGCTCATTATCTACTTGCTAGCAAACTATAGACCATTGACCTGGATCACTTCATTCATAACATGTGCTTTACAATACTATTTGATCAAGATTATGATTGTAGCATGTCACCTCAGAAATTATTTTGTTTTTATCGTTTTACCTACTCGAGGACGAGTAGAACTAAGCTTGGGGATGCTTGATACGTCTCAAACGTATCTATAATTTCTGATGTTCCATGTTGATATTATACCAATTGTTACATGTTTTATATACACTTCATAGCATTTTTATGCATTTTCTGGGACTAACCTATTAACAAGATGCCACAGTGCCAGTTCCTGTTTTCTGCTGTTTTTGTATTCCAGAAAAGCTAGTCTGGAAATATTCTCGGAATTGGACGAAACTTGGACAGACCTCCTATTTTTCCAACACGTACACGGAGTCCAAAGGAGAGACGGAGGGACCGAGGGAGCCACACCATGGGCGCGCGGCCCCCCTCCCGCCGTGGGTGGTGTGGGCCCCTCGGGTCGCTCCAGCCGCCGCCCTTTCGCCTATTTATTCATCTTCACGGAAAACCCTAACACCCGAGCCATTATCCACGAAAAGTTCCAGAGACGCCGCCGCCGTCAACCCTAGCTCGGGAGGGTTCAGAAGCTCTTCCCGGCACCCTGCCGGAGAGGGGAATCATCACCGGAGGGCTCTACATCACCATGCCTGCCTCCGGAGTGATGCGTGAGTAGTTCATCCTTGGACTACGGGTCCATAGCAGTAGCTAGATGGTTGTCTCTCCACTTTATGCTATCATGTTTAGATCTTGTGAGCTGCCTATCATGATCAAGATCATCTTATTGTAATGCTACATGTTGTGTTTGCTGGGATCCGATGAATATTGAATACTATGTCAAGTTGATTATCAATCTATCTTATATGTTATTTATGATCTTGCATGCTTTCCGTTACTAGTAGATGCTTTGGCCAAGTAGATGCTTGTAACTCCAAGAGTTAGTATTTATGCTAGATAGTGGGTTCATGCCTCCGGTAATCTGGGAGAGTGACAGCAACTTCTAAGATTGTGGATGTGCTGTTGCCACTAGGGATAAAATAACCGATGCTTAGCTTAAGGGTGCGCCGTTAGGTCTAATGCATTTGTTTACATTACGCACATTACTTAATGTGATTATCCGTTGCTTGCAACTTAATACCAACGGGGAACTCGGTATGACAACCTGGAGGTGGATTATTAGTCATAGACGCTGTTGGATAACGGTCTATGTATTTTGTCGTAATGCCCACATGAATATCATAGTAATCATCATGTCATATATATGCATTGTCATGCGCTCAATATTTTGTCAATTGCCCAGCTGTAATTTGTTCACCCAGCATGTTAGTTATCTTTTATGGAGAGACACCACTAGTGAACTGTGGACCCCGGTCCATTCTTTTACACTGATAATACAACCAACTGCAATCATTGTTCCTTTTCATTCTCTGCAATTTACACTATTTTCCACACCATACGTTTAATCCTTTGTTTTCAGCAAGCCGGTGAGATTGACAACCTCACTGTTTCGTTGGGGCAAAGTAGTTTGATTGTGTTGTGTGCAGGTTCCACGTCAGCGCGCCACTGACAACCTTCAGAAGTGATTTCTTACTCCTACTGGTTGATTAAACCTTGGTTTCATACTGAGGGAAACTGCTGCTACACTGCTTCATACCTTCCTCTTGGGGTCTCCCAACGAACGTGTGATCCACGTCATCACACCTCCAGAACGGTGCCGTGGGTACGGACGGTAGTTGTCTTTGTTGTTCTGTTGCGGTCGTCCATGGCGGATGGGGGATTGGGGTGGAACGAGGAAGAAGAGAAGGAAGGAATGCGAACTGTCTGCCACCGAACAGAGCAGTTCCTGGATATTTGTCGTCGATCTTAGCAGTTTCTCGAAAATGGCAACCGAACAAAGCAGTTGCTGGAAAATAGCCACCGATTTTTTTTATATCCAGATGTATTTTGTACATTTCGCTAATCTTTTTTTTCTTTCACGCAGGAGTTTATTTCAGCAACACTGCATAAATGTACCAATGTATCATTCCGAGAACCAGAAACCTTAAGGCAAGGATACTGGTCTTGGAAGGTGAGCTCCAAGTCAAAGATGGAAGGCTAAGCCAGCCTTCCATCTTGTTAGGTTAGTTGCTTATAGGTTTACAGTTCATGATTGTAGTCAAAGTGAAATATGTGATATTACATTATGCCAATGTGTGATAGATATGATTGTAGTCAAATTGTAAAAAACGGTGATATTATTGTATACCAATGTAATGATGGCATTTGTTCTATGTTATGAATTGAATAACGTTTTAGTGCATTGTGCAATCAGCCTTTCATGTATTATGGCATATAACCGAAATATGAGAAAAGCTCAGTGCAAATGGGTAGATGGAAAACTCCGTATCTGATGTAGGAAAACAAAAGCAACGGAGGTCTGCGCACAACCGTTGCCAAATGGAGACCTCATCGGAAACGGTTTTTTTGCCTCCGTTACAGATGAAGGCCTTCACATCATTCACAGAGTCGGGGACACGGACCCTTTCTCCATTGCCGATGGGGTTTTTGGCCTGTTTCCGATGTGTCGTTCTGTACTAGTGTACCTTACTTGTAAACCTAATCGGATGCGAACTCCTGAGACCCAGCCTCCTATATAACGGCTAGGAGGGATGCCGATCTGGTCACGCAATACTCTAGCCACAAAACCCTAGCGAGATCGCATCTTGCCGGGACACCATTGTAGCTCCATTGTACACCTCGACATCAATAACCAGACAAGCAGCAAGTAGGGTATTACCCTCCGGGGGCGTGAACCTGGGTAAACTCCTTGCTTGTCAGCTGACGGATCTACCAGCGCTACCAACTCTCTCCCCCTCTAACGAAACCCTAGGTAACCTAACCTTGGGATTTGATATGGTCACCCCACGTCAATTGACGCCGTCTGTGGGAAAGACTAGCGCTAGACCTACGGATTCGACGGCTTCATCTTCATCGACAACCGGCGACTCGCTGGCAATCAACAAACCCGATCTACTTCGGCCCTTTCGAATTCAACCTGCACTCGCCGGCTTTCCGCCCGGTGTTCGCGGACCTCCATTCAGGTGCGGATCTTATTTTCGGTAACATGCATTATCATATCAATCAGTGGGGAGCGCTCAACATGACGAACCCGCTTGAACTCGCAACGATCGCACCTCCGTCAACTGTGGCGATCGTGCCCACATCTCCATCGACTGTGGCGATCGCGCTCGCATCTCCATCGACTGTGGCAATCACGCCCGCGTCTCCATTGACTGCATATTCACCGACCGTGAAGTCGGCCGTTTCGACAACCGCAACCGCGGTAGGCGCATCTTCATCGATCGCGCCCGCGTCTCCTTCAACCGCAAAATCCGCGCCTTCATCGGCTGCGGAAGTCGCGCCGCTTTCGACTGAAGTACCAAGCTCGGCATCGACACCCTTCGACTCGTCAAGCGAGGTCGAAACGGACTTCGAGTCCACCTACTGTGACAGCTATGACTTGCATCGCACTCCGGCCAACTACTACCTCAACTCCAACTCCGTCTCCATCGACAACTGTAGCAGTGATGGCGAAATTCAAATTTCGCACGCCAGACCCTTCCAGGTGTGCCTGGTACTCCCTTCCGGCGGAAACAACGGGACGGGGGCTCCCGACGCATCCGCGAGTGGAGCTGCCTGTGGCAATGCCAAAGGGGTGGTATACCCACTCACAGTCACCATGCCAGATGGGCAAACCACGATCGTCATCACAGAGGAGGTGGCGGCTAAGGCGACAAAAGCTGTCTGTGAGTGCACCATGATGCCGGCGGACTCATCCCGCGAAGAGCTGATGGCGCACCAGTACCTCCTGTGGTAGGAGAGCCTAAGGCTGGATAAGCTTCGGGCAGTGCTCGAGGAGCGCAAGAAACAAGCCAACATATCGAGTGCTCAGAGAGCCGGGCTGTCCACCCAATCTTCAGGGCAGACCGCGCTACCCCGCCACCGGTCCCGAGTACACCACATGCCGGAGCACGAAAGAGCGGAGATAACCCGCAGCTTAGAATCCTCGCTCATGACGCACGATGAAGAACGGATACCCATCCCCTAAACAACTTATGGGGCCCTACTCTCGGTGGCCATGTACCTGATGGAAACACAACCTCCTGAGGGCGACCCCAAGGCAACGTTATATCGCCAGCAGATCAAGTCGCTGGCCATGGCAGGAGCAACGCTCACACCTGGTGCTCCCGGAGCAACCGAAGGCACATCGGGTGGCAGCAACATGTCACCCCGACGACAGCAGAGCCCGCGGCAGAAGCCGCGCGCCAACACCACGCGCGACCACGACCGCGACAACCACAACCGCGACGACCACGACCGCAACCACGACAACCGTGGCAATCGCAACCGCGTCGACCACGACACTCGTGACCGGAGTAACCGCGACCGCGCCACCCGTGCCCAGGAAGGTCACGGCACGCGAAACCGCGGTGACCAGTACAACCTCGCGGAAGGCGAGGACGCGCACAATGTCAACACAGCGCACAGTCATCAGAAACCGCTCCGTGCGGGCTGCCCGTGAAGCCAACGGCGAGGACTCCTACTCGGAAGGGGAATTCGAGCCATGCAGAGCACTATGCTTCAGCCGCCGCATCCGCGAGACTCGGATGCCCAAGGGTTTCAAGCTCACCTCAGAGAATACCATGTACGATGGCTTGGATGACCCAGCCCTCTGGCTGGAGGACTATCCGACGACAGTCACCTGCCAGCGAGGCACAACCACTACTGCCATGCAGTACATACAGCTCATGCTTTCGGGTGCAGCTCGCGCCTGGCTCAAGAGCCTACCTTAGAACTCATACGATTCGTGGGACCTTTTCCAAGAAGATTTTGTCAAGAACTTCCTGGGAACATACAAATGTCCAGCAACAATCGAAGAACCGCGGGCGTGCAAGCAGCGTTCGGACGATTCGCTGTGGGCATACATCCGACGATGGACCCTCATGCGCAACTCTGCTGGATCAATCTCAGAATATAGAGCAATCGACACCTTCACTCGCGGAGTCATCCGGCGTGACTTCGGAGAAGAATTCGGACGCCTCCAGCCGAATACCATCACCCAACTCATGAAGATCGCAAATGAGTGGGCAGAAGGTGAAGACTCGGTGCGAAACGAGTATCCTGACCGCAAGACGGCGAAGGTGACCATGGCGCCTGGGGCCGCAGAGATAGCCGCGGCAATGACCGAAGGCGCAAGCGCAAATCCCGCAACTATGACGATGCAGATGGAGTCGAGATGGTGGCGGCTGGCTACGCTGAGGCACGCGACGACTGAAGCCATGACAACAATCGGCAAGACGATCGTGGTCGCGATGGTGGATACCGTGACGATAGATACCGCAAAAGCGAATGGCGACCGCGAAAACCTCGCGACGACTCGCGAACACCACGCACCCCTGCAGAAGAGCTAGAAGAAGAATGCATATTTGACATGTTCAGAGGAGAAGACGGAAAGCTGCGCTCCAGCCACCTGTTGAAGGATTGTAAAAAATTCACCCGACTGTAGGGCGAGTACTCGAAGCTGCTGAAGACAGCACCAGGGGCAGTAGCAAACGGAGCCCGCCTCCTCCAGCCCAACCGAGGAGCAGTCCATATAAACTCACGCATAGAAGCTGCCCCCACCAACGGAGACAAATACCCGGATCCGCTCGGGAAGATGTACATGATACAGAAAGGTCAACCATCCAATCGATTGCAAAAGCTCATCTCACGACAAGTGCACCTGGCCACCGCGTCGCCTCCGGCCACACCCGAGTTCCTCAAAGGGTCTGAAACCAGCATCACATTCTCTCGCGAAGACCACCCGTCGTCGGTGCCGCGGCCAGGCCACGCTGCCCTAGTAGTCGATGCCAAGATCGGTGGCTATGCGATGAGCAAAGTGTTCATGGACGGTGACAGCGACATCAACATCCTCTTCGCCGACATGCTGGGAAAAATGAACCGTTCACTGACAAATCTGGCCAGGTCCGAGAACACCTTCCACGGTATAGTCCCAGGCAAAGCTGTCTACCCCTTGGGAGCAATCACACTCGAAGTGATATTTGGCGATCCAAATCATTTCAAGACGGAGAAGATCGAGTTCGAGGTCGTCGACTGGAAGTCGCAATACCATGCCATCCTAGGGCGGCCGACGTTCGCCCGGTTCATGGCGGTCCCACACTATGCGTACCTCATGATGAATATGCCAGGACCTCACGATGTCATCATCGTGAAAGGAAACTTCGAGCGCTCGGATAACTGCGACACAGAGTTCAGCAAAATCTCCGAGATGTTTGGCATGCAAGAGGAACTTGGGGAACTCTCGTTTTCAAACAATCGGACCCTCTTCCCTGAGACTAAGAAGCAAGCACCCGACGCTGCCTTCAACGCAACAAACGACACCAGGGCGCATCAGGTGCACCCGACGGACGCTGCCAAGACAACACTCGTGTCTTCGAGTATGTCTCCCGCATAGGAAGGCACGCTCGTCGAATTCCTCCGTGAGAACTAAAAAATCTTCACCTAGTGTCCAGCCGACGTACCAGGTATACCCAGGGAGTTCGCCGAGCACGCCCTCCAACTCTATCCAGATGCACGACCCGTCAAACAATCCATGCACCGCTTCTCCGAGCCGAAGCGCATCGCCATGGGGCAAGAAGTCGACCGACTACTCGACGCCAAGTTCATCAGAGAAAACAAGAAATCAGACAGGGTCGCTAACCCAATGCTGGTCCCAAAGAAGCACACAAAGATCCTTCGCATGTGTGTCGACTTCACCGCCCTCAACAAATGCTGCCCTAAGGACCATTTTTCGTTGCCGCGTATCGACCAAATAGTCGACTCAACCGCCGGCTGCGAGCGCCTGTCTTTCCTGGATGCCTACTCAGGCTACAACCAGATAAGGATGAAGGTCTACGACGAAGAGAAGACAACATTCATCACACCCTGCGGTGTCTACTGCTACACAACAATGCCCTACGGGCTCAAGAACACGGGTGTCGCGTACCAGCGCATGATGCAGTCCTACCTAAAGGACCAAATCGGACGCAACGTCCAAGTCTACGTTGACGACATCGTCATCAAAACTAAGCAAGAGGATACGCTCCTTGATGACATTCGAGAAACCTTCACCGCGCTCAAACACTACAACATCAAGCTCAACCCGACCAAGTGCGTCTTCGGAGTACCAGCTGGACAACTCCTCGGCTACCTTGTATCCGCCAGAGGTATCGAGACAAATCCAGAGAAGATAGAGGCCATCCTGATGATTCCTCCGCCGACCAAACTACGGGAGGTGCTGAAGCTAGCAGGACGAGTCGCGGCACTCAGCCGTTTCATCAGTAAGGTGAGCGAAAAGGCGCTCTCATTCTACAAACTGTTGAAGAAGTCGAACACTTTCGAGTGGACAGAAGAAGCTCAGGCGGCTTTCGCAGATCTCAAGCACGCACTGGCAACACCACCAGTGCTAGTCGCACCACGCGAGAGAGAGCCCTTGTACCTCTACGTCGCGGCTACCAATCGGGTGGTCAGCACCGTGCTTGTTGTCGAGCGCCAGGAAGAAGGTCATGCTCACCTCGTGCAGCGGCCCATATACTATCTCAGCGAGGTCTTGTCCATCTCCAAGCAGCGGTACCCGCATTATCAGAAGCTGGCCTACGGCGTCTTCATGACATCATGCAAGGGCGTCCACTACTTCGCCGAGCACCCGATTACGATGGTGAGCGCTGCACCACTCTCCGACATCCTCACCAACCCTGACGCAACGAGACGAGTCGCCAAGTGGGTCATCGAGCTGGGACCCAGAGACCTCACATACAAGCATCCCAGCGCAATCAAGGCACAAGTACTCCCAGACTTCAGAACCGAGTGGATAGAAGCACAACTACCTGGGGTACCAGACCTGTCCAACTCATGGACCATGTACTTCGACGGCTCCAAGAAGCACGAGGGCGCAGGGGCAGGCGTCATCCTGACGTCGCCCAAGGGTGACAAGCTACACTACGTGTTGCAGATGGACTTCCCCAAACCTTCTAACAACGAGGCCGAGTATGAGGCACTCATACATGGCATGCGCATGGCCAAAGCCTACGGGGCCACTCGCCTCATGAGACTCGAACCTCGTCGTGCATCAAACAATGAAAGCCTGCGACGCTACTACGGAGAACATGATTGCGTACCGCGACCTCTACAACATCATGAAAGGCCACTCCGACGGTTGCGAGCTGCGACACGTGGGCCGCGCAAGCAACGCGGAGGTTGACATGCTCGCTAACATCGCCTCGGCAAAGGCCCCTGTACTACCTGGAGTCTTTCTCGAGCGCATCAAGAACCGGTCGATCAAGCTCAAACGTCCTGCGGATCCCTCAATATCGACGCCCAAAATTTCGGACCCTCCAGATCCAGGCCCTGCCACTCTCGACGAAGCAGGGCAACCTATCGAGGTCCTTCTCATCGAGCCAACATGGACTCATCCCTTCCTGGCATACATGCTCCGCCAAGAATTGCCGAAAGACACGACGGAGGTGCGACGTATCACTCGCCACGCCAAGGCTTTCACGGTCATCAATGGAGAACTGTACAAATGCAGCATATCAGGAATCCTCCAGCGGAGCATCGACCCCAAAGACGGCAGAGCCATCCTATTCGACATCCATGCGGGTACCTGTGGGCATTACGCCAGCAGCCGAGCCTTGGTGGCCAAAGCTTTTCGAGCCGGGTTCTATTGGCCCACCGCACTACAAGAAGCCGAGGAAATCGTCACGAAGTGTGTGGGCTGGCAGAAGTTCGCCACCAAGCCTCACGCCCCAGCTTCAGAGCTAAAGACAATCCCGCTTGCCTGGCCCTTTGCCCAGTGGGGACTCGACATGGTGGGTCCATTGAGGAAATCATCTCGTGGAGGACACACCCATCTCTTGGTGGCAGTCGACAAGTTCACAAAGTGGATTGAAGCGGTACCCATCACGAACTCGACTGCTACCTCTGTCGTCAACTTCATCAGGTCCATCATCTTAGGGTTTGGGGTCCCCAACAGCATCACCACCGACAACGGCACGAACTTCACAGCTGAGGAGTTCCGTGACATCTGCAGAGACCAAGGCATCAAGCTCGACTACGCCTCCGTCGCTCATTCGCAGTCGAATGGGCAAGCCGAAAAGGCAAACGGCCTAGTCTCCAGCGGACTCAAGAAACGTCTGTTGTTACCTCTCAAGCGCGCAACAGGCGCCTGGGTGGAGGAGCTACCCTCTGTCCTATGGAGTGTGCGAACCACGCCCAACAGGTCGACCCAGTACACTCACTTCTTCATGGTCTATGGTGCCGAAGCAGTCATGCCTTATGACATGCGATTCGACGCACCTCGGGTCGTCATCTACGACGAATCAAATGCCGAAGAAGCACTCAAAGACGGCGGCGACACACCGGACGAGGCACGCGACATCGTGCTCTCCCGCACCACCGTCTACCGGCTAAGTCTCCACAACTACCATAGTCATCGGCTGCGCACTCGATCTTTCGTCGTCGGCGACCTCGTGTTACGGCTCAAGCAGAACAAGGTGCACAAGCTAGCCTCCCCATGAGAGGGACCCTTCGTCATCACAGAGGTCATCGAAGGTGGCGCATACCGCCTGAAGCACGCGAAGACATGAGAACCCTCCCACAACCCTTGGAACGTCGCGCATCTGCGCCGTTTTTATGCTTAGCAAAAAAAGGCTACTCAGCCATAGATGCAAAATAAGGATCTTCAGCCATCGATGTAATAACTGTGCTTAATGCCCAAAGCAGCAAGTTTCAGACGCACTCTTTTCCTTATCAGGGTACCTACGGGGACTGGAAGGTTGTTAATTAGGCGGCTTGCTAGCTTAATATATAATGGAATTTCAAGAAATCAATTTTTCCTCTACTTACAGAGTCAACATAAGCCGTGGCCGCACCCGAACACTCGGGGGCTGCGCCGCACAGACCCTACTAATCACTAAGCCTTGGCCGCACCCGAGCACTCGGGGGCTGCGCCGCATAGGCCCTCCAGTCACTAAGCCTTGGCCGCACCCGAACGCTCGGGGGCTACGCCGCACAGGCCCTACTAATCACTAAGGCTTGGCCGCACCCGATTGCCCGGGGACTACGCCAAGTCGTCTTACAAACTGCAAAAACTAGCCATACCCGATATTCAGGGGCTGCCACACAAAACATCTCGGACAAACGAGAAATCATTTCTGGAGAACCTAGCATACAACTGCCAACAAGCAGCAAATCAATTTACAAACACGCGCGCACAACTACGCTAAGTCAAGCATTCAAACTAATCTACAAGTTCCTCTTTTGGATCTACAAGGAGCTCCGTCTCCCTCTCAACCTGCGCAATGATGCTGCTCGCCGGACCAACAGTCGCCTTGTAATGTTCTTCCATCGGTACGGGACCACCACTAGGCAATGGTGGCAGGCCCCTGGCAATCTTATCCAAGTCAAGGTGCGGATGGTGAACTCGCACAAAGGCAAGCGCTACATTGGCTCCACCAACAAGCTTCTCTCAAACAAACTTTTTGATCGCCTTGCCACCACGAAATCTCTTCATGAGCGCCGCAAGACCTTGTGGCTGCTCGTTCAGCGGAAACAGGGCCTGGTGCACCCGAGCCAAAACGCCCCTGCAAGACTCCATCAGAAGACCTACACGCCAGGCACGGTCTTGAAGCGTCGCCAGCACGCGACCCCTTTCCCTGTCAGACCAAAAAACATGAGTGGCAGAACGCGAGCCGCTGGCAATACCACAGCTTCGCCTCTGCCTGCTCATCCAAACAAACGCCTGCGCAATCACAAGGAACAATCAGAGAACAATCGAATAGCAACGGACTCGGGGGCTGTTCGAGTTCACTTACATTCCAGCTGCATATTCACCTTGTCCAACTCCCCAAGCAAGTAACTCTCCCACTCCACAGCTTGCGGCTGTTTTGATCTCATTCTGTCAAGGGCACTTTGGGTGATCTTCAGTTCCTGCTCTACCTTTTCAAGCCGCGTCTGAAGCGTGGCAGTGTCATGGTCATCACCCTCCCTTATGGAGCCCGCTTGAGGAAGGACGCCTCTAGAAGAAGAACCAGCTGATGCACCAGGTGCCCCAAGCTGTACAAAAATAAGCATCTGGAATAAGAACTCCGCAACAGCAGTGATGGTCCCACTCCAACACTCGGGGGCTGCACTCATTGCAGCGTCCCTCTAGGCAAAAGAGTAGACGGCCAAAAAGCAAGCTTATATTCAAATAAGTTCCCCATAGCATAAAGTTTCATTACAAGCAAAAGCAGAAGCACAAGGAGTCAACCCTACAAACTATGAAGTCGACTCCGACCTAGACCTAGCTGCGCGAGCAACACGTTCAACGGCGAGAGTGGCAGCGCGCTTCTCCATCATAGCTACCATGTCCTTCGCCAGCTGCGCCACTTGCTCTTTTACTGGGCCCAACGGAGCCGACTTCCCATCGGGTTTCCTCGGAAAGTCCGCTACAACCTTCTCGAAGTCACCAGCAATCCCATGCCCCAGCAGCAGCATGAAGGTGGAATCCGAGCCACGTACCGTTTGGGCTCGAGTGTAGTCGGCCAGGGTGGACGACCCGAGGCCGAAAACTTCAGCCAAGCCATCAACAGTTGTAGGTGGCATGGCTCGCGGGAATATACTCTTGTGTAGCGCGGTGAGGGCACTCGTGGAATTGGCGAGTGAGTCCTTGACCCGGGCGCAAATGACATCGAAGGCGCCCACATCGTCATCCAGAGAACCGCCCTCCACCTCAGCAGATGGCGGAACACCAAGAGCTCCTGATGAAACAAGACCCAATATCATATAGGAATCCAAAAAATCCCAGGGCAACATACTGCAAGCACGGAAACACATTACCTCCTACGACATCGGCAAGTGCACGGAGTCGCTCCACCTGCAGCCTCTCGCGCCCAACAAAGGCATCCTCGCCATCCTTCGCCTCCTTCAACTTCCGCTCGGTGTCAGCGCACTGATCTTCAAGCATCTTCTCTAGCTCCTGCACACGGTCCAAGGCGCCCTTTTGCTCACCTATCGTCAATACATCAGTCAATTTAGATCAACAGGCTACAAGGAACACTCGAAGAAAGGCAGCGGAGCATGAGATGCTTACGTTCGGACTGCTCTAGTTTGGTTTGAAGTTGGTCCCGCCCCAACTCCATCTGCGCGTACGAAGCACCCGACTCCAACATAGTGCGGAAGAAAGGCTGCAGAAGAGTGAAGTTTCAACATAACAAGAGATGCAACACAAAAAAATTGAGCCTATGCACAGCTATCACTAGTTGCACATAGCCTCGGGGGCTACTCCCATCGAGAGCGCTGTCGTGCACCCGATAAATAATCGACAGAAGTAACTTACGTGATCATAGTGCTCCAGTGGGTCAGCACTCGATGAAGAAGGCACATCTCCCTACGGATTAGGTGGAGCAGCGGCTGCAGCGACTGTCTGTGGCTCCATCCGAACCGCTTCATCAGCCGTCGACGCAGGAATCACCTCCGGGTTGGCCGACTGTGCATCAGTGCCGCTCTGGGCAGCTCCCTTTTGACAAACCACAGCTGAAGGCCGATCGACGTTCAGCACCGAGCTGAAGAGCAGAAACTCAGACACTTATCGAAAGAACTCGAGGAGTCCAACAGACAACGAGTGCTCACCTTGCTTACTCATCGCTGACAAGATCCTTGAAATTCAGATGCACGCCAAATTCCGACGCGTCGTCAGACCTGATAGGAGGGGCGGTGCGCAGCGGAGTAATTTGCAGTGGCTCCACCGGAGGAGGTGAAGAGGAGCCTCAGTCATCATCATCCCCCCCATGCCGCCTTCCTGGGTGGCGAATTCCCAGCAGTCAACTCCGTCTCATCTAGACGGCGTCGCTTGCAGGGCTGCTCCTCTACCTCCTGTTCAGGCTCCTCCACCTCCTCATCGAGTGGAGTGTGTGCGGAGGCAAGGGAGATATCCTCGGCATCCGAGTCAACCTCGGGAACCTCTACCTCCGCAGTCTCCACATTCTCCGGCAGGGAGGCAAGCAAACAGCATACACATGCTCCTACAAGCAAAAAACCAGAACAATCAAAATAGATACACACTGCAAAGAAAAGCAACTAGCAAATCAAATAACTCACCTCCGGCAACCTGTTGGTAGCGTCGAGTGGAGCAACTGGTGGGTCAAGGTCGAAGGAGTCGCCTATCTTCAGGGTGGCCAGCGAATGCACCCTGGTTTCCAGTTCTTTCTTCGATAGCTCCTCCTTCGTCAGACGGACAGGGTCATACACAGCCTGGTGCTCCCACATTGGGTGCGCCCGCACCCGTAAAGGCCGCACGCCTCTCCTAATAAAGGTAGCAATGAGCTGGACGCCACTGACCTCCAGCCCAGCAGTCTTCAGCAGACTGGCCACCTTCGCCATCAATGGCTCCGTCTCCGTGGCTTCAGCAGCAGACAGCCTGTGCTTCCAGGCACGGGACCTCGCCAGAGTGGTCTCGCGCAACGAAGATAGGAAGCCCCTCATGTTGGGTCTTGACATAGAACCATTTCTTCCTCCAGTTTTGTGCGGAGTTGACTTGCTTCAGATCAAAGTAGTCGACCTCGCCGCGCGACTGGATGTTAAAGCCTCCGACGGGGTACACGCCGCCTGGCCCGACGTTCCTCCGCACATTGAAGATCCTCTTCCAAAGACCCCAATGCGGGCGCACCCCTAAGAAACACTCGCACAACACAACAAAACACGCAATGTGCAAAATGGCGTTCTGGGTGAAGTCGTGCATCTGCACTCCGTATGCATACATCAAGCCCCTAACGAAATCGTGAACAGGGAAATAAAATCCCCTGCTCACAAAATCGGCGAAGCACAGACGCTCCCCCTCTCGAGGTCGGGGGATTACCTCATCTCCTGGAGCGCGTACAGGCAGCAGCTCGGTGGTGGGGTGCCATCCATCCCGCCGGTAGGATTCCAGATGCGTCTCCTTCACGGTGGACCCCGTCCATCCGCCGGGAGCCTTCTTCAATGCCGCGGCGGCGCCGCCGGCTGCGGTGGCGCTCGCCACTGCGGAAGCGCTTGCAGCGGCGGCAGCACTCCTCCCCTTCCTCGCACCCGCCTTGGTCATGGCAAAATCTTTGTGGCTATGGAGGAAAGGAGTGAGGAAGAAGAAGAATCACATGGAACGGCGGCGGGAGGAAATGGAAGTAAAAAACATTTACCCCACCGTTCCCCTCTTTATGCAAGCAGGCGGCCGACCTCATCCGTTGATGAAGCATCGTGCGATGTAAGGTGGATCTGACCATACACGTGGCAACCATGGAGCGCAACCGTCCCCGGCCACGCCGCCCACTACGCACGGGAAACGAGGAGGCCACCATCACGTCTCCCAAAATTCGCGCCAAACGGTCAAATCCAGTGGAAGCGGCACCGCTCCTGGTCAACACTGACAAGCAGAACCACAGTGTCATGTCCCATCTTTCGCGGTGGACACGCCATCGATTGCCAGACGGCGCAGACAGGCAAAAACGTCATCCATGACATCATCAAACTACAATGCAGCATAAAAGGTACTCGAGTCCCTATGAGTCGACTCTGTGGAAAAACATCCAACCCAAGCTGGCGGTCATTCGACTGCTTCAAGTACAAAGCATTCAACTCCCATCGGGAGCGTATCAAAAATCTTGTTGACTGCTGCAATGTTACAAAGCTTGAGATTATCCTCAACTGCAAGCAATTAAGCACAATCTTGGGGGCTACTCCCATCGGGTGCGCGAGGGAGCGTTGTCGCGCACCCGATAAGATACAGTAAAAAAAGGCCTCCAGGCCACAGAACGTTCAGTCGAACCTCTGTCGACTCCGCTACTTAGCTCTATGCAAAATCCATGACTAGCTGATGACGTGAAACACACGTTCGTTGGGAGACCCCAAGAGGAAGGTATGAAGCAGTGCAGCGGCAAATTTTCCCTCAGTAAGAAACCAAGGTTGTCAGATCCAGGAGTAGTAGGAGCACTTCAGAAGGTTGTTGGTGGCGCCGTTGCTCGATCACCAACGTGGAACCTGCACACAACACAATCAAACTACTTTGCCCCAACGAAACAGGAAGGTTGTCAATCTTCCGGCTTGCTGTAACAAAGGATTAAACGTATGGTGTGGAAAATAGTATTTAATTGCAGGAAGTAAAAGAGAACAATTGTTTGCAGTTGGTGGTTTTATCAGTGTAAAAGAATGGACCGGGGTCCACAGTTCACTAGTGGTGTCTCTCCATAAAGATAAATAACATGTTGGGTAAAAAATTACAGCTGGGCAATTGATAAAATAGTGAGCGCATGACAATGCATATAAATGACAAGATGACTACCATGATATTTAATTGGGCATTACGACAAGATACATAGACCGTTATCCAACCGCATCTATGACTAATAATCCACCGTCAGGTTAACATCCGTGTCCCCCGTTGGTATTAAGTTGCAAGCAACGGATAATCGCATTAAGTAATGTGCGTAATGTAAACAAATACATATGACCGTAGACATAGCATTGTTATGTTATCCCTAGTGGCAACAGCACATCCACAACCTTAGACGTTGCTGTCACTCGCCCAGATTACTGGAGGCATGAACCCACTATCTAGCATAAATACCCCCTCTTGGAGTTACAAGCATCTACTTGGCCAAAGCATCTACTAGTAACGGAGAGCATGCAAGATCATAAATAACATGTAACATAGATTAATAATCAACTTGATCATAGTATTCAATATTCATCGGATCCCAGCAAACACAACATGTAGCATTACAATAAGATGATCTTGATCATGTTAGGCAGCTCACAAGATCTAAACATGATAGCATAAAGTGGAGAGACAACCATCTAGCTACTGCTATGGACCCGTAGTCCAAGGATGAACTACTCACGCATCACTCCGGAGGCAGGCATGGCGATGTAGAGCCCTCCGGTGATGATTCCCCTCTCCGGCAGGGTGCCGGGAAGAGCTTCAGAACCCTCCCGAGCTAGGGTTGACGACGGCGGCGCCTCTGGAACTTTTCGTGGAATATGACTCGGGTATTTAGGGTTTTCCAGACGGGAGGAATAAATAGGCGAAAGGGCGGCGTCGGAGGCCACCCGAGGGGCCCACACCACCCTAGGCGCGCAGGCAGGGGGGCGCGCCCAGGCATGGTGTGGCGCTCCTGCTCGTCTCCGTCTCTCCTTTGGACTCCGTGGACGTGTCGGTGAAATAGGGACCTCCGTTGATTTTCGTCCAATTCCGAGAATATTTCCTTAACAGCTTTTCTGAAATACAAAAACAGCAGAAAACAGGAACTGGCACTGTGGCATCTTGTTAATAGGTTAGTCCCAGAAAATGTATAAAAATGATATGAAGTGTATGTAAAACATGTAACAATTGGTATAATATCAACATGGAACATCAAAAATTATAGATACGTTTGAGACGTATCAGCATCCCCAAGCTTAGTTCCTACTCGTCCTCGAGTAGGTAAACGATAAAACAAAATAATTTTTGAAGTGACATGCTACCATCATAATCTTGATCAAATAGTATTGTAAGGCACATGTAAATGAATGAAGTGATCCAAGTCAATGGTCTATAGTTTGCTACCAAATAGATAATGAGTAAACAACTGAATCATACAAGCAAAACTTTTCATGAATAATACTTTGGAGACATTGCATCCACAGGTTTACATAAGAGTTAACTCAAAAAGCAATAGATTCTAGTAAAAGGTATTTAACCAACACAAAGGAAGATTTAAGTTTCAGCGTTTGCTTCAACTTTTAACATATTTATCTCATGGATATTGTCAACACAAAGCAATATAATAAATCCAATATGTAGCATATAACAATTGTTGTACCAAAGTTGACACTAGTGTTTGCTTGTGGAAGATAGAAAGAAGTAGGAAAACTGACTCAACATAAAAGTAAAAGAAAGGCCCTTCGCAGAGGGAAGCAGGGATTAAATCATGTGCTAGAGCTTTTTAGTTTTTGAAATCATATAGAGAGTAAAAATTAAGTTTTGAGAGGTGTATGTTAATTGGTCAACGAATCAGTAGTGGAAAGTACAATATGACCCCGGCCAAACAGACTTTTAAGAGCGGCTCCCATGAAGGACGTTATTTCTACCAGCAAGGCAGATCATCCCTCTTTTTCTCTTTGGTTTACACATGCAGATGTTTCACTGAGTATTCAGTTGACAAAATGTGAAGAGATTAAGCGGTTAAAGTTGTAATTAATTGGGACTGGGCACCCCGTTGCCAGCTCTTTTTGCAAAATTAATAGATAAGCGGATGTATATGCCGCTAGTCTGAAGGTAAAGTCTGCTTGACAAGTGACATAAAGACATCCACCACGTCCTCATGAGCTTGGTAAACATTGACACAAAAAGGAGTAGTAACAATTTTGAATAGTTTAAAGGTAGCACATGAAAAATTTACTTGGAGTGGCAAGGAAATACCACATATAGGTAGTTATGGTGGACACAGATGGCATGGATTTTGGCTCAAGGATTTGGATGCACGAGAAGCATTCCCTCTCAGTACAGAGTTTAGGCTAGCAAGGTTATTTAAGCAAACAAGACTATCAACCGGTACACCAAGTTTTATATGACCAACATATTGCAAAAATTATAAGACTCCACACTGTCTTCCTTGTTAACCAAACCCTTTTACTAGAAAATATCTAGACCTTAGAGATACCACTCATGCAAACCAAATTTCAACAAGCTTTACGGTAGTTCTTCACTAATGGGCTTAACTTACATGATGCAAAAGTTTAATCATGACCTACTTGTTAACTCAAAACAATTGACAAGTATCAAATTATCCAAGTTAGTGATCTACAAGAGTATGTAAGTCTTTTCCATTATACCATTTACCACATGCAACATTTTCTGTTCCAACCAAACACCAATCAATTTATTTCAATAACTCTCCAAACAAGTATAAGTGAAGTAAGAGAGTACTTTCTTTAAAAGAACTAATAGCTCTGACAAGAGATACATGAAAACAAGAGCTAAAAGCTTAACAGCGCTAGATATGAATACTCAACAAGTATAAGTGAAGAATAGGAGTATTCTAATGAAAAAGCGGAGCGTGTCTCTCTCCCAATCAAGAATGCTAGGATCCAATCAAGTTGATATCAGAAAATAAAAATAACATACTGAAAATAAAAGCACACAGACGCTCCAAGAACAGCACATATGATGTGAAAGAATTAAAATATAGTTTCACTAGAGATGACCTGATAATTTTGACGATGAAGAAGGGGATGCCTTGGGCATCCCCAAGCTTAGACGCTTGAGTCTTCTTGAAATATGCTGGGGAGATCCATGGGAGCCTCCCCAAGCTTAAGCTCTTTACTCTTCTTGATCCTATTATATCACTCTTCTCTCTTGACCCTTGAAAACTTCCGCCACACCAAACTCAAAGTAAATCTCATTAGAGGGTTAGTGCATCAATCAAAAACTCACATGTTCTGTAAGGACGCAATATGACCGTTACTTTAAACATTAACTACTGCCACTGATGTTATGTGAAGCTCTTCCACCCAAAAAAGAATTCCACCCAACACTAGTAAAAGAGAGAATGCAAAATAAAAGACATAATCTGTCTAAAACAGAACAGTCCGCAAAGACGAATTTTTTCGAGGCACTTACGTTGCTCAGATCGAAAAACTTTGAACTAACGAAAGATGCGTACATACATCAGGATTACGCACAAAAATTTGCAGATTAAAATCACATTTCTATGAATTTATAATTTTCGTACAGTGAACAGCAAAAATCTGTTTCTGCGCAGCAATCAAAATCTAGCATCATCTTATCATTAGAGACTCTTCTTGGCACAACAATGCGAAAAAGTAAAGATACAAAGGAGTTGCTACAGAAGTAAACAAGTTCCTTGACTCAATAAAAAGAAAAAAGAAATAAAAATAATGGGTTGCCTCCCATAAGCGCTTTTCTTTAACGCCTTTTAGCTAGGCACAAAGCATGCATCAAGTATTACCAAGTGTAGAAGCATCAACAGAAAGGTTAGAAGTTTTCTCAACAATGCATTGTATCTTATCTATATAGGTTTCAGAAACTCCCTTTCAATACTTTTAGGCACACTATTCTTATCAAATAGGTTTTCAGGAACAATCCAATCAAAATTCTTTTCTAGTGCCTCATGCATTCCTACAAGCTTAAAAGGTATTGGTATTTTAACTTCCCCCTCATAATTGGCTTCATTAGTGTACTTAAGCCTATCTTTTTCCAGTTTCTCAAGTGTATTAGCAATATCAATAAAATAGCCAAGCATCTTATATCGAATAAAAACTTTTCTAGCCTCCCCAGCAACATCACCAAATTCTTTAAGAAGGGTTTCTAAAACAAAATCTTTCTTCTCACCATCTTCCATATCATGAAGTTTAAGAAACATTTGCTGCATTATAGGATTAAGATTAACAAACCTAGCTTCCAACATGTGAACTAAAGAGGCTGCAGCAATTTCATAATTCGGGGCAAGTTCTACCAAGGACCTATCTTCAAAATCTTTAAGTCTACTGACATGACTAAAGAATTCTTCAATGTTATCTCTTCCAATGATAGACCCACTACCCACCGATATATCCTTTAAAGTAAACTTAGGGAGAAGCATGATGAAATAACAAAAACTAAAACGAAAATAAACTAGATGCAAGTAACTATTTTTTTGTGTTTTTGATAATTTAAAGCAAACAAGATAAAATAAAAGTAAACTAAGCAAGACAAAAAACAAAGTAAAGAGATTGGAAGCGTGAGACTCCCCTTGCTGAAGTCTTCTATCTCCCCGGCAACGGCGCCAGAAAAATAGCTTGATGACGTGAAACACACGTTCGTTGGGAGACCCCAAGAGGAAGGTATGAAGCAGTGCAGCAGCAAGTTTTCCCTCAGTAAGAAACCAAGGTTGTCAGATCCAGGAGGAGTAGGAGCACTTCAGAAGGTTGTTGGTGGCGCCGTTGCTCGATCACCAACGTGGAACCTGCACACAACACAATCAAACTACTTTGCCCCAACGAAACAGGAAGGTTGTCAATCTTCCCGGCTTGCTGTAACAAAGGATTAAACGTATGGTGTGGAAAATAGTATTTAATTGCAGGAAGTAAAAGAGAACAATTGTTTGCAGTTGGTGGTTTTATCAGTGTAAAAGAATGGACCGGGTCCACAGTTCACTAGTGGTGTCTCTCCATAAAGATAAATAACATGTTGGGTAAACAAATTACAGCTGGGCAATTGATAAAATAGTGAGCGCATGACAATGCATATAAATGACAAGATGACTACCATGATATTTAATTGGGCATTACGACAAGATACATAGACCGTTATCCAACCGCATCTATGACTAATAATCCACCGTCAGGTTAACATCGTGTCCCCCGTTGGTATTAAGTTGCAAGCAACGGATAATCGCATTAAGTAATGTGCGTAATGTAAACAAATACATATGACCGTAGACATAGCATTGTTATGTTATCCCTAGTGGCAACAACACATCCACAACCTTAGACGTTGCTGTCACTCGCCCAGATTACTGGAGGCATGAACCCACTATCTAGCATAAATACCCCTCTTGGAGTTACAAGCATCTACTTGGCCAAAACATCTACTAGTAACGGAGAGCATGCAAGATCATAAATAACATGTAACATAGATTAATAATCAACTTGATCATAGTATTCAATATTCATCGGATCCCAGCAAACACAACATGTAGCATTACAATAAGATGATCTTGATCATGTTAGGCAGCTCACAAGATCTAAACATGATAGCATAAAGTGGAGAGACAACCATCTAGCTACTGCTATGGACCCGTAGTCCAAGGATGAACTACTCACGCATCACTCCGGAGGCAGGCATGACGATGTAGAGCCCTCCGGTGATGTAGAGTCGTCTACCCTAGCTCGGGAGGATTCTGAAGCTCTTCCCCTCGGGTGCCGAGAAGAGCTTCAGAACCCTCCCGAGCTAGGTTTGACGACGGCGGCGCCTCTGGAACTTTTCGTGGAATATGACTAGGGTATTTAGGGTTTTCCAGACGGGAGGAATAAATAGGTGAAAGGGCGGCGGCGGAGGCCGCCCGAGGGGCCCACACCACCCTAGGGCGCGGCAGGCAGGGGTCCGCGCCCAGGCATGGTGTGGCGGCTCCCTAGCTCGTCTCCATCTCTCCTTTGGACTCCGTGGACGTGTCGGTGAAATAGGGACCTCCGTTGATTTTCGTCCAATTCCGAGAATATTTCCTTAACAGCTTTTCTGAAATACAAAAACAGCAGAAAACAGGAACTGGCACTGTGGCATCTTGTTAATAGGTTAGTCCCAGAAAATGTATAAAAATGATATAAAGTGTACGTAAAACATGTAACAATTGGTATAATATCAACATGGAACATCAAAAATTAAAGATACGTTTGAGACGTATCACTAGCACACTCACAAATACAAACTTCTCGAGTTGCGTCTGCCGCATATGATCCTCAAATGCTACACCCACGGTGTAAAGATAAGACCCGTCGATCAGACGAGCCGGCCAGGTCCCGCACCTGCTGCGCTTACCCTGTATATTTCTGTGCCAGCAGGCATGAAGAAAATCCCGACGGACGCGTTGGGTACCCATTTTATCATGCTGCAGGCCGACTCCTGTAAGACCTCCACGGGCTGAGTCGAACCTGACCAGCTTTTTTCGGGTTCGAGTCCGGGGACTCGAACTTCAAGTGGGCTAGTAAGGTTTTGCCCAAGCGCAGTTAACTGGTCCCGATCCGTCGAGTGTACCAGGCCTGCTATGCCACCATCCCTAAGACCTATCAGACGGACAACAAAACATAAGCAAAATATGAGTTGATGTACTACCGACTCAAATGTTCACGACAACAGGCAAAATATTCGTCGATGGGCTACCGACCCAAAAATTCATGATAAAACAAGCGAATTATGCCGTGCACCCGCAAATGAGCCCCAACCCGATTCTTCGAGTCAACCAAGCACTCGGGGGCTACTGACGTGGGCATACCCGTCGGGTGCCCTACCATGAAGATACCTTGTGCACGTATAGACTAAAGCCCAACTGGAGGCATACTAGCAGACCGCACTTGAGGCTCATGAAGGAGGCCCAAGAAGACGAAGTACGCCCCAAGACAGCGAACCTTACGTTGGTAGAGACCTACCTTACCTGTAAACCTAATCGAATATGAACTCTCGAAACCTAGCCTCCTATATAAAGGCTAGGAGGGCCGCCGATCTGGGTCACGCAATACTCTAGCCACAAAAACCCTAGCGAGATCGCATCTTGCCGGGACACCATTGTAGCTCCGTTGTACACCTCGACATCAGTAACTAGACAAGCAGGAAGTAGGGTATTACCCTCCGGGGGCCTGAACCTGGGTAAACTCCTTGCTTGTCAGCCGATGGATCTACCAGCGCTACCAACTCTCTCCCCCTCTAACGAAACCCTAGGTAACCTAACCATGAGATTTGATGTGGTCACCCCACGCCATTTATAATTAAAGGTTCCTTACTAAAGCCACATTGGAATTTAAGATGTTTAGTAACTTGTTCAGAGCAACAATTTATATCATGTCGTTCAAGCAGAACTTCAGCAATTTGATTTAACTTTTTTAACATGCCTCTCAAGATTTTACCCTCTCTTGATTCTTTATACTTTATATATAATTCTTTAGCTTCCATAAACATAGTGGTTCTAGCAAGTTCTTCCATAGCAACAGTTTTTTCAGATTTTTCAGTTTTTAAATTTTTATGGATTTTTGGGTATATAAGAAAAATAAAACTAAACAAAAATAAATTAGACAAAACAAAACTTAACAGAAGTAAACTAAGCAAAATTAAACTAAGAAAAACAAAATAAAAACAAAACGGAGAGAGAGGTAGAGTGTACTCTCCAGGTGAACTTATGAGTAGAGCTATGCTCCCCGGCAACGGCGCCAGAAAATAGTCTTGATAACCCACAAGTATAGGGGATCGCAATAGTCTTCGAGGGAAGTAAAACCCAAATTTATTGATTTGACACAAGGGGAGACAAAGAATACTTATAAGCCTTAGAAGCTGAGTTGTCAGTTCAGCCACAACTGAGAAAATACTAGTAACAAGAGTGACGTGAAAATAACAGTAATATGACAGCAATAGTAACAATAGAGTAGCAGTAGTAACAGTAACATCGGAGGCAATGGCGCAGAAAATAGTTGCTGGCGTGTATATGGACCGGGGTTCCCAGCTTTGCTAGTGGTAACTCTCCAAACAAAGAACATGTGTTGGGTGAACAAATTACAGTTGGGCAATTGATAAAATTGTGAGGGCATGACAATGCATATTATGATAAGATAAAGTTCATTGTATTATTTAGCTGGGCATTACAACATAATACATAGACCGCTTGCTAGCTGCATCTATGACTAATAATCCACCCCTGGAATAACATCCATGTCTCCCGTGAGTATTAAGTTGCAAGAAACAGATAATTGCATTAAGCAATGTGTGTAATATAAACAATGCATATGACATATAAGCAGTGCATATAAGCATAACAAAGTTGTTTTCTCCCTAGTAGAAACAGCACATTCACAACTTTAGTCATTTCTGTCATCTCGATCTCAGATTACTGGAGGCATGAACACACTATCTAGTATAAATACTCGCTCTTGGAGATACAAGCAACCACTTGATCAAGGAAACCACAAGTACCGGAGAGCACGCAAGATCTTAAATAAAACATAAGTATGATAATAAGATGAACAAACTGATCATAATTCCACAATTCATCGGATCCCAACAAACACAACACCAATTACATCAGATGAATCTCAATCATGTACGGCAGCTCATGAGACTATTGTATTGAACAACATGGGAGAGAGAGTACCAACTAGCTACAACTAGAACCCGTAGTCCATGGGGGAACTACTCACAAACCATCATGGAGGCGGCGTAGTCGATGGAGATGGCTCCGAGGGTCGATCCCCGTCCCGGCAGGGTGCCGGAACAGGAACTTCTGACCCCCGAAACTAGGTTTCGATAGCGAGGGAGGTATTTATGGGTGAAGAGGCGACGCGAGGCGGTGAGACCACCCCTAGGCGCGGTCCCACTTCCCGCCGCGCCCAGGTGGCATGTGGGGCCCATGGGCTCCGTTTTGGGCGATGTACGACTCTACGACGATCAGCGGAAAATTTCCAAAAACGTTCGCGACTAGACTTTTTCCATTTGACATCATCTTCGGGTCGTTTCGGGGACATCTTTAAAAACTGTCTGGTGGGGACAGATTTCAGGAGATCAAAGTCCAACTCCAACTCGGATTATTTTGCGTTCTTGTCAATTCCTACACATCAAAGTGTAAAACAAGAACAATATGCACTTTTCCAACTATTAATAGGTTAGTACAGAAAATGCATAAAAATGATATATAATGCAAATAAAACATATAGCATTTGGTATAAAACAACCATGGAACATCAAAAATTATAGATACGTTTGAGGCGTATCATCAGTCACGCGTGGCCAAACCGACCAGACCTCCTCACAATCGTCCTCATCTCGCCGGCCGCCTCCTCACCGAAAGGTACCGCCTGGAACCCAGCTCCTCGGATCCTCTGCCCCCAACTTACCCTGTCCTCGTGTCGTTCCACCCTGTCCACACCCGCCCGCGCTTGAACGTTCTCCACCTTCCTCCTGACCTCCTCCTCGTACCACCGTCGTTGCTCGCTCCCCTTGGATAGGAAGGTGTCCATGGTGTCGTACGAGATCCGGAGCAAGACCAACTATGCCAGGGTCATGGACTCAGCCGTCTTGTCCGGCACGGTGTGGAGCAGCATGTGGCGGTTCATGACCAGCGCATTTGTGTTGTCCGAGACCAGCTGTTGCACCCGGAGCTGGTCGGGAGGGGGGCGACGAGCCTCGGCGCGACTGGCCAACATGTTGATGAGCTTCAGGATCTGCATGCAGTGCGTCGTGCTGAAGTCGACGACGTGCACCACGTTGAAGTCCTCCCGGCTTCCAGGATGGCAAGGTTGGCCGCCATGTAGCCGAACCGGTACAACTGCGTGAGGTCAACAAAGTTGGCGAGCTCGACATCAGAGAAGCAGTGCGTGTGGAGCGCGCCCGACTCGACCGCGGCGGCCACGGCCTCGGTGACTGCCTTGCACGCTCCCGTCGTGTACGCGCGCACGCGACGAGTACTGGTCGGTTTGGCCACGCATGACCGACAGGTACTGGTCGGCTTGGCCGAAGCTGACAAGAACTAGTCGGTTTTCACCAAAGCTGATAGGTACTAATCGGCTTGGCCCACACTGAGAGTGTACTATTTCTACAAATTCCCAAAAATGCGTATTATTTCTAAAAAATATTAAAAAGTGCATTATTTTAAAAAATAGCCTTACTTTGTTGGCGGGTCTTCTACTCTCGTTTCTGGTTTGAATTTGATCATGGACCAGTTGCAAATCTCTTGTATGGCACTCCACCGGTGTTAAATAGCACGCTCGTTGTGATCCCTGTGTTGGAGATATGCCTTAGAGGCAATATCTGTTTCATACTTAGTTTTTACGTTATATGCAATAACTGATGTGGTTTCAGAAGGAAAACCCATACACACATGTAAAATAATAAACACCAAATAAGGTACTAGTCTTTCCTCTAAAGACTAATTCATTGGTTGTATGATGGCCCTGTCTTACTGGTCATGGGTATGATTTATACCAACTACAATGAAAGCACATTGCTGGCGAAACAATGTTAGTTGGACATATCCAACAGTTTGATATATTATGAGATCTTATCGTCACATTGTTGTTAGTAACATCACAAATTAGTTATCGTACACATATATCTTTTGACCACGAGGGTATTAGATTCATGCATGTTTGAAAGGTTACTTTAGTCTTGTCTAACGTCACACCGTAGCAGGGTGATTATAACGACAACTTATGGGTAGCTCGTATAATGTGCATTGGACTTAATGATCCAATACTAAGAATTGCTCCTTCGGCGATGGAGAGGCGATGGAGAGATACATCCAGGTCCCACTCGGTAAAACGGTATCCATTATCGTGTGTGCAGACACAAAATGAGATAAACTATGGGGATACCGGAATACCGAAAAGAGAAAAAGGAAACAAACCGGTAACGAGGATAACATGATATAGTGATTAAAAGTTGCTCACATATATTCTGGAATATCTCAGCTCAGATCTGTTTAGTATCGTGAAGCAATGGAACCATATATGAGAATAAACAGGTTCACTCGAACTTATTAGTTATACAGTGGGAAGCAATATGGCGTTCACGGCTCCGCTATTGGTTACTATCACACGTTTGTTTTTTGAAAACCATCCGCTATTTATTACTCATTGAAAATAGTTACATCATTCGCAAGCAGCTCAAAAATAAAATTTGCCGGGTTCTCCAACTCCAAACGGTATGGTGTCCCTCCGCCTTTTCAGCTAAAGTATGAGCTAGTCTATTTGTTTCCCTTTCTGAATGAACAAAAATGACATGGGCAAAGCCTCTTGCTAGAAACGTACACTCCTCGTAGATGGCTGCAGCAGCACCAAGTGAATTGCCTCTTTCTTGCATCGTAGAGACCACCTCTAAGCAGTCGTTGTTGACAATCAGTTTCGTGCATCCCACTTGTCCCGCCAAAAGAAGTCCATCTCGCAAAGCTCTGGCTTCCGCACAAGGTGCGTCAGCGACCGAAGGGATAACACAGTTGCTGCAAGTGATGAAAGAACCCATGTCGTCGTGAATCACTGCCCCGGTTGCACCCATAAAGTTAGTAGGTTTGAAGGATGCGTCAACGTTCAGTTTGCTGTAACCTTCCTTCGGTTTCACCCATGTTTAAGTCTACATTAGTTAGTTAAACAAGTTGATGGTCCGAAACATAAGGAAAAAGTCCATTATAAACCTTAAACTTGTAGAGCTTAGCTCAATCGAACCCCAAATTCTGAATCACGGTAATTGACACACTAAACTATTAAATCCTGGTCTAATTTGAACCTTGGATCTGTTTGTCACACCGGGAAAAAGATGATCCCGGCCGGGAGTACTGCATTGTCTCACTGCCAAGATAGGCCCGCATGTCATGCTCATCTTCCCCAATCTGTCTCTCTCAATGTGGTTCTGACACACGAAAAAACCATGGAGCTGCATGCTAAAGGGGCTCCAGTATCGTCGGTGTCTAGCTAGTTCCGGAGCTCTCGGATGGCGGCGTCGGCCGGCTCGGCGACTGTGGCCGCGTCCCCACCGTGGAGCCAAGCTCCTCGTCGGACATGATAACAAACCGCCCAGGCCCGTCAAGCTTCTCCTTCCTATAGACTACGCTATTCGTAGCAGCAGCTAGCACGGAGCAATTCATGATGTTTTCCAAGTTTCTAGGTGACACCCGTCACCCGTGCATGAATGCTTCGTCCATGCATTGGCCTTAACACAAACAGTTAACGTGCACACATTTTTTTTTTTGCGGAGGAAGAAGAAACATTACATCGGAGTTACAAAGAGGTCCCCAGAAAACACAAAATTACAAAGCCGCCCCTCTGCACTATGACCGCGTCGTCGACCCGCCGATGCCGTCGGTGGCGCGCCGCCGCCGCTGCCTCCCTCGTAGCCTTGGATCGGAAGCAGTCCCCTGGCGTGCGGGAAGTCGCCGAGCGCCGGTCCCGGAGGACCTACACCGTCGAACGCCGCCGCGGACAGCCCGATGCTCCGCTCCTTCTTCTTCAAGATCCAGCTGTGGAAGCTCCGCCGCCCTCGGAGCCTACCATGAGGAAGACGTCCACGGCACCTCCGCAGAGATGCGAGGACGCCGGTGGCGGTGGATCGAAGACGACGCTCCGCAGAGCGCCGACGCCGGAGAGGAGATCCACCGCCCGCAAACTCCAGCCGCCGCGCCTCCACCTCCAGAACGGCGACGACCTGCAACCAAAGACAACCTACACACATATAGCACTTCATTGGTAGGTTTAGGCCCCGCTTGGAACGTCGTAAATTAGTGGAATACGGGGTATACTTTACGAACCTGCTAAAAATCCGGCACGGGGACGGAAATTTTGTCACCTCCGAAAACCTGAACTACAATCCAAGCGGGGCCTTAGGGCAACAGGGACGTAGTTAGGCTCGACGCCATGAGTCACAGGGAATTGTGACGATGTGCCAATGGCCGCAGCTCTCGCGGAGGTGGCAGGAACAGCCGGGAGCCGCCCTGGAGGTGCACATCGTTCGCGAGACAGACGCGCAACAGATGTAGGGAGTGGTGCAGCTGGGAAGCACTACGGACATATTGGGTTGCGGGTAAAACTTTAAAATTTTCCGTAACCTTGCCGCCAAGATCTATTCTATGAAGATATGCTGCACCCCATAATTCTAGATCTAGATACTTACAAACACCGTTGCGGAAGATCTTGTGTTTGTCGAAGTAGACGTTGGTGAAGCCTGATGAAGAATCTCACGTCCACGCCGGGAGGTAAGATTGTTGCCGGTCCGTCGTTGAGGAACTACTTGCGCAACCTCACTCTGGCAGTATCCACACGTACGCCGCGCCAGTCCGTCAAGCACGTTCGCCGCCTAGAGCTATTAGCACCGACGAAGAGAGACTGCCTTTCGGCGTAGATTTAGTGGTAGATCTAATCGGGCTCGATTAGATCTATATGACTAGAGAGATCTAATTCTCAACACATGAGATCTACTAGAGAGAGATTAGATTGAAGTCTAATTAGAGCGCCGTCTAGATTAGAGCTTTGTCTAATTGCACAATATCTAGAGAGAGAAACTTGTGCAAGTCAATTGGATTATGTGTCCTCCTTGCGGGAGGGGGTAGAGTATATAAAGGGGAGCAAGGGGAGGAGGTGCTTGGGGGAGGGGCAAAGCCCTCCCCTTGGTGCGCCAGCCCTAGGGAGGCCGGCCCCTCTCCCAAGTTGGTTTGGGAGAGGAGTCCTTGTCCAACAAGGACTCCCTCCCTTCCCTTTTATCTTTTTTGCCTTTTTCCTTTATTCTTTCCTTTTCCAATTCCGACTCTTTTAAATATCCAAATCAAACAAGGAAAGAGAGGGGGAGGAGTTGGTGCGCCGGCCAGGAGGGTGGGACCCAGCCGGCCGACCCACACCAGGTGCGGTTCGGCCCCTGGGGTCCCCCCTTCTTCCTCCGGCACTTCCCCCCTTCATGGCAAACCTCCGAAACTCTTCCGGAACCAAATATACTCTATAGATAAAATCATCGACTCTATCCACTGATGTCGGAAACACTTCCCGGCATCCCGAAACATCTCATGTTTGCCATATTTCTCTCGTAGGAAATTCTGCCCTATACCGGCATCATTTCCCTCTCATGATAACTTCACCGGAACTTCTTCGAATCACTCCGGAGTTGTTCCTGTGACATCGGAGGAACTCCGACCACTTCTCATAACCACAAAACTACAACTTTATTCTCTCAATAAAAGATTGACTCACAGCTTAAGTGTGTGACCCGAAAGGTTCGGTAAACACAAAGACATGTCCGGGAACTTACCAGACAATATCCAGCATTGGGACCTAGACGGCCGTACTGGCTCCAGTGTGTTCACGAGTGAACGACAGAACCTGTGTGTTACTCATTACGCTAATCCCCTTACGTACACGATACCAATGATATCTCGAGATTGAGACAATGTGCTCTAGTGTGATAAAACCCTTTGATCATAACACATATAATTCTCGTACCAATATCATTCTCTTTTCTTATTCCGTATTTTCATTGTCCCGTGATTAATCACGCTGTGTCTGGCCAGACGATTGGGTGACAATAATAATACTGAGATGGCCTAGAAGATGTATCTCTCCATCGTCTGGAGGAGTAAGTGCCATTCTTGAATAATCTCTGTTCCAATACATTATTCTAGTCCACACCCAAAAGTCACCGTTATGGTTCCCAGTTATGGCCAGCCGTTAGGTGACAATCAAAACATGAGTGTCGAATAAGCGGTCACCAGATATTCTCATAGCAAAGGAATACAGCTAATGAAAACTAAACATATGATCAATTGCTACCTTCATCGTTGACGATTAGTCTCTTAGCAAGATCATACAATGGGTCGGTTCAGTACTATTGTCATTCCGACAATAAACTCCTATAGTTGTGTGACTTATACAAAGTCTATGATCAGGAAAACATGATCATCAAACAATAAGATAGGCTAGTCTTAGAGACAAGACGAGGAACTCTTTTATTTGTTCGTATCTCTACACCTGTATTGGAGGTTTTACTCTTGAACACGTTGTATTTGCTATTCAAGTGCCCAATACAGTTATAGAATAAAGATATAAAGTTTAATAATAAACTTGGAGATAAATAATAACTAAATTATTATTGTCTCTAGGGCATATCTCCAACAGGACACGTAGCTGGCCAGAGCGACAACTATGACGCGCCGACACAGCTCCTAGCTGTCATGGCCGAGCTATGCACGGACGCGAGCAAAATTCTTGTCGATCAGAGATTCAGAGTACGTAGCTTGCTACCCTCGCTGTCCCCGGCGCCGCTTGCTCCTGCGTCTCTCCCTTGCCAGCGGAGGCGGAGACGGACGGCGCTCATGTGCATCCCGCCGCAGGACTGGTGGCGGTGGCGGAGAAAGGGGTGGGTGGGGTGAGAAAAAACGGGAGGACAAGAAAGAGAGGTTGAAGATGGATAGGATAAGTGGGCCCTGCTGTCAGTGGGAGTTGCAATTTAGATTTTTTTTTTTCTGATGTGCAAAACAGGTTAGGGTTCAAATTAGACCGAGATTCAAATAGTTCGTTGTGCCAATTTTCGGGATTTAAAATTTGGGGTTCGATTTAGCTAAGGCCTACTCCCTCTGTTTCAAATTAATTGACTTCCATTTGTCCACACATGGATGTATCTAGACATGTTACACGTATAGATACATCCACATATGGACAAATAGAAGCCAATTAATTTGGAACGGAGGGAGTACATGTTTAAGGTCTAGAATGGACTTTTTCCGAAATATAATCAAATTGCCAGAAAAAAGTGTGCCAAATCGTTAAATCCCCCCGGTTCCTTCGCCTAGTACAGTTCTTGTTTCCAACCTCGTCTCGAGCCGAGCTCGCACCCTAGACCGGAGTCATGTCAGTCCTGGCCTTTGGCGCCGCCGCTACCTGGCCGGAGGCCGTTGTCCAGGGCCTCCTCTTCATCCTCGCCGCGGGCATGCTCGTCGCCCTGCACTCCCTCCCGCGTCGCGTTGCTCACCGCCTCCGACGCAGGGCCGGCGGCTCCTCCGCCGCGCAGTCGCGCCGGCACTTCGCGCTGGGCGCCCAGCTCCTCGCCCGCGCGCGTGCCGCCGCGCCCAAGCCCCCGGGTCCGCTTGCCCGCGCGGCCGTCGCAGAGGCGGACCTCGCCATCGCGCTCGACCCCCGCGACGCCGCGCCGCTGATCCTCAAGGCTCTCGCCCTCGACCTCCAGGGCCACCGCCTCCCCGCGCTCCGCACCCTCGACGCCGCCCTCGCGCCGCCGATCGCGCGCTCCCTCGAGCCGCGGGAGCGCGGGGACGCGCTCGCCAAGCGCGCCGAGCTCGCGCTAGCGCTCAACCGCCGCCGCCGCCTCGACCAGGCCGCCGCAGATCTCGCCGAGGCAGTCCGCCTTAGCCCCGAGAACCCCCGCGCTCATGCTCTGCTTGGCGAGTGCTACGAGAGGAAGGGCCTCCCTGCCGAAGCCAGGAAGTCTTTCAAGACCGCCGCGTCCATTGATCCATCTCTGGCTACTGCGCGTGACGGCCTCCATCGGACAGGGGGAGGCGGCGAAGGCAACGAGAGTGACTGATGTAAGCAAAACTTACCTTGATTCTTGTCTTGAACTTGCTAATTGCAAAATATGTAGGGGTGAACCATATCTATGCAGTATGCGCTAGAGATTAAAGATCACAGGCTTCGCAAACACATAGAGAGCAAATACAAATTTACTTTGGTACATGCATTATGTAGACGAAACTGGTTAGAGCATTTGGGCACTCAAATATTGCAATTTTCCTCTCTTTTCAGGACCTCTTGTTCGGCAAGCATTTGTAACTGTTGTTGTATATTTGGGGATGGAGTGAAAGATCCCCTTGAAGATCAAACACGGTAAATGTGTCATGTATAATGCTGTGTGGCTTTGCTGTAGTTGGTTACCTTGTAAGATGTCTTACTTACAGTTCACTGTTGTTGGTTAACTGAATATGCTATTTTAATACGACCGTGATATGATTTATGACTCGGCTGTTGACCACGCTGGCTATCAGTTGTGCTCAGACATGCCCTATGAGGCTATCACCCTCTCCCCATGCGCTGCAGAATGGACTCTACACTTGATTAAACTTGCAAAATCAGACTTATGCTCCTGATATGCGTTGAGAATTTATCTTGGGTTTGTTTGACATTCCACATGGAGATGCTTTGCAACAATCAAGTTTGTTGCAGTCATAGAAAATTGTGAGGCCCTAATTTAGATGCACTGAAAAATAAAACTGATAAGACATGCCAATATCATTCTAAGGTATACTTGTTCTGACAATTGAGAACATCTGTCCACCTCAATACCCTGGTTTTTGAGTCGTGACTCAAAAGAGCCTGCGACTCGCTGTATACCAAAGTCGCTGTATAGTCGCCCCAAGTCGCCTGATTAGTCACGAGTCGCCCTGATTTTGAGAAAACGACTTGGCGATTAGTCGGCGACTAATCAGCGACTCAAAAAACCATGCCCAATACACATTTCATTGTTAGTGAAACAACATAACCATGAGAGAGAATGGATAGAAATAAACAGAAAGGAAATAAATGCAAATAACAGCTAACCTATAGGATAAGCAAGTACTGTACTGAATAATGATGTAACTCTGCAACAAAGCCAGAAAGTGTGACATTATAACTTAATACAAGACGACAAGAGATAACTCGTTTAATTGAAGTGGCATGCAACAGATGGGTATTACGACTGCATTTCTATGAATTCTCCAGTAGTAAACAGTATAAACCAGAGCCAGTACTTGAAGCATCTAAAGTTCCAAATATTTGTGACACTGCACTTTACATCAAACATCATAACAATTGCATTATTAAGTTTGATGATATTGACATGTTCAGCTGAAGTGTGAGGGGTCATCTGGATGTCACTATTTTTTATTCAGCATAGACTGGGGCATGTCGATCATTTATTTATACCCTTGGCCTCCTCTCCAATCTAGGGATAGTATGAACATAAAATGAATTTTCCAAGTGAAGCATTATTTTGGATTAGTTGTGGCATCACACTTATTTAACAAATTTGACCTGTGGTATTTCATTGTCGTTGCGATTTGTTATGTTCTATATAATGGTATGTTTTTCCTGTTAGAGCTCGGGCAATAATATGTTTTTCATGTATAGAAGACTAGAACAACCATATCGATGATGTGCTACTTTTGTAATGTGCAAACGAAAAAATGTTCAAAGATGTCTCTGCAGCAAAGTTACCCAATCCATCTCTAGAACTACATTTATAGAGGCAACAGTATATAAATATTTGTGACGCTGCACTTTACATCAAATAGCATAACAATTGCATTATTAAGTCTATGATGATATTGGCATGTTCAGCTGAAGCGTGAAACTTGTGAGGGGATCATCTGGATATCACTACGTTCTTATTCAGCTTAGGCTGGGGCATGTTGATCATTTATTTATACCCTTGGCCTCCTCCCCAGCATAGGAATAGTATCAACAGAAAATAAATTTTCCAGGTGAAGCATTAACTTGGATTAGTTGTGGCGTCAAACTTCTTGTTTGACAAATTTGACCTGTGGTATTTCATTGTCGTTGCGATATGTTGTGTTCTATATGAAGTTATATTTTCCCTGTTAGAGCTCAGGCAATAATATGTTTCTCATGTATAGGGGACTAGAATATCCATATCGATGATGTTTTAATTTGTAACGTGCAAAGGAGAACTAGTTGAAAGATGTCTCTGCAGCAAAGTTACTCAGTCCATCTCTGCAGCTACATTTATAGGGCAACATACAGGCGACTGTGTATATTTTAGTCTTGCCTTCTTGGTAGTATGGATGCCTTTAAGCATTTCTTTGATAAATAATGGTGTGTTCATTTTCTCGTCATATAATTTGTGCTGTTGCAAGGGCGTTGCCCTTTGATCCTACTCACATCCATGTGGACATGTTCACATCTTCATTCATGTTATGAAGAGGGGAGAAATTGCATGTTTGAGCTGTATGCCCCTCTTTGCCCTCCTGCTAGAATATTTCTCCTTCAGCTTAGGTTGCACCTTGGTTTGCACGTTTTTCTTCTTCAATCGAGAAGCACACACACACCTTAATTTGGAAGCTTTGACAAGATAGACAGATCGTCAATGGGTTCTTCTTCAGGTCAGGAAGTTTATCTCTTTACTAATCGCAGGCAAAGGTCAGGTCAACTAGTTCATGTAATTCCTCTCTGAAGCTGAGTGCTAGTCGGAGCTGGATCAAATCAGGGCATCAGGTTGGTGAGTGACTGCTCGCCAGTGTTTAGCCATTCAGGACTGATTTGGGGTTGGCCTGTAGTATGGTCTCGCTTCATGGAAACAGGAAAAAAAATCGGTAGCATCCTCAAGTTGATGTCTGAGGCTCTGAGCCAGCCAAACTGCTACCAACCAGGGGAATATATCTAGTGATACCACACCTCATATGATACCAGTTCTAAAATTCAAATGTATTCCGTATAAGTTTCTAAAATTGCTGGTATCACTAGATATGTTCTCTACCAACCAGACTGGGTTTTGTGTTTATTCGGGCAGTCTGTTCCTTCTTCCATGCATCGTTTCTACGTTTTCTTTTAGTATGGCTTTTGTCAGTATTCCATTTTATGCAGACTACCCGAATAGGCGATTTGCTCTGTATGGTTGTTGTGTACAGGGGCGTGTTTGGTTTGTAGCCTGACCTGACGTGCTTGGCTTTAGTTGTGTCACAGTTCTGGTACGCCTAGGTGTACTCTCGAAAAAAAATAGTGCCACAGTTTTTTATTAATGTTGTAGCAATGTTCGAGACCAACAGAACATGTTTTACATCCTGAATGTTGAAATAATTATCAATTTTCGAGATAATCTAATCTAGATTAACATATATATTCCCAAGATTAACTCAGCAGATCTGTATTAGTTGCGTATGAAGTAATCAACATACCGGAATGAACAGTACGTACGTGTTGGCCGGCGGTATGATCATATGAGCCACCGACTTGGTTGCGAGGGCGGTAGTGGCATCAGTGTTTCGTAGCCAGTCATGGAGAAAGTATTCTCGCCCCTCTCTTGGTTCGTGTGAGACTGTGAGTCACTCCTATTCTCAAGCTCCTGGTGGATGGTAGAACAATAACTACTCCCTCTCTACTAACAAAAAGGTCTAAACCCAATCTCATTTCTTACCATTAATGAATGGGCCTTCGAGATTTATATGAGTTATTCGTGAACCTAGCTAAAGTCCAAAAAATTCTAACCACTCCCCACTAGATGACAGAGGCACATTCAATTATCTTTGTTCCAGTTCATTGTTTTGATATACCGGTTGAGATCGATTAAGGTTGAACATCCTTATAAGGGTAGTTGCTCTATGCCTTGGATTGCCAATTTTGGTGGAATAAGTTTGGATAAAATGTCCTACTTATACTAGGTTGCGAAGGCTACGCCACAGGTAGAGCTTATAAATCAAACTTCAACCCTATTCATGAGCTTCCGAAAGATTACCATGTCTCATAGACCGTGATTGCATTAAGACGAGAGTCAATTTGCCATACAAATTGCGAGAATAATGCATCTCTACACGAGCGTGGGTTAGTAAAATACTGTCCTCCATTTAAATATTAGATTGTTTTCCTAAGTCTTAATTCATGGAATCTCCTACCACATAGTTTGGGTCGTTACCTGGGAACTCACCATAGGTCATACCAATCCTTGATGCATTGTCTATCACAATTCACAACCGTCGATAAACCTTTTGAGAAAAGATTTGCTAGATTCTTAGTTATTTGGATATAATCCAATGCTTCTACTCCAGAGTTTCTCTGTTTCTTGACATATTTTAATCTTCTTTTTTACATGCTTGGATGAGTTCACGTTATTCTTTCAATTATTCACTGATAACTACAGTTTGATTATCATATTTCATGAGTATAGTCAATGAGCCATTATGCTTCAACTGAGGTTGTATCTAATGCCGCCAATTTTGCTTTCACTATTGACCTCGTTAATATGGTCTGCTCGCAAGACTTACATGAAACAATGCCACCTTCAAGGGTGAATCCATATCCGCTTGTGGACTTTATCTCAGTAGTATCAGAAATACAGATCAATTAAGTATACCCTTCAAGTATCATCGGGACCCTGCACAGTGAAAGCCATAACTCGTGTTTCTTTAAGATAGTATGTTACCTTTCTAAAGCACACAAATGATCACATGTTGGAAACAATCCAACTTAGTTTGCTTGCAACAAACATGATGTATTTGAGAGTATCTCAACTCATCTCTAGTTATACTCGGAGTTCTTATGAAATAACACACTAGAGTCATATAGCGCTAGAAAGTTTGCAATATGAATAGACAAACCAACTCATAACACTTTACACAAAATTAGATTGCAGAAGTAGTCTAAGCCCAACATTCTCATTTCTCAACAACATGTCGAAATAACTTAAGCTTCTCCTAGATCTTTAATGTCAAAACTTAGAGGCAAACAAATCTTGACTTCCTCAATATCCTTGATGTTGGTCCCACACATCATTCTGTCGTCCATACATGCACAACTTAACTCTTCATCCTCACCATGTCAAAAGTATACACATTTATCAACTTCATTCACAACAAAGGCAACATATATCAATGTTCAATCAAACGGCCCATTATTATGTGTTTGTTTCATGCCATACAAAGATTTTAATAACTTGTACACATTTACTTCTTAACCATGTACTAAAATACCATTTCGTAGTTCCATATAAACTTCCTCACTCTTCATTCGCCAAAGTTATCTTGAAGTCCAAAACGAGGAAAATATTGAAGACAACGAAGTATTTGAACGGTATCAATATGCATGGCCACATGTGAGCAAATGTCAAGATGGTCTTCGCCTTACTTCCCTTTATAACCCATGGCCATAAGATGAGCGATGTATTTTTTTTTTGGTAAGTGTATTATCATGCCTAACTTTTATCTTTAACACGCACTATTGCACTAACATTCCCACTTCTGCAACCATAAGAATTGAGCTAGTGCGTTTAGATTTACCCCCGCAAGGAGATGCATAAGATTTTGAATGGGATTGGGGGTATCACCCATGGGGTACACAATGAAATAATCGGCGAAGAACTTTGAAGTGCTCTGTGTCTGTTCTTCTTCGTATGAAGTTCAACGTCTTTGTAGTAAACTGGAACGATTGTTACAACTAAAGTGTCGGTTAATTGTAGCGTGTGAGTTAATTGTTTGATTTGTTTGGTTTAAAAGTTAAGGGACCAAAAATGTGTTTTCTCTTTGTTTTCACATGACGTAACCTAAATATTTCGGATTTTCTTTTGTACGGCATTTTCGAACTCTTAGAATAAGCAGAAATAAGGAGATCCGGTAGTTTTAAAGAGGCAAAGATTGCAGCCACAAAATCCAATCTCGAGTCAACATTACCCGTTCTCGCCTTCCTTTCCTGCATCGTCCCACGAGGGTGTCACCCACGTCTATCAATTATCCGATAGACGGCCGAGATCGCGACAGGACTCTTTGACCCCAACCACGGCACACTCTCCCCACATGTCAGTGATAGCGGCGTCACGTCCGAGGGAGTTGGACTCGGACACTTGGCAGCCGCCGACAGGTGGGACCGGCCCTTTGACCTGCCTCGACGTCGGTGCCGTGCAGCGGCGACCATACACAAAATCCCGAGAAGAAAATCCCGAGATACGAAACGGCGGCCTAGGTTTTAATCCTCCATAAATCTCCTCCCCCTTTTTCCGTTCAATCCCTCGCTCGCTCCCTTCGTCCTCCTCCATCTCCTCCTGACGAGACGCTACCCGTCGCGTCCATCGGATCGTCGTTCTTCGTCTCTCGGTCGCGTGGAGCCGGCGGGATCGCCTCTTCGACCAGGTGCGTGCCCCGCCGCCGCCGCTCTCGTACGCCGTGTTCGTATCGTCAGATCACGCGCTTGGGGTTGGATTGGCTTGGGGTTGGATTGGATTAATTGCTCCCTGTTTCGGATTTGTTGCTGCGTGTTTTGTTCGATTTCTGTTCTTACGTGGTCGTGGAGATAGATCGTTCGGTAGAAACGACGAGCCTGGATCGAGAATTTGGAAATGGACGAACGTCGCGGCTACGGCATCGGGCTCCTCGATTTCTCGAGTTTGACAGCCGTCTTGTTCCCGCGGTAGGGTTTGTAGTGGGGTTGATGCCTCCCGTCATCGAGATTCGTGCTAGGTACCGCTGATCAGTCGACAGGTGTTGCGCCGCATCTGCTTCCGTTGGAGATGATTTCGTGGGCCGGATAGGGTGGTGCTTGCTGCTTTGTTCGTGTGGGGTATGGATGATTCTAGTTTCTAGATTCGAAGGTTTTGTATCTACTGCACTTATCCTAATTCCTAGCTAGTAGCAGATCACAACACACACCTTGTGTTTTTTACTGAAAAAAAAATCTTATCTATTTGTTTTTTCATTGCTGAAACGTTCGTTCTGCGAGACGAAGCTGTCTGCTCCAATGTTTTTTGTGTTTCGGGCATTGGTGGTTTGGTTTATTTGATCTGGCACACTGTTGTTATGTTTGAATCTCTGGTCCCTATGATACTTACTAATCATAAAGTAGATGAAACCGATACTTGGCATCTCCCTTGCACATCATCACTGCTGTACGGTGGAATCATGCCGTCCACTATCCCAGTGTCGTCTAAACTTGATTAAAATCATCATATCACGAAAATCAAGATCTTTAGCTCAGCTCCTCCTTGGTATGCAATGTAGTGCACCACATCGAGCGGATACAAGAAAGCTGGCCAGCCAAACTGAGCTGGCTGGCTAGCTAGCTAGCTTTTACAATGTCGAGGCCCGATTACGTCATCCAGCCATGGAACTACAGGAGTGCAAGTGTGCTCCATCAACACACCACACATGACATGTTATCTGTTTTGCTCATGGAGTTTTGAATGCATTGCAACCTGCACCAAAATAACTAAAGTGTCTGCATTATGGTATTGCTCTTTGTCTTAGGTAGTGCAGCCCATCCGTGTGCCGACTCATTGCTACGTGGGCCAGAGCGCAGCCCTCTCAAAAGTGAAGCATGCATTCCAGTGCTTTGTGAATTTGTTTGGACTTGCATGTCAGTGAGGGAGTACATGACCAGATGGAAAGATGTGTGCTCCACGAATTGCATCACCGTCTTTGGAATCATTGAGTCCAAGATACTACGTACATATAAGCGCAGCTAGCCAGATAATGATTCATTTCATAGCTAGAAACATGTGCATACTCTTAAAACCATTGTTTGGAAAAGTGGGGGTCTTATTGTTGGATACATGTTATGCCTTGGGGACATCATAGTATTTTTATTACTATTTGACTAGTATGCATGATCTTGTGGCCATAAAAGATGAGATATGGATAGCCTCCCAATGGAAAAAATTGTGCATGAATACATGTTAGTAAAATAATAGAAATCACATGATTACAGAAAATATATGACAAACCTAATGATAGTTTTAACCAGTCACAATATTTTACTATATTCGCTTGTAAAACTATTTTTTTTCCATGTACTGGTAGTCAGCATTAGAGATATTTGTGTACAGTCATGCTAGGACGCCATTTATGTGGTAGTGTAATGTTGAAATGCACTATTCCTAAGACACATGCTTAAATCCATACGAAAATGGGTATATCGAAGTATTACTCTCTACTTCTTAAAATATAAATCATAGTATTAGTTTTATCTTGAGTCAAACTTATGTTTGACTGAATTTGCAGAAAAAATATCAACATGTAACACCTAGCCAATATCAGTAGATGCATCATGAAATATTTTTATAGTGTATTTATTTGGTATTGTAGGTCATTGAATGTTATCTGTAAACCTGGTCCAAATAAATTTGACTTAAGATAACAAGTATGACATGTATTTTTTGCAAGGAAGGAGTAATTCACAACCTGCTACAGTTAGTTGTAGGCGATGTCTAATTTAGTTTCCGCTTTGTCTGTTCTAGTCTATAATTTAAATCTAATACGTTTCCATCAGAAATCCTGTTATTTTGAAGCTTATTCATATGTTGGTTCTACCATCCAAACAAACATGTAGTAGGCTAGTAGCACTGCTGGAGTTTGTGTGTTCTATGCGGTCTTGGTTATAGTCTTAAGACGAAAGCTAAAAGCCTGAGCTGTTCTTATTGGATATGCAAAAGCAAAGAATCAAAGCATGTTAGGTGTTATCAAGTGATCTCACTTCCTTTGGAGTTTGGTCATGGTCATGCATGGAAGCACTTCCCTAGGAGAGAATCCAAGCTAGCTTTTGCATCCTCAGTTTTCCATGATACATTCATATGTATGTGCCTCTGCTTTCACTTGTCCCAAGAGAATGGAATGGAAGAGAAGCCATATCATCCTATAGCTTTGAGAACTATGTGTGGCCTTCCAGGATACCACCACTAGTTGTACCAGACTACTAGTACAGTAACATAAGGGGAGAAAACATTTAGATACAAAGCAAAAGTAAATCCACTAATTTAAAGCCTCAAGGATGAGCAGAAGTAAAGGGCAAGGGAAACTACACAAAAGGGGCAAAACACAACTTAAAATAAAAGGAAGGTGAAAAGAATTCAAAAGAGGGTGGTCAAGGCCACCCTTGAAGACTACTACTCTGTTGTTTTCTCTTTATTGAATTCCTGCACTCTTACCAGTTATATATGCATCTTCCCCGCTCCCTTTGCTTTCTGCCATGAATCATTTTCAACTTGGTATGTGCGTGGAGGGCTAATTATAAGATGATGCCATCTTTATCAGTATTCGAAAATACCCTCTCAATGTTTGCTCTTCTAACGAAAAAGATGTAGCCTAGAGCTCAGCACTTACAGCTCAGCAATCCATTTGTCTCTGTCCTGATTTTAGTCACACTTCTTTCTTTTGCTTATCTCCTATCACTTTCATGATTTTTTTTTCAATATGCTCTGCATTTAGATTAGACAAAAGTGTACACTTCTGTTATGGACATATCTAGAGGCTACTATTTTTGTACGCATGAACATGGGTGTTTTTCAGATTACAGTCGCCTCTTAAGTGAGGAAACACGAGGGCCTAAATATAAAATTTTGGGCTATTGGGTTAAGTGTTCTTATATTCTTTTGCTTGTTCAAACACATCAACCTATTATTACATATAATAGATTCATAAATAATTTTCAATGAAAGGTTTTACCACTGAAGAAAAAGCAGTTTCTGATTTGTTAAATTTCACTAGTATTGTTTTTTCTTTGTCACTCGCAATCATGTAGATGCTTACATTGGTAAGTTGATGAAAGCTTTATGCTTCTTTGGTTCTCTCCTTGCATCTCGAATATTCACTTAATGCTACTCCTACATGCATATGTCATCACATTCATGTTTATTCCTTCTTATCCCAATTTTAGTTACTCCATTTTTCACTCATGGTAACATAGCACTTTAGGGGAGTTCGTCTGATATCTAGTTTTGCCCCATCTAGATTTGTCTCTCTCTGACAACTTACTGAAGATATAGAACATGCTACATCCAGTTAATGATGTTGAATGAATTAGATTGATTATTTAATTATTATAATTATTGGGGGCTATTTTTTTCTGATTTAGAGAAAAAGTTGAAAGAATGAGGTGAACGTTCTCAGCTTGTCGGAGATAACCAGACAAAAATAGATATATCCACTCATTTTCAAGAGAAATGAAACAGATAGCCTCAAGTCGATGTGATGGTTGGTTGGAATGGATGCCATGGGCTTTTCTCAATTATTGCTTCTGAAAGACAACAAAGTTAGTGTCGAATATCAGGGATGGGAATTGCCCCTTTTTCAGTGGCACCAATCCTTAGCTATATAACAAAAAATATAGCACAATTTCAGAATGATAGCCACCAATCTACCTGTCTTCACACCTCATACACCTGTTCTTCGACACCCCACCTGTTCTCTTTAGGATCAAATAACTGCCGATTTCAGGTTTTCCTTATATTCTTTACATATGCTTGCTATAATGCTGGACTGGTCGTGTACATGCAGTATTCCATCACACGTGTGTGGATACCGCGGGAGCATTTATTCCATAGATGCTCAACTGAGTGTAATCTTATAATCAAACTGTGTTCTAAATAGAAAGTTTAGTTGGGCAGCAAGCCAGCAGTTTAAAATTAAGAATAGATACAAGTCGCCAATGGATAATAAGGTGATACCAGTCCAGTCTAATTATCCTGGAAGAGTGTAAAATAATCACGTGCTAATGGATAATACAGTTATGATTTATTGACCTATTTGTAAGTTTTATGAGCTGTCCATATGGTTGAACGTTTTTGTTTGAGACATAACTAAAACATTTCTGATTCTGTCCTGAAATTCCGTATTACTGCATTATTGTAGTTTGCCACCTTTGATTATTCTGTGTGCATTAACGTTGAAAATGTTCAAAATCTACAATTAACAAAAACCAATGCACACTGCATGTTAAATTTCCTAAGCACAAGAATGTGCACAAGTGCACTTCCCTCCACCCCATGTCTCAAAAGATGTTGCCAAGGCAGGCACAGATGCAGGATAAAGGAAGGCATTCAAACTCCCCATAATTCTTTTGCCCTTTAATGGCTTTCTCTTCTTTTCTTTTCTTTAACTCCCTTCTTCTTTCTAGTTTTACGTGATTCCCTTGTTCTTCGCGGGCCAAAGCGCACCAAGAATCAAAGGCACAAAGATAGCTCACCCTCGGTTTCAGCATCCCTTCAAATGCGCTATAAATACCCCTGTACTTGCAGCACCTTGCTACATCAACATTTCACTTCACAGCACTTCAGCTTAGAGCTCATCAGCACAACATCCAAGCCTTTTTAGGTAACTTAGCTTTCTGTTGGTGTGGCACAACATTTATAAACATCTGCTTGGTTGGGTTATGTTTCTTCACTGGATGAAAACTTGGGTTCAAGCAGTGTGTTTCTCTGTTCTTTGCTCTTTAGCTTAATCGTCCCACCTTGTATCTGACTACATGTATCCATTTGGCATTGGCAGGCAAGATGAACAGAAAGCCAGGAGACTGGGACTGCAGGGGATGCCAGCACCTCAACTTCAGCCGCCGGGACCTCTGCCAGCGCTGCGGCGAGCCACGTGGCGTCGCTGACCGTGGCGGCGTTGGTGGTGGTGCTCTTGGTGGTGACTACACCAACTTTGGCGGCCGCGGTGGCGGCAGTTCCTCCTTCGGCGCCGGCTTTGGTGCTGGCTCTGACGTCCGCCCCGGCGACTGGTACTGCACCTGTGGCGCGCACAACTTTGCCAGCCGCTCCAACTGCTTCAAGTGTTCCGCCTTCAAGGAGGAAGCTGCCATCAACGGTGGTGGTGGTGGCTTTGATGGTGACATGTCACGCTCAAGGGGCTTTGGCTTTGGTGCCGGCGGCATGGGTGGTGGCATGCCTGGCGGCATGGGCGCCGGCGCGGCCGGTGGTCGTGCCAGCCGCCCTGGGTGGAAGTCTGGCGACTGGATTTGCACCAGGTATGTGTTGCTTAAACACTGCCCTGTATCTTCTTTCGGGTTATCTTCATGTAGTTAAGAGCAAACTGTTAGGGCCTTAAACTAAATACTGGGGAGCACACGAAATTTACACTCAATCCGCCTTTGCAGACAGAAATAATAGTTCTTTACCAATCCTCTGTTTCTGGATATGACGGCACATGATATCACTATTTTACACGATTTGTTTGTACATATTTTGGCCTGTCATATCCTATTATTTTCTTCTTTTTTGAGACGGGTATGCTATTATTTCTTTCCCTGCCACTCCCATGTTTTCGGCCGCTGGTGAGAGCAAGACGTGGTTTGATGAAGCAATTGCTAGGAAAATGAAACTTGTTATATCTCTCTGCATGCATGAGAAAATAAGTAGACTATACTTTTTAGGTGGAATGACATGATTCTTTTTTTTGTAAATAGTTAATTACATGAATGAAGAGTGTAAAATGTATCTCGCTATGTTACGTTCAATACTGTAGCTTTTACATATGCATTTCCATGTCTGTGAGAATTTTGCTCCGTGCTAATTAACCCTGCTGTATCCCGCCACAGGTCTGGATGCAACGAGCACAACTTTGCCAGCAGGCTTGAGTGCTTCAGGTGCAACGCACCGCGGGACTCCGGTAGCGCCACGCCATTCGAAAACTTCTTGTAAATTACCTTATCTCCCCTTTTCTCGCCGTTTAGATGCCACGGGCTCCTAACTATATCATCTACTATGCATCTGATCTGCAGGCACTGAGATGTAGGGAGCTTGCCCGGCCGTGACAGCGGCGAGCAGAAGCAGCAGCAAGAGTGTCCGTTTCCTGTAGTCGACATAAGAAGAAAGTAGAATGATGCAAAAGAAATCCTCCTCGAGTGGCATGCTATTACTAGTTTTGTCTCTTCCCGTTTTTAGATTTGGTTCTCATTTCCCATTTGGGACAGTCCGTTCGTCCGTCTGATGACCTATGTTTCCCGTTTTATTTCCGTTCCCGTCAGCATGTTTGCAGTTCGAGTTATGTAACCCAAAGACGTACGCTTGCTTGAGAAGTATTATTAACTAGTATTGTTACTTCTTAATTTGATGTGTGCATTGCCTTTCCTTTGGGAAACAAACCATGAACTGGATCACGAAAACAAGCGACCTTGAACTGAAAATTCTGTAACATGTTACTCCCAAATCAGTCTGATAATACGCAATGTAACGTGGCAATTGTACTAGTTTGTTATGATAAGTCGTACTCTTACTAGTACTCCCTTCGTTCCACAATATAAGATGTTTTATATGTTTTACATGTTGTCTAGATTCGGAGTAAATGAAAGAACAAATACATAAAACATGTGATACATGTGTATACATGTAAATGTGGGAAATGTTTAAAACATCTTATATTGTAAAACGGAGGGAGTAGTCTAACATATGTTTGGTCAGTGTTGGTTTTGTTAATTTAAAACCGAGCTCTACTCGAGCCTCCCGTCCATCTACGAAAACACGTGCAATTTCACCGCGGTGAGAATGAACCCGTTTCTTCTGCACATTTCCTTAACCAAGAACCGCGTCAGCACGTGCTCAACACATTCCTCGCGGCGAAAAATGAAAGCCTGCACGCACTCGACTGAACGACGAGCTAAAGGGACAGCACGATGCCCTCCTCGTCTTTAACTCTTTACCAGGGCTGAGGGCGACGCCATTGCATAGCACCTGCATCATCTGCATGCGCCGCCCACTCCCAGCCAAGCCAGGTGCCCAGGTGAGGAGATGACATGTGATAAATGCTGGTCAAAAGCAAGCGTTGCTCGTCGAGGCGGTCCGGTCCGGTCGCGGCGAGCGGCGTCGGCAGCAAGCAGCGTATTGGCTGGCTCCCGGCCGGCGAGATTCCTTCTTCGATTACCTCGCCGGGCCTCGCCTCAGCTTTATACATGGCCTCAGCCTCAGCTTTGGGCTCGCCGCTTTCTTTCTTTAAAACCTCCTTTGGTTTCCTTGTCTCTTTTGCTTGGCGTATCTATCTCTTTTATCGTGGGGAGGAACCAAAGGCGGCCGGCCGGGGAGGTAACTAAAGCCTTGCCGCTGCATGCCTTTGGAGGTGCTTGCGTCGAGTGAGTGACCACATTGCACGGATTTTCAAGATGATGGCCATACGGTACGAGATGAGGAAGAAAGGGCTTTTCGAAAGAGCGCGGGGTGCATGGGGTGGACTTGTTGGAGTTGGAGCACCGCTTCCCGCGACTCCAAAACTAAAACTTTGAAAAAAAACTAAAACTTTGAAATGCCAATATGCCGAGCTCCTCCGTACCAGACTTAATTCACATTACTTCAAAGCATTTTTGTAGAAAAATTAGAGGATTATTAAAATCCTTACTTTTCTACATCGTTAATTTGATTAAAGTTGAGTCTTATAGCAATATTTTCACACACTGCTTTGTACTAGTACATTTTCTAGAAAATTTAACATTCGATCGAACCTCTTAAAAACAATCCTTTGATTTTCTATGTAATCAAATAAATGATATGACACTGCAATAAAACTATTATTGGGACACCACGGCTTGCAAAAGTAATAAGCTCACATACTCTCACTGGAACGAATCAATGTATAAAGCTCAAACCAATGCAATGTAAAGCAGCTCGCGTTCAAATCCCTCCCCCACCCTCTCTCAAATCTCACCAAAAACAACCGGTGCAACGGAGAAATAGGAAAGATAGAGGAGCAATGGAGTATGTCAACAATGACAAAATGCCTCTTATGACAGAATGCCCCTTATTGTCAGGGCCGGGCCGGCGAAATCTGGGTCCCTGTGTGAAAATTTAAAAAGGGCCCCTACCTCACAAGAAAATTTGAGCTAATAAATAATTGTAATGTATATGACATAATATTTTACGTAAAAATTGAATATATTGAGAATCATACCAATTTAATTTGAAGTCGCATAACGTTTATTTGAACATCGTCATTCTTTTTGTGTTCTTTGAAATGAAATTTTCAATGATATCCTCAACGGACTGATTACAAGATGACACTTGTGATGCTTCTTTTCTAATATATTTGTCCATAGCAACTTTTTTTGAGATATAATTAAATTTTGTTTCTTTTCTTTTTCCGTACGCTTCTGGGAATCGGACTGATGTTTCCCCATGATGAATCAAACCTATTTTATTGAAACACAAGATACAAGAGTTGAATAAAATAAAACATAAGTGAGGATGTGATCATGCGAGCAGAAATTGAGGAATCAACAAACCTGACTGTGCCTCGGTGGCTCGATTCGTGACGTGCGTCACTGCGTCGGCGAGGGGCTGGGAATCGACAAATCGTCAGAGGCAATCAGGATTGGCCGGTGGCCGCAGACACCGTCGACGAGGGAGAATCGATTCAAATCAATCGACGAAGGCGTCGGCGAGGGGCTGGGATTCTGGGAATCGATGAATCTGTTCCGTGTCATTCCGCCGTTCCGTATTCGCGACTGGGAACCTGCTTGGGAATCGATGGATCGATTGATAAGAGTTACTCCCTTCGTTCCATAATGCAAGATGTTCTACCTAACTCACATGTTGGCTAGATGCAAATCCAGATGAATGTACGTACACATTAAAACATGTCCACATACATGTAGATACGTGTGAATATGGACAAAAGCTAAAACATCTTATATTTAGTAATGGAGGGAGTACGTACGATGAAAAGAATCAACGCATGCGAGCCCACACGAGGGAGACGGACGCGCCAGGCGCCAGCGGGCCTGCTTGGCTAGTTGGCTGCTTCATGGGCCAATTCTTTCTATACATATATATAGGCATAAAAAAATATTGGGGCTCCTAAAATTCATGGGCCCTATGCGGGCGCACCACTTGGAACCACTATGGGCCGGGCCCTGCTTATTGTGATCATCCTGGACCTGGCCAAGACAATATGTACCAATATCCGAATTAAAAAAATATAGAGCTTTCTGATTAATCTTAGACATGCTCCGGACGTTCGGACTTTCACCCAAGATAGTCCGAACCTAAAAAAAAAGGCAAAACAATGCATACAAACAAGACATCATGTTTTCATACAAATGTAGTTCTCGGTGATCTAGAGTCCCTTTTTAAGCTACAAGGTCTAGATCCTCACACAGAGAACCACCGAAGATACTCTAAAAGAGAGGTTGCAAAACTAAAGGATCAAGATGGATAATCAAGATAGGCTAATATTTTTCTACAAATTATTATTTTCTTCACAAATATTAGAATTTGCGGGTAAATAAGATGTAACACAACTATGTGAAACAACCTATATGTTGATATAGGATACTTTAAGCACATGGACTATCACAAAATAAACAAAAATGAAAAAGTTCCGATTGAAATAACCGAGTCACGTGTATCACGATGTTCACTTCATTGGGGGAAACTAATCACCATTGGAGAAGTGTGAGTTACCGCAAAGGACCCTAAAATGGCACCGAAGGCCCATGTTATTCCTTTTGACTCTCCTCGACGAAGTAGGAGGTTAATCACTATTGTAGGCCCTAAGGTGACCTCCAAATGCTCACGTACTTCCTGGAGTTTTTATCTATAATATGCTTCCTAGAGACCATAACACGCCTGGAGTTTCCCGCAAACTTAAGGGTAACAAGTAACTCGATGAACTCAATAGAGAATTACCTTTGGCTCGGTGGAGTGATAGATGGGGAGCTAGAGCAAAACAACCCATACAAAAAAGACATAATGTTTTCAGAGAAATGTCGTTCTCAATGATCTAGAGTCCGTTTTTAAGCTACAAGATCTAGATCCTCACACAGAGAACCACCGAAGATCAACCAAAAGAGATTGCAAAACTAAATGATCGAGCTGGATAACCTAGATAGGGTGAATATGTTTCTACAAATTTATTATTTTCTTCACAAATATTATAATTTGCGGGTAAATAAGATGTAACGCAACTATGTGAAACAACCAATATGTTGATATAGGATACTTTAAGCACATACACTATCACAAAGATAAACAAAAATGAAAAAGTTTGGATAGAAATAACCGAGTCACGTGTATCACGATGTTCACTTCCTTGGGGGAACTAATCACCATTGGAGAAGTGTGATTTACCGCAAAGGACCCTAAAATGGCACCGAAGGCTCATGTTATTCTTTTTGACTCTCCTTGACGAAGTAGGAGGTTAATCACTATTGTAGGCCCTAAGGTGACCTCCAAATGCTCACGTACTTCCTGAAGCTTTTTATCCATAATATGCTTCCTGGAAACCATAACACGCCTAGGATTTCCCACAAATTTAAGGGTAACAAGTAATTAACTCGATGAACTCAATAGGAATTACTTTCGCTCGGTGGAGTGATAGACGGGGAGCTCTCTTCCTTTGCCTTAAAGGAATTTGAATTTGGTTGGGGAATGGGAGATCTACAAGATTTTTGGTGTTCAACAATGGAGGTGTGAGACTACGAAGATGTTATCAATGGGAGCTGATCAACTTACCCCTTTGGAGAAGGGGTAGCTTATATATGGTCCACACGAAATATGACTGGTGTGTGGTTTTCTACAAAATCAGGAGCTCCAGGTTTTGTAGCAGATGCCTCGGAAAATTCTCGACTGGGTACCAGGTGCTTCTGGACAACTCCAGAAATCTCTTGGACATGTGGAGTCCACGCGGAGTTTTTCGAGCTGTTTGGAACTCCAGAATTCCAAAATTTATACAGGCTGATAAAAAGTGTACACAAAGCTATATTTGAGTAAAGATTTTGGTATCTCTCACTTTTGTGGAGTAATTGTGTATTTTTTTTGTATATTGCATAGGTTAGCATCACCCCCATCAAGTTAGTAAGAGTAACCCTCTTAATTATGCAGCATACCATGGCTCAAACAAAGGTAAAGCACAAGATTTTAAGCTTGTAGTTGCCTTTCCTATTTTTGTATTGGGGAGTGTATCCACATTTCCATTGCATCATATGAGACTAAAATTTGAATATACAATGGAAGGTAACATTAGTCCCTTAATTGTATTGTAAAATTCACCAGGACCCACTTTGCACAAAGATATTTTTTAAACATGCAAATGTTTGAGCATTCTTCGAAATAACATTATCAGTCTACTCATTTGATAGACCTGTATAGTACCGCTACATAACATATAACCCTATCTCTCACCATTGAGACCGGTAAAACTAGCTAGGCAAACTTAGAGATTACATATCTTAGCCTTGCACATATTGGTTCAGCTCGATATTGACTTTCATTCTTGCCTCAAGTTGGAGCACTTCATTTTGATCATTGTCTCTTGGTTAAGCCACTCAATTCGCTTCCATGTACTATTGTGGAAAAGGTTCATTATGCACGTCTTCACATGTTTTTTTTTATAGAAAAAAGGCTATAAAGCCTAGCTTTAAATTAATAAAGCCAGTCGTCCACATGTTACAAAGTGTTGAGGAGATCCTCTTACAAAGCAGAACAAGGTCAAGCTAAAAGAGAGGCTACACTACGCCGAGCACCACATCCTTGCGTAAAACGGCAAGCCAAAAGGCAGGATCGGACCACCAGCGAAAAAGCCACCACAACTGGCACAGAGCTTGACATCGAAGAGGAAAGCAGCAGACGAAAGTTAGAGCCTTCGGTAGACGTCGAGCACGAAGGAGGGGATGTCGAGTATCACAATGCCGAGCGGAGACTGCACCATCGGCAGCGGCGAGCACCAAACCCTTGCGTAGGACGGCCAGCCACCAGAGGGGCGGGAACGGACCACCATATCCGCAGGTTGTGCCTCCACCAAAGCACATGAACAAGATAACATCACTTCAGATCGTCGGCTACGAAAAGGCAACAACTTTGCACTCAAACATCCATGTCGAAGCACGGAGGCCCTGCTCCAAGACGATGCCTCCAAGGAGGTCACGATGCAGTAGCACCGCCACCGTCAGGTCGAAAGACCTGGGTTTTCACCCGGAGCAAACACGAGGGAGGTGGGGTGAAACCAAAGTGTCGCCCCCAAGAGGGAAAGCGGCGCCCACGGGCGTCGCCGACACCAGCGTCGACCGACGGCTTGAGCTTTCGCTCGGTCCAGCACACACCTACCCATCGTCGAGGGTCACCAACTCCAACCCCCACCGCAGAGGGCAGGGGATCGCATGCCTGCAACAGAGCCTCCAGATTTGTATCTGGGCGAGAAACGGCGCCCTCGCCGGATCTCGCTAGGAACTCCACGCGTCGATGTTCATGCCGCCCGCACGACCAAAAAACACGACCAACACCTCCGCGACGGGGCTTGCCGAAGAGCCTCCCGTGCATCCACACCTTCCAGAGCCGCCGCTCCGGCTTCCAAACTCCCCCGAATCTGCCAACCAGAACGGCACGAGCACACACCCAGCCTGAGATACAACCTGCCACAACGCAAACCATCCGCAGCACCATGAAGAAAAAGCACAGCTTGGTCACAAGAACCCGATCTGGCGAACACAAGCCTATGCAGCTACAGGATCTGAACCAAAGGGAGCCAACGGGGATAGGAGGAGGGGAATCGGAAGCCACACCCAGGGCCTCAACCAACCTCCTACCTCGCCTAGCCCAGCTCCGCTGCGGCCATGGTCACCTTGACCAGATCCGCCATGGCCAAATCCGCACCATGAAGCCCTTGGCGCTACCCCCACCCTGGAGGCGCGGAGGTCGACGGAGCGGCGCTACAATCCAAAGCCCGGCCACGCAAACGCCGCTAGGTCACCGGAGACGGGCGCACTCCCGCCGAAACGTGAGCACCTGGAGGTCGCCTCGCCGCCGCCGTCCTCGAGGGGCTCACGGGACTTCCCGCCGGCGGTCTCAGGCGGCGGCGAGGGGAGGGGCGAGGGGAAGGGAGGCGAAGGCGGCTAGGGTTTGAGGAGCCTCCCGAGTCGCCCCAGAGAGGAGCGACGCGGGGGCGTTTCCCAGAGCCGTCGCTTGAAAGTCTCAAGCCTCGTCTTCACATGTCCAGTTTCACAAAATGAACAACAAGTTTCAATCACAATTCTTCGGGGTTGCTGAACTTAAATTTGCACTTCTAAACATTGATGCCCATATCCATATGATGCCGTCCTCACACGGGCTACATAAACTCTTCATTTTTCATAGTCGGTGATAATGTCGCAGTTCCCACGCCTACTATATGCAATAATTTACAACATATAGCCCGTGTGAAGATCGTGGAATAGTGACCATAGGGTAGATCAATAGGTTAATTTTGACGAAATCAAATCTATCTAGAACGAAATATAAATTCTTATTGAATAAAATATCACTAAGAAAACCTCTATGTCTGGCACGAGAAAAACAAATTAGGTGGCTCATGCCCTAGGCGTGACCTCTATATGTGACCTGAAGATCGGCCTGATTGGTAATTTTATAAGGCCACCGCTGCTGAAGGATATAACTATCCTTGAATAAATAAAGGCTGTTGTTAAAAAATAGGAAGATACTGTAATGCGTTGGCATAGTCCTGAATAACCCATTTTCTTTTGCCATGTCAGACTTCTTTCAGCAAAGGCGCACGGAGCCCCCTTCCGCGAAGCTGCTGAGCTCTCCAACTCCATCCTATCATCAAGTCGAAAATCTTTGACTCATAGTTCTGTTGTCAGTCTAGCGTTTCTTGGAGAATCCACTCCCCACTTGTCGATTTTGCCACCAATAAGTAAGTTCGTTCAGCCCTTGTGTTCTTGGTTGCGATACGTCATACATGTTTTACCACGATTTGATCCGAGCTGCTGTTTTCCAATTCAGGACTGATGTTTGGGGATTAGCTTGGGCGGGATGTTTTCTGCACAAAGACGGACGATCAGTAGCTTACGTATCCAGATCGATGGAAATTGGAAAGGCGCTCCTACCGGGCACATGCATGCCAGTGTTTGTGGAATTGCGAATAGAACTGATTCTTGAATTCTTGCAAGAACAAGCTTCGTTGGTGCAGTGAAATGATTCTAGCAAGATTTGTTTTTTGAAACAAGGATTCTAGCAAGAGTTGTTATAGTGTCTCTAAGCGACGCCATGGATGCCGTGCAAGCACTCGCCTCGGCGGCGCAGCTGGTGTCTGCAATGGTGTCCGCGGTGGGAGCGCTGGAGCAGGCGGCCGCGGACGCTGCTGAGGCTCCGAGGAGGCTCCAGGTGCTTGAGGATTTCGTGTCCGACCTTGAGGTTTTGATGCAGCAGGCTAAGCAGAAGCACGCAAACAAAATGCACGGCCCGCAGCTGGAGCGTCAGTTCCAGAGCTTGAGCAGACTCATGGATCAGCTCCGCATCAATATCATCAAGGCGAGGCGAGCCTTGAAGAAAGGCAAAGGGAAGGGCTTGGCCAGAGTGGTGTGGAGCTCGGTGGTGGGAGACCCCCTCGTGAAGTACATTCAGCTGATCAGAGATGATCTCAACTGGTGGCTGGAACTGCAGAAGCTGTCACACAGCGTCGACAATGCCATAGCATCTACAGCCAAGGGTACACCGTCCTTGTTGAGAGTCAAGTCTGAGCATGGCTATCCAGTGTCCGAGAAATGTGACTACGTTAGGGAGCTTTTGGAGAAGGATGATGGCCATCGAGTTGTGCTTATTGTTGGGCTATCTGGTATCGGCAAGTCGTGCCTCGCTCGACAGATAGCTTCTGAGCCGCCTGGTAATTTTGTGGATGGTGCAATTGAGATTAGTTTCGGGCGATGGTGCAGTAGAGCAGCATGTAGCGGAAGCAGGAGTGAATACCATAAGCGTCTTGTTAGGAAGATATGCAAATTCCTAGTACAGATTGGTGCCATGACTGTCAATGAGGACACGGCAAAAGATCTTGAAGATGTATGCTGCTTGCTTCAGACCTCGTTGGTTGGAAGGAGCATGTTAATACTACTCGATGACGTCTGGGAGCAAGACATAGTTGATCGCTTCACAAAGCTATATGATAATGATTGCCGGTATCTTGTGACAACAAGGGATGAAGCAGTTTATGAGATAGCAGAAGCTGAAAAAGTGGAAATATCCAAAGATGACATCAAGAGAATCAGCAAGGGAATTCTTCTCTATCATAGTCTTCTTAGTGCTGAAGAGCTTCCGGTATGCTTTATCCCTTTAATGCTTTACCAAATTTATCTGTATTCTCATGCCTCTTTGTTTTTGTCTTGCTAATTTTGATTTACACATGCCCATCCCTTTCTTCCATGAGGCATCCTATAGTCTAGGTCTCATCCCTTTCCTACATATCTTCTATGTTTCAAGATTGGCTTCATTGTATTAATATCATGTCAAACATTACGACTAATTGTCCACATTTCGTTCACTAAAAAATACTTATATTCATGCTGATCACTTGTGCTTATGTTTGACATAGAAGATATACTCAACCTAGACATTACAGTTTGCTACACACAACTTTATGGATTCCTAGATAGTTATTAACTTCTATATTTTACAGCCTGTTGCAGACGGCTTGCTGGATCGTTGTGGACACCATCCCCTTACAGTTGCTGTCTTGGGTAAGGCTCTCAGGAAGGAGACCAGAGTGGAAAAATGGGAGAAAGCAATATCCAACCTTTCCACATACGCAACTTGTGCACCAGGTCCAGTTTCATATGTCAACGAGAAAGAAGTCGAGACCACACTGACCATCTTTGGATCTTTTGAGTTCAGCTTGGAAGCAATGCCTGAAAACTCCCGAAGGTTTTTCATGGTTCTCGCAGCCATTTCGTGGGAAGAACCTGTTCCAGAGGCATGCCTGGAATCCATTTGGTCAACACTTATGCAGGACAGTTTATTCCCTATTGTGGTTTCAAAACTAGTAGAAGGCTCACTCATCATCAAACTGGAAGACCAATCGATGTACCATATGCATGACATGGTTTCTCTTTACCTTGAGAACAAAGCAAATGATGCTCTTCATACTGTTTTGACCGATTCATTTTCTGAATATGCTGCATTGGTGGCTCCTTGGCTTTTTATTTTTGGCAAAGAGGCGTGAAAGAGCCAGCTGAGCAGAAGATGAGATCATTCTTCTCTTTGCTAGAGTTCTTGGAGATCGGGATCTTACTGGGAAGCACCACCCAAGCTCTCATGGCATGCCAATCGATATCTGAATTTGAGGCTAGCAGGATTGGCTTCAGCAAAATACTTGGACCCCAAATAGCGGAGCTAATTTCTATTGGGTCACCAGATCTAATTGTTGCTGTCACCAAAGCTATTACAGTCGTCTTTTTCCATGCAGACTATGCAAATCTTGCCCAATCTCTTGAAACAGCAGGTTCTGTGGATAAATTAATTTCTATTCTTCGTGGCTATGAAGATTCTTCAACTCTAGCTAACGTCTCTGCTGTTCTTGCCAAGGTATCTGAGCATGTCAGTGCCACAACTGCCGAGGAAATTTTGGCAAGCATTCCCATGGACCGAATTGCAGAACTATTGTCTCCAGAAAATGAGGAGTGGCATGAAATCGTGTTTACAACTTTAGCATCTCAGATAAAAGTAGGGAATTTAAAGGCAGTTGAGAGAATGATTGAAGCAGGAGTTGACAAGAAGCTTCTTATACTTCTAGGCTGTGGTTCTGAGATCTCACAGCATCATGCAATTATCACGCTAAAAACTTTCTGCGAGCTTGGTGCGCCACTTCATGAGTGCATGGGGCCTGGATTAATTCATTTGCCATGGCATGCTCGGCTTACCTTGGAGAGATTTATTTTATCTGACCAAAATGTAGCCCCATCACCAAAGCCTCAATATTTTGAGGTGCTTCTTCACAAGATTTTACAGACAGATAACAAAGTTATTATTGAAGCTATCCAAGGTTTAATACCTCTTGCTGAGAGGGCTAATGATCCTAGGGTGCAAGATTTTCTTTTGGGAAGCAATTTGTCTAATAGGTTGGCATTTCTGCTTCAGCGCAGAGAACTCGAAAACAACCAAGTGAGGTCTCAGATTGCCTTCCTGGTAATGAAATTGGTCTGCACCGGAGGAGAGCCATATGTCCACAGGTTCTTGGAGCTTAATATTGTTCATGAGCTCATTGCGATGATGCAGTGCTCCACTAATGAGCTCCAGGATTCAGCATACCATACTCTACATCAGATTGTGTATGCAAAGGGTGGATCCTTAGTCCTGCAGAGGTTTTTACAACTAGGAACTATAGAAAGATTGGTGAATCTGCTCGACCGTAAGTGTGCTAAGACGAAGGATCTTGCAGTGCAACTTCTGGTGGACATTGCAGCGGTAGGAACCAAACCCTGCATTGAAAGAATGCTCTCTTCCCGAGTCATTGAGAAGCTTGTTGCCCTTGAGGAAGCAGGTGAGCCTTTCAGCGGAGCAGTGTCAAGATATATCCATGGATTGAACATGTGCGAAAACATCCAGTCTGCTGAGAGATCAGTGATGAAGCAGCATATTTTGAGGAAAGTGAGATCGGCAGCGAGAGGGCGAAATCTGGAGGCGAGTATAATTGCTTCTGTGGAGGTCAGCGTATCTGAAGGCACAAAAGGAGCCAGCAGTAGCAGGAGAACGAAGTAGCATTAAGCTGCACATCTCAGTAATTGAAACATATGCGGACTTCTTTTTGTGAGGAGAAACATATGTAGCTTCAGATGCTGCCAGCCAGATAATCACTTATCAATAATTCAATACCAGTATTTGTTTTTCAGTACAGGAGTTCTTTCTTAAAGAAAAAGGAACGCTATGAAAACTTTTCTTTTTGCATTTGTGCAAGGATCCTTTTGCATAACTAAACGGAGCTATTATCGAAAACTGCACCAGCCCCACAAGAAAAGTTATCAAGAAGCAACCACTAAGGTGCTAAGTTAAGCAAAGGTTCAATTTACCATAGCAGCCAGGTCTAGCACAAAGCTGTTCTATTAATGCAGTGTGTTCTGATGTCAAAATTTCTTAAGCTTGTAAGAGAACATGACCTGGTACCATTTTTGGAGCGTATCAGGCTGATAATAGGATACACTTGGTGCCATGAATCCCAACTTTTTCAATGTTGTCCTGTAGTTCCCTTCTTGTAGTACATGTGATTCTGTTATGCCGTTTGCTACGACAATACATTTTATGATATCATTTGATTATAGCTACAATTGCCTAACAGTAGGATGATCTTCTGTTCTAAGACTACCAGACTGGCCAGGTCGATCATGAAGTGTTTTTGCGCTGGAATTTTTTCACTACTCAAAAGCTCTCCACACTCCACTGAACTGGTTTTGTGTTGCTTGCGAAGATTTGTCTATAAATTGTTCGATCTTTTTATGTCTTCTTATTATGCCGCATGTATATATAATTGATGAGCCTTTTATCTGCAGCCTTCAAAAATAGAAGATCAGAGCATCAAAAAAAGAAGAAGATCGAAACTAAGTTTTAAGATATATTTTGAGTGAAGAAACATAAAACTGTTCTGCCTGCTGAGCCTGGCAGGTGTGAAAATGTTGTCCATTCCTCCACTTAGGGGCGCCCAGCTTCTAGTTCCCTAGAAGAAAAACAGGGTAGGTCGACGTTGACTTCTCCATTAGGGCATCCGCAATGTTGAAAAAACCACACCATAAGGATGACGTGACAATGCTTATGGTGTGCTTTGTACATTGTGGGAATAGAGTTATCCATAAGCTTATGGATGACCACAAGCTTCTGGGTCATCTACAAGCAATAAAAAATAGAGTTACTCATACGCAATAGCTAGACCATGTTTTTTTTAATGTTTGTACGGAGTAGTACTTTTGTTGTCGATAGGTGAACATATAACTCTTGGTTGCACGAAAAGGTAGTGTGTTTTTTTTTTTTGAACAGGGGGTCGGCCCCGAAGGACCGAGAGGCTTCATTTATAATCAACACCGGTACAAATTACAGATAAGGCATCAAGAAATCTGAAAATTACACCCATGCCCTTACATTTTGCACAAAGGACCCTAAGAAGAATTTTGGGAACGCAATTGGATCCAGCTCCTTCTCCGGTGGGATTCATCCAGAGCTCGGGGCAGCCACCTTCCTCGTCGCCGGGGACTACGCCACTTGGGACCAGGGGGCGGGAGCGCGCTGCACCGTAGCTGAAGGGCCTCCAAAACGGCGTAGAAGCCAGGAGGTTGAAGAAGACCTTGAGACGCCGGCCGGAAAAAGCCGAAGCCGACGCCAAAGGCGGGAGCGGTCGCCTTCCGACCATGTTGAACGGCGGCGGCAGAAACGCCACCGTGAGAAAGCTCCCCAGAGAAGCACTGCTTCTCCCCTGGTGCAAACCCAGCAGCAAGTAAGCACGAAATGGATGCTCTCCTTTACCCTCGCCACCAAGACGAGTAGCAAAGAATTCATCCAAATCCACGCTACCACCACTGAGATCGCGATTAACGAACCTAGTTATTGAAGAGGTCGCCGAGATGACGATGCAGACCTTTTCCTCCAACCTCTGGAGCTTGATTGCCTGCTTCATCTCCTCCGCCGTGCAGCAGGAGCGGTTCCAGGACTCCTGCAAATCACACCTCATAGCACCTCCTCTGAAGTTGCAGAAGAAACCAAACCATCGCTCCATCTCCTCGCCTCCATGGCCGGCCAGAAGGAGCTCCTCTTGGTCATCTCCACAAGCAGAGAAAAAGTACCAGCGCTTATTGAAGAAGACCGCCGCGGATCCGCCGCCTCCACCCATCCTCCACCATGGAGATTTGACGGAGGAGCTTACCACGGCACGCTCGACGCCGCGCCAGGACGCCAAGCTTGAAGGTCTTCGGGGGGAGAAAGACGGCATTTCGCCAGACTCCACGAAGGGCAAACAAAATATAATCCTACTTCTGTACACGGCGGGCCGGAACCCTAGGTCATCTCTGCACCAGCCGGCGAGGACGCCGACGGCGAGAGCGGCCAGATCTGGGAGCTGTCGGTGGACTCTCAAGCAGGAGAGGAGTGAAGAAGCCGAGAGAAAAGAAAGAGCTAGCAGTTCCACGAAAAGGTAGTGAGGACCGAGGAGTAGGTAAGGAACTGAAACACGTACCACCGAGAAATCGTTGTCAAATGAAACAAAAACATATCCACATCCATCTGTCACCCATCATATTTTGAGCTTGAACGCTCGTCACGAGGAAAAACACGAGGGTGGCCATTTAAGTGGGAAAAATGCACACAAGTGCCTCGTTGTGTGCAATAGGTCTGTTGATCGACTTACAAAGACTCGTTGGTGATGTGCTTTCTCGGATCTTGCAATGGTGGAGTCTCGGCGTCTTTTCGGCGTTCGTCTCGGCGTCGCCGCCCACTGCGTTGGTTGCAGGAAACCCTAGATGTAGTTTTTTATTTCTCGATCTCTTAGAATTTTATCTGCAAATTTAGGATAATCATTTTATCCCGATCTGTATTTTAGTTTCCACATGTATTTGCTTATTGTAACTTGATTTTCGATTCATAAAATATGTGGTTGCTCAAAAAGATATAATCCCACGACTTCATTTTTATGTGCATGTGGCCAAATAGAAAAATATGTCTAGTGTGACTTATAAAAGTGAACGGAGGGAGTACCAATTTTTAAACCAAGTATTGTGTAATTAACTACACACCTAACAGCAACGATTCAGCCGTTGCTACCGCAAGCCATGACATCAACGCGAGTACGCGACACTGCACCCCGTACTTATCCTACCACACTAGACAGCCACCTCACCTCGCGCCAAACCAAAGCTTGAGACTACATATTTTGAACTTCAGGCTGACGAAGACACGACTCAAGCCATCCATCCAGCTGCTTCCATCCATGGCGCCGCAGCAGCACTTCCTCGTCGTCGCGTTCCCAGGCCAGGGCCACATCAACCCGGCGCGCGCCCTGGCGGAGCGCCTCGCGCGGGCCACACCGGGCGCTCATGTCACCCTGTCCGCCGCCGTCTCCGCACACCGGCTCATGTTTCCCTCGCTGGCGTCCCCCGACGAGGAAGTCCACGACGGCGCCGTCTCCTACGTGCCCTACTCCGACGGCTACGACCACGGCTTCCGCCTCTTCGCCGGCGACGGGGACGACGCGCGGAGGTACGTGGAGGCGTTCGGCCGCGTCGGACGCGAGACCTTCTCGGCGGTGATGGACCGCCTCGCCGCGCATGGCCGGCCCGTGACGTGCGTCGTCTACGCCATGCTCATGTGGTGGGCCGCCGAGGCCGCCCGGGAGCGCGGCGTGCCCCGCGCGCTCTACTGGATCCAGCCGGCCACCATGCTGGCCGTGTACTACCACTACTTCCACGGGTACGAGGCGATCGTGACGGAGCACGCCGCCGAGCCGGGGTTCACGGTGGCCATGCCAGGACTCCCGCCGATGGCGATCCGTGACCTCCCGAGCTTCTTCACCAACCTCACGGACGGGAGGATAGTCGCCGCGTTCGGTGACATCCGGAGGACGTTTCAACAGCTGGACCTGGACGTCAACGGTAGCAGCGGCAGTGGAGGAAAGAAACCCATGGTGCTCGTGAACACCGTCGAGGCGCTGGAGGCCGGCGCCCTCGCGTCCGTGCCTGAACTAGACGCGTTCCCCGTCGGGCCGGCCGTCATGTCGCTCTTCGCTGACGGCAACAGAAGTGGCACAAAAGCCGCCGTGGTGGCAGATCTCTTCGAACACGATGAAAAGGGCTACATGGAGTGGCTCGACACGCAGTTGGCCCGGTCGGTTGTGTACGTGTCGTTCGGGAGCATGGCGGCGGTGAACAGGTCGCAGAAGGAGGAGATGAAGCGAGGCCTGGCCACGAGCGGCCGGCCGTACCTGTGGGTCGTGCGCAAAAACAACAGAGACGACGACGAAGACGGCGAGGAGCACGAGTGGGGCATGGTGGTTGAGTGGTGTGACCAGGTCCGGGTGCTGTCGCACCCAGCCGTCGGGTGCTTCGTGACGCACTGCGGCTGGAACTCGACGCTCGAGAGCGTGGCGTGCGGCGCGCCGGTGGTCGCCGTGCCGCAGTGGTCCGACCAGGACACCAACGCGCGCCTTGTCGTCCAGTGGGGCATTGGCGTGCGAGCCACGATCGATGCTGATAGGTTTCTGGGCGCGGAGGAGCTCGCGAGGTGCGTGGAGTTTATCATGGGGGACTCCGAGGAGGGCGCCGCCATAAGGAGGAGCTCGGCGGCATGGAAGGCGAAGGTGCAGGAGGCTATCGCGGACGGCGGATCCTCGGAGCATAATTTGAAGACCTTCCTGGAACAGTTTGCAAGTCATGGTTAGAAGCCTTTATACACGCTACACGCCTACAGCCTTCACGAATAAGGATATGTGTGTCTTTTTATTTTGAAGGGAAAACCATGGTGGCGAGATTATATTTACTTGAGCAGGAAAAATTGTGATTGAGCATCATGATAGATACACCCTACCTAGACCAACGCGGCGATCCCACACCTAAGAGGATGTCCCCGACCTATCGAGTACGTTCATTCTCCATCCAACGGTCGTGTTTTTTTTGCAAGAAAGACCCTATACTTGAGTAAAAATGCAATTCAACCCCTATAAATAGCCTATAAGAGCACCGGTTAATGCTAATCCTAATCATTTCCACCCGCAACCCCCCACCTTCCGAGCCGTCTCTCCTCCACCTCTACCCGAGCCCCTTTCCTCTCACCTCCACCTCCATTCATGTTCTACTCCGACGGCGAGAAGGGTGGCGAGGAGGAGGTGTGTCCGTCGACCTACTGAAAGAGCATCTCGTCACTTAATTTGTATCGGTGTTGATGACAATGCATTTAGTGTCCTAATCGTGTGTTTAATCTTAATAGAGGTTTATGATGACAACACCCGTGGAGAGGGCGCTCCTCGCTTTTGGATCCAAACGAAGACGGTGTTCCGGAGATCGTTTTATTTTCGGTTATACGATCCCCTAGTATCAAGGGGGGGGGGGGGGGGTCCGTCATGGAAAGGTACGAGGATTCGTACACGTACACAAACCAATATGCACCCCAAAGCCATCCCATGTTGGTCGAGAGTTCCCTCCGTCGAAATCTGGTTATTAGCGCTTCTCTATCCCTCAGGGGGCGGTAGTACCGCTAGAAACAGCGGCAGTACCGCTGGCCCTGGCAGCAATGCTGCTTGCCTTCAGGAGCAGAACCGCCGGTGGCACTACAGCCAACAGTACCGCTGGAATTGCCCTCGGGTGCTCAACTGCGACACTACCGGCGGTAGTATTACCGATGCTACGGAACGAGCTGCGCTAGAAATTTCCCAGGCAGCGGCAGTACCGTCGGTAGTACCGCTGGTGCGGGTTGACCAGTCTCTTGACCGGACCGGTTGAACGGATCGCGGGACAGCCTTAGCGGCAGTACCGCCGTCTAGTACCGCTGTTGCGGGACTGATGACTGTTGGGAACCCAAGTGGAAGGTATGATGTAGTGTAGATGCAATTTTTTCTCGATTAAGAACCAAGGTTAAGCGAACCACTAGGAGCTGAGTGGAAAAGTTGAAGTGGACCTACAAGCAAGAAACAAAATCTCCTTGTCTCCAACGTTAGTGGAAGGTTGTCAATCTTCCCGTCTCGCTAAAATAAGTGGTTAAATGTACAGTGTGGAAGATAATACTAAATAACAAAAAAAATGTAAAAACGAATGAGCAAGCAAACAATGATGAAAGGTGTGTAAATGAGGTCATAAGCAATGTAAAAAGATGGACCGGGGGCCATGGTTTCACTAGCGGCATCTCTCCTTAAATAGATAGCATTGTTGGGTGAACAAATTACAGTTGGGCAATTGATAGAATTATGATCATGATAATTATGACAAATTGTGCAAGACGAATATTTATGTAAGCATCACGTCAAGATAAAAAGACCGTTACTGTACCGTATCTTTAACTAATACTCCATTTCAAGTGCACTTCTATGCTTGCCACTCTAAGAATTAAGTTACCGAAATAACAGAGTATTGCCTTAAGTTCATTACGTGATGTAAGAACATTTGTTATCAAATGTAGAAATAAACACCGATGTTTTACCCTTAGTAGCAACAACACGTCGTCACCCTCAGTCGTTTCCGTCACTCGAGCCCAGGGATAAAACGAGGCATGAACCCACTATCGAACATATACTCCCTCTTGGAGACTCACACAACTACTTGGCCAAATCAATCATATAAATCGGTGAGCATGTAGGAACGTAATAAAGCAATCAAATATGTAAAAGAACATGAATAATCTGATCATAACAACACAATTCATCATATCCCAGCAAACACATAATATCAATTACATCGGATTGATCTCGATCATGTTAGGCAGCTCATGAGAACATGCTATTGAGGCATAAGGAGGAGAGGCTACCATGTAGCTATTGCCATGGACCCGTAGTCCAAGTATGACTACTCGCGCATCATCACGGAGGCACCAATGGTGGTGTAGAGGCCTCCGATGATGATTCCACCCTTCGACAGGCTGCCGGGAAGGAACTCCAAATCACTCTGATCAAGTTTCCGCCACGACGACGGCTCATGCTGTGTTTCGTGGAATAATTGTCGGCCCATAACTTTTAGTGTTAAAGGGAGTTCATAGGCAAAGGCGGTGTCCGGCGGTTCCCGAGGGGCCCACGCAGTTGGTGGCCACGGGTCCCACCTGGACTGCACCGGGAACCTGCATGGGGCCCTCGGGTGGCCCCTCGCGTCGCCCTTTCGTCTCCTGGTGTATTTTCTCCGATACAAAATCTCCGTAAATTATGGTCTAATTCCGAGAATATTTGCTTACTAACTTTTCTGAAATACAAAAATAACAGAAAATAGGAACTGTCACTGGGCATCTTGTTAAGCCACAAAATGATATTAAATCCTGATATAACTATGTAACAATGATATAAAAATAGAATAAAACAATAAAAAAATTATAGATACGTTTTGGACGTATTTGGGACTGAGGCGCAACGGCTAGATTTCCTGCTCACATACAGGCCCCGTTCGGTTCACGAGAATTCCACAGGAATTTCGTAGGAACCTTGTTCCTATGGAAAAATTTTCCTTCGAGTGCGTTCGGAACGAAGGATTTGTGAACAGTGTTTTACAGGAAAAAATTTCGTTCCAGGTCGATTCCATAGGATTGGAAACATCCGCCAAGACCTCATTTTTTGGGCGGAAGCCCGAGGTGGAGCTTCGCTGTGGTGCATGAGAAATTCAGGATCTGGCCACAAATTCAACAACCCACCCACATCGTCCTCCCCTCCTCTCTCTTTCTCTCCGCCCTCCTCCTTGCTTTGAGAGTCCGCCGCCCTCCTCCAGATCCAGCCTCTCCCGCCACCGGCGCCTGCGCTGGTCGGGGTGGAGATGATCTAGGGTGCCGGCCCGTTTTGTATAGCAGTAGTTTTAGGTTTCGTTTTCTCGTTGTTGTGTCTGGCGGTATGCCGTCTTTTTTCTCTCTCCTCGACTGCACTCCGGCGACTCACAGCGGCGCCGGAGGCGGAGCTTCGCTGATCTGCAGGTTGGATCTGAGGTGGATCGACTGCAGGGCTGGCGGAGATCAAGGTCGGTTCAATAAAGCCGCTTGCCGTACCGCCTTCTCTGCAGATCGAGAGATGCGGTGGTCTCTTCTTCCCCTGGCCGGTCGTGGTGGCGATGAGTGGAAGAAGAGCCGTCGATTTTTCTCTTCCTCTGCGATGTGGGCTTCTGCTCCTTCTGCGGTGGTCAACGCCGTCGGAGGAGTTCCTCTGCAGCTGTTCTTCGAGGGCTGGTTGCAGGTCTGCATGCTGGTTTCGGCCGGAGTTTGCGGCCTGACCGTCGGGCCGAATCAGGGCGTCGCCCCCGCCGATGTGCTATCATCTGTTCTCAGATCCCGTCGTCCGCGACGGGTGGATGATGCGGCGACTTCAACGAGGTACTTTCCTCTACAGATTCGTTCCGGCGACGTAGCTGTTGTTCTCCTCATCTTCGATTCTTCTGGTGGTGCAACGGCGAAGACGACGGTCCGAGCAATGGCGGAATCATCGATGCAGAGAAGGTCCCAGGGTCTTGTTTGTAATTTCGAATGTTGTAGGGTCCTTTCTATAATTTGTAGAACAGCTGGGTTGTTTCTGGATATTACATGTAATTCTGAATTTCCTGCGTAATATATCCAGAAATTGTATTAAAAAAAAAGCTTCGCTGTGGTGCATGCACACCAATGATGCCAAGTTATTCCGAATAATAAATTCATTCACATGGGTTACGATAGGAGCAACCGGTGTGCAGCTTCATAAAATAATCAGACAATTGTACCAGGCAGGTATAAAATAATCCAAGGGCTATAGGACTCCGAAACTTGCCTGTATTTTTTCTTCATCCAACCGAACACCCGTTCCTCTATTCTTCCTATGGTTTTGTGATCCTCAGTTTTGCCTCTCAATTCCTTTCCTATTCCTCCATTTCCGAATATTCCTATGTTTTCTGTACCCGCGTTCCGAACAGGGCCATATATTGCCCATCTTCTTCCTTGGGCAACTAAGCTTCACCTACCTCTCTCCACCATTAATGAAGAGCTTCAAACCACTAGATCTCCCACTCCATAGTGGAATGAGAAAATCGCTCATGGGAGGAGCTCACAGAGATTAGGGTGAGCACAACCGTGCTATTAGAGTGCCAAGGTGGCTCCACACCTTTCCAATATAGTCGTACTTCCCTTGGGAAAGAACTATGGGAAACATCTCGTGTCCACCATTGCGGTTACTTCTATATATCCTTTACTATATGTATTCTGTTGCGCATTGCTACGTGCTTTGTATCACCTAGGTTTTTCACATCTAGTTGCACATCTAGTCAACCTAGTGATATCTTGTTAGCCCTGATTAAAAAGAAAAAGCTAAAATTGTTAGTTGCCTATTCATCCCCCTCTCTAGTCGCCCGTACCGATCTTTCAATTGGTATCAGAGTCTCGTCTCTTATCTAAGGCTTAACCACCTAAGAGAGTATGGTCAATGAAATGGAAGCCGGAACAACTGTCTCCAAGGACTACATGAAGTTGTCAGTGATCTTAAATCCAAGATGAACAATCTAGATTGTAAGATTACCACCAACCTCTCTCCGGAGCAAGTCTATAACAACCTCCACCCACATCTCCCTCAACCACACATAGGGCTCACCAATCAAGTTTGATCCCACTAATTTTGCCACTTGGCAATTTATTATGAATCACCTATGTCTAGCTCTTGTGGACAACTGTAGAGCAATGCTTTCATTCTCGTGATCCCAACAACTTGACTCCAAGAGAAGGAATCAACCATCAACTCGATGCGACCTCTTGACTGTGTGGGCTCTTGTGAACAATTGTAGAGCAAGGTTTTCATCCTCGTGATCCCAACAACTTGACTCCAAGAGAAGGAATCAACCATAAACTCAATGCGACCTCTTAACTGTGTGGGTTCGGTGCAGTTCGCGTCTATATGCAATATATTTATTTTCACACTCCCCTTAAGTCTAAGCTATTTCTAATCCTTAGCGTGTGTTCGGTGCAGGTCACCGAATTTTGCTTTTAATACTGCATGAGCGAGGTCTTGACTTGAGATCTCTTGGCTCTGATACCATATAAAATTGATGCACTAGCCAACTATATCAAAAGTTCTAACGGAAGGACAGGGCTATATGCAATATATTTATATTTTAACACCGCATCACGTCTAAGCTTTTTTAATTCTTAGCCTGGGTTCGGTGCAGGTCACGGAATATTTTTATACTGCATGAGGAGGGTCTTGAACTTGAGACCTCTTGACTTTGATATCATATGATGCACTAGCCAAAGATCTCAAAAGTCCGACCTGAAGAAAAGGACTATATGCGATATATTTATATTTCAACACATGCCATGGCAAATGAATCAAAAATCCAGGATCCATGCACTCCTAAGTGACGCACCAAGCTCACAGAAAGTTTGATGCTGTGAGATCTCAGAACCACAGACTAGAAGTACAAGAAGCTTCTTTGCAACTCTTGCTTCAATCATTATCTCAACAGCCTTTAAATTTCCCACTTTTATCTGAGATGCTAAAGTTGCAAACACAATTTCATGCCACTCCTCATTTTCTTGAGACAATAGTTCTGCAATTCGATCCATGGACATGATTGCCAAAATTTCCTCGGTAGTTGTGGCACTGACATGCTCAGATACCTTGGCAAGAACAGCAGAGACGTTAGCTCGAGTTGAAGAATCTTCATAGCCACGAAGAACAAAAATTAATTTGTCCACAAAACCTGCTGTTTCAAGAGATTGGGCGAGATTTGCATAGTCTGCATAGAAAAAGATAACCGTAATAGCTTTGGTAACAACAACAATGAGATCTGGAATTAACTCTGCTATTTGAGGTCCAAGTATTTGCTGAAGCCAATCCTTCTAGCCTCGAATTCAGATATCGATTGACATGCCATGAGAGCTTGGGTGGTGCTTCCCAGTAAGATCCCGATCTCCAATAACTCCAGCAAAGAAAAGAATGATCTCATCTTCTGCTCATCTGGTCCTTTCTTTGCCAAAAATAAAAAGGCAAGGAGCCACCAATGCAGCATATTCAGGAAATGAATCGGTCAAAAGGGTAACTAAGCAATTTAGCATACCTTTCTGATTAATCATCAGTCCTTTTTCAGAAAAGTACCGGAGAAAATTGATTTACAGCACGACCTCATTGTCGCTGTCGACCTCAAGCTGAACATAAACCGGTCCACGCTATAGCCATTGTCAACCTCCAACTTTGGCGTCGCGTCTCCCCCGCGATACTGCCTTGTCCTGCTGCATCTTCTCCCATTTGTTCTTGTTTAGAGGCGCAGAGCACACACCAGGCGAGCCTGAGTGTGTCGTCTTTCATCTTGGCTGCGCATCCAGAGGTGTTGGCGAGGCGGTACTCGTGCATGATCCATTCTGTCTTGACCCATCGTGGCGGCTTCCCGTGGTAAATTGCGAGCGTGCCGAAGAGCGCCCTCTCCGGTAGCTCCCACGGGTCGAACCGGTAGAGGTCGGCCTACTCGGCGGTGATGGGGACGGGCGGGGCGCGATAGTGGCACGGGAATAGAGGTAGTGCGCCATCAGCTCCTCGTTTGCCTGATGGAACCGGAACACAATGTAACGATCCCTAACCTAATGGCAGCACACCAAATAGGAATCCCAGGATAATCACTCAATACACGTACTTCACCAAATAGGAATCCCGGGATAATCACTCAGATACACATAGTTCAGTACGGATTACAATCCAGAATATCTGAGGAGGAAGAGAGAGTTCATAGAGAGAGAGCTAAGCTCAGCTCATGATCATCGATGGTGGGTAGACACGGCACACACGCCTTTACATAGCCAGAATGGCCTTCGCTAGACACAGCCAGATGCGGGCATCGTAATGGGCCGCTTTCCTTAGCTGGGCTTGGCTCCTCCTCGTCACATGGGCCGGCCTTCGTGACATTCCCCGGGTCTCGAAGGACTGTTTGTCCCCAAGCAGGCGCATTAGGTAACTCCTCCTTCAGGCGATTCTTGTTCTCCCAGGTAGTCCATGCAGCTGGCAGCGATGACCACTGGATTTGCACCAACTCCGTGCCTTTTGTACCTGTGGCAACTTGCTTTGTATCAAGAACAAACAATGGCACGATATCGGAGTCTGCAGTAACACAAGCAGATGGTAAATCTGGTTGGGGAACTGTATTTGCTGGAAGAGCCTTCTTGAGCAAAGAAACATGAACCACCGGATGAATCTAGCTATGAGCTGGTAAATCTAACTTGTAACCTACTGCACCAACACGTTGAAGGATAGTGTATGGGCCAAAGAACTTATATCCCAGCTTCTGGTTTGATCTGCGAGCAATTGATGTCTGCACATACGGTTGTAATTTCAAGTAGACACTGTCACCCACATCAAACACCCTTTCCACTCTATGTTTATCAGCCTGGGCTTTCATCCTTTGTTGAGCCCTGATCAATTGCTGCTGGATTAGATGTGTCATGCCTTCTTTTTCTTTCAGCCACGGTTCTAGATCTGGGATAGTAGCAGCCATGCCATCCTGCAGACTGAAGTGCTTGGGTTTATAACCGTAGAGTACTTCAAATGGTGTTTTCCCTAAAGCTGAATGCCAGGTAGTATTGTACCAATACTCTGCAAGTGCTAACCATTTAGACCACTAAGTGGGGCAAGATTGAGTCATACATCTCAAATAGGTCTCCAGGCATTGATTGAGACGCTCCGTTTGACCATCCGTTTGAGGATGATAACTTGAACTCATATTTAGGGTAGTGTCTGTTAACTGGAACAATTGCTGCCACAGAGCACTTTTGAAAACTTTATCCCTATCAGATATGATCACTTTCGGTAGGCCATGTAACTTGTATATGTTGTCCACAAAAGTGGTAGCCACTGTCATTATTGTCTAAGAATGAGACAAGGGTATGAAGTGCCCATACTTAGTAAATTTGTCGACAATAACTAGAATGCAATCATATTTGGATGATTTCGGTTCTATGAAATCCAAACTGATGATGTCCCAGGCTTTGTCAGGAATAGGTAGTGGTTGCAAGAGACCTGGCTGTTTAGTGTGCTCAGCTTTAGCCTGTTGACACACCGTACAATGAGAGACATAAACCTGAACATCTTGTTTCATATTTGGCCATGCAAACAGTGCCTTGATCTTATTGTATGTTTATTGTATGTGGCAGTAATCCCATTATGACCACCAATTCCACTTGAATGCAACACAAGCAAGACTGACATAAACCTGAACATCTTATTTCATATTTGGCCATGTAAATAGTGCCTTGATCTTATTATATGTGGCAGTAATCCCATTATGACCACCAATTCCACTTGAATGCAACGCAAGCAAGACTGCCTGTTTTGCTTCCTGATAGTTGCCCAACCATATCCGATCATGATATTTGATCACTCCGTCATGCAAAGAATAATCCTGAGAATTTGGGCTGCTCAAGCTTAATTCAGTGAGCATTTGTTTTGCATGATCATCATGTTGATAGCTTTCGATCACCATCTCCAACCACTTAGGCTTGCTAACTGAAATTGCCTGCAACTCAGATGGAATTATACAGCGAGACAAGGCGTCTGCTGCTCCATTTGCAATCCCCTTTTAATACTTAATGATGTATTGCAGTCCCAATAGTTTGCAAAAGGCTTTGTGCTAGATATCATTAGATAGTTGTTGTGCATCGAGATGAACTAAACTTTTGTGATCAGTATAGATGATGAATTCCTTGTGTTGGAGGTAAGACTTCCATTTCTCTACTGCCGAGATTAAGGCCAGACACTCCTTTTCATATGTTGATAAAGCTTAAGCTCTAGGGCTGAGAGCTTTACTGAGATATGCAATCGGATGTCCTTGTTGCGATAAAACAACACCAATTCCCAAACTAGAGGCATCTGTGTGTAAGGCAAATGGAAGTTGGAAATTTGGCAATGCTAACACCGGAGCTGACATCAGTGCTTGCTCTAAGGTGACAAATGCGGTATGGACCACTGAAGACCAAATAAAGGGAGTGTTCTTCTTAAGCAATTCAGTTAACGGTTTGCTAATGAGACCATAGTTGGCAATGAACTTCCGATAGTATCCGGCCAAACCCAAGAATGCTCTAAGTTGTTTCACAGTTAATGGAATAGGCCAATTCTTGATAGCCAATATTTTGTTTGGGTCTGTTGCAACTCCATCACGGCTGATGATATGCCCCAAGTATTCAAGAGATTGTTGAGCGAAACAACACTTTGTCTTCTTCACAAATAACTTGTTCTGATGCAGAATTGTGAAAACCTTGTCCAATAACGCTGCATGTTCCTCTATTGTTGCAGTGTATATAAGAATATCGTCCATAAATATCAACACACCTTTGTGCGACAGGGGATCAAACAAGACATTCATAGCTTCTTGGAAAGTGGCTGGAGCATTGCACAAGCCAAACGACATTACTTTGAATTCCCAGTGGCCATGGTGAGTTCGAAAGTCAGTTTTAAATTCTTCACCAGTTAACAACCTGATTTGGTGATATCCACTTTGCAAGTCCAATTTGGTGAAAGACACTGAACCATGCAATTCATCTAACAACTCATCCACAGTAGGTAAAGGATATTTATTCTTCACTGTTATTGCATTTAAATGCCGATAATCCACACACATTCTCCATCCACCATCTTTTTTCTTAACCAGTAGCACTGGAGACGCATAAGAACTATTGATGGGTTGCATAATTCCACTATTCAACATTTCTGAGACTTGTTTCTCAATTTCATATTTCTGACTAGGCATATATCGATATGGTTTTCTATGCACTGGTACAGCTCCAGGCACAAGAGGTATCTTGTGATAAAATGCTCTTGATGGTGGTAAATGTTTTGGTTCCTGGAACAAGTCAATGTGTTCAACCAGTATTCTCTGGACACTGGCAGGCAGACTGTCTTCCTGAGATGCAGGAGTTGTATCCTCATCAGACAGAGACAATTGGACCAGCTGGGCTACTGCTCCAGTTTCCAACAATTTCTGAAAGTCTTTTGTGGTTACAAGAGGAGAATGAGTTGTATTGTCCTTGATGCCCCGTAGAGTCATTCTTTTTCCATTCACAACAATTCTCATCTTTTTGATTTTCCAATCCACCCACATGGGACTAAACTCCGTCATCCATTCCATGCCCAAGATCATGTCATAACATGGTAAATCAAGTACACGTACAAGTGTGGTGAGCTGTATGTTCTGACAGCCCCACTGGAACGAGGTTATTTGTTGATCACTTGTCATTTTCATGCCATCTGCAATAGTCACTTGGACCAATGGTGCTTTGGTAACATTACAGTTAAGTTGCTCCACCATGGTAGAGATAATGAAATTTGCTGAACTTCCAGAATCTTCCAGGATCAACATTTGCTGGTTGCCCACAAACCTAATAGCCTCATTGTCATCTTGTTCATTGTACCAGTAACAGCTGCAGAAGACAAGCAGTGGAGATTTCATTTTCAGTTTCAGAAGCTGTATCACCATCTTCTTCATCAGAAGCACTATCCAGAGGCAAAGCAACGCATAGTTCCTCCATTACCGCCAGAGAAACTTGCTTAGGACACTTGTGGCTAGGACTATACTTTCCACCACATTTGAAACATTCACCCCTTAATCTTCTTTGAGCTTTGAGAGCAGCCAATTTAGCCAGATTATTTCCTTCATCACGTGTAACTGTAGCTGTACTTGTGTTTGCATTTTCAGTTGGGTGTGGTCCTAACTTCCCTTGCCCAGCTTGATTATGCCATTTCTTTGGAACATAAGTATTAGCCTTAGCATCAGCTAGTTCAGCGTCTTGCAACAGAGCTAGAGATACAGCAGCATCGACTGTCCGAAGCTGATGTAGAACTATTGCAGCATGAATATCCTTACGCAACCCTTTGATGAATTTTGCAACAAAGAATGTCTCATCCATTGTATGATTATGAGTTAACAACTGATGCATTAACAATTCAAACTCCTTGTAGTATGACTCAACATCACCTGTCTGCTTTATATCCAGAGTATCATTCATGTGTTTGAAATACAAATCCTTGCCAAACTTCTGACAAATAGCAACACATAGCTGTGCCCAATTAATAACATCATGTTGTGCCTCATATTTTTGCAGCCATAAAGCAGCCGAACCAGAGAAATGAATCGTGGCATAATCAACCATGTAATCTACTGGAATGTTGAACATGTGAAAATACTTCTCAGCCTTTTCCTTCCAAATTTTAGGATGACTACCATTAAATTTAGGAAAGTTTGTCCTAGGCATACGAACTTGATTGTTATTCTCACGATATGATCTACCATGACGAGATTCAGGATACCAATCGGTACGAGCTATTTGATTCTCAGGATTATGAACATTCACAAGTGGTAATGAGTTTTGAGATGCACCATGTGTCATACCATTCTCACGGGTAGTGTCTGGATATTCATCGTCAGTTTGCCCAGATGGATTAGGAGTGAAAGGCCTAGTGCCCGGTGCTGATCCCTCCAGTGTGGTCAATCGTGCACCTAATCCTTCGACTCTTGTCTCCAAATTGTTTACCACTCGAATCATGCACTCTTGTGATTTGAGTATCCGATCTGCAGTCACCCGGAGCTCCTGACAAAGCCGTAGCTATCTGGGTCGCTGTGGTCTGGGCTTGCAGAGTTGCCTCCGTTGCCGTAGTGAGGCTGCTCAAAATTGCATGCAGCCGTTTCTCCATGTAGGCCACCGTTTCCTGAACCGCACCTTGCTGGTTCTCGACGGCTGTCATCCTCGCCATGAGGGTGTTTCCTCCGCACGCCGTGATTGAAGATCTGCTCTACCGCCTCCGGGATCAGCGAGTACTGCGGCAAACTGCTTCCTCTATAACCGATCCAAACGCCTCCTGCCACGCAAACTCAGTCGGGAACCAGGGATTTTACCGTTGTTGCCAGTGTGACAACAACAACCTGTTCACGACACCGAGCCTGCAGCCGAACGACACCGCCGCCTCTGAGATCTCCACTCACGCTGCTTGATTGGGAACAGCCGCACACCGCCGCCGCGATCAGCGAGAGGTACTAGGGATTTTACCGGAGATCCAAACGCAGATCTCAACACCAACCGAAGACCCCACCACACTCAGAAAATTCTCACACTATTTTTTGTTGAATTTTCTGGGTTTAGGGGATAAGATCCGAAGATCGACTGGCTCGTGATACCAATTGTAATGATCCCTAACCTAATGGCAGCACACCAAATAGGAATCCTGGGATAATCACTCAGATGCACGTAGTTTAGTACGGATTACAATCCAGAATATCTGAGGAGGAAGAGAGAGAGAATTGAGCTCAACTCATGATCATTGATGGTTGGTAGACACAGCACACACGCCTTTACATAGCCAGAATGGCCTTCGCTGGAGACATCCAGATGCGGGCATCGTCATGGCCGCTTTCCTTAGCTAGGCTTGGCTCCTCCTCGTCACGTGGGCCGGCCTTCGTGACACACAAGAGGCAGGTTGAGCTCCGCCTTCGCATCCCGCTGCTCCACTGGGATCTTCAAGCAAGTGATTAGGATAAGGTAGAAGAAACCATCGATTTCTGTTTGGTGCGGGTAACCTGATCATCTCTTGCATCAACTAGTTCGACTGGGACATGTGCCTTAGGAACTAGTGTCGAAAACCATGCATTGCCCCTGGCTCAGCACAAGCCGGCTATCAAGTGCCATAAAATGCAAGTTCACATCAAGTGCTCATGCTTTAATTTATGAGTTAATTGCATAAACCTACGACAATTGGGGATAGGGCTACAAAAAACTACCACTTTATGAATTATTTGCAGAAACCACCGTTTTCGGGGTGATGCGTCGCAAGCAGCACTGATTGGCCAGTTGACACGCTCTAAGTAAGAATATGACAGGCGGGGCCCGCTGTCAGGTCCACGTGGCAGCTAAAAGGAACTTGTGTAAGAGAAGTTCTAAACATCCGGGGGCGATTTTGTAAATTAGCAAGTCAACTCCTCCCCTGACCCGCTCTCTCCCCCAATACTTGCGCCGCCCCCGCTACTGCTCTGCCGCCTCCTACCACCATCGCTCTGGCTGCGGCCGCGCGCTGCCCTGGACATCAGCGAGCACGACCATGGCGTGCCGTGGCGAGCATGAGTGCGCTGATGCGGCAGCACGGGCTCGCCACGAGGCATCCGCCAGCCAACGAGGAGCCGTCAACCTCGGCGCAGTCTTCGTCCAGCGTGCCCCCGCGTGTGCTCGCCATGAGGAAGCCGCCGACCGCGACGCCGTCTTCGTACAGTGTGCCCCGCGCGTGCTCTACCGGAGACGAGGAAGATGACTGCGCGCCTGCGCCCCGTGCATATATTTTTGGTTGTTTTAAGTCCCTTCGAATATTTCCAAAAAACCCCAAAATTTATAAGCAGTACAATGTGTGTCCCCCTTGACCGTTTCATCGTGCCACGTAAGCCTGACAGCGGGCCCCGCCCGTCAGAAACTCGTTTAGAGCGTGTCAACTGGCCAATCAGTGCTGCTTGTGACGCATCACCCCGAAAACGGTGGTTTTTGTAAATAATTCATAAAGTGGTAGTTTTTTGTAGCCCTGACCCCAATTATCGTAGGTTTCTGCAATTAACTCTTTAATTTACCTATCAAGTTGCTACTATATCCCTCTCTAAATACACGAGATCGACAAGAAAACACATCACAATTTAAGAGAAGACAGTTTGAAGCCGGAGAAAACAGTCAAGCTCAACCCAAAATAACCCAGGGATTCATGTAGGTATAATAACATAATAATACGGTCAATCAAAGAACTTCCACATAGTTGATCCTCCACAGAGCAAACACACAGAAGATAACTTGTACTGAAGTTCTACTTTTCTAGCAGATGGTACACATTTCTGGAATTTACGATAGTATATTGATTTCCCTCATCCTTGGTTCTCCATCACAGTCTCCACTTGATTTTGCCTCTCCATTAAAGCCCGCTTCTTCACTTGATCTTGCATCTCCATTGCCGCGTGCTCTTTCCACTGCTGCGTAATAGCTTCTGTACACACCATTAACAACAACAACAAATGAAACAAACAGAGTTGTCCCAGTTGTCTCTACAAAATTGCCGATCCTTCTTGCTACCCTCAACCCGCGCCTACAGGTAGGTGAAATAGGAACACCGCCCTACAGCCTGACTTAGTCGCCCACTTGGTGTGGGAAGAGATTGAGCAGCGGAGGTTTGAACACACGCAGGACCCAGGAGGCTTCTAGTTTATTTTTAGCTTGTGTTTTGAGCATCTGGCATTTTCTTTGCTTCGGCAATGACTCTGTAATTATAACTCTTTCTATCTAATCGGGCGGCAGGATCGACTGCTTTAAAAATCAAAAAAAAAAAAGATCATAAAAATAATCAAACTCCTATCAAACAGGGAAGGAGGAAGGAATACAAAACTATTTCAAATCTGCATAAGTTTGATACTCTACCACCGTATGTCCTGTGGCCTTGGATTGACGTGCGCGCGCAGCAAGATCCTGGAGCAGCCCCCTCTCTCCCATGTTCCCCACCTTACATAAGACCTCCTACAGCTCCTCTTTCATCTGCTGGGTTTCATCAGCAGGTCTTATACGAGCATGCTGGGAAATACATTCAAAATGATTGAGTTCAATTAAGCATTTGGCTGCTAATAATAACACGAGTTTCAATTTGAGGTTCGATACAGATTGCATGACTAAAATAATACTGTATTAAACGCAGGTATAAAAGCATCCACAATGGAGAGTGCTTATCGAGAGTCGAGACGCTTAAGGCACAAAAATAAACAAGATATGCAGCTAGCATTGGTGCCTGGCAACGCTGATCGCTTATTTGAGGCGCTAATTTAATCCAAGATCCATTCATTTCCACGCTGTGAGCAAGAAAAACGCGATTGGTTTCAGGCGACAACTCTTGCGTCGGGCGCCTGGGATTCTACGCTACAAACCGCCGATGGACAGGGATTTTGATCCTAGCACCTAACTCTAAGCGATGGCTGCGAATTGGAGTTCTTGGCCGTGGCTGTTAACGAATATTTCAGGAGGGCTTGTCTCCAGCGTGGAAGTACCAGAACTGCACCAACGAATTAATCATCTCATATCGAAAGAAGTAATAATCATCTTCGGACCAACCAGTAATCTCACAAGGTTCTCTAATGATGCTACGTCGGTTAAGTAATCTTGATCTTGTATTCTTGTTTGCAAAATAAATGGCTGGAAACCATGCGAAAAAATGAGATCAATTTCTGGTTACGATACCTCAACGGTGGTCATGCGCCTTGGCAGGAGCCGGCGTCGCTCCTCCGCAACCGTTGGCGATGTGACCGCCGCCTTGGTTCGCTGGAGCACGGAGCCACCGAATACCGAACCTCCTCGCCCCATGACGAAGAAGCGCCGCCATCGTCGCGGGCCAGCGAATAGGCAGGGATTGGTGGGAAGTCTGTCACGAATCCCCACCGTCGGCCGCAGGCCACCGGGTTGCAGATGGTGAAATAAAAGAAGGCAAATTTCGGTGTATTTTTGGTGCCGATCAGGGAGTTCTTACTCCTTACGGTTAGGTTTCCTCGTTGGCCTTTTTTTTTCTTTTTTGAAGGGAAATCCTTATGGCACTTTTTTTTTGACAATTCAAAACCTCTTTATTCAGCAGCAAATATGTTTACATCGGAAACCAATCGAGGTATTAAACTTGGTGGAGGATCATCCAACCACACCGACTGATCCAAAACTTTAGCTAAACTTGCAAATTCATGCGCTACCGCATTACTCTCCCTTGAACAAATTCGATCTTGCTCTCTACCGCATTGTCCTAATAGACTCACAAATGCCGACGGTAGTAGTAGTACAGTAGTAAACTCTAACCCTCCCGCGACCCCCGTGCGGCGGCGCCACGCCGCACCGAGGCAACCCCTGCCGCCGGCGCTAGAAGCCCCCTGCTCTACCTGCATCACTTGGACGCCGGGCAGCGGCGTGGGGACTTGCTGATCTGCCCAATAAAGGCGGCGGTCCTAGGGTTCCTTTTGTGACAAGAAGAAGATCTGCCTGACGGCTGTCCTCCTTGATCTGACCGGAGTGTCAGGTTACGGAAGGCTCCGCCGGCGATCTCCCATGGGCGTTTAAGCTTTATTGGGTGGGATTCGGTTGCACTGGAGGGAGCGGCGCGAAGCTCTGCTTATGTTGCTATCATGGGCAAATCCATGGTGAAGTCAGAGACGGAGAATGTCATGGAAGCCGAGATTGGAGGACTAGTAATGATGATTGGAGCCTTGCGACGAGGAGGAACTTGCTTGGAGTTTCAGTAATCGTAGCGGCAATATGTAAATGGGGGCGACAACACAGGTGAAGTTTAAAGTCTTACCTTTCAGGGTGAAAATCCAAGGTCTGGCCTTAATTGGTTGTGCCTGACAATGGCCTTGCTAAAGGCATTGTTTTGAGAGCGGGGATTATCTCCAGGGAGAAAACTCAAGATCTACGATCGGGCGACTAACGACACTTGTGCACTATTTCCTTCTTGAAGGCGTTACTTTTGGAGAACATGGATATGTGGTGCTGTCTTGGTGGTGGTTGTGCTGTTGCTGGAAGGACTGGAACTCTGTAGCGGTACTTTTCTTTTTTAGTTTCTTCTTCTCTATTTTTGGCTGTGTGCATGCATCCGTAATGCCATTAGAGTACTGAGCTGTTGCAGAGGCTGGGTGTAATTGTATCTCTGCGATATTAATATATACTCTTTTTCAAAAAAAAGGCTCATAAATGCCCCCAGCTCCCGCGACGCTCCCCGCGAGTGTCCAGGGAGAAACCCTAGTGCCGTCGGCCTGAGGCCCTCTCCCACCGTCCTCCTCTCTCCCTCGCCACCCCCGTCGGGCAAAGCCTGCGCAGCGCTGGCGGCGGTGAGGCCTCTCACCCACTCCGGCAGGGTCTCCAGGGCGGTGTGGGGCAGCTCTTCCTGGCGGGGGCGCGGGGTCCGGCTGGGCTTCCGGCGGTGGAGGCGTGCGGCCTCGGGAGATAGGCAGCAGTGCGGCGGTGGTGCGGGGGCGAACCTGGCGCGGTCGCGCCATGGCGGAGGCTCCCGTAGGACGACGAGGCGGGCCTCGGCCAGCGAGGCCATGGCCAGAAAGGGCGGTGGGGTGGGGAGTGATACGTCCATTTTGCATCACTATTTTATATCATAATTTACTGCTATTCATTGATATATTTCATATTTGGATGATATACTTATGTTATTTTTATCTTGTTTTGCATGTTTGATGATTATTGGAGAATTAACTGCCGGAGTCAGGATTCAGCTGGAAAAAGCATCGTCAAGACACCCTATTTCTGAAGATCAACAATTCACGGAAAATATACAGATGTTCCTATTTTATCAGATGTCGGAGCCAGCCAAAAGGGGAGGCTGAGATGGGCCACGAGGGGCCCACACCACCCCACGGCGCGGGTCCCACCTCTGCCGCGCCGGGGCATGGTGTGGCCGCCCTGGCCCACCTCTGGCGCTCCCCCTTCGCGTACTTAATCCCCCAGAAAACCCTAAGACAGAGAGAGCCATCGAGGAAATATTTCGCCGCCTCCACGAGGCGGAAACCACAGAGAGAGAAAAAGCTCTCCGGCAGGGAGAAATCTACCGAGGAAATTCCTTCCCGGAGGGGGGAAATCATCGCCATCGTCATCGTCATCACGCTGGACTTCATCGGGATCATCATCATCATCTCCACAGCCGTCACCATCATCTCCACCGCTCCACTTCGTTCCGCTGTAACATCTAGGGTTATACTTTGTGTAGTTCATAGGGGAAACTTTCCCGGTGTTGATTACTACTTGTGGTTGATGCTATTAAGTTTTATCGGTGAATTGAAGTATATGTCCAGATCATTATTCATCATTATATCACCTCTGATCATGATCCATATGATGTCTTGTGAGTAGTTCGTTCAGTTCTTGAGGACATGGGAGAAGTCATGCTGTTAGTAGTGGAACTATGTTGAGTAATATTTAATGGTTTGATATTTAAGTTGTGGTGTTATTCTTCTAGTGGTGTCGTGTGAACGTCGACTACATGACACTTCACCTTTATGGGCCTAGAGGAATACATTGTGTATTCGGCTACAAATTGTGGGGTTGCCGGAGTGACAGAAACCTAAACCCCCGTTAGTAAACCGGTGCATGAGGGAGTGTGGGATTTAAGGAGCATTAGCATAGGTTCACCCACACAACACTTATCAAAACAATAAAGATTAATCAGCTGTAGGAAGCGAAAGCACTTGACGAAATTCCGTGTGTCCTCAAGAACATTTTGCCATCATAAGTAAACCAACCGGCTTATCCTTTGCTCTAAAAAGGATTGGGCCACTTGCTGCAATTATTATTACTGTCTTTTATTTACACATATTTTATTTATCTGCAATATCAAAAACCCTAAAAACTTGTCTGCTAGTATTTACAGTGATTCCTTGATCAAAACTACTTGTCAACACCTTCTGCTCCTCGTTGGGTTCGACACTCTTATTTATCGAAAGTACTACGATACACCCCCTATACTTGTGGGTCATCAAGACTATTTTCTGGCGCCGTTGCCGGGGAGTGAAGTGCTATTGGTAAGTGGAATTGGTAAGGGAAACCTTTACTGTAAGTGCTGTTTTTATTTCTGCTTGCTGCTTTATTTTATTATGGAGAGATCTCCATTCGAATCCCTATTTGGGAATACTACTGCCACTGCTAAGGTAGTAGATGAACCGCCGCCTGCTGAATTAGATCCATTTAAAATACCTATGAAAATTGTTGAACGTGTTATGGATAACCGCCTGGTGATCATTTACTATTTATACATGAATTATGCGAGTTGTTCAAGTGTGCAGGTATTTCAATGGAAAAAGTCAAGAGGAAGTTATTCTCTATATCACTGAAGGGCCGAGCTGCGGAATGGTATAAGATGCTGAAGAATGGCCGATCTATTGGCTGGGAGGAAATTGTACCTCTCTTTTATTCTAAATTCTATCCTCCTAGTGAGATTCATCAAGATCGAAATCGCATATATAATTTTTGGCCTCATGATGGAGAGAGTATTGCCCAAGCGTGGGGGAGATTGAAGTCACTAATGCTCAAATGTCCCATTCATGAGCTCCCAAGTAATATTGTTATCAATAATTTTTATGCAAGGCTTTCTCTTCATGATAAGGATTTATTGGATGCCTCTTGTTCTGGATCATTTACACGTACTGAAGAAGAAGTTAAATGGGACCTTCTTGACCGTATTCAGGAAAATACTGAAGGATGGGAGAACGACAAAGGTAGAAAGTCAGGTATAAATTATGATTACGAATGCATTAAATCTTTTATGGAGACTGATGATTTCCGTAATGTTAGTGTTGTTTATTGTCTTGATTCTCAAGTTGTTGCAAATTATTACAAAGCTTTTGCCTCTTATCTTGATGTGCCTAAGAAGGATTTGAATAAATATCATGAACCTTATAAAGATAAAACCAATTCGGCCATTGGCAAAAGTATTGAAGTTCATACTGTTGATCACATTTTGCCAGAACCTTATATTGAAAAAATACCTTTTCCTGTTAAAGTCAAGAACATTCTCTGATAGCTAGTGTGGTTAATAAAAGTGCCAAGAAACCTTTAGAGCCTGATGAACAAATAACTGTTGAACCTGAAGTAGCAATATAAAGGATTTGGTAACTGAAAATGTAGATGGAGAACATATTATCTTTTGTGAAGATGCTTCTAATATTGTTTCGCATCCTGGTAAATCTAGGAAAACAAGTGTTCCTGTGCTTTCAGTGAAGATAGGAGAACATTGCTATTATGGTTTATGTGATATTGGTGCAAGTTCTAGTGCTATTCCTTTTGAACTTTATAAAGAAATTATGCATGAAATTAGTCCCTGTGAACTTGAGGATATTGATGTGGTTATTCAACTTGCCAATAGGGAAACTATCTCTCCCATTGGTATTGTGAGAGATGTCGAGGTTTTATGCGGTAAAACTAAATATCCTACTGATTTTCTAGTACTTGGTTCTAAAGCTAGTAAAACTTGTCCTATTATTTTCGGTAGACCTTTCTTGAATACATGTGGTGCTATTATAGATTGTAAGAAAGAGAAAATTTACACTAAATTTAATGGAGAATCTTATGAGTTTAATTTCTCTAAGTTTGGTAAGAAACTTTATGAAACTGATTTGCCTAATGAGGACTCGAAAATTGAACAACTGCTGCTATTGCTATTGCTCCTAACAATGCCTTGCAGCAATTTATGGAGGAACACGAAAGTGAGGTCTTTATGGAGGAAAGGAATGAAATTGACAATATCTTTCTTCATCAACCACCATTACTTAAGCATAATTTGCCGGTGGAAGATTTGGGTACCCCTGCACCTCCTAAAGAAGATCCTGTTTTTGATTTAAAACCTTTGCCTGATAACTTAAATATGCTCACATTGATGATAAGAAAACATATCCTGTTATTATTAGTTCTAAACTTTCAGGTACTGAAGAGGCAAGGTTATTGGAAGTATTGAGGAAACACCGAGGGGCTATCGGATATACTTGGATGATTTAAAAGGGATTTCTCCTACTGTATGTCAACACGCCATCAACATGGAAGATGATGCAAAACCTGTTGTGGAGCACCAGCGTCGTTAATCCCTAAAATGAAGGAAGTGGTAAGAAATGAGGTATTAAAACTCCTCGATGCTGGTATAATTTATCCTATTGCTGATAGTAAATGGGTAAGTCCTGTGCATTGTGTTCCTAAGAAAGGAGGAGTTACTGTTGTGCCAAATGAAAATGATGAACTTATTCCTCAAAGAGTAGTTGTTGGATATAGGATGTGCATTGATTTTCGAAAGGTTAATAAAGTTACTAAGAAAGATCACTATCCTTTACCTTTTATTGATCAAATGTTAGAAAGGTTGTCTAAGAAAACTCATTTTTGCTTTCTTGATGGTTATTCTGGATTTTCACAAATTGCTGTTAGAGCGAAAGATCAAGAGAAAACTACTTTTACTTGTCCTTATGGAACTTATGCTTATAGGCGTATGCCTTTTGGTTTGTGTAATGCTCCTGCTACATTTCAAAGATGCATGTCTGCTATTTTTCATGGTTTTTGTGAAAAAATTGTGGAAGTATTCATGGACGATTTTTCCGTCTATGGAACTTCTTTTGATAACTGCTTGCAAAACCTTGATAAAGTTTTGCAGAGATGTGAGGAAACTAATCTTGTTCTTAATTGGGAGAAATGTCACTTTATGGTTAATGAAGGGATTGTTCTTGGACATAAAATTTCTGAAAGAGGTATTGAAGTGGACAGAGCTAAAGTTGAAGCAATTGAGAAAATGCCCTGTCCCAGGGATGTTAAAGGTATTCGTAGTATTCTCGGTCATGCCGGTTTCTATAGAAGGTTTATTAAAGATTTCTCTAAAATTTCAAAACCTCTTACTAATCTTCTCCAAAAAGATGTACCTTTTGTTTTTGATGATGATTGTAAAGAAGCTTTTGAGCTCTAAAAAAGGCTTTAACCACTGCTCCTGTTGTTCAACCTCCTGATTGGACTTTACCTTTCGAAATTATGTGTGATGCTAGTGATTTTGCTGTAGGTGCTGTTCTTGGACAGCGAGTAGATAAGAAGTTGAATGTTATTCATTATGCTAGTAAGACTCTTGATGCTGCTCAAAAGAATTATGCCACTACTGAAAAAGAGTTTTTAGCAGTAGTTTTTGCTTGTGATAAGTTTAGACCCTATATTGTTGATTCGAAAGTTATTATCCATACCGATCATGCTGCTATTAGATACCTTATGGAAAAGAAAGATGCTAAGCCTAGACTTATAAGATGGGTGCTTTTATTACAAGAGTTTGATTTGCATATTGTAGATAGGAAAGGTGCTGAAAATCCTGTCGCTGATAATTTGTCTAGATTGGAAAACATTTCTTATGATCCTGTTCCTGTTAACGATAGTTTTCCAAATGAACAATTGGCTGTGATAAAGGTAAGCTCGCGAGAAAGTCCTTGGTATGCTGACTATGCTAACTTTATTGTTGCCAAGTATTTGCCTCCAACCTTTACAGCTCAGCAAAGAAGGAAATTCTTTTATGACTTGAGGCATTATTTTTGGGATGACCCACACTTATATAAAGAAGGAGTGGATGGTATAATGCGAAGATGTGTTCCAGAATTTGAACAAAAAGAAATATTGAGAAAATGCCATGGAAGTGCTTATGGAGGACATCATGCTGGAGATAGAACTGCACAAAAGGTTTTACAATCAGGTTTTTATTGGCCTACTCTTTTTAAAGATGCAAGAAAATTTATTTTATCATGCGATGAATGTCAAAGAGTTGGTAATATAACTAGACGCAATGAAATGCCTATGAATTATTCTCTTGTTATTGAACCTTTTGACTGTTGGGGATTTGACTTTATGGGTCCTTTTCCTCCTTCTGATGGTTATACTCATATACTTGTTGCTGTTGATTATGTTACTAAATGGGTAGAAGCTATACCAACATCTAGTGCTGATGGTGAGACATCATTAAAAATGCTTAAAGATATTATTTTTCCAAGGTTTGGTGTGCCTAGATATCTCATGACTGATGGTGGTTCTCATTTTATCCATGGTGCTTTTAGAAAAACCCTTGCTAAATATGATGTTAATCATAGAATTTCTTCACCTTATCATCCTCAAACAAGTGGTCAAGTAGAATTATCAAATAGAGAGATTAAATCTATTTTGCAGAAGACTGTTAATAAATCTAGAAAGAATTGGGCTAGGAAGCTTAATGATGCTTTGTGGGCTTATAGAACTGCTTATAAAAATCCTATGGGTATGTCTCCTTATAAAATGGTTTACGGAAAAGCTTGTCATTTACCTCTAGAATTAGAACATAAAGCTTATTGGGCCGTAAAAGAACTTAATAGAGATTTTAAACTTGCCGGTAAAAAAGGTTACTTGACTTGAGTTCCTTAGATGAATGGAGAAGTGAAGCTTATGAAAATGCTAGACTTTTTAAAGAGAAAGTGAAACAATGGCATGATAGGAGAATCCTAAAGAGAGAGTTTAATGTTGGTGAGAAAGTTCTATTGTATAGGTCTCGTCTCAGATTTTTTGCAGGTAAATTACTTTCGAAATGGGAAGGACCTTATGTTGTTTCAGAGGTTTACCGTTCAGGTGCAATCAAAATTACTTCGCTTGATGGTGACAAATCTCAAGTGGTTAATGGTCAAAGACTCAAGCATTATATTTCTGGGGATTCTTATAACGAAGACGTTGATATTATTCAAGTAGTGACTCCGGAAGATTTTATTAAAAGTCAAATTCAGAAAACTGCAGAGTCTGTTTTCGAATAGGTAACAGTTTTGGTAAGAAAAAGTTCGCGTTTAACTTCCCAACTTATGTTTTTGTTGTTTTTATTAAATATGGAAAATTACGAGCCAAAACGGGGAGGAAACGGTGCCCGAGGGCACCACACCACCCCACGGCGCGGGCCCACCCTTGGCCGCGCCGGGCATGGTGTGGGCGCCTCGGAGCCCGTCTCCAGCCCGGTTTCGACCTGGACTTTCCTTTTGTTATGAAACTTTTTGCTATATAACCACCGGATCCCCCGAGGTCCGTATATCGTTTTCTCGTCGTGTTTTCGTTTCGGGTTGTTTCTGTTCAGATGTCGTCCCAGGGTTCATCTTCAGAGAAGTACGTGCTGCGTCAACGTGAGCTCCTCCGTGACCTCGATCAGGGGACTTTCGTCGGATGGTCAGAAGAAGAAAGGATCACAGCTAGGCGCAAGGATATGGATCAGAGCGTCAAGGAGGAAGTAAAGAAGATGTCGTCAAACAAAGAAGGACAGATTGCTGCAAGATCAAGGACAAGCAAACCTACTTTTGTGGGATCAATTAACACTCAACGTGCCTTTTCTCATAATATGCAGGGAGCGACACCGCCTGTTCCAGATCTTAGCTCTTTTCCTGCAGTAACTGAGGCTCTTCGAGTCACTGATGAGTTTTGCGATCAATATCGAGTTCTGAGGATGGAGGTGGAGATACTCCAAGAGGAGAACGACAGGCTTCGCCGCATGCTAGAGCGGTTCCTGTCCCCAATCAAGATCGTCCCACCATCACCACCGAAGGAGTAATTCATCATTGGTATTGGCATCCCCTGCTTGTTCCAAGCTTGGGGGGTGCCGCGGTATCATCACCATTATCTTTTACCTTTTACTTTTCAGTCGAGTCATATCATGAGTAGAGAAGTTATCATATAGGATGGTTTGCAGCGTGGAAGTATCTCTCCTTTAGTTGGTTATCTATGTATCCCTTGGTGTGAGTTGCCGTTATTGGAATATTAATGAGAAGTTTTATCATTTACTTTCTGCACACTTTATTTTACTTTGCAAATTTCTGTCATATGAATGATCTTGTTGTTAGTATTGGCATCACTTTGGGAGCATCAAGTAAATCTATTTGGTTTTGGCAAACTTAGCATTGGTCAGTAGCAACAATACTTTGAGGCTTAAGTAGAAAAGAGGGGATTGCATGTAGATACATTATCTCATTATCTTTCTTTCTTGTTGGCTCATGAGCTTAGTATTCTTAAGTTAAAATTATTTGTGCTTACAAGGAAGATTGCATGATTGTTTCTATTACATTTATATTTGTTTGTATCCCTCCACTCTTATGCTTGCTACCCAGCCTTGCTAGCCAAAAACCTGTACTGAGAGGGAATGCTTCTCGTGCATCCAAACCTTGAGCCAAAACCCATGCCATTTGTGTCCACCATAACTACCTATATGTGGTATTTCCTTGCCACTCCAAGTAAATACTTCATGTGCTACCTTTAAACTATTCAAAAGCTACTACTCCTTATTTGTGTCACTATTTACTAGCTCATGAGGAAGTATGTGGGTTATTCTTTATTTAGCTTGTCAGACAGACTTTCACCACCAGACTAGCGGCATATACATCCTGTCGGGGGGCTACCCCCGGGTAGGGTAAGTTGTGGTATAAAGAGCTCAGAGAGTGGACCGGGTGATTTGTCCACTTCCTGGTTTTCAGGTCCCCATCTTCGGTGATTTGTCGAGTAAACAGCTGCAGGAAAAGCGAAGTAGATTCGGATTAGCCAGATGGTGCATCACCGAGATAAAAGTAGCCTCGGAAGGCAGAGCTATGTCAGTTCAAAGGTGATAAACTAACCCGAGGCGGAAGCCGGGATCGCTCATACGGCTCTACGCCCCATTGCCAATCATCCTCCATCTCGGTCTGGGCGATAGCCTTGACCCTCTCCTAACTGGGGGTGGGTAAGATCATGGGTGCTGACCCGGATAGGGTCCAGCAAACCACTCATGTGGCAAATCTTGTGCACACGGTGCTGAATAGGATTGACTCGGCGCATGACGAAAGTCCTCAAGAGGTCATCTGCACACAACTTCTTTTCCAGCAGACCCTCAAGGGTTTGGTGGATCAGTTGGACTTCAGGAAGGGTGTCCTGCGGGTCATAGTTCCAGTTTAACTCGGCTGTGGGGGGAGTGATGTTGAACTCCGGCAGGTTGAGAACATCCCGCTCTGCTGGGCTCTTCACATAGAAAAAGGACCTTTGCCACTTCTGGCAAGATTCTAAGCCGGTAATCCGAGGAAAGATGGAGTGCTTCCTCGGAGTGATGCTAGCCGCACCGCATGCGGTCATATCCTTCACGACATCCTTGTCCTTATTCGGGATAGTTTGCTTCCGGAGGCGGAAGTACATGGCCCAGGCGCTAACAGTGGGCCAGAGGCCGAGATACCCCTCGGTGAAGGAGGAAAAGGATGAGAGCGACGTAATGGCGTTGGCAGGGAGATGGTGAGGTTGTAAACCGAAGAAGTCGAGAAATTCCCGGAAGAAGGGGCTAGCTGGGAGTCCAAACCCGCGCTGAAAGTGCGCAAGGAAGACCACTCGTTCAACCGATTCCAGAACCGGTTCGAGTTCCGATCCCGGAAGCCGGCATATAGCCTCGGCCGTAATGCGCCGGGTCTTGAGCAACCAATCGAGGTCATCTTGTACTACGTCGGATCCCTCCCATCCGCCTCGGTTGCTAGGTGCCGCCGATGACTCGGCGGGTCGGGAGTACTGCGGCCTGACATCTCAGGACCAGACCTGCAAAAAAGTACAAATACAACCGAGATAAGTAACTCGGACTTATGAATCTAGAATCGGAACAAGTGATCTGGAGAAACAATGCAAATGACTCGGAAACCGAGACGAATGACCCGGAAAAGCCGTGCAACTGACTCAGGAGTAGAGTACGGAAACCGAATTAAGTGATTCGGAAACCGAGATAAAGTAACTCGGAAACCGAGATAAGTATCTCGGTTTAGATTGTCTATTTATCTCGGAAAGATGAATCGGGTAAAACTAATAAACATGAGTTTGCATGAATCTGTGAGCAAGTAAGATCTACCGAGCAAGTAAAAAAGGAAATAAAACATGAGTCTAAGGCAGAGAGGGATGAAACTATCAGGAGCCGTGCCAGGATATCAGTGCGAGAGAGATCTAGAAACGGATCTAAGTAGTTTCATCTATGAGCAAACAAAGCTAATCCTAGCAAGTCTAGTATTTGGAGATCTAGAACACCCTAAGGATGAACTATGAAGAACATGCTAGGAAGAACACTTGAGATGATTCATGAAGAAGATGGAGATTGGGAATCCATACCAGAATGCAGATCCCACGGGAAGGAGTTTGGCGGCGGCGGCGCGGTCGATTCCGGTCGTCGGCGACGGCGAAGCGTTCTCGGGGTCGTGCCAGGGCGGAGTGCTCTTCGCGGCGGCGGCGGCGGCGGAAGTGTTTTCGCAGTGGAGAGGGGAACGAAGGAAGATGAAGGCCTCACCGTTCCTCTTTCCCCTATTTTATTGGCGCGGAGGCGTGCGGTTTGTGAAGCGGCGGGAGCAGTTCCCCAAACCGCGCTCCGATCTGGCCGGGGCAACCGTCCGTTAGTGGGCGTAGTGGTGGGCCCCCATCATTGGCGCGGTTACCCAGGCGCCGCGCGGGGTGGTCAAATGTGGTCAAAAGCTGTGCTTGAGGTGACCGGACACGACACGTGTGACGTATGCGACGTGCGGTGCGCGGCGCGTGCAGAGGCACGGTCGGCCGTACGCGCGAATCAAGGCAAACCAAGACATCCTTGCATCATATTTCGTGACTGGAACTCGGTGGAGTTGGGAAGAATCTCGTTGAATCGGTTAGACCAGTTTGAGGATGAAAGTCGGACAAGGTTGGTAATTTGACTCGGAGAAACTCGGCCAGACCGAGACATACTTGAGTCGGAAAGGCGGTTAATTTGGTTTGTTTTGTTAAACCTGGCGTGACCCTCCATCCGAGGCTGTGGGACCGCACCAGCTTCGGGGACTAATGTCGGGGGGCTACCCCCTGGTAGGGTAAGTTGTGGTATAAAGAGCTCAAGAGAGTGGACCGGGTCAAGGTCAAACAGGGTCAACCAAGTCCCGGAGGACCGAGACATGGTGTAATTACAAACCGGCTTATGACAACCGGGTCACTTAGGCCGGGTCATGTTAGCTGAGTCACCTTAACCGACATGCCTCCGTCGGTCTACTCTTGTTTATTCTCATGTGCAGGAAAGAGACAAAGAGGATCCGGTATAGCCTTGTCGGGTCAAAGAAGGAAACCAGGCATATCCATGCCGGGTTAAGGGAGAGAAGAAACCTTACCTCGGCTAGGAAGTCAAGGGCCTTTGTCTTTTGGCCTGGCGGAGGAGCACGCCTGGCCGGAGAACCCGGAGCCTGGCAGACCGACATCCGGGATGGGACAGCCCGAATAAGCTGGGACAAGACAGAAAGGGTCCTGTCATGGCAGAGACGACCCGAGATCCCGGAGGCGCGAGTCTCATGCAGGAATCCCGGAGATCTCTGCAGGAGCACGTGAAGCCACCGTGGAGGAGAGAGCCGTTGTCACCAGGACAGCTATAAGTACCCCTGTACCTCCTCCTGCGTGAGGGACGAAAGAGGAGATAACTCATTTGCCCCCTTTGTGCTTAGCTTCATCTTCTACCTCGTACCACAACTCCATAGTCTAGCAATACAGCTCAAGGAGCAGGTCTTGTACTTGTGCTTGTGCTTCTCCCATATACATCGAGAGATAGGCAGGAGTAGGGGTGTTACCTCCTCACGAGGGCCCGAACCTGGGTAAATCGTGTGTGTGTGTTTGTGTGTTCTTGGTTCGATGTTCATCCGTGCGCGCTTCTCAGCGTGCAAGCCCTCCCCGGATACCGCCAGCATCCTATCGGCCCCACACTTAGCCATACCTATGGCATCTGCCGTGACACCACCACGACACATCCGCTTATCTATTAAATTTGCAAAAAGAGCTGGCAAATGGGGTGCCCAGTCCCAATTAATTACAACTTTAACCGCTTAATTCTCTTCACATTTTTGCCCTGATTTATCAGACAAGCAATGATACCAGTGAATAACTGCATGTGTAAACAAAAGAGAAAAAGAGGGATGATCTGCCTAGTTTGTAGAAATAACGTCCTTCATGGGAGCCGCTCTTGAAAGTCTGGTTGACAAGAGAGATATTGTTTTCACCCACTACCGTTCGCTGACAATTCTCATACACCACTCAAAACTAATATTTTATTCCCTATATGATTTCAAAAACTTAAAAAGCTCTAGCACATGATTTAATCCCTGCTTCCCTCTGCGAAGGGCCTTTCTTTTACTTTTATGTTGAGTCAGTAAACCTATTCCCTTCTTTCTTCAGCAAGCATTTGAGTTGTTGTGATTCAACCATCTATATATTAATATTATCAATCATGTCTGTTATCCTTCCTTGTTTTGCACAAATCTTTTATCTGAAGGAATATAACTTAGAAAGTTATCAATGACTGTAAAGAAATTGTGATAATTGAGCATGTAAGTTCTGCAATATAGCTCCGATATAAGGACTCTACTCGAAAGATAAGTACAATCTGTTAATTGTTCTCTGACCAAGAACGAAGTTTGCCATCACCAAACTATGATTTTCTTTATGCACCTTTATTGTGATTTCCATTACTCGTTTCAAGATAAGTTATATGAGGGGAAGTTGCTGTCTAAAATGATTTGTGTATTAATACATGTTGATGCTTCTTGTCCGTATTCTTTATTATCGACGCTTCACTCCATAAACCTGTGGTCTTGTTTACTGAGTTCAACTTTCGCTTGGGGACAAGCGAGGTCTAAGCTTGGGGGGAGTTGATACGTCCATTTTGCATCACTATTTTATATCATAATTTACTGCTATTCATTGATATATTTCATATTTGGATGATATACTTATGTTATTTTATCTTGTTTTGCATGTTTGATGATTATTGGAGAATTAACTGCCGGAGTCAGGATTCAGCTGGAAAAAGCATCGTCAAGACACCCTATTTCTGAAGATCAACAATTCACGGCAAATATTCAGATGTTCCTATTTTATCAGATGCCGGAGCCAGCCAAAAGGGGAGGCTGAGATGGGCCACGAGGGGCCCACACCACCCCACGGCGTGGGTCCCACCTCTGCCGCGCCGGGGCATGGTGTGGCCGCCCTGGCCCACCTCTGGCGCTTCCCCTTCGCGTAATTAATCCCCCAGAAAACCCTAAGACAGAGTGAGCTATCGAGGAAATATTCCGCCGCCTCCACGAGGCGGAAACCACAAAGAGAGAAAAAGCTCTCCGGCAGGGAGAAATCTGCCAGGGAAATTCCTTCCGGAGGGGGGAAATCATCGCCATCGTCATCGTCATCACGCTGGACTTCATCGGATCATCATCATCATCTCCACAGCCGTCACCATCATCTCCACCGCTCCACTCCGTTCCGCTGTAACATCTAGGGTTATACTTTGTGTAGTTCATAGGGGAAACTTTCCCGGTGTTGATTACTACTTGTGGTTGATGCTATTAAGTTTTATCGGTGAATTGAAGTATATGTCCAGATCGTTATTCATCATTATATCACCTTTGATCATGATCCATATGATGTCTTGTGAGTAGTTCGTTCAGTTCTTGAGGACATGGGAGAAGTCATGCTGTTAGTAGTGGAACTATGTTGAGTAATATTTAATGGTTTGATATTTAAGTTGTGGTGTTATTCTTCTAGTGGTGTCGTGTGAACGTCGACTACATGACACTTCACCTTTATGGGCCTAGAGAAATACATTGTGTATTCGGCTACTAATTGTGGGGTTGCCGGAGTGACAGAAACCTAAACCCCCGTTAGTAAACCGGTGCATGAGGGAGTGTAGGATCTCAGAGGTTAAGGCTGTGGTTAGATTTATCTTAATTACTTCCTTGTAACGCGGATGCTTGCAAGGGGTTTAATCACAAGTATGTATTAGTCCAAGTTGGGGCAGTGCATTAGCATAGGTTCACCCACACAACACTCATCAAAACAATAAAGATTAATCAGCTGTAGGAAGCGAAAGCACTTGACGAAATTCCCGTGTGTCGTCAAGAACATTTTGCCATCATAAGTAAACCAACCGGCTTATCCTTTGCTCTAAAAAGGATTGGGCCACTTGCTGCAATTATTATTACTGTCTTTTATTTACACGTATTTTATTTATCTGCAATATCAAAAACCCCTAAAAACTTGTCTGCTAGTATTTACAGTGATTCCTTGATCAAAACTATTTGTCAACACCTTCTGCTCCTCGTTGGGTTTGACACTCTTATTTATCGAAAGTACTACGATACACCCTCTATACTTGTGGGTCATCAGGGTGCATGGCGGTTGTCAGCGACGGTGCGGCCGATAAGGCAGGTAGAAGTGCTCCCGTCGCTGGGGCTCGCATAGCCAGATCTAGGCCTATCTTGGCACGATCTGGGTCGAGTGGGTCCCGCCCGGAGCCCGCTTTCTTTCGGATTTCAACGCCAGTAGATGGCTGCAGAACTTCCCGGGACTACAGGTGGGCGGTGTCGCAGATGTGCTGCCAGGAGTTTTCCTAGCGCAATGACCGACTACTTCCGAGCTCTCCCGTGGCAATGCCCGGAGCGTCCTAGGTGCTCCCGAGGCTGCATCCCTGTCCGGGTGTTGGAAGATGGGCTACACCTTGGGGTGGACCATGATGTGTGGCTTCTATGGTGAGGGCTACGGCGGCGGTGTGAAAGTTAATGATAGCTATTCCAATATTGAAGAAAGTCTTGCCCGTCTTCAGGCGGTGCCAGCGGCGATGGCGCACGTGAGTGCAATGTCCCTCCTTGGAGGCGTCGCCGAGGTGTGTCGACACCTCCCTTGCCTTCTCTCAGGTGGTTGAGGTCTCCGGGCGAAATCCTAGATTCTGTTGGATCGATGTGATGGCGACGTCCTCGACGTCGTCCCTCCGTTGGGAGCATCAGTTTGGAGACACAGCGTGAGGTTCCTTGTTACTTTCCTCCGTGCTCGATGTTGCCCAAGGTTGATGTTTCAGAGGCACAATGCAAGCCGTCATCGGTGAGTCCAAGAAGGTGCCGCTCGTGGAACCGACCAAGTCACGCCATCTACTTTCTCCCTCCTCTAGGCATCAAGAGTGGATGGTGCATCGATAAGGGAAGGTCCATTGGAGCTCGGTCTTTGGAGTTGACCGGCGTTGATCGAGACACAGCGATGATGTTTAGCTTTGGACGGGCTCTTCTGTTTTGTAGTTTCGATGTCGGTGGCGGCTATCTTCAGATTAGCCAAATGTGGAGTGTGTGCTACGCTCATTGTTCACAGCGAGTTGTAGTCGTTATGCTCTACAAGGTCATGTTGTATGGGTGGTGTTTGCTCTTCTTTGAGCATGTAAATAACTATTATTCCTATCAATGCATCGAAACACAAAGCTTTTGCGTTTTCGCGAAGAAAAAAATGAATCTTTAGGAATTCTGTGGCTAGGTGATAACAGTGGCAGAAAATTGTCGCCGCTATGCCGTGTAAGTACGCACCTCTCAGCGAGTCAGCTTCAAACGAGACATCTACATTGATCTTCACGTGATTAGGAGGGTGTTTAGACCATTCCTCAACCTTCTTCTTAGGTTTGGATGATTGTGCAGCTCTAAAATTTGTTGTTAAGGTGGCTATGGATGTCACAGCCCTTCCAGGTCGATTTACTTTGTTTCCTTTAACATGTTGTCTTCTTTCCCACTTGAAGTACTAGCACGCCACAGCAAGCAATCTAGTTGAGGTTGATTGACCAAGTATAGCCGACTATGTCATAGGTTCACAACTTCACATACTAAAGTTTCAAGGACTGCTTGGCCTGCCCGATGCACTTACGTAGCTCAAATCAGAACACTCAAAAATGATGAAAGATATATAAAAATCTCAGGTTTACATACAAAAAATTTAATATCAAGATCAGACTCTAGCGATTTTAAAGATTTTCTACACTAAAGCACATAAATCTGTTTCTGGATAACAAACCAAACTTTGTGATCTTTCTTACCATTAGAGGATACTCTTGGCACGAAAACGAAAATAAAGCATACAAAGGGGTTGTTACAGAAGTAAAAAAAAAATCCAAGACTCAACAAAAGCAAAAGAAAACAAAAAGCAAAAAGGAAATGAGTTTCCTCCCATAAGCGCTTTTCTTTAACGCCTTTTAGCTAGGCAAAAAGCAAGAATCAAGTATTATCAATATTACCAACATCAAAATCATGAAGAATTTCTTCAATAGAGCAAATAGATATACCGAGATGGCTCTTAGCTGGTTTCTTAGTATCAACATTTTTAGGAGCAAGATTAAGGCCCTTGGTCTCCCCCACGCATGATTCATCAATAATAACTACCTTTTCAAGTCTCTTAAGTTCCTCTTTATCAGGTTGTGTAAATTTTGGTTGAGGAACCTTGGGCACATACATAAACTTAGGTCCCTTACCTACTGGTATTTCCTTCTTTTTAGTTTTTGATGAAGAGAAAGTTGTCCCCAAATTATCAATTACCTCTTCTAATTTATCAATTCCTGAGGGTTGATCATTATTGAATTTAATGGTTTCTAAGATATTGATCCTTTTACTAATATGCTTCTAAGACCCATCAAGTTTATTTGTATTATCACAGAGCTTCTTATCTATCTCATTTATCTTATCAATGCTTGGAAAATTCTTCTCTATAATGTCCAATCTTTCTATAATGTGCTCCAAAGTAATTGTAGTTTTAGTGTCCTCTATAGGTGGGGTTCCAACTAAACTTTATATAACATTGTAAGCTTCCAAGGTCTGAGTGCCTAAGTAATTTTCACCTGTTAAAGTGCTAGGATATACCTATACCAATTTGTAATGCCAACATAAAAATTTCTAAGAAGAATAGTAGTTGATTGCTTTCAAATGGATCTATGTTGAGCATCACTAATTCTATACCAAGCATCTTTTAAACTTTCTCCACCTCTTTGTTTGAAGGTGAGAACCTCAGCCTCAGGTGTCATAGTAAAAGGAGTAGAGCTAGACATGATAACTAAGCAAAAGGTAAAATAAGGCAAAATAGGAAAAAAACTAGAAGCTGGAATTTTAATTATTCTTTTGTGTTTTTATTTTTAGATAAAACAAGAAAGCAAAACAAAACTAAACTAAAGTAAACTAAGCAAGATAAGAACAAAATAGAGAGAGAGGTAGTAACTCCCCTTTGCTGAAACTTGCAAGTCCCGGGCAACGGTGCCAGAAAAGTGCTTGATGGCGTGGATCACACACCCGTTGGGAAGCCCAAGAGGAAGGTGTGAAGCAGCGTAGTAGCAAGTATCCATCAATTATGAAACCAAAGTTTATCGAACCAGTAGGACTTGAAAGGCTTCAGCACGGTGTCAATCCTGGCGCCAGCAAGTGACGTGGACCTACACACAACACAGACACTCAACTTTGCCCCAACGTTTCAGGAAGGTTGTAAATCTTTCTGTCTTGCTGAAAACAAAGAGATTAAACGTATGGTGTGAAAAACAAGTATGAAAGCAAAAAGTAACAGCGAGCAAGTGATGATTGAAAGCAATGGAAACAGTGTTGTAAACATTGTAAAAGAATGGACCGGGGGCCATAGTTTCACTAGTGGTGTCTCTCCGTAAAATAGTAAACATGCAGGGTGAAAAAATTACAGCTAGGCAATTGACAAATTGTGAGGGCATGACAATGCTATTATGATAAGATATAGTTCATAGTAACATTTAATTGGGCATTACGTCAAAATACATAGACCGCTATCCAGCTGCATCTATGACTAATAATCCACCTTGGGATCGCTATCCAGCCTGTCACCCAAAACTATTAAGTTGTAAGCAACAGATTATTGCAATAAGCAAAGTGCATAATGTAAGCAATGGTTATATACATATAGCAACATCACATCCTCGGTCTTAGTCGTTTCTGTCGTCTCGAGCCCAGACTCACAGGAGGCATGAACCTGCTATCTAGCATAAATACTCCCTCTTGGAGATACAAGCAATCACTTGGCCAGAGTTACCACATGGATCGGAGAGCATGCAAGATCTTAAATAAAACATATATATGATAACAAGTAGATGAATAAACTGATTATAATTTCACAATTCATTGGATCCCAGCAAACACAACATGTAGCATTACAAAATAGTGATCTTGATCATGTTAGGCAGCTCACAAGATCTAAACATGGTAGCACAAGGAGAAGAGACAACCATCTAGCTACTGCTATGGACCCGTACTCCAAGGATGAACTACTCACGCATCACTCAGGAGGCAGGCATGGTGATGTAGAAGCACTCCGGTGATGATCACCCCTCCGACAAAATGCCGGGAAGAGTTCCAGAACCCTCCCGAACTACGGTTCGCGTTGACGGCGGCCTCAGATATCTTTCGTGTAAATTGTTGGGTGTTTTAGGGTTTCGGGGATGAGGAGAATATATAGGCGAAGAGGCGGTAACCAGGTGGGCCAGGTGGCACCTGGGCATGGCCCCACCCTGGGTCACGCCCTAGGGTCGCCTCGTCCATTGGGCTGGCCCCTCCGGTGATTTTTGGACCCTGTCTTCTCTTCGACAAATAAATGAGTCCCGTGAATTTTCATGTCTTTCGGAGAATATTTACTTAATAAATTTTTTTAAACAAAAAGATAGCAAAAAAACAGGAACAGACACTGGGCATATTGTTTGAGACGCTAATATAAATTTAGCATGTAAGGGAACATTAATATTAATAATAAGAACATGCCCTAAAATGATATAAATTTATAATAAGAACATGTAACATTAATATAAAATAAGTATGGAACAATCAAAAATTATAAATATGTTTGATACGTATCAGTATGGCGCACAAATGATGAATGAACTTAATTAATACTTGTTAGAGCACGGACGGAGCTTCCTTGAGGGACTGGGTGAGCTAAAAAGTGAAACTATTTCACTAATTATTATCATGCTTATCTATAGAGAATGAGTCTAATGTAAAAGAAAAAAATATAGAGATGACCCACTGAGGTGGGCCGGGCTACCATTTCTAAATGTGTGAAGGCTGATGGAGCGACATGAATACAACAACGAACACAAATCACTTCGCATCACCACTAATATAAAAAGGCAGAGAGAGGGTCATCCAAATGATCCTAGCCCCACATCGACTAATCGAACGGATATAATGAGGACTAACCACGGTTCCGCCGAACGGAACAAATCGTCGATCCCCAGTCGTCCCCTCTTTCTAGTTTCCAACTTATAACAAGAACGCCGCTGCCTACCAGCCTCCATCCCCGCACGCCGCCGCCGCCCACCAATCCCGTTCAAAACCGCGCCATCGCCGCTGCCCTGCCAGGCAGTCGCCCTGCACGCCGACGCCTCCCTGCACAACACGGCGGCTTCCGGAAACACACGCGACGCGGATTCAGAAGCCTTCGCCGCAATCCTCTGGGCGCGGAGACGCACCAGCGGCGGCCTCCCTTCTTCCGTGTAGCCGCTGACGCAGACACCGACGCTGCCGTCCCTCCATGCAGCAGGCCACTCGTAAGCTGTCGTTTCCTCCACAAACTGCGGCAACGCGGCGCATGGGCTCGCAGGAGAGGCACGTGGCCGGATGCAGTGCATGGATGCCCAGGTCAGTAACGGATTTCAATCTTTTTTATCTCTCTTTCGTTGGCTCCTCACAATGCCAGTCCTCATGTACGTGCGCGCGTGCCGCATATGATCTCGGCAAGCTCTGACTTCCAGGCTACAACTTTACATCCATCCGACACGCGACTCTGTCCCGCCGCCGTCGTATATCTCCCCCACCCCGCCGTCCTCTGTAACTATGGATGCTTGATCTTAGAAGATTTGCAGTACCAGTTCACCTGGGGCCAGTTTGTATTCCCTCAAATTGCAGGCATTAGCCCAGAATCAGGTGATCAATCGCTGATAACCCCCAAGAGCAGGGGATCACTGTAGCACCTCTCAATGTGGAAGTAGGGTATCGATCCGCAGGAGCAAGAAGGAAAAGTTATCTATTCCCTACAACTAAAGTGTCACAAGTTTTAGTTGATTATGCACTAAACAAGTTTAAAGAACAAGATGGTTGATTTAATGGATGGAAGTTTAATGTAACAAAACAAGAATGTAAAAGTGTCCCAATCCTCTTCAATGCAAGAGGACAAGACAAAGTTTTCTCTTATAGGAACAATGGACATGGGTTCATGGGTTCACTCAATCCTCTCTCCCATCTATGGTGATTATCATGTTATAGATAAAAAGTACACACAATTGTCATGCTTTAATGGTAAACTTCTATGACGGCTACATGTCCTAAAACACATAGTTGAAAGAAAATAATCATTTGTGTTGCTAGGTCACCCTCGTAAGGCTAGCGTGGTTTGTTGTCACTCCCACATCATACTTCTTCCTTTTTACCCCCAGATAAAGGATGTTGGGCTGTATTGTGTCACTCAATACATATGCCGTTGTCACATCGGCCATCCCGTACCTACATACATCATACTTCATAATGGACAATATTCTAAACACTAGTGCAATGATTCATATTTCGTGTGCATGACCACATCTCTCTCATCTATCTACACTTGGTGGTGTCAATCACCTCATGACATGGATAAACAAGGCATTATGCATAAATCGAACCATCACATGCATCATAGAATATCTCCAAAGTATGACAAGTCATAAAAGATCCAACACAACGGTAAATGCATAACAAATATCATCTCATACCACAATATCCACCATAGGAATTACATAGATAGATCCATACTTATGCAAGGCACATCATATGGACTTCAACAATGATCATACATAGAGAGATTAGATCAAGTTACCACCACAAACCCAAAGTCCAGGGGGTGGACTACTCCCCCTTCATCATGGTGATGATGGTGGAGATGTTGGAGAAGATGGAGACCACCCCGGCAGCGCCCCGCCGGAGTTTTCCCCCTCCAATCTGCAGCTCCAGGTCTTCTGTTTCGTGGTTTTGTGTTTCTGCGGCGCTCTTCCGAAAGCCGTCGGGGGACTATTTTTATAGTCGTTTTTAGGTCAAGACGAAGGCACGGGGACGAAGATCGACGGCATCGGAGGCTCGAGGCCCAGGATAGGGGGTCCCACGCGGCCAAGGAATCTGGCCGCGTGGGCCCACCTCTTTTGGCCCTCGGGTTTCCATTTTTTCGCTTCCTTCGCTCCTACGCTTTGTTCCTTCCAAAAAATGATCCCCGCAAAATATTAGGTCATTTGGACGTCGTTTGGGTCCCTGAAACATCAAAATATAGAAAATAGGGTTTTCTGCCAGTGCAGGGTTAATTCCAGAAAAATAGGGAAACTGTGAAATATTCCCAAAATCAATATAAAACAATGATATAACCCTTATATGATGCAAATATGATTGAAATATAAGTAATATAATGCAAAGTTCATGTATGCATTTTACATGCATCAACATCCCCAAGCTTAACCTATACTCGTCCTCGAGTATGAAGGTGATAAAACTAACATGGACTTTGCTTTTTAATACTATCAATGGATATCAAAGATGATTACTATTGCTACATAGAGTCAAATGATTCATTCTTCAAAGGAATAGCAATATACAAGATAGATTATGAAGTGATATCAAATATTCAATGTAAGGATGTTCAATGATAATTCACAAAGTGTAACATAGAAGAAAGTACTATGGACCAAATGTATGCATAATAAAAAGTAAAAACATCCTATAATGGTCATAGAGTATTCTTGTAAATCTGAATATAAAAGGTGGACACTTTGGAAAGATATATAAATAAGTAGAGGTAAAACATGAATAAGTTTCATCTAGCTTCCAAATGCTTCTACTTAAGTTAATGTTTGCAATGTGGTATCCATTGGTGTGGAGCTCTCATTACCCCTATCATAGCATCTTGAATGGTTAAAGTTTAAAGTGAAAGCAAATATGAGTAGTGTGCTTGACAAAGTATGGGTTGAATGCCTCATGCCCCGTGAATACGAGTACCTACACCACGGTGTTACTCAACTCGGGCCACAAAGCAAGTTCAAGTTAAAGTCATTGTAAGTAATATAATAGCGTCATCAAGAGCGTCAACTGGGGTACCTCTTGCCTCAGGACATGGAAACTAGCCCATGTCAAAATGACAAGACAAACAGACAATGAACAATCTCAGCACTCTTTTATTTACTATTTGTATAGCTTTTTTATGACGTGCATCACTGAATGTTCACTTTGGTACGCTGTAAATTTCCACCATGAATGATGCATGGCTTAGGTTAGCGGCCCAGGCGTCTCTCTAGCCATTTATACAAACTCCTCAAACTTACTAAGTTTCCGCATTTATTTGGCACCATGATAAGCATCCATAAACAAAAGTACATGATATCAACTAAATATAATTAAGAGCACGTTGAAAGCTTGCCATGTGACAGCACATATGAGCTAACTCCCAACCAAGACTCTTGTCAAGCATACAACTTCATAATTTTAATCACAATGGTTCATGTTTATTAAGTGCAATAAAAGTAAAGTGTGCATCAAGTTCGTGAGAGCTTTTTAACCAACTTTTCCCATAACAATCAATAACATAAGCATTTTAATTTGGAAACATAGATAATACAATATAACATGATAAACATACTCGGAATAGCATTAAGCTAATAGGTAGATATGGTGGACTCACTGGAAAACTTTGGTTGAAGGTGTTGGAAAACAAGTTTTTACTTGTTGGAATTTTTGGGCTAGCAAAGGGAGAAAGTTGACCGTCTAAATGCATGCATAAGTGTCCATAGAACTAATCAATCCATGTTAAACAAAGTAAAGTAACATTCAGCATCAAAACATGAATAAAAGATAGCTCTTGATAAAACACTTGCAAATTAATACTCATTAAAAAGCACATGAATCATGCAACTATATGTATCTTTTTGAATCAACTCAAACATCCCTTTCCCAATCTTTTTAATAGCATCCAACTTAATTCAACCCAAATTTCCAGTAGCTCTCTCATATATAAATGATAGTGGTGGTCTCACAAATAAAAAACAAACCGAAATAACAAAAATAAAAGACGCTCCAAGTTTATGCGATAAAGTGCATTGATCGAAAAACAGAAGTTAGACGTGTGCAAACCGAGAGTGTGTTGGTCCAATGGGGTTGTCTCACATCCCCAAGCTTATGGTCTTCACCATCCTTGGATAGCTCTTGGTGCATCTCCTCTAATCCCTGTGAAAAAACTTCAAAACACCGTTTCTCCCATTTCTTTTCTGTGGGGACATTAGTAGTGATAGACAAATGAATTGCTTGCTGCATAAAATCCTTAAACAAAAATTCATATGAATGTCCAGAAAGTGTATAATGTTGTATGCCTACTTATAAACTCAATTGGATCAAAAAGATTCAAGTTAAAAGTTCAAAGAATGCATCAAACAAAATGGGACAGAATCTGTCCAGAAAAACAGCAGCAGCAAAACGCATTTTTCTACCCTACTTAAATATGTCGAAAAAATCTGAAAAAATTCACGCTTACAGAGGATGAAAAGTTGCAACTACAGTTCAAATTTCAGCTCATTCGGAGTCACAGATAGGAATGAAAAATCATACCGTGCACAGATTCGTGCTGGAATAAATCTCCGAATGCAAAAAGCAACTTTTTCAAGCCAAAATAGGTAAAACTTGGCACTTTATTAAAAATTCCAGAAACAAAACTAAAAACTAAGTCTCTTGTTACAGCAAGAGGACACAAAGAAAATCAAAAATAAAAACAACCGGGTTGCCTCCCGTAAAGCGCTTTCTTTATAGCCATGTAGCTAGGCTTCTTACTTTGGTGATCATGAAGGTTGAAGCTCATGAGGGAGCTTGTTCTTTGGTGTGTCCCTCTTCCTTGAGAAGTGTTCATGCATAATACCAGGGTCCCATGGTGTTATCAATCCAATCAAAATAATATTCAAGTTGAGACCTAGTAGAGAGAAAAACAAAACACAAAAGTAATAACAACAAAGTCTAACTTTCTTTCTATGCATTGGCATTTTGTATATGAATGAAGCACAATAAATAGAAATTTTCCAATGCATATTAACAGTAGATACTTGCAACTTATAGTTATTAGCAACATAAAGAGGGCTCTTATCACCTCCTCTTTCATAATAGTTGCAAGAAGTAAAAGTAAATTCACCCATATAACCATTGGACTCATCCAACTTAGATAATTTAGGTACATAAAGAGGATCATTAAATTTATTATGGAATTCATTAGCATGCTTCCCTCTTTCAAAATAGTTATTAAGATCAATATCAAGTTTAATATCATGGTTGCAACAAAGATTTGGAACTAAAGGTAATTGCAAACCACATAAGTATTTCTCAACATAAGCAAATTTCTCCTCTATGGTGTAATTAGGAGAATCCAGAAACAAAGTAGGACTCTCATGAGTAAGAGTAACATCACAAACAGCAAGTATATCATTTTTATCCTCACATAATTTAGTAACAACTAAACATGGAGGTTTATCAATAAGCATAGGACCATCATCTAAAGCATTATCATATAGCATATTTAAGCAATACTCCTCATTATCATCAATAAGTTCACTAGTAGCATTAATAGAAAGTAAAGGAGCATTATTAGTTTCATCATAATAGCATGAGTTATCATATAGGACCATAGAATTTTTAGTTTGACACTCATCATAACATGGGTTTTCATAAATAACAAAAGACTTTTGAGTTTGAGTGCTACTATCAAATGTTGATGGTGAAGTTGGGAGATCCAACTCTTCCCCAAGCTTAGGTTGGAACACATCCATTTCAATCTCCTCTTCACATACTTCCTCTTCCAAGCTTATGTTTTCATTATCCTTTTCCTGCAAAATATTAGTACTTTCCATGGCAGCAAGAATTCTTTCTTTAACATAAACATTATCACTAAACTCTTTTTTGCAAAGTTGGAGAAGAATAGAAATGTGTCCTTTCATTACACGAGCTTCATGACTAGTTGCAAAAAAATTATCAATAAGAAAGTCTATTTCATGGGCTGCAACATAAGCAATATATTTCTCAACTTGTTCTATATCAGGGCATGAAAATTTATTTTCACGATAACAAGCAATTAGAGGATCACTGTTGTGCTTACATTGATAGGGAGAGTGTTTATAGTCTTTTCTAAAGCAGCAAGTTACATCATGTAATTCACAAAACTCAATAGCCATATCATTGAGATGTTCAAGTAATTCAAGCATTCTATTTCCTTCTTTGGTTGATCGATATTCATAGTAAGCTCCCATAGTTTTGACATAACCTTCCTCCATAGCTTAAAACACAATTAAAAGCAACACTTAATTTTTATGATCTTAAATGAAAACTGAAAGTAAAATGATACTATAATGATATAACCGAAATAACAACTAATAAACAAAATGCAAAACTGAAATAAAATATGAAACCGAAATACAAAAGATAACAAGAAACTGAAAATAAAAAGATAAATGCAAAGCTGAAATTTAAATATGATATGCAAGACAATAACAAAACAAAATAAAATGATTTGAAGGTAAAGATGGATAAGATGATGCTCACGTAGGTGCAACCTCCCCAAGCTTAGGTGATTGTAAGATATAAAACAAGATAAAATAAATCTAAAGTCTAGTGCACACAAGAATAGAAACTTAAGCGCTACGCTCCCGGCAACGGCGCCAGAAAAGTACTTGATAACCCCCAAGAGCAGGGGATCACTGTAGCACCTCTCAATGTGGAAGTAGGGTATCGATCCGCAGGAGCAAGAAGGAAAAGTTATCTATTCCCTACAACTAAAGTGTCACAAGTTTTAGTTGATTATGCACTAAACAAGTTTAAAGAACAAGATGGTTGATTTAATGGATGGAAGTTTAATGTAACAAAACAAGAATGTAAAAGTGTCCCAATCCTCTTCAATGCAAGAGGACAAGACAAAGGTTTTCTCTTATAGGAACAATGGACATGGGTTCATGGGTTCACTCAATCCTCTCTCCCATCTATGGTGATTATCATGTTATAGATAAAAAGTACACACAATTGTCATGCTTTAATGGTAAACTTCTATGACGGCTACATGTCCTAAAACACATAGTTGAAAGAAAATAATCATTTGTGTTGCTAGGTCACCCTCGTAAGGCTAGCGTGGTTTGTTGTCACTCCCACATCATACTTCTTCCTTTTTACCCCCAGATAAAGGATGTTGGGCTGTATTGTGTCACTCAATACATATGCCGTTGTCACATCGGCCATCCCGTACCTACATACATCATACTTCATAATGGACAATATTCTAAACACTAGTGCAATGATTCATATTTCGTGTGCATGACCACATCTCTCTCATCTATCTACACTTGGTGGTGTCAATCACCTCATGACATGGATAAACAAGGCATTATGCATAAATCGAACCATCACATGCATCATAGAATATCTCCAAAGTATGACAAGTCATAAAAGATCCAACACAACGGTAAATGCATAACAAATATCATCTCATACCACAATATCCACCATAGGAATTACATAGATAGATCCATACTTATGCAAGGCACATCATATGGACTTCAACAATGATCATACATAGAGAGATTAGATCAAGTTACCACCACAAACCCAAAGTCCAGGGGGTGGACTACTCCCCCTTCATCATGGTGATGATGGTGGAGATGTTGGAGAAGATGGAGACCACCCCGGCAGCGCCCGCCGGAGTTTTCCCCCTCCAATCTGCAGCTCCAGGTCTTCTGTTTCGTGGTTTTGTGTTTCTGCCTCGCGCTCTTCCGAAAGCCGTCGGGGGACTATTTTTATAGTCGTTTTTAGGTCAAAACGAAGGCACGGGGACGAAGATCGACGACATCGGAGGCTCGAGGCCCAGGATAGGGGGTCCCACGCGGCCAAGGAATCTGGCCGCGTGGGCCCACCTCTTTTGGCCCTCGGGTTTCCATTTTTTCGCTTCCTTCGCTCCTACGCTTTGTTCCTTCCAAAAAATGATCCCCGCAAAATATTAGGTCATTTGGACGTCGTTTGGGTCCTGAAACATCAAAATATAGAAAATAGGGTTTTCTGCCAGTACAGGGTTAATTCCAGAAAAATAGGGAAACTGTGAAATATTCCCAAAATCAATATAAAACAATGATATAACCCTTATATGATGCAAATATGATTGAAATATAATTAATATAATGCAAAGTTCATGTATGCATTTTACATGCATCAATCGCCCATGTATTGTTCTTTTAAATTGCTTGCTATGTATTGTGCTTTTAGATTGCTTGCTGAAATGAGCCACTACCTGCAACATTTTGTTGCCATCCTCTTAGGCTCCTGACTTCTTTATTTTGTATGTTTCTAAGGATTTGGGAATGTCTTATCGAGAGCTTGTCGTTCTGAACCATGGTGGAGCCTAGACAGCTGGTTTTAGTGCTCGTAGGTGCAAAATGGATCGCGGAAGGAAGTCGTTCTGCACCACGGTGGAGCGTAGATAGCTGGCTGTAGTGCTTGCAGGTGCAAAATGGATTGCGGAAGGACGATGCCCATGATTTCCATATGTTGGTCTTGCTTATTTGTTGAGCTGTACATCTAGGCAAGATAGGTTTATGATGGTTTTGTTCAAATATGTCATCCCGCATACTAATTTGCTATTCAGTTTTCATGTTTGCAGATCATGAAATTTGACTCTCATATCTTGCCTAAACCTTTGGGCATTTTCTGTAAGAATATCTGATTTAAGATTATGTGATGGACAGTCGTTCAGTTCTCCAAAATTTTATGGTCTCCAACCCTTTAACTCTTTGTAAAATTCTCTAAAACAACCTATTCGGAAACTAAAGGTACGCCAAGATACTTTGACTCCTTTTCTCATGTTGGTTTGCTATCTGCTCTTACAGAACCTGGTTTGGCTTGCCTGTGGTCACACACTCACACCTCCTTGATTTAGAGATGTGCTCTAAAGGTGCACTATATTAATTGTATGATGGATTGCAGGATAAATAAAATGCACGGTGTGTTCTGTTTTAGTCACTATTTCTCTCATCTGATTTCTCTATTTCTTATACATTAAATTTTATTGTCAATTCATAATTCTGATGGAGATTAATGGAATATATCATGTAGGCTGCAACAATAGCATGTAAATAAATTTACATTTTTTGCAATGATGTTCCTAAGACCAGAGTTATAGTTTTTCCCATGATAATATAGGAAAATGCGACAATGGAGACCAGCTGTAGAGCCGAAGGTGAATTATGCGAGCTTTTGAATGGAGAATTTACAGGACAAGGAGAGTAGAAGGCAGGAGCTCCATACTTTATTGCAAGAAACCTTATTTTGAGACTAGACGTTTGTTGTAACAGCATGAGCACAAAACTCGTGATGTACACTTCCATGCATCTAGCCTCTGTAAATTTCGATCTGGGGCATTTGCCAGTGCCCGGCCTCTTTATCAAGAAGAGAAAAAAATGTATGGATCTATCAAATTCAGACCCATTTACTATGGTGGACTTGACTATTGGTGCTTGTGATCAAACAACTATTTTGTAAGCCTCCAAAAAATAGACTCACTTCTTATGGTTTTCGCTCATACATGTTTTCCCAATAGTTTGAACGCCAAGTTGTAGTTTGCTACCCTTTTACTGGTCCTAGCATCCATATGGACAACATATCCGGTGCTTCCATTCTACCTAAGCACAAACATACCTTTTCAAGTGAATTGATTTTTATTTTTAAATTCTTGAGAAAAAAAAGAAAATAACCTGGTTACATTGGTGTTAGCTTGAAAACTGAGTATAGAAAATTATTGTTATGACAATATGATATAATATCATTAGCTACGTGCATTGCACGTGCACGATTACTAGTCTAAGAAAACCACTTCTAAAAAGGTGTGCTTTGGATAAAGGAAGAATCTGGACCTGAGTTTTGTTTCAAATTGTTTCCCGAAGTTTAGGATCTAAAGAGCATCTCCACCGGCGCTCCCTTTTTTTAGATTAACTGACGCTCCTAATAGCGCTCCCAATAAGACTATTGGGCGCGGCGACAATAAAACGTCACCCACCGGGCATCCCAGTAGCGACAATGTTGTCGGACAGGCCCAATAGCGCGTCCGGCAACTCCGCTTCACGCCTCATCCGTAGGGAGGCAACCGGTAGTGCCGGTTACCGCGACAACGCGCGCCACGTCGGATTCTGATGCTCGAGACCGGCCAGTCAGCGACACAGCGCCGGTCTATTTCACTTCGCCCTTCCCCCCACCCATTTTCATTCTCCCGCCTACTGCCTCCCCGCCCACCTTGTTCCCGTCCGTCCCACCTTCGGTGATCCACGTCCGCCGCCGGTGTCTCCCGCCAAGCGTGGCCATGGCGCTGCTCGTGGTCGTGGCGGCGCCCGAGGCGGCGGTGGTAGCGGTGCTCCTCTCAAGTTCCCTGCAAGCAACTATTGACAAGCGCCTCGCCGAAGTGACATCCATGTCCAAGCAAAATGCAAGCACTCTCCAATAAAATTGGTCATCCTTGATGTCCAAGCATGACGAGACTCGCCGTGGAGAAAGAGAAGCTTGCCATGGAGAAAGAGAGGCTCGCTATCGAGAAAGAGAAAGCCCAAGCAACTCTCATCATCGCCGACACAGCAAGAATCAAGCCGCTCTCGGAGGCGTCGAAATTCATGGTCAAGAAGATGAAAGAAGACTCCAAGATGTTGAGCACTGACCTCTCCGCCTACCCACCGCCGGTGAGGGCTTGGGTTTTGATCTCTTAACAACACATCTTATGTAAGATGTATCTTCTGCCGCCAGAGCCAACGCCGATGGGCGCCGGGGGGGGGGGGGGGGGGGGGGGGGGGGGGGAGAAAACGTCGGAGCTAACGATGGCCATGACGGCAAACACGGTGGTGGAGATCGAGACCGAGATGAAGACACGGGAGGACACGTTGACCATTTGATTTTCATACATATTTGACGTTATAATTTGATCCCTAGATCCGGTGATGCTTTTAGGTTTGGATATTTAAACTTGATCATCGTTGTTTCCATATTATGATCAAAGAATTATTGGTAGTATCTATTGGGAGCGACCGGCGCTCTTAATAACACTTGTCCAGACGCTTTATTGTGACGGTCGGTGGAGATGCTCTAAAACTGATTTAGGTTATTTGGAGAAATCGGAGCTATGGCAAAGTTTGGGATTGGCCAATGTTGCGTCCTACCTTCCGATCTATACAGAGCACGAAAATCTGCATCCAATGTACATACTCGATTGGATGAACATGGCATGTTCTAGCGCCACTGAAATCGCTACTAGACAAACCGGCAAACCCAGGCCTGATCGAGGCTGCAACAAACACCAAAATATCTGGTTGGACGATCACGCTGCCTTGCCGTTGTTGCCGGATCAGCTTCCGTGGAGCACTTCCACGACGGCGATCGATACTCAAAAAAGGAACAGCACAACATGCGTACGTACGATAGAGATATTCCGCTCCGTTTTTTTGCGTGGCCGACGAGGCGCCACCGAGCCCCGGAGCAAAGCAAACGCGTCTCCACGTGGCCGAGGCGTCTCCACGTAGGGAGGCTCCGCGCCTTTGGATGGCGCCTCCGGGCGCGTGGTCTACAGAACGGCCACGACGTGGGGTTGGCAGCCGTGCGATCTCCACGGGTTGGGTGGCCGGGATAGCCCGCTAAAACCCCAGCCCCATGGAACTTTCGGGACAATAAATGGCATCGTTCGAAGCTGCGTCTTGCAGAGAACCCATCCGATGTCGCGGAATTGCTTCTCGATCCCCTGTTCCGCTGTGGTTGCACCGTATAGGGACTGGGATGAAAACTGTTGAGGACTTGTATGATGCGCTTGTGACTTTGCAGGGGCTGAATCGTAATGTTTTCTTGTGCTTTGTGCCGTCTTAAGAGAGAAAAAGTTCTCATGGTCCATACTACAAGCAAGCAAGCAGCTGGCCTGGGAGGAAGAGATTGAAGCAGACCGGAGACAGGGAGGGGAGAGCGGATAGCTGGGACAGATATCGAAACGAGAGAGCCGCATCGTCTTCCTCGCGACGGAGGGAGAATGCAGGAGCAGGGGGAGAGCTCGCGGCCTTCCAGCAGCGACAGGTCGTCCAGCTCCGGCCACCACATGGACGCCAAGGAAGGCAAGCAGCCGTACTCCTTCAATTCTCTTTCCTTGAATGCTGTTTTAAACTGTTTCGGCGTTCTTCCTATGGATATGCGTCTTGAAAAATTCGGTGCTTGACTTTGCATTTTGAGGAAAGATCGAGCATGTGTTTGTGCTCATAACTGCACATATGATTTTTTTTGTTTTTCCAACGGGAGCCTGATTAGCGACCTTTGGTGAACTGCAGGCATGGAGAGCGACGACGAGATAGGGACGGTGCCGGAGTTGGGCCTGGGGCCAGGCGGACCTTCCACGTCCGGCAGGAGGGACGCCGGTGGGTCGGAGCGCGCCCAGTCCTCCACGGCGCAAGGCAGCGCGCGCCGCCGCGGGCGAACCCCCGCCGACAAGGAGCACAAGCGCCTCAAAAGGTACTTACCAGTTACCACCATTATAGTGCGGAATTCAGATTGAGTTCCTAGTGTGCGATAATTCAGTCAGCTCAATCTTGGACAAAAAATAATACGGAGTATATGTGATGTTTGGATGATAGATGCGTGCCCATGCTGCATGTTTTGGCAGTGCACGGTGGTCCTGATTGTCCATATTGATTTGCCACCATGGATTGGTCCTCAATTCCTGATGGTCCATATTGAGATGCCATGCCACCATGCAAAGATCCCCTTTGTTGAGTTTAGATAAGACAAGATTGCTTGTGGATCTAGATGGTTAGCATCTGTCGACAAAACCGCAAAACAAGTCGAAATGCTGAGGTTCCTAAATAAGGAATGGTGTAAATGCACCCGGGCGCACCTGCCCGCACTATCGAGCAGTCCATTTCTGCATCATGATTCGTGCATGAAAGTTTCCTCTTTGTTTCTGCCTAAATAAATTACATTTGGACTTAAAACTTTCCAAGCCAGTAAAACATACATGAAGTTGTCGATATTCGCTCATTTAGTTGGTCGCAGTCGTTAGATCTACATAATCATACCTAAATGGGTCACATCCGTTAGACCTAAATAACCATGTAAAAAGATTGCAACTGTGGGAACTTCATAATTGTACCTATCATTAGATCATCATAATTGTATCTAAATAGATCACATCCGTATATGTTCATAATTTTACCTAAATATATCGTAATTGGTAGATATTCTCAAAGATAAATCACAAGATAGATCATCATAATTACACTTATAAAGACATAAAGCTCAATATCTTTATGTGTGCATGTTAATTATTAGTTGGTATATAAATGACAAGAGATTGAAGCTTGATTTAGAAACCTTAGTCATGTAGTGATGCACAAGGCCTCCGAGCTGGTGTCTTAGCTTTCTGTTTCTCGGCGTGGATCTTCAGATAGCGGAGGTATAGTGTTGTGGATTATTGATGGCAATGGCGTTTGATCTCCTGATAATGATGATTGTGTGGCTTAGTAGACTTGGTTGTTTGTTGGTTGTCTGAAAACTATGTGCTCGGCTTTTATTTCATTGGTAGTGTAGGTGATAGGTTTTTTCCCCGTAGTGTGATCTTGATGCCGAGATTGCATAGCGGGTTTTCCTACCAGTTAAAAAAGTCAATTTTGTCTGCTTCATGTCCCCTCTAATATCTTGTAAGGATCATTAAGCGATTAATGGGAATGGGTGTACCCCAGTTGAAAAAAAAACGTTAGTCCTGAACTCACACATGAGTAATAATTTAAAGCAATTAATAGATATACGATTGAGTGCCTACCAAATCAAAGCCAATGGACATTTTACTCTGACCATATTATTTCTATACGTAGACAATAATTACTATCAGAGCATACACAAAATTTAGGAGCGATAAGCCAAAAATGCCCGTTTTAAGTATTTTATTTGTTCATGCAGATATTATAGTTAGGAAAAATATTGGACACTTCGATGGCATGTCAACCAAGTCCCCGATTTCCATATCACGAGATAAAGTGGATGGTTTTGACAGCTGAGGGGGATCATTTAACCGTTCTTACTTTGGGGTTTGAAAGTTAAGGCAAGGTTATAGTTTTGAGCGTAAAGTGCACATATTTTTTAAAATATTTCCTGGCATGAGTAACAACGTAATAATAGTGCCTTCCCTAAATCAATGATACTAATATGATTTGGACTGTACAAAACGAATTGTGTAGTATATCAGCTAATATATTTTTTTAGAGGAAACGCAAAAGACTTTTGCGTTTCTTTAAATTGGAAAGATAGAGTTTGTTACATCCTCCTAGGAGGTTCAGTTACAAAGCAAGCTAAGGAATTAGTGTACATCCCAAGTCTGTGGGAGAATGGCGCGCAGGCCCAAGGCGCCGGCCCTTGCCCAAAGCGCAGCCTCATTCTTGATCTTGTTAGCCAAAATGTTGATTGATGGTGTCGTGGCGTTGAACACGCAGTCATTGCGATGCTTCCAGGTCATCCATGGGATCAGCAGTGCTGTGGAGGCGAGTCCCTTGTGCATGGGTTTCGGCGTGCTCTGTCGTGCAGTGCACCACCAATCCATGAGGGTGTCTTCGCCGGCGGGCACCCGACAAGTGAGGCGCAGCCACGAGAGTATCTCATGCCACACCTGCTTGGAGAAAGGGCACACCATGATCAGGTGTTTGATCGTTTCCGGCTCCTGGTCGCTGAGTGGGCAACGCGGCGGGTGCGGCAGGCCACGGCGGGCGAGTCGATCAGCTATCCAGCAGCGGCCAAGGTTGGCGAGCCAGTGGAATAGCTTCACACGCGGCGGCGCCCAAGGCTTCCAGGTTAGTTTCCACGTCGGGCAGGTGGTCGAGCCATGGAAGGTGGCGAGGTATGCTGACTTGGCCGTGTATTTGCCGGAGGGAGTCCACAGCCAGTGCATGTGGTCTGGCTCGGTAGAAAGAGCGACGCGCTCAAGGGCTCGCCAAAGTAACAGGACAACAGGTACTGTCCAATCTCCTGGATGCCGAGGGTACCATGGATGTCTGTTGCCATCGATTCGCCAGCAAACCATCCGCAAAGGTTCTGGCCTTGCGTCTTCGCTTGGGGATTAGGGCGTAGAGCGGGGGCGTGATTTGAGAGATGGAACGCCCATTGAGCCAGCGGTCTTCCCAGAATCGTGCGCGCTGCCCATTGCCCAGGATCATGCAGGTGGACGCGAAGAAGGCGTGTTCTTCTCGCGTAAACTGCAGATCGAGGCCACTCCAGGCCCTGTCGTCGTCCAAGTTGCTGAACCACAGCCATCGGGTGCACAATGCCAGGCCAGTGCGCTCTAGATCGTGCACACCAAGGCCGCCCAGGTGAATTGGGCGAGAAACGCGTTGCCAATTGACGTGGCAGTGGCCACCGTTGGCATCAGTGCGTGCGGCCCAAGGAAATCCTCTCTGGATCTTTTCGAGGAGCTTGAGGATCCTCTTTGGCGGAGCGAGCACGAGGAGCTCATGAATTGGGATCGCACTCAGAACCGATTTGACAAAGGCGAGCCGGCCGACCTTGTCCATGAGGTGCGCCTTCCAGGTGGGGAGCTTCCCGGCGGTTTTGTCGACCACGAACTGTAGTTGGGCGGCGGGGTTAGGGCGTCGTATGGTGAGTGGGATGCCCAAATAGGTGATCGGCAGGTCGACGATTGGGCACTCGAGGTTGGCGATGACGGGCACTGCCAAATCCGTGTCGCACTTGATCAGCGTGGCGGTGCTTTTCTGGAAATTGACTCGCAGACCTGATGCGCGCCCGAAAAGCTGCAGAATCTCCTTGACGGCGAGGGTGTCCGTCGGCGATGGGAGGCAAAACAAGATGACATCGTCGGCGTACAGAGATATAACGGGGATCGGGCATCGTGGGTGCAGTTGCCGCAGAACATTGAGCTCAATCGCGCGGCGGAAGATGCGCCCCAGCGTGTCCACAGCGAGCACGAAGAGCTGCGGTGACAAGGGGTTGCCTTGGCGTAGGCCGCGGCGGTGCCAAATTGGCGGCCCAGGCGCGCCGTTCAGCAGGACCTTGGTGCTCACAGATGAGAGGAGTATGGCAAGCCATCCAAGGAAGCGCTCGCTGAACCCGTATCGGCGTAGGACATCGAACAGGAACGGCCACGAGACCGAGTCGAAGGCCTTTGCCAGGTCTAGCTTCAGGAGCACGCGGGGTTCCCCGAGCTGGTGCAGGAGGCGCGCCAATTGCCGCACGAGCATGAAGTTGTCGTGTAGGCTGCGCCCGGGGATGAACGCGTTCTGGACAGGGTTGACCAACTCGTTGAGGCGTGGCGCGAGGCGGAGTGAGAGCACCTTGGCGAAGATCTTGGCGACGAGGTGGATTAGACTTATAGGTCTGTAGTCGCCTAGGCTTGCCGCGTCGGCGCGCTTGGGGATTAGCATAAGCAGCGCTTGATTCAGGCGGCAAAACCCCAGGCACGGAGCTCGTACAGTTGCTGAAAGACGCAGACGAAGTCGTGCTTCACGACAGGCCAGCAGGAACGCAGGAACTCGGCGGTGAAGCCGTCGGGTCAAGGTGCCTTGCGCGCCGGCAAGCGCTTCACGGCCTACCATATCTCCTCTTGGCCGAAAGGGGCGTCAAGCTCGTCCAGGGCGGCGGGCTCGATGAGGTCCTGGAGGTCGATGGCGCAGTCGTGAGGCAGGTCGGTCCCAAGTAGGGAGTCAAAGTGCGCGTGTGTCGCCGCGGCCATGTCGGCAGGGTCCGTGAGCACGGCGTCATCCACCGTCAGGTTGTGGATCATGTTCTTCTGCTTGCGGTAGGTGCACTGGCGGTGGAAAGAAAGACGTGTTCGCGTCGCCGTCCTTGAGGAACGCGATGCGCGTGCGCTGGCGCGCCAGGGTTCGCTCGAGCTAGGCGAGACCAAGATATGATAGCTTGATCTGTCTGCGAAGCCAGTCCTCATGGGGCGTCAGTTGCCGCGTCTCTTGGGCAGGATCGAAGCGAAGCAGCAGCTCGCGAGAGATCGCGAGTTGGTCTCGGATGTTGCCGACGGTGCGCATGCTCCAGCTCGTGAGCTTGCGTGCGGTGGTCTGCATGTGTTGCATAATGCGACGGAAAGGGTCGGCGTCGTCAACAGAGTTCCATGCAGCCGCGAGCACTTCCTGGTACCCATCGATGCGTGTCCAATAGTCCTCAAAATGAAAGCGTCGCTGGGCTTGAGGAAGCGGCGAGCAGTCAAGAATGAGGGGGCTATGGTCCGAGACGACCGAGGCCAAGCAATGGAGGTGGCATTCGTCGTGTTGTTCCTCCCAGTCCACGATGCAAAGGACGCGATCTAGATGAACCAGGGTCGGCGGGTTTTGCTCGTTGGACCACGTATATCGCCGGCCATTGAGGTAGACCACTTTGAGATCACGCGCCGGAAGCGCCCATCATCAGTCGGTTAAGGTTCCCATTGTTCTTTTCTTCGTCACGGTAGATCAGGTTGAAATCTCCGCAAAGCATCCATGGCCTAGGGCAGTTGGCGCGTGTGTCGCGAATTTCTTGAAGGAACGCGATCTTGTCATCGTTTTGCTGTGGGCCATAGACGACGGTGAGCCACCAAGGGGTGGCGATGCTGGATGGTGTAGACACCTGGGCAGACAAGGTGTTCGTCGTGAACGTCTGGTTGGTGATCGTCACCTCTTTGCTCTTCCACGCGAGTAACATTCCGCCACGCGTGCCAATCGCGGACAGGTACACGTAGTCAAGTGCTTCAAGGACAGTTGACAAGTAGATGGACTCCATCTTTGTTTCCTGGAAGCAGATGATGGATGCACCAGTGGTTACTATCAGCGAGCGTATCGTGATGCGTCTAGCGCGAGAGTTGAGGCCGCGCACGTTCCAAATTTCAATCTAGCGAGCGTAGCAGCACGGCTAAGCCTCGGCCTCGCTTCCTGCGATCACCGTAGTGATCGGCGCGATAGACAGGTCGGAGGGGAGCTCACGACCGATCAACGCCGCCATCGCGCGCAGGATATCAATGGGGATGGGCATGGTGAACACCCCATCATAGGCCTTCATAGCTTCGGCGGTGATCACCTGATCCACTCCGACGATGCCAAGAGTGCGGAGCAGTTGGACCTGCGCACGTCGCTCCGCGGTTGGTCTGCTGGCAGTCTTGGCGCAAGGAGTGGAACAAGGGGTGGCAGATCGCCGACGACGCGGCGCGGTGAAACTCAGAGGCTGTCGGCGCTGCTTGCGCCCGGGCGTGGGAAGTACTGGGCATAGCGGCTTCATGGCCGCGGCCAAGAATTCGCCAAGGTGCAGCAGATCTTGAGCGTGGACGATGGCGACGCAGCGTGACCGGGGGAGGCGAAGCGCGCGGGACGCGGACCGGAGTCGGGGTTGGCGCGCATGTCGCGGCGGCGGACGCGAACGTGCCCGGTGTCGTGGGCGAGGTTGGGAGATGGCTTCTGGGCTCGAGGCGGTCGGGGTGGGCCTTTCCGGCGTGTTGGGCCTTTGGAGGATGCGAACCGCGCATTGAGAGGCACAACCTGGCTAGGGCCCAACTCCAAGTCTAGGGCACAAGTAGGTCCCTCAGCGGTTTGAATCCGCGCCGCCTCCTCCCACGTCGTGGCGGCTGGGTGAGTGGTGCCAACGCGTACGTCCAGAGCTGACGAGGGTGCAGTCTCTCTTTGTCCCGACAGAGGATCGTCATCGGGAGTGGTGGGGCACGCTTCTGGTAGCGAATCAGGAACCTCGCTTGTCGTGGACTGGCTTTCCTGATCCCTAGGCACGCTTCAGTTGGCTTAGGACAAGTCAGCACTGCAACCGCTGTCTCCCTGCGTAGAAGGCGACACACGAGTTGGGGAAGTGGTGGGCCCATCAACAGGAGTAGAGGCGTTCTTGTCCAATGCGGCGTCGCCAGCTGTCGAGGTCGCGTGCACGTCCGTCCGAAGAAACGGCTTGGTCGGCCTAGGATTCGCAGCAGAAGCAGCTTTGGCAAGGGCAGCCTCGATCCTTGCGCGCTTTTTCACCCCACCATGCTTTCCTCTTCTGGCCTTGCGACGAGGGCAGTGGGGCCCAGGCTCGGAGATGGGCCAGGGCTGCATGCTTTTGACATCTGCCTGTACGGAGTTTGTCGTCGGGGTCGCGGCGGCATGGGAGTCCGTCCAGCCGGCGGTGACGGCCACACCATCCGCGCGCTGGCATCCCAGAGGCAGAGCGCCGCCGAGGGCATCCATCACCGTGCCGTCAGCGCGCCCTTGAGGAGCGCTGGGCGTACGCCGGCGCTTGCGGCCGCGGCGGCGCTACTGGTTTCGTCTTGTCCTGTTGCCGTTGCCAGCATCGTGCGCGTCGCCACCATGAGGGGCGCCATCAGACCCGGGATCGGCGCCTTGCACACGGCGAGCATGGGCGCGGTCGAGCTCAGCACGGGCAAGGGCGATACGGATGGGGTAGGTGAGGGTTCGAACGTCGGCGTGGAGGAGGTGGGGTGGCTCGGCAGCTGCTCCACGACCTCGAGGGTTGCTTCACGACGAATGTCGGCGGGGTCGTGTGTCCGTCCAGCTAGCCAGAATGTGGCAAGGTCGGCACGGGAGCGCATACGAGGGTGGAGGTGCTCGATCCAAACACTCGCACCCAAGATGTGCTCCACCGTCGCAAGGTGCCAGGCGTGGGCGGGGATGCCACGGAGCTCAAGCTCAACGTGGTGTTCGAACCCACGGAGCCAGCATGGGCTAGCTTGCACCACGGGCGGAGCGAGAGGGTGAAGCGTGGGCAACTGACGAAGTGGTCTCCATTCATGCGACCCATGGAAGCGCGGGAGTTGAAGAGGATTAGGAAATCCTCGGGGTTATGGAGATGGACGGTGAAGTCGCCGTCGGCGAAGTCGAACATGCGGAACAGAACCTCAGCGACGTTGTCGGCGGAGACGCGCGGCCTGGTGCCCGTGATGGTAGCCACCATCGCGCGTGTTAGCACCTCTTCCGCGGCCTCCATCTCGACGGTGCGCGACACGATGATTCGCGCTGGTTCAGCGGCGACCATCGGCGCGGCCGGAGGCGGTGGCGTGGCGCGTGGGGAGGCAGCCGGGGGCGCGCGGCCGGCGTTCCTGTGGAACGCCTCGCAGCCGCGGGAGTCTTGGCCAAAGATGAGGCAGCGGTGGCAGCGGATGTCGTTGGTGCAGTCACGGACGCGGTGGCGGTGGTCGAGGCAGCGGAAGCACAACCCTGCGAGCGCCTCCGGCGAGGGGCTGCGGCGGGCTCGGGGCAGGCGCGTGACGAGAGCGGCGTCGGTATCTACGGCGAGGCTGTTGGAAGCCCTCCGCATCCACCTTGGGCTCGCGCGACACACGGTGTACTTCCGAACGGGGCCCCAGCCGGGACAAGATCGGGATGTGAGTCACCGTCGTCGTCGCAGGGCCAGGGGCTGGCGGCGCAGCCGCAGCGGGGCGGCGGGGGGGCGGGGGGAGTACGCGCAGCCTATCTGTACGAACGCACAGAGGACTCGCCATCTGAGCCTCCCAGCGCTGCTCGCCGGAAGAAACGCGGTCGCCGGAGCGGGAGGAGGAGCCGATGGAGGCCATGGCTGGGAGGGGAGGGGCTGGGGCTGGAGGGAGGGCTGGTGGGTGCTAGGCTAGGGTAGGAGGGAGCGGAGCGGAGGAGAGCCATCGGCTAACTTAGTTGTGGTCCAAATGAATTGCGGGGGACAGGTTTCGAACTGGCGACCTCGCGGATCACACGCGAACAGGCATTCTGCGCTAGCCATCAAGTGCGTGCGATGCTTGTAACATGGTAGACTTTTTTTTTTTGAAAGCCCACGTATTCAACAGAGTACCACATAACATAGTACAAATAGAGAAAACAAAGTACAATACGCAGGGGATACAGAACCAGATCAGACATCGGCAGCTCCACCGGCGTCGACGACGAAGATCGCCAGCCACCTTCTAGCCACAGCCGAGGGCACCTTCTTCCTTGAAAGACGCCGCATAGCCCGTCCGCCGCGCCGCGGCGGAGCTTCTGCCGGTGAACGAACACGGCAAGCGCCCTCCCGCACCAGCAACTCCTCCTTGCCGCAGCCATCTTCGTTTCCGACGCAGACAGCAGCCGTCGACCTCGTCCAGCTCTGAGTTCCAGCCGCCGAATCCGCCGCCACCACAGATCCGACGGGAAGCAGAGGAACTCGAGCACCGCACTGGGCCTCGAGCACCTCCAAGTCGAGCGCGAGGACGACGAGCCCCGAGGAGCTCCACCGCCGGAGAAGGCCGCACCGACACCAAACCACCCGCCACCAGCACCACCTCCTCCAAGGCACCGCCGGCGGGATCTCCACCCTACCCTACCATATGTACAAGCCGGAACCAGGGATCCCCCACCCTCCCGCCGCCGAAGCGGCCGACGGAGGAGAGGAATCCCACGGCTCGGCGGCGAGCACGCGGTGGATCGACGGAGGTCGCCCAAAAATCGCCTTTCGCCTCTCTTCAACAGTGACGGGGAGGGGATAAGGCTCAGCGGTCGGGTATGGTAGACTTATTTTGTAGAACAACATAATGAAATTTGTCTGAGTCCTATATATTTTACTTGTCGTTTCCTTGGGTTTCATTAGGCGTGAATGTTGTAATAACTTTGGGCTCTGCGTCTCTGGATACAGACGACAGGAGAGCATTCTCTTCCATCGTATAAAAAATCCAAAATGTTGGCTTATTTATGTTTATGTGACCTGTGAAGGTTGCTGAGGAATCGGGTATCAGCACAGCAGGCAAGGGAGAGGAAGAAAGCTTATTTGGGCGATCTAGAAGTGAAGGTGAAGGAGCTAGAGAAGAAGAACTCAGAGTTGGAAGAGAGGCACTCCACCCTGCAGAATGAGAACCAGATGCTCCGACAGGTACATCTTTTTTCTTCCATATTGTTCCAAAATTCTTCATTTCGGCGGCTTTGTTTATGTACAGATAATTTAAAGCATTCTGCTTATAATTAAGCTCGGTTGATCATGATCATAATTGGCAATGTTTCGTATCTTTGTTTATACATGTAATTCAATGCTGAATGAATATCGAAACCGCTGCTATACGTGCGGTTCGGATTCTGTTACTCCTGTATTGGATTGTATAGGCCATGCAACGTCAAACCTTATCATCTAAGGGGAACTCGAAACATTTTGTCTGCCACATACTAATGGCCACTTCCACTAGTCCTGTGATGATGGACAAATAAAACATGTCCTGAATGAGATGTTCTTTGTTGTGCAGATCCTGAAGAATACCACTGTTAGCAGAAGAGGGCCGAGTGAGGGTCAATAGTACAAAAGTGTCAGGGTTGATTCGCAGAAATTTCACAGCTAACAGTTCAATTCCCGCAGGAGACAGGGAAATTCCTGCAAATCAAAGAGGCCCTAGGATCGAATATCTGTGTTGAATCGATCCCGGAATACGCCATGCCCGCAAAATTTTATTCTGGTTAAAACCTTTCTGGCCAAAGGATAATCCCAAAAGGTGGGGACAAAAGCTTGTGCAGACTTTCACAGATATCTCCCAAAAATACTTTATGACTTTAGCACTACATGTTGTGCTTCAATAATAGTTTCAGAAAATAGCTGTGGGATGATTTAGCACATGATTTATATCATTTTTTATGTATGTACAATACAAGTACAATTCATACATTTTATAGCTGGTCAATGTACTTTCTATTGGAAATGGGCACATCCGGTGCTGGTGTTGTAGCCCTGTCGTGTGATTTGCAGATAAGCAGATCGATGACTTCTCAACAGTCTCTTATGATGATTTGGGTAAACATTTCGCCCCTTCCATTAGCATATTTCCTCTTGGTTTGATTCCAAGGGACTCCAAATTAATGGTGTGTGTTCGTTTTATATTGGTTGATCTTGACATCAACCCTTGGTGTTTTCCCTTGTCTGTTATTGCTGGGGTTTTTTTTTTTTGAGGACCCGGCAGCCGTTTGCCTTTCGATTAGATAGAAATAGAGTGTTTATTTACGGCCACAAATCAAGTCTCCGAAGAGACGAAGACCAGAGGTAAACCGCGAAAAAGAAAAAACGAGAGATCTAGGTATCTCCAGGATCATGTGAGTGCGCATAAGCCCTCTGCGTCATCTCCTCCCGCACCAACGCCGCCACGGCGTCCGGTTGTATCGCCATGTTCTGGAAAACCCGTCTGTTCCGCTCCTTCCAGACTCCCCAAATGGAGTATAGAATCACCCCACTCGCCTCCCGTCGCTTGTCCTTTGGGAGGCCGGCCAAAGCCTTGTCCCACCAAGCGTCGAGGCTGCCACCATTCGTCGGTGGGGCTGCCCCAATCTGCCCATGCGCCAAAAAGACGTGCTCGCGCACCAAGGTTGAGAAACTACAGTCAAGTGTGAGGTGTTGCACCGTCTCGGGATGAATTCTGCATAGCTTGCAGATGGGATCGTGGTTCCCTTATCATGATCTTGACATGACTACCTTTGTTCTTAGATGAACTCATTAAAATTTGAATAATATTATTATATCCTGAGTGATCAAGTTGCAATAATGTGGTGTACTCTAACTCGTCTACTGCTTAAAAGCATAAAGTTGCCATCTTTTAAATACAAAAGGAGAGGACAACAGAGCAACGAACAGGAGATTAGAGCTTAAGCAATAACCCAGAGGATTATCTTTGACTAATCCACCAGGCTTAAACATGCAGAGGCTGGGGCTTTGCTCCCATTTCGAAAAAAAACCAGGCTTAAACAAAGGTGGTTGACTCAATCAGCAGAGAAAATAGAGCTTAGGAGAAAACAGGATCAAGTTTGCCTTGGCCATTGCCCATTGGTGTGTCCTGTAGCAGTAGCTGCGGACAGGGCCCACAATCACACACACCTTCCTTAAATCCAAGAGGTGGTCTCCAATTCTCCATTTATTAGTGTCACCATTTTCCTCGCCCTCCTCACTATCTTCTCCTCCTCAGCTCTCCCCTTCTTCTCCTCCTGGGAACGAAGCTTCTGGTTAGGAGGGTCTAGTTGGGCCAACCATTTCCTATACCCCTTTGCCCCTTTGCATCACTCATCTCCAGGTACATAGCAATTATGAGATATCTGGTTGGTGAGTGTGTCCTTGCTGTTTCTTGATTCTTTGCTTCAGGAGCAGCTAGTCAGACATGGATAGATGGATCCAAGCTCCTTCGGTGAGTCTTCAGTCACATCTCTGTCTCTCTTCTTTTTCTGCATACACACCATGCTTAGATCGCTGAAATTCTGCAGAGAAGTTTCATGTCGTAGTGATGATTTTAGATAAACAAACCATTGATTTGCTCTTGCTCTTCCATCAGCATGACTACAGATCATTTCAGATTTTTTAGATCAAAAATAACCAAACAAGTGAATATCGACTTGTTTTGAAGTCAGGAAGCCTGCAAATGTGTTTGAGCAACTAGATTTTGTTTCCAATGAAGTCCTCTATTCAGAATCAGTTATGCTTCTATTTTGCTCAAGCACTGCATACGTAAACAATATTTTTCTTTTGTTGGTACTGTACTCTCATACAAAAATATTTTTTTTTAAATGGGTCGCCCCGGCCTCTGCATCAAAGTGATGCACACAGCCGTTTTTATATTAATTTAAACGTATGTAGCGTAAGTAGCCAGCTTATTACAAATCATGGATCACACAAAGTAGCAACGAAAATGAGCCAAATGAAGATCGCAAATCTACGCATTCAGCCTTCTATGATTGAACCATCCTCCCGGGCACAAGATAGACCGCACAACCGCCAGCATGCGGGTACATCCGGTATCCATAAGCGCCCTCTGATCCACAGGTAGGAGTAGGAACCCTCTGACTCTCCTTCTGGAAGGGGCTGATGAAGGCAAAAATAGAGTCTCGTACAAAAATATAGGATGATACACTTAGACTTGTGAATTATGTGTACATATCATCTATATTCTAGGATCAACTTCAACGAGTGGTAGAGGTTTATTTCAAAGTAAAGTTTCTTTAAGAGAAAAACTTATTGGTCCTAAGATAAAAATAATGTGTGGCCATTACCAGAAATTTATTGTCCCACGAAGTAGGTCAACTACTCTTGTAAGTATCGGTTGTTTCATGACATAATTTAGTATTTTGTGTTCTTGGCTCATCACTTTAGGCATCATCATCCACCAAATCAACGACTTCTAGGACGTGTAGTCAAATTAGTCCTAAACGACACTGTTTTCTTTCTATTTTTGTTTTCCTTTTTCCTTTCTTGAGGTTAATTAGTGGCTAAGACTTATTCCGTCCCAATTGAAAAATCATCTCAGAAAAGAGGACTCCCGCCTCCACCTGCCTGGCAGCCTGGGTGTGTTAGGCTCAGAATAACAGCGGCGGTTCCCACCATTCCATGGAGAAGAGTTCTCATATGCCACCACATTAAAATACTTATTTTAATAAAAGGAATATATTAATATCAAGTTGATATCAATTACACCCAAACATGAAAATGCACCTATTTCAAAATAATTTCATACGTACATAGGTGATGTAACTTAAGGTGTTGCACATTTCATTAGGCAAGGCACGACCAGGGTGAGCACGCCCTCCACCGAGCGGTGGCACAGAGAAGAGGGAAGTCCCCACCTCCACCTCTGTTTTTTTTTTCTTTTTATTACAAATTTCGGGGGTTTTCTTGATTTTATCAGCTTGTGAGTGGGTTATCTATTTACTCGTTTACTTGTTTTCGAGGAGTATGTGAGATCTCTCAAATGAAAGTAGGGTTCAGTCGACGTTGATGAGATGCAAACAAGTGCGTTTGTGGTCCTGAGCCAACAATTCCGTCATGAGCATTCTACACTAGTAAATTTATGTGTTAAGGTATTTTGGCCGAGTAAAGACATTTCTACTTTTATATAGACAATGGTAGAGGGTCTAGATTGAACACACATTCGTCAAGGCCATATTCGAAATACCGTCCACTATCAGCTATGCTGACTCAAAATGCATGTAGTTGCTTAAAGCATTTCACTGAAAGAAGTACATCCAAAAAATCTCACCGGAACTTATCAATTATCAATGTGGGGTATAGCTTTTGAAATACCTGGTAGGCTGGTCGCTAAACGTAACAATGGACACAAATCATATTTTTTATATTGGGTACTAATTTTATTGCATTTTGTATTTACATTTAACAAAAACAATAGAACGTCATGTGCCCTCCCGTGTGCCATGTATCTCATGCATCTACGCAAGGGGACGAGCCTCGCAATCATCGTTGCACCCCATGTCGCACGACGGGGGACTTCGGAATGTCTCCCTCTCTGGAGGGCGCCTTTATTTTAGCGTTACCATTTATATATTGTGTGTAACTTTAGGTCACACTTAAAAATATTGTGGGCAATTTAAACACAACAAATCCATTAGAAACATCAATTTATATTGTGACATATGTAGAGAGTAACAAGAATTTGGGTACCGGCAAAGGATCCGAACATTGGAGAGGATTGCTGAGATTTTCCGGTATCCATGGTTACGGGAAATTACCGATCACATATCAAACCAGACTTTCAAACAAATATTGGATATCAAATTCAGTAATGTTTAAAATTTTAAATACCATTTTATTTTGAAATAGGGACAAAAGTTTTGCCCCAATCTATTAATTAAGAAGGAGAGAATCGCCCAATTAAATTTACGGAGAACTATATCTGTAAAAACGATACAAATAGACAACCAAATGGACAACGCCAAAACCACAAGAAGACCCAAACCGAGAGGACAGCCGAGAAACCGAAGGTCGTCCATCAAGCAGCCCATTTTTTGGAGGAAGAGAAATCGAAAGTTGTAGATAGAAGAGTTGGGGCAAGTGAGAGACGTCGGACACACAGACAAATTCAAAAATTCTGGAAGACTGGAAATTCAATTACCGGCGGTAATATGGGTATTAGCCCGGTAACTAAATCCCTGATGAGTAGCAACGCAAATAAATAACTGAATCTCTTGAAACATGTGTACAACTATACAAAAAAAATTCAGAGATTGAAGTGTGGCATTGCTCTTCGCAATTTGTTCAGCTATCTGAAACTTTTTCCTGTTCTCATGCTGGATAGGTGGATAGCTCGTCATGCTTGTGCAGAGCGGAGAGAGCGGTCGCCGTCACCAGCGCCGGGAGGCAAGCCCCGAAATCCAGATCGTGCGTGCAATCGAGCCTCAGAGCTTCCATCCACCCAGTGAAAGAGAAGAGTTCGTCGCGGGGTGACCGCCGGAGCGGCCTCCGTCGCGGGCAATGGCCGCTGCTCCCCGGGCTTCCCGACGACCTCGCCATCGCGTGCCTCATCCGAGTGCCGCGTGCCGAGCACTGGAGGCTTCGGATGGTGTGCAAGAGGTGGCTCCGCCTCCTCTCCGGCAACTACTTCTACGGCCTACGCGGGAGGCTCGGGCTCGCCGAGCAGTGGCTGTACGCCATCAAGTGCGATGGTAATGGGCGCGTCTCGTGGGACGTGCTCGACCCAGCAGCGCGCGGTGGGGCGTGGCGCGCGCTGCCGCCCGTGCCCGGCGAGTACGCGGACGCCGCCGGTTTCAGCTGCGCCGTGCTCGGCGGCTGCCACCTGTATCTGCTCGGCGGCAGGGATCCGCGCAGAGGCGCCATGCGCCGAGTGGTGTTCTACAGCGCCCGGAGCAACCGGTGGCACCGCGCCCCGGACATGCTGCGCCGGCGGCACTGCTTCGGCACTTGCGTGATGGGAAACCGCTTGTACGTCGCCGGCGGAGAGAGCGGCGGCGGCGGCCTGAGATCCGCTGAGGTGTTCGACCCGGCCAAGAACCGGTGGTCATTCGTGTCCGACATGGCCGCGGCGCTGGTGCCGTTCCTCAGCGCGGTGCACGGCGGGAGGTGGTACGTGAAGGGGTTCGGTGCGGATCGGCAGGTGCTGAGCCAGGTGTACACGCCTGAGACCGACGCGTGGTCGACGGTGGCGGTGCTCGACGGCATGGTCACCGGCTGGAGGAGCCCCAGCGCCTGCCTCGACGGACGGCTCTACGCCGCCGACTGCAAGGACGGTTGCCGTCTCAGGGCCTACGAAGATGCCGCGGACGCGTGGAACGACTGCGCGGACAGCAGGCACCACCTGGGCAGCTCACACACTCTCGAAGCGGCCGCCATGGTCGTGCTTCGCGGCAAGCTCTGCGTCGTTCGGAACGACATGAGCGTGTCGGTCGTCGACGTCGCCGCCGGGACGGGAAACCAACGTTGGGAGACCCTCGCGGGAAGGGTCATATCAAGAGCTTCGTCGCGAACCTCCTTTCCAGCGTCGCCGGCCGCGGCCGCTCTAAGAACCGAGTTCTTCATTGCCAAGTCCTGGAGGCCTAGCTAGAAATATTGTCGAGGCATTACATACGCGAAACAAATGAAGGATCCGATCAATGTACAGTTCAATGTTAATTAATCACACGAGAGACGCGCAATTAGTTAGAGTCTAGAGATGGTTGTATGGTGAGAACGAAGTAATACAGAGCATCGATCCTTTTTGTCAATGTTCGAGTTCTAACATATGAACAACCTCGGATCTCAAATTTCGATCAACACACCACCGAGAAATCTAAGAAGGGTAAATCCAACTAAAATGGACGAGCTGGGCACCTGCCCTTATCAATTGTTGCCACATTTATCAAGTGTGGATGAATTCCTCCCCTGCCTCTCCGCTGACAACAGGCTATAAAAAATTCTGTTTTCCGCGACACTTGTAGTGCCTGACATGGTTATACATCTCGGGTACCCTATCATGAGGGTACCTGGTGCACGTAATGACTGAGTCCCAATAGCGAAGAGCCCACTCGAAACCCGAGACAAGAGGCCCAAGAAGATGGAGTACCTTCCAAGATTAGACATAGGCATAGTCGGTTTAGAACTTTCCATATGTATAAACTAGGTCGGTTAAGGACTCCCGAGACCCAGCCTATTTAAAGGCTGGGAGGGGCGCCGATCTAGGGACTAAGCCATACTCGAACCACCAAAACTCTTGCGAGATCGTCATCTCGCCGGAGCCACCTGTAACCACATAATCTCCAGCGATCAATAACAGACAAGCAGGAAGTAGGGTCTTTACCTCCACCCGAGGGGCCTGAACCTGGGTAAATCTTTGCCTCTGCTTGTCAGCCGACGAAACTACCAGTACTACCACGTTCTCTCCCCATAATCTCAACCCTAGGTCCTTAACCATGGGATTTGATGAGGGTACACCTCGTCAATTGGCGCCGTCTGTGGGAAAGAATAGTGCTGGACTCGCGGTTTCTTCGGTTCCATCGGAAAACGGCGACTCGCCGATCGGATCTACAAACGGCAACTCGCCGGCTGCATCGACAAACCAGAACTCGCCGACTCAGGCGGCACACGGCAACTCGCCGGCTCACTCGACAAACGGCAACACGCCAGCTTCACCCGCAAAAAGCACATCGGATCCTCTGATGGATTTCGAGCCACACTCGCCAGGATTCCAGGAGGCCTTCTCCGATCTCGAGTCAGGTTTGGGTTTAACCGTTGGTTCGTTCAATTTTTTCGTCAACAAGCTTGGTGTGCAGGACTTGACGGATCCACGCCAACTCGCGACTTTCGCACCCGAGGCTCCATCGGCTGCGACTCTTCGACTGCGGATCTTTCCGCTGCGTCCATACCATCATCACCCTCCAAGCCTGTTCATCTGCAACAACCATGTCCACACGAGAGATGCGCGAGCTCATTGAAGAGCTCCAGGGCGAGGAGGCCGAATCAGCATACCGCACAAACGATCCCGAGCTGATCTCCCACTCGAGGATAGTTTCGACTGCGGGATCTCCCTCAGCGACTTCGACGACCTCGAAACTCATATCGACAACCACGTCGACTCCGAGATCTGCGCCAACAACAACCTCGACTTCGAGGCTCATAACAACCTCGCCGACGCCGAGATGGGCATAGGCGACGAAGACGTCGACTGCGAGATCCGTCCAGACGAACCACTCGATGAACATACAGGCTCAGACATGAGCCTCGACGAAGATGTCGAGTCTATGACGGGACTCGAAAGTACATACATATGCCCTCGGGTCATACCCCAACAGGTCTATGTGGCCATCGCCGCAGAAACATCAGAAACTGCGGCCAGTCGCAGGCCTACAGAATTCCGTGCACAGTCACTATGCCGGACGGAGCCACAACCCTCACAATCACTGCTGAGATGGCAGCAAAAGCAGATAAAGTCATCAAGGAGTGCACAATGATGCCAGCAGACGCAACACAAGAAGAGATGTTGACCTTCCAGTACTTCAACTGGCAGGAGTCACTTCGACTGAAGCAGATAAGAGCCACACTCGAAGAACGCAAAAAGCAAGCTAGCTTGTCGAGTGTGCGCAGAAGACAGCTCTCCCTGAGCTCCACCGGGCGAGCAGACACAGGACGCAGATCAAGGTTGTCACACCTCTCGCCAGGCGAGAAGGCGGCACTCACCCGCAACTTAGGCAACTCCTTCATGACATACGACGAGGAAGGACTGCCGGTGCCCAAAACAGCAGCAGGTGCTCTCTACACCGCTGCAGCATACCTGGAGGCAATCAAGCCCCCAGCGGATGACCCCAATGCAAAACTACACCGCCAACAGATCAAATCACTCGCCTTAGCTGCAAAGGCCATACGCCAAGTTCCAAAACTCCAGGTGGGAGTCGAGACCGTGCCCTAGTCGACGCGCCTCGGGAAGAGCATAATCACAGTGGTCGTCGCCACCACTCGAAGGAAAGAAGCGGCTCGCGAAGGCGCAGGTCCAGGAGCAGATCACGCAGATCATACAGTAGCGACTCATACTCTGATCGAGAGCCTGAGCCACATGGAGCTCTGTGCTTCACTCGACGCGTCCGCGAGACACGGATGCCCAAAGGTTCAAACTCACATCTGAACAGCCCAAGTACACGGGTCGACAGGAACCTTCCGGGTGGCTGGAAGATTACAGGCTGGCTGTCGCGTGCCAGCGGGCACAACACTACAGCCATGCAGTACATACGACTCATGCTCGAAGGCACAGCCGCGACTGGCTCAAGGCCCTACCTCATCAAATACGACTCGTGGGATCACTTCCGCAGGGATTTCATCAAAAACTTCGAGCCTCTATGTGAGCGCCCAAAAACATTCGAGGAGCTGCGGGCCTGCGTTCAGCGTTCAGACGAAGCGTTGAGGTCATACATCAGACGATGGACTGAGATACGTAACTCAGTTGGAGTGGTTTCAGAAGATATGGCCATGGATGTTTTCGTCATGGGCCTCGCCAGGCGAGACCTCAAAGAAGCACTTGGCCGCCAAAAGCCAAAATCTGTAGCCCACCTCCTGCAGATCGCGACTGAGTGGGCAGATGGAGAGGATATGGCACGCACCACACGCGGGTCCTCACCCCGTGACAAACATGAGAATAGCAGTCGAAGCCATAGAGACTCGTACAGAGACGACCGAAGGCGCAAACGTTCAAAACGTCATTACGACGATGACAGACCCGAATTCATGGCGGCTGGGTTCTCCACACCCCGCAATGATCAGGACAGAAGCGACCGACGGTCGGAAGAGCGAGACAGTCGAGACGACGGCGAGACAGTCGAGATGATCGGCGAACAGTCGAGATGATCGACGCGATGGCCAACGCAGTGACAGCTACAAGAGGAAGGATTGGCGCAAGTCACGGGCACAATCTGAGCGATCATTCGAAGAAAAGATGGACGCTGATTGCAGATTCCACCTGTACAAGGGGGACGATGGAAAACTGCGGTCCAACCACTCGATGAGAAACTGCAGGGAGTTCGACCAAATGGCGACTGATTACGTAAATCGCAGAAAGGCAGCAGCCGCACAAGCACCTGCACCCGTGCCTCAGCCAAACAACGTGCCTGTTCTGATGGCACCACCTCCACCACCACAGCCTGCCCCAGGCGGAAATCTCGCGGGTGCCATACAGCCCGTGCCTCGGGTGGACGAACCACAGTACCCTCCGCCCCAAGGGCAGATGTACATGATACAGAAAGGTCGACCTTCCAACAGGGAGCAAAAGCTTCGCACTCGACAGGTAAACATGGCGGTCATGTCACCGCCTGCGGTGACAGAGTACTTGAAGGGATCCGATACTGCAATAAGCTTCAGCAAAGAGGACCACCCTCCATCGGTTGTTCGACCAGGGCACTCTGCTCTGGTACTCGACGCGCAAATTGGAGGCTACGCCATGTCCAAGGTCTTCATGGATGGTGGGAGCGGCATAAACATCATCTTCGCAGATACGCTCCGCAAAATGAACAGGTCAGTCGAAAACCTGCCAAGATCCTCAAATACCTTCCACGGTATCGTTCCAGGGAAAGCAATAAGCCCAGAGGGCACCATACAACTCGACGTAACGTTCGGGGACAAGCACCACTTCAGGACGAGTCGATTGAGTTCGAAGTGGTCGACTGGAAATCACAATACCATGCTATACTTGGACGCCCGACGTTCGCTCGATTCATGGCGGTGCCACATTATGCATACCTCCAGCTGAAGATGCCTGGACCAAAAGGAGTAATCACAGTCAAGGGGAACTTCCAAAAGTCTGACTCTTGCGACCGAGAATTCAGCAAAATCTCTGAGATGTTTGGCATGGAAGCAACACTCGCCGATCTAGCGGTCTCCAACGATCGAACACTTATGCCAGAGCACAAAAAGGTGCAGTCGACAGAGCATTCAGTGCCACCAACGACACAAGATCGCATCAGGTGCACCCGACTGACCCGACCAAGACAGTCAATGTCTCGTCGAGTCTGCCTATCGCATAGGAAAGCGCGCTCGTCGAATTCCTCCGTGAGAACTGGGATATATTTGCATGGTGTCCAGCAGACATGCCAGGTATTCCCAGGGAATTCGCCGAGCACTCTCTCCAGCTACTTCCAGGTGCTAAACCAGTCAAGCAAACAATGCGCCGCATATCCGGCCCAAAAAGAACTGCAGTCGAAGCCGAAGTCGACAGGCTACTCGCAGCAGGATTCATCAGAGAGATCAAGAAATCACAATGGGTGGCTAACCCCGTACTTGTAGAAAGAAGCATACAGACATCCTGCGGATGTGTGTGATTTTACAGCACTCAATAAGTGTTGTCCAAAGGATCACTTTCCACTACCTCGAATCGACCAGATCGTCGACTCCACCGCCGGGTGCGCTCGCTTATCCTTCCTGGATGCTTACTCGGGTTACCACCAGATAAGGATGAAGGAAGAGGATGAAGAAAAAACGGCGTTCATAACCCCACTCGGGGTCTACTGCTACACCACAATGCCTTTCGGGCTCAAAAACGCAGGCGCAACCTATCAGCGCATGATGCAAGATTGCCTCAAGAAGCAGATTGGGCGAAACGTCCAAGTCTATGTAGATGACATAGTCATCACCACAAGAGAAGAAAGCACGCTACTCGATGACTTGCGGGAGACATTCGCAAACCTCAAACGCTTCCACATCAAGCTCAACCCGAAGAAGTGCACTTCGGCGTGCCAGCCGGGCAACTCCTCGGGTATCTAGTCTCAGCTCGAGGAATCGAGGCGGACCCGGAGAAAATACAGGCCATCTTGACGATGCAAAGGCCTTCAAAGCTCACGACGTGCAAAAATTGGCGGGTCGAGTAGCAGCGCTCAGTCGATTCATCAGCAAGCTAGGCGAAAAAGCACTCCCGTTCTATCGACTGATGAAGAACAGATAAGTTCGAGTGGACCAGAAGCCGAAGCAGCCTTCACGGACCTCAAGCGAGTCCTCACAAGCCCTCCAATCCTCGTAGCACCAAAGGAACGTGAGCGACTATACTTATATGTCTCTGCAACTAACAGGGTGGCAAGCACCGTTCTAGTGGTCGAACGCATGGAGGAGGGGTGATACGTCTCCAACGTATCCATAATTTCTGCTGTTCCATGCTTATATTATACTATTTGCTACATGTTTTATATACACTTCATATCACTTTTATGCATTTTCTGGGACTAACCTATTAACAAGATGCCACAGTGCCAGTTCCCTGTTTTCTGCTGTTTTTGGTTTCAGAAAGTTACTTCTGGAAATATTCTCGGAATTGCACGAAACAAAAGGCCAAGTCCCTATTTTTCCAACACGTACACGGAGTCCGAAGGAGAGACGAAGAGCCACGAGGTGGCCAAACCACCTGGCGGCGCGGCCCCCACCTTCGCCCGCCAGCCTGTGGTTTGGGCCCCTCGGGGGTCCGCCGACATCGCCCCTTCGCCTATTTATTCCCCGAGACGTGAAAACCCTAAAACACCGAGCCTTTCATCCAGAACATATTCGCTGCCGCGCCGTCGTCAACCCTAACTCGGGGGGTTCTGAAGCTCTTCCCGGCACCCTGCCGGAGAGGGGAATCATCACCGGAGGGCTCTACATCGCCATGCCCGCCTCCGGAGTGATGCGTGAGTAGTTCATCCTTGGACTATGGGTCCATAGCAGTAGCTAGATGGTTGTCTTCTCCACTTGTGCCATCATGTTTAGATCTTGTGAGCTGCCTATCATGATCAAGATCATCTTATTGTAATGCTACATGTTGTGTTTGCTGGGATCTGACTTATATTGATACCTATGTGGAGCTGAATATTATATTATCATGTCTATGTCATTTGTGATCTTGCATGCTCTCCGTTACTTGTTGAAGCCTTGGCCAAGTGAATACTTGTGACTCCAAGAGGGGTATTTATGCATGATAGTTGGGTTCAACCTCTATTTAACCTGGGATAGTGACAGCAAGTTTTAAGGTTGTAGATGTGTTGTTCCACTAGGGGTAAAACAGCAATGCTTTATTCAAGGATGAATGTATTGTTTACATTACGCACATTACTTAATGCAATTGTCTGTTGCTTGCAACTTAATACTGGAAGGGGTACGGATGTTAACCGGAAGGTGGACTATTTAGGCATAGATGCATGCTGGATAGCGGTCTATGTACTTTGTCGTAATGCCCAAATGAATCTCATAGTAGACACCTCAACTCACACATGCATGTTATATGCACTTATCAATTGTCAATTGCCCAGCTGTAATTTGTTTACCCAGCATGTTAGTTATCTTATTGGAGAGACACCACTAGTGAACTGTGGACCCCGGTCCATTCTTTTACATCTGAAATACAATCTACTGCAATCATTGTTCTCTACTGTTTTATGCAAACAAACATCATCTTCCATATGATACGTTTAACCCTTTGTTTTCAGCAAACCGGTGAGATTGACAACCTCACTGTTAAGTTGGGGCAAAGTAATTTGATTGTGTTGTGCAGGTTCCACGTTGGCACCGGAATCCCTGGTGTTGCGCCGCACTACACTCCTTCACCAACACCTTCGAAGCAACCTCGTTTTCCTACTGGTTCGATTAAACCTTGGTTTCATACTGAGGGAAAACTTGCTGCTGCACTCATCATACCTTCCTCTTGGGGTTCCCAACTGACGTGTGACGTACAAGCATAGTTTCTGGTGCTGTTGCCGGGGAGATATTCCCTCGTCAATTTAGCGCTAGCAACACGTTTTCTGGCGCCGTTGCCGGGGAAGATCATCATCACCATCATTCATCTCTACTCGTAGGCGCAGCACGTTTTCTGGCGCCGTTGCCGGGGAAAACCGAATTGCTTCTGCAAGGGGAGTCTCTCACACCCAATCTCTTTACTTTGTTATTTGTCTTGCTTAGTTTATTTTTATTTAGTCTTGTTTGCTCTCTTTATCAAAAACACAAAAAAATTAGTTACTTGTTTAATTCAGTTTGATTTTGTTTTTCAAAATGAATGCTCCTGAAGTTGAAGTTCGTTCTTTTAGGCAACTAGGAGGTGAAAATTTGAAAGATGCTTGGTATAGAATTAGTGATGCTCATCATAGATGTACTAAGAAACACTCTACCACTATCCTCCTTAGGAACTTTTATGTTGGTATCTCTAGTTGGTATAGGTATGTTCTAGACACTCTTACAGGTGGAAATTTCTTGGGTACTCCTGCTTTAGAAGCCTGTAATATTATTGAAAGTTTGGTAGGAACACCACCCACTAAAGATATTAAAATTGAGATCACCTTGGAGGATGTTATAAATAAGTTAGACTCTATGGAGAATTTTTTTCCAAATTTTCTTGATTGTATTGGTAAGACTAATGAATCAATAGCCACCATCAATGAAAGAATCACTGTTCTTGAGGATAATAATATCCATGACACCCAAAATCATAGAATTGATGAGTTAGAGGAAGCTATTGAAACCTTAAGTTCAACCTTTACTTCTCTTAAGTCTAAAAAGGAGAAAGTTTATGTGGGTAGAGAGCAAAAGTTTATGTATGTTCCTAAAGTGCCAAAACCAAAGACTCATTATGAGCTTAAAATTGATAAAACTTTTAGTACGGTTAAAGGTAATGAAACACCTCCAGGAACATCTAAGATACCCATTGTTACAAGCTGTGTGTTGGAAGAAGCTTTTGATGATTTGAATGATTTGCCACTTGACAACACTTGATTTTCACTTTCTGCGCCTAGCTGAAAGGCGTTAAAGAAAAGCGCTTATGGGAGACAACCCATCGTTTTTATTTGCTGTTATTTTTGTTTTCTTTGAGTCAAGGAGTTTTGTTACTTCTGTAGCAACTCCTTTGTATCTTTATTTTATCGCAATGTTGTGCCAAGTAAAGTTCTATATTGAAAGTTGATGCAAGATTTGGATTTCTGCGCAGTGACAGATTTTTAGCTGTCACGGATTTGAGCTTATCTCCCTGTAGAAAATTCAAAAAATTCTGAAAAAATCACGCATATTCCTGAGATATGTACGCAACTTTCATTATTTTAGGCCAGATCCATCTGAGCAACTTAAGTGCCTCGAAAAAATTCGTCATTCCAGACTGTTCTGTTTTTGACAGATTCTGCCTTTTGTTTTGCATTCGCTCTTTTACTGTGTTTGTGTGGATTTCTTTGCTCCACAAAGCATTGGTGGCTGTAGCTAATGTCCAGAAGCTTTGGGATTGATTGTATCATTACAGAATATGAGAATTTTTGATTATGCACTAACCCTCTAATGAGAACTGTCTTGAGTTTGGTGTGAAGGAAGTTTTCAAGGATCAAGCGAGAAGGGTGATATTATGTGATCAAGAAGAGTGAAAAGCCTAAGCTTGGGGATGCCCCCGTGGTTCATCCCAACCATATTCAGAGAGACTCAAGCGTCTAAGCTTGGGGATGCCCAAGGCATCCCCTTCTTCATCAACAAACTTATCAGGTCATCTCTAGTGAAACTATATTTTAATTCTTTCACATCTTATGCGCTTTACTTGGAGCGTCTGTGTGTTTTTATTTTTGTTTTTGTTTGAATAAATTCGGATCCTAGCAATCCTTGTGTGGGAGAGAGACACGCTCCGCTTTTTCATGTGAATACTCATGTTCTTCACTTATATTTGTTGAGTATTCTTAACTAGCTACTGCAGTGCTTTTAGCTCCTGTTTTTCATGCATCTCTTCGAGCTGTTAGCACTTGTTTATAAATACTCTCTTGCTGCATTATATTATCATTTGGAGAGTTTATGTTTAAATAAATTGATTGGTGTTTGTTTGGAAGAAAGAAAATGCTACATGTAGTAGTTGGTATTGGAAAAGACATATGCATTCTTGTAGATCATTGTCTTGTTTCGATTTGATGCTTTGCAATTGTTTTGAGCTCTCAAGTAGATCATGTTTAAGCTCTTGCATCATGTAGTTAAAGCCTAGTAGTGGAGAACTACCGTAGAGCTTGTTGAGACTTGGGATGCATATTTGTTCTCTCTAAGGTCTAGATATTTTCTGGTAAAATGTTTGAGCAACAAGGAAGACAGTGTAGAGTCTTATAATACTTGCAATATGTTTTTATGTGATTCTTGCTGTACCGGTTTATACTTGTGTTTGCTTCAAACAACCTTGCTAGCCTAAACTCTGTACTGAGAGGGAATGCTTCTCGTGCATCCAAAACTTGAGCCAAAACCCATGCCATTTGTGTCCACCATACCTACCTACTATGTGGTATTTCCTGCCATTCCAAGTAAATATTTCATGTGCTACCTTTAAACTATTCAAAACTTTATTACTCCTTATTTGTGTCAATGTTTTATAGCTCATGAGGAAGTATGTGGTGTTTTATCTTTCAATCTTGTCATTTACTTCTGACAGACTTTCACCAATGGACTAGTGGCATATACATCCGCTTATCCAATAATTTGCAAAAAGAGCTGGCAACGGGGTGCCCAGCCCCAATTAATTACAACTTTCATTAATAATTCTCTTCACATGTTTTGCCCTGATTTATCAGTAAGCAACTTAATTTTGCAAATAGACACTCCTCCATGGTATGTGAATGTTGGAAGGCACCCGAGGATTCGGTTAGCCATGGCTTGTGTAAGCAAAAGGTTGGGAGGAGTGTCATCTATAAAGAAACTAAAATACATGTGTAAACAAAAGAGAAGAGGGATGATCTACCTTGCTGGTAGAGATAACGTCCTTCATGGGAGCCGCTCTTGAAAGTCTGGTTGACAAGGGGGTTAGAGTGCCCACTACCATTCGTTGACAACAACAAACACCTCTCAAATACTTATTTTGTGCTCTCTATATGCTTTCGAAAACTTAAAAAGCTCTAGCACATGATTTAATCCCTGCTTCCCTCTGCGAAGGGCCTATCTTTTACTTTATGTTGAGTCAGTTTACCTACTCCTTTCTATCTTAGAAGCAAACACTTGTGTCAACTTTGTGTGCATTGATTCTTACATGTTTACTTATTGCACTTGTTATATTGCTTTATGTTGACAACTATCCATGAGATATACATGTTACAAGTTGAAAGCAAATGCTGAAACTTAATCATCCTTTGTGTTGCTTCAATGCCTTTTACTTTGAATCTATTGCTTTATGAGTTACCTCTTATGCAAAACTTTTTGATGCTTGTCTTGAAAGTACTATTCATGAAAAGTTTTTGCTTATATGATTCATTGTTTACTCTTTATCTATTTGTTAGCAAACTATAGATCATTGCTTTGAGTCACTTCATTCATGACATGAGCCTTGCAATATATTGATCAAGATTGTGTGAAAGCATGTCTCCTCAGAAATTATTTGTTGTTATCGTTTTACCTACTCGAGGACGAGTAGAACTAAGCTTGGGGATGCTTGATACGTCTCCAACGTATCCATAATTTCTGCTGTTCCATGCTTATATTATACCATTTGCTACATGTTTTATATACACTTCATATCACTTTTATGCATTTTCTGGGACTAACCTATTAACAAGATGCCACAGTGCCAGTTCCCTGTTTTCTGCTGTTTTTGGTTTCAGAAAGTTACTTCTGGAAATATTCTCGGAATTGCACGAAACAAAAGGCCAAGTCCCTATTTTTCCACACGTACACGGAGTCCGAAGGAGAGACGAAGAGCCACGAGGTGGCCAAACCACCTGGCGGCGGCCCACGCGCGCCAGCCTGTGGTTTGGGCCCCTCGGGGGTCCGCCGACATCGCCCCTTCGCCTATTTATTCCCCGAGACGTGAAAACCCTAAAACACCGAGCCTTTCATCCAGAACATATTCGCTGCCGCCGCCGTCGTCAACCCTAACTCGGGGGGTTCTGAAGCTCTTCCCGGCACCCTGCCGGAGAGGGGAATCATCACCGGAGGGCTCTACATCGCCATGCCCGCCTCCGGAGTGATGCGTGAGTAGTTCATCCTTGGACTATGGGTCCATAGCAGTAGCTAGATGGTTGTCTTCTCCACTTGTGCCATCATGTTTAGATCTTGTGAGCTGCCTATCATGATCAAGATCATCTTATTGTAATGCTACATGTTGTGTTTGCTGGGATCTGACTTATATTGATACCTATGTGGAGCTGAATATTATATTATCATGTCTATGTCATTTGTGATCTTGCATGCTCTCCGTTACTTGTTGAAGCCTTGGCCAAGTGAATACTTGTAACTCCAAGAGGGGGTATTTATGCATGATAGTTGGGTTCAACCTCTATTTAACCTGGGATAGTGACAGCAAGTTCTAAGGTTGTAGATGTGTTGTTGCCACTAGGGGTAAAACAGCAATGCTTTATTCAAGGATGAATGTATTGTTTACATTACGCACATTACTTAATGCAATTGTCTGTTGCTTGCAACTTAATACTGGAAGGGGTACGGATGTTAACCGGAAAGTGGACTATTTAGGCATAGATGCATGCTGGATAGCGGTCTATGTACTTTGTCGTAATGCCCAAATGAATCTCATAGTAGACACCAACTCACACATGCATGTTATATGCACTTATCAATTGTCAATTGCCCAGCTGTAATTTGTTTACCCAGCATGTTAGTTATCTTATTGGAGAGACACCACTAGTGAACTGTGGACCCCGGTCCATTCTTTTACATCTGAAATACAATCTACTGCAATCATTGTTCTCTACTGTTTTATGCAAACAAACATCATCTTCCATTCGATACGTTTAACCCTTTGTTTTCAGCAAGCCGGTGAGATTGACAACCTCACTGTTAAGTTGGGGCAAAGTAATTTGATTGTGTTGTGCAGGTTCCACGTTGGCACCGGAATCCCTGGTGTTGCGCCGCACTACACTCCTTCACCAACACCTTCGAAGCAAACCTCGTTTTCCTACTGGTTCGATTAAACCTTGGTTTCATACTGAGGGAAAACTTGCTGCTGCACTCATCATACCTTCCTCTTGGGGTTCCCAACTGACGTGTGACGTACAAGCATAGTTTCTGGTGCTGTTGCCGGGGAGATATTCCCTCGTCAATTTAGCGCTAGCAAGGGGCACGCGCAAAGCATACAACGTCCAGTCTATTACTTGAGTGAAGTACTCTCCACATCAAATCAGCGGTACCCGCATTATCAGAAACTGGCATATGCCGTGTTCATATCCTCAAGGAAGCTGACGCATTACTTCTCCGAGCACCGATCACTGTAATCAGTACTTCAGGGATCGGGGACATCCTCACAAACCCCAATGCAACTGGGCGAGTAGCAAAATGGCTCATCGAGCTAGCTCCAAGAGATATTAAGTATGATTACCCGAAGGCCATCAAAGCACAAGTTTTACCCGACTTCCACACCGAGTGGATTGAAGCTCAGCTCCCAGGAGCACCAGATGTGTCCAATTCTTGGACCATGTACTTCGATGGCTCGTAGAAAAATGAAGGCGCAGGCGCAGGTGTCATCCTCATATCACCAAAGGGCGACAAGCTCCGCTACATCCTGCAAATGGGATTCGAGTTCCCATCCAATAACGAGGCAGAATACGAAGCTCTGATACATGGCATGAGGATGGCCAAAGCCCTCGGGTGCACTCGACTGATGATCTACGGCGACTCGAATCTGGTGGTGCAGCAAACAATGAAGGCTTGTGACGCAATCGCAGATAACATGATCGCCTACCGTGACTTGTACAACATCATGGAGGGCAGCTTCGAAGGCTGCGAGTTACGGCACATAGGGCGTGAAAGCAATGAAGAAGCGGATAAGTTAGCCAACATTGGCGCGACCAAAGCTCCAGTGCCACCTGGTGTCTTTTTCGAGCGCATAGAGCATAGATCAATCAAAAAGAAGCGAGAACTCCTGCAACAGCCGCACCAGCCAAGAGCAAAGCACCAGCACAGAGGACCCACCAGTCGAGGTACTCCTCATCGAGCCAACTTGGACTCAACCTTTCCTCGCATACATACTCCGCGGCGAGGTACCCGAAGACTTCACAGAGTCAAGACGCGTCACTCGACGATCTAAAGCATACACTGTCATCAACGGTGAACTTTACAAACGCAGCATATCAGGTATGTTCCAGCGTTGCATAGCATTTGAAGATGGCCAAGCCATCCTTCGTGATATTCATGCAGGAACTTGCGGGCATCACGCCAGCAGTCGATCACTCGTAGCCAAAGCCTTTCGCGCAGGCTTCTACTGGCCCACAGCACTCAAAGACGCGGAGGACATAGTCAAAAGGTGCATCGGCTGCCAAAAATTTGCCACAAAGCCGCACGCACCCGCATCGGCGTTGAAGACAATACCATTGGCCTGGCCTTTGCCCAGTGGGGGCTCGATATGGTTGGGCCACTCAAAAAATCCTCCCATGGAGGGCATACTCACCTTCTGGTGGCGGTCGACAAGTTCACCAAGTGGATTGAAGCAGTACCCATCACAAGTTCGACTGCCACTACAGCAGTCAATTTCATAAAATCCATCATATATCGCTTTGGTGTGCCAAGTAGCATCATCACGGACAACGGTACAAACTTCACGGCTGAGGAGTTCAAATCCTTCTGCAAAGAGCAAGATATCACGCTCAATTATGCATCTGTGGCGCACCCGCAATCAAACGGCCAAGTCGAAAAGGCCAATGGGCTTGTGACAAGTGGGATCAAGAAGCGCCTCCTGGTGCCACTCAAAAGGGCTGCGGGTGCTTGGGTAGAAGAGCTTCCGTCTGTGCTATGGAGCCTACGCACAACACCCAATGCCTCAACGCAATTCACTCCATTCTTCATGGTCTACGGCGCAGAGGCAATTCTGCCATCAGACGTAAGGTTCAACGCACCAAGAGTCGAAGCATACAATGAAGAAGATGCAGACGAGGCACTCGAAGACGCAGTCGACTTGCTAGAAGAGCGCGTAACACGGCGCTCGCACGCACAGCTATTTATCAGCAGGACCTCCGCAACTATCACAGCCGTCGACTGCGTACCAGGTCCTTCGAGGTTGGCGACCTGGTACTTCGACTGAAGCAAAAGAAGGTGCATAAACTCGCTTCTCCATGGGAAGGACCTTTATCATCACCGAGGTGGTTGGTGGTGGAGCATATAGACTGAAGCACGCGAAGACAGGAGAACTCTCGCATAATCCTTGGAACGTTGCGCAGCTGCGCCGTTTCTATGCTTAGATTGATCAGTCGAACAATGTAATAGGCACATATGTCGGATAGCTGCAGGTTTCAGACGCGCTCTTTTCCTTACCAGGGTACCTAAGGGGACTGGAAGGTTTTTAATGAGGCGGCCTGCAGCTTAACATTCAAAAAAGGAATATAATTCATGATTCCTCATATTTCTCTGCTTACTACTCGCATAAATTGATTTCACAAAATTAGCCTCACCCGAGCACTCGGGGGCTGCGCTATCTCAAAAAGCATGTGTTTCCGCTTGTTCACAACATAATACCCCGCCGCACTCGAATACTCGGGGGCTGGGTCATAAAAACATACATAAACACAAAATGGCTTAACCCACTCAATTATTCGAGGGTTGAGCCTAGAAGCATCAAGTGAAGCTTCAAGTATTGCAAAAATTCATAACCGCACATAAATAGTCATGGACTGTGCAGCTTATGTTTGATACTCTAAATATTTCTATCAAGTTCACTCAAAATACACGGGGGCTGGATAGTCCTAATTTTACAGCATGTTGCTTCATACACCCCGCTCAACAGGCTCGGGGGCTGCATACGTGTAAACAAATAATGTACAATAATCACAAGTGTTGCGTTTTACACTTTGGAGTTACTTCCCATACACATAACCTACTCAACAGGTTCTTCCTTGGGTTCGGTCCATTTTTCCTCCTCCTTCAGCACACGATGGATTAGGACCAGTGCGTCCACTCGTGTCTCTTGGTAGTGCTCCTCCATCGGCACAGGACCACCACCTGGTAAGGGTGCGGGTCCCATCGCAATCTTTTTCAAATCAAGGTGCGGAAGGTGCGATCGCACAAAAGCAAGAGCAACGTTAGCCGCTAATCAGTTGCTCACGCACAAACTTCTTGATCGCCTTGCCTTTTCGAAATTTCTTCAGCAAAGCCACAAGGCCCTGTGGTTGCTCATTCAAAGGAAACAAAGCTTGTGGACTCGAAATAAAGCCAGCCTGCAAGTCTCCAGTCGAATGGCTGTGCGCCAAGCACGGTCTAGAAGCCTTACCAAAATGGCACTCTTCTCCCTGTCTGACCAGAAGGGGTGGGCGGAGTACTCAGTGCTACTGCATGACCATCGAGTCGATCCTGAATTCGTGCCTCCTCCTTTATTGGGTCAGAACAAACACCTGCGCAAAAGCAAAGGGCTCATCATCGCCCAGTCGAGTCACCTTGCTAAGAAGAGATCTCGATGATTCAAAAATGTCTTACATTCGAGTTGCAGATTTATTCTCTCCAACTCCTCAAGCAAAAAGGCTTCACGCTCTGTAGTTGAGGATGACCTCGACTGCAACTCAGCATACGCATTTGCGTTTCCTTCAGCTCGCAAGTAACTTCGGAAAGCTTTTGATGAAGAAAGTCCATAATTTTCTGGTCATTAACGCTTCGTGACTTCGAAGAACCCCCACAACAGGGCCAGTCGATGGTTTAGAAGCTCGGTTCTACAGTCAGAATAATTCAACGCATAAGGGAGCATAAATGAATTCAAACAAAAGGCTCGGGGGCTGCGCCTCCCGATCACTGAAGTTCATGTTTCATAATAAGACAGATACGATGTCTGATAATTTACATATAGCAAAAGCAAAGTGACGCAATTCCTAGACCTAGTCAAACAAAGGGGTCACTGACTAAGTCGTCGACTTCTTGGAGGAAGTTTTCTTCGCCTGGACCTTGGCTGCCCTTTCTTCAACAGTTGTTACCAGCTGTTGGGCATATGTTTTGGCGGCTTCCATCCAAGTGCCGAGCCCGACGGTTTTGCCATCAGGACCCCGTGGAAACTTCTTTGTGGCTGTGTCAAAATCTGCCTCGACTCCGTGCGCGAGCAACATGAGAAAAGTAGTCTGAGCACCACTTACCATTTGCTCGCGACTGAAGTCAGCAACGGCAGTCCCTTCAGGCTTGAATAGATCAACCAGCTCTGCAAAGGAAGATGGTAGCTCCTCGCCGGGGAAGAAGCTGCCATGAAGGGCACCTAGGGCACTCGCCGCCTGCGTTAGCATCTCCCCTGCTCTGCTACTGGTGGCCTCCGAGACAGCCACACTTTCATCAAGTGAAGTGCCAAGGCTCTGCTTGCCAGTAGCAGTTGGGCCATCCATCACGCCTAGCATAAGGGTAAAATAATCAGCACCATGTATCATAAACCTCAAACATCTAAGGAGCAGAGCAAAAATTCTTACCAGTTAAGCTGGTGCTGGCGGCAGAGAGTCGACCAATCGCCGACTCCTCTCTAACTTCGGCTGTTTTCAGCCTCTTCTCCAGATCAGCCACTCGACGGGTGGCGTTGTTCAAATTTTCTGCCGCTTCAGTGGCGGCCTCTACAAAAACAGATGCACATGATTAGTAGGCTGTAGAGAAATCACTCTCAACAAGTGGTGATAGCATAAAAAGATACGCACTCTTTGCAACTTCGAGTTGCTGCTGCAGGGTGCGGCTTCAGTCTCCTTGTGCACATACTGGGCACCAGCCTTCAGCAACTCTCGCACAAACGCCTAAGTACACGACATGGGCAAATTCACAACTCAATAACTGACTTTGGCAAGCGCAAACTTACGTGTTCCAAGAAGGAAGAAGTCGACGCAGGGACACCTGCAGCTGCAGCTCCACTCTCAGTTGCTGCAACCTCCGGCTGGGGTGGCTGTAGCGGCAGGAGTCGCCGGGGTAGGCGGCTGCTCTGGTGGCAGCGTCCGTGCGGTGGACGCTGCGCTGCTCTTCTCCGCCGTAGGTGGCGGAGGCATATCCTCATCAGAGGAAACACTGTTTCACACATTATAAGTATACAAGGTGATATTATTCATAACATGACAAAGAAAGTGCACATAGTACTTACTCTTCAGTGAGGTCGCACAATCGACCAGGCGCAAGCACACCCATGCTCGGGCGCGATTTCTTCGGTGGTCGAGGAGGAAGCGAGCGAATCGGAGGAATTTCGAGTGGCGCCGTCATCGACTCCATCTTGTCTTCCTCCTTTTCCTCGAGTCAGCTGTATCCTCCTCGTCGCGTGACCGCTTTTGCTTGCCCTGCACCTCAGCATCGCCCTCATCGGCTTCTGGCGTGTGTGCGGTGGCGAGTGAAGCCATCTCATCATCAGAATCTACCTCGAGTGGCTCATTGTCTGGGACTGGGCCGCTCTCTGGCAGGGGAGGCATCGACTCAAACATCTTGTGACCCTGCACACATAAACAACAAAGATTCAACATCACACATGCATAACATATCAACTGAGATGTAGTATCAATTGTTACCTCTGGCAGAGGGTTGCTGGTCTCATAAGGAGGACAGGCGAGTTCATCTCGCAGGGATCTTCATCGGTAAGCTTGGTAAGGCTCCTTACCAACTTCTCCGCTTCCGCATCAGATAGCTCCACTGAGCGTGAGCGGGTTGGATCAGAAGCCCCACCATATGCCCACAAAGCGTGCACTCGGGCTCGGAGAGGCTGCACTCGCCTCTTGGCCATAATGGCTAGCAGATGGATCCCTGTGACCTCTCGACCAGCAGTGGTCTGAAGCTTCAGCACCTTCTCTGTTGGGGATATACCTACTAGGGGTATCACCAGCATGGATCAATCCGGCTAGTCCAGGGTGGCCCGCAGTGGTGGTGAAGGCTTTGCCTACCGGGCGGCCCAGATAGCTGACGACCAAGGAAGGCGGATGCTGGCAAGGAGGAGGCCCAAGACTGAAGCCCACGAAGCCACTAAGACCAAGATGGAAGGCGGCATACTTGCCGGCTAGGCTTAGGACTCCGTATACTTGCTGGATACGTAATCACCTTGTAACCCTAGGTCCAGCCGCCTATATAAGCTGGACCTCGGGACGCCTTTAGGGCAACCAATCCATATTCTCTCAGACATCCAACTCATTGTAGCCTGTTCACGGCGATATTGCCTTATAGTGAATTATAGCAGCACGTAGGGCACCGCCACCGCCGTGGTGCCTGAAGCTGGGTAAACCGCCGTGTGTACAATCCCGACCTTGACGACGTCCACCTTCTTGCCCTACGTTCACCCTCGGCTAGCAGGACCCCGTCTCCTATCCAAGATGCCGATACGACGACAGTTGGCGCCCACCGTGGGGCCTAAGGCGTCAGGCGTCACGTTCCAGGCGGGAACTCTTGGCGGCATCGGCGAAACAATCGCCGTCGGCCGCGCTGTTCGCTACGGCGACAACCACTACATCAGCTGCGACGAGTCCTACATCCCGCTGACGACTACATTGTCGGATACGGAGTTGTGCCGTTTGGCGGCGTCGATGTGTTCATCGGCTACACTTCTGAGGCGTATGGGTTGCCGCGAATTTATTCGCCATCCCACCCGCCCTACAATCAAGACGGATCTGAGTTTGCCTCCTCTGAGGAGTCCGCAGATTCAGATCTACACTTTGTCGGCATGACAGGACTGGGATCAGACTCCCAGCCCAACAGTCAAGATCCCGAATCTATTCTTCCTGCGCTTCAGGATGATGCGATGTCGGATGCCGGATCCAGATCTACCGTTCACGTCAACGTAGATTCTGATTCCGAAGAAGATTCTGCCAGCATGTTTGAGCAGCGGGTCAAGCAGTGTTTTGTTACACCTGATCCTCCGCCTCCTGAGGGGGCTACGGACTCTTTCGTCAACATGCAGCAGGTTTTTGTGGCGGATGTCACCGGTGCAGCCTCAGAGAAGGCGGCAACTGACGCCGCCAACCTGGGGACCCCGGCAACCGATCCACTGTTTCCAGAGCCTCCTGGGGCTCCAAAGAAGAAAATTCTGGAGAAGGGCGAGCCCAGCAAGATAGGAAGCATGGCGGCTCTGGCGGAAGTTCTTCACACGCCGGTAAACGACAAAACCAATCCGGCTGATTTGGAGAAACTTCGGAACACCTTGGTGGAGCAAACTGAGTACCTGAAAAGCAAGCAAGCAGAGGTCCAGAGCCTCCTCGACGAAGCCAAGGAGGAAAACGCCAAGATAACCGCCAAGTGCGACCCCAAGCGCAATCTCTTCACCACCACCCCATTGCCCAAGCCGGCAGAACAAGTGGCGGAGAAGAAAGGTAGGAAAGGCAGGGATCATGACACCTTCAAATCCCCTGCCCAAAAGCTTGGCTTCGAGTGGGCTACAGCGCCGCAGCGTAAGGACAAGAACGGGGACGTCATTCTCGCAACCCCTGTCCTCAACACTACAACGTTGCTGTCTTGGGGCTGCCAACTTTATGCCAGACAATCACACATGCCGGCTCAAGAGCTTAAAACAATACCCATCACATGGCCTTTCGCAGTCTGGGGCTTGGACATGGTTGGCCGTTTAAAACGGCACCTGGTGGCTACACACATTTACTTGTGGCTGTAGACAAGTTCACCAAATGGGTTGAAGCTAAGCCTATCAAAAAGCTAGACGGCGCCACAGCCGCAAACTTTCTGTGGGGAATAATCTCTCGGTTCGGGGTGCCTCATAGCATTATCACCGACAACGGCACTAACTTGTCGCAAGGCGAAGTCGAGGAATACTGTTATAAGCATGGTATCCGCCTAGATCTAGCCTCAGTAGCGCATCCGCAGGCAAACGGTCAAGTAGAGCGTACAAATGGTTTAGTTCTACAAGGAATCAAACCACGTCTCGAAGTACCATTGCACAGAGCGGCTGGGGCTTGGGTGGATGAATTGCAGTCTGTCCTTTGGAGTTTACGCACAACTCCAAACAGATCAACCAAGTTTACTCCTTTCTTCTTAGTCTATGGCGCAGAAGCAGTGTTGCCAACCGACATGATGTACGATTCTCCCAGAATTCAAGCCTACGTCCAGGAAGACGCAGAAGATGCAAGACAGGATGGCCTTGACCTACTTGATGAAGAACGAGATGTTGCCCTTGCACGATCCGCCATCTATCAGCAAAGTTTGAGGCGTTATCACAGCAGAAGGGTGAGGCAACGAAGTTTTAGAGTTGGTGACCTGGTTCTCCGCCTAATCCAAGATAGAAGGGCTTGCATAAGTTATCCCCGCCTTGGGAAGGACCTTTTGTGGTCAGTAAGGTGTTGCTCAATGGTTCTTATTACTTGGTCGACGCACGAGACGGATACAAGAAGAAGCGAGGTCGCAAGCGCAAAAGGAAGGTTGACGACAAGTACGAAGAAACCAAGCGACCTGGAACATTGAGCAGCTACGTCCTTTTTACACTTAGCAATTTCCACATTGTAATAAGTACTATATGATTATGAAATAAAAGTCTGTGGTTTGCTCATTCAGTTTTGGGATCATGCCATCTTTTGTCTTTTCTCGCAATCATATATCTGTTGTCATAAAAGTTACCAAACAAAATAAGTTTTGCTCCGTGCTAAGGTCCAAACTTTTTGACATTTGCCGTCTGCCGGCTAAAAACGCAAACAATCTTTGCACCGCCTAATATGCTTATCTGTCTGTTTGTGTGTGGGTCGCCTAGTAGTATGTCGTTGGCACCAACATGCTGGCTTTGGTCTCTGAGTCTAAATTAGTTGGTATTGCACCTGGTTGGCTCAGCTAAAGTAACTAAGATGAGGTTCCGCCAACATATGAAAAAGCTAAACATGCAGGCGAGATACATATTAAGGCGGGCCACTTAATAAGCCTACCGCCAAGTGTAGCATAAAAGTTGGCCCATAAATATTTACAACCCAAAATAAAGTTTTATGCGTTAACAGATTAACGCAGTGTTTTGTGCTGCCTTTGCAGGAGGAGTCTAAGGGATTGCCGCCTTGGTAGAGCTGGTGGAGAGATCCTGGGGGCTGACGCCGGCATTCTTGGGGCTGGCTCCGCCATCCTTGGGGCTGCGCTTGTCGGCTCCGGCTTCGCCTTCTTCGCCTCGGGAAGCTTCAGGATCCGCCAAGGAGGGATCGGCTACGGCAACATGCGGGTCCGGGTGTTCCTTGTAGAACTTGCGGATGTCAACCATGTTGGCAACCCGGGTCGCATAGCCGCGAACAGACCGCAGCACGTCCTGCATCACGATGGCTTGGTTGTTTTCGTCTTCGGTGGGGAAGTACTCGGTGACTTGATGAATATCAGCCTCCGGGTACCACGCCGCCGTCATTGCCAATGCCAACTTGGCGCCGCCTCGTGCTGCTGAGCGTAGCGTGTTGTCGTGTTCAGCTGCCGCCTTCTCCAGCAGGTCCGGCAGAGCATCGAAGATGACGGGATCGCCGTCTTCCCCAGGGTAGAACTTGGCGGCAAATGCTTTGCCTGCGCCGACAATCTGGTTGACGATTTCGCCAACTTTCAAGATTCGGGCAAGGCGCGGCGTTGTAGCCAGGTCATCTCCCAAGCTAGCCGGCACTGCACAAACACAAAGTTACACACTGCAGCTTCAAGTTTCAAGAAAGCAAGGTGACAAAATGAAGGATTGGAGGCATACCCAAGACATGGTCGTGGATGGCGTTGACCTCATCCAGATGGTTCTCAAGCGTTTCTTGAGCTAGCTGGACCGCCTTTGACAGTTGGTCCTGCTGCTCCTTGGCGTTCTTGTTCACCTGGTCAAGGTTGTTGCTCATGGCCTCAAGTTGTCCAGTCAACTTGCTAACTTCGGCAGCATGGGCCAACGCACGCTCATCCAGCTCCTTGGCGTGATCCGCCTTCAGTTTGGTCACCAGCCCGGCAAGATCTGCAGCTTCGTTCATCAAAGCTTGCATGTCAGTGGAGTTCTTGAGAATATCTTGCGCAGTGTTTATAATTCTACAAATAAAAAGAAAAGACGACTAAAATACTTGTCGGAAAAGAAAAGAAGTCGGACGAAAAGAAGGCAAAGAAAGCTTTGTCACCTTCATCCTTCTTGCGAGCTTCTTCCAAGCTCGCAATTTGGGCGTTCTTCAACTCCACGTCCTGCTGCAGTTCCTGGCATTCCTTCTTCTTCTCTTGAGCACGAAATAGCTCAAGATTGGAAGCAAGAACGGCCTGCATGCACGAAAACAACATTATGGTTAGCACTATTTAGTCAACGAGACCACTTTGCCGGCTAAATTTTTCAGCCGCCAAAGTGCTCGGGGGCTGGGACCATAGGCTATTTTACCTCAAGTTGTCCGTGCAGGGTGTCGTGGAGTTCGTCCATGTGCGCGTACCAGTTGCGGGTACCGTCACGCATGGTCTTCAGTGTTTGCCGGGGGTCTTGCAACCCTTTGCCAGATTGGGAGCCAGGATGGGAGGACGATCCGCCTTGTTCGGCCGCCATCTGGTCATCCATCTCCTGCTTCATGGCAATAAATCGAGCGGCATCACTAGCCGAAGCTTCAGCCGTCTTGGAAAAAGTGATGCCGGCAACTGATTTCTTGCCCGCCATCTTCTCGTAGCCGCCTCTGCGGTACCGGCAGCTGTGTACGTTCCCTGGCATACAACCACGGGAACGCCAACTGTGGGCGTTGTCGGCGCAGGCTGGAGAAGAGCGTGGTGGCTTGCCCCTGCCGGCAGCAATCTTCAAGTTGGAGCGGAGCTTGGGCATGGCAGGCTTGCCCCTGTAAGCAGAAACATGCAAGTTTGTCAGCACAAACATATCAAAATAGCTAAGTCAGGGAAAGCCAAAGTTTGCTTACCGCTTGAAGGGGACATTCCCCACGGTCTCATCCTCTGCATCGACAGAGGTGGCCGCCTTCTTCCTCTTCTCCAAATCCTTGGTGGAGGAGCTCAGCTTGCGCTTCTTCGATTTGCTGGCACCTGTATCGTACCAGTTTGGAGCCAACTCTTCCTCCCCAAGGTTTGCAGCTGAAAAGGAAACAAGACAATATTAATCCAGTACCTAGTGGGCAAGGATGTTAGTGAAATAACAAAGTAGCTTTGACTTACCGCTGGGGCTGGGTTGTCATGGGTGAACATGGCGACGCCTTCAGCCGCCTTCACCGACAGAGGCTTGATAAGCTCTCTAAGCCGGTATTCTAAGGCATCCTGATCAAGGGTGCTGTTGCCGGCGTCATCCGCCTTGTACTCGCACATCTTCAGTGGGCGATGGCGGAGTGGCATATCTTCCTCGACACCCAGCAGATGACGGTGTCAACTCCGTCAAGTCGTGGAGCCAACATCGTCTTCGTCAAGAACTCGATCCGCCTAACGGCAATTCGAAGTTCCGCCGCAAGCTGCTGAGCGGCACCTTTGCCGTCCAACAGGCCTTGTGGGTTGGCGGACCGTTGACGAAGGCGGCATCCCTTGTGTGCTGCCAGGTGTCGGGATGTCCTTGCAGTAGAAGAAAGTGCTGGTCCAGTGCTTCACCGACTCGATGTATGGTATTTTTGGGTACCAGTCGGGTTGGCGGCAGTTGAACGTGACACTACCGCAGGTTGCTAGGTGGCCGCCTGGTATGGTTTGCCGGCGGCACAGGAAGCAGTACTTGAATAGCTCTATGGACGCAGCTATGCCTAAGTACCCTTCGCACAAAGCCTGGAAGCCGGCTAGCACTAGAATACTATTGGGCGCTATGTTGTGTGGCTGCAGCCCATAAAAACTAAGCACCGCCAAGAAGAAGGCGGAAAGCGGCAGAGACATACCGCGAAGGCTGTGCGACGCCAACATGACGCGCTCGCCGTCTTGGGGGTCAGGCACCGCCTCGTCGCCTGGAACCTCCAGGAGCATTCCGTCTTTGGCGGAATGTATCCGCCTTCCTCCAGCTCCTTCAGGTATGCTGACGTCATAACTGACGGCAGCCAGTACCTGGAACCCAGGTCTCCAGCCTCTTCCTCTTCCTCGGCGTCGTCATCATCGTCGGCGGCAGATTCCGCCGCAGCCTCAGAGCTGGTCGCCGCGAGGGATGGGAGGGGAAAGGTTGGAGCGGCGGTTGCAGGCGCCGCCGGAGCTGGGGAAGAAGTAGAAACCCCGCCCGTGGCCACGGTGGCCACGGGAGAGGTCATCGATGCGCCTACGGGCACCGCCGCCGCCGCTGGGACAGATCCAGATCCGGCGGGGGTCGCAGAAGCCGCAGCCAGTGCCGCCGTCGCCGCCGCATCCTGCTGAGTGCTCGCCATTTGGGAGAGAGTGCGCTGCTCGCCGGAGTTGAGTACGGGAGGAGATGAGCTCGGGAAGGTGAGGAGGCCACGGTGGGTGCGAATGAAGAAGAAGTGCATCGATGTGCCCTTTGGGTATTTATCCCCACGCGCCAAGATCCGTGCCCGAGATTGGGGGGACGCGAGATTTCCGCCACGTGCCCACGATTTGCACGTCGTGGCAACGGTGTCTGCGGCCTCGTCCGATTTCTGTGCGTAGTGGAGAAACCATCATGACGCATGCCCAAGTCCAAACTGTCGTGGACTGCATGGCGTCATCCGTCAACATTTGACGGGTCCAGTCAATTGACAAGACTGGTGCCAGGAAGATTCCTGACAATGGTCAGGCCGTCTTTCCCATGATGGCGGCAAATTGTCCGACTACTTTAGGCGGACCGCCGCTTACTTTCAACTTTGGAATGCTTCAAGCTCTTCAGACGCTTACAAGACAAGGCGGACGTTGCCGACAAAAGAAGACGGCGCCTGAAGAACTCGAACCCTCCCAGGGGCTAATGTTGGGGATATACCTACTAGGGGTATCACCAGCATGGATCAATCCGGCTAGTCCAGGGTGGCCCGCAGTGGTGGTGAAGGCTTTGCCTACCGGGCGGCCCAGATAGCTGACGACCAAGGAAGGCGGATGCCGGCAAGGAGGAGGCCCAAGACTGAAGCCCATGAAGCCACCAAGACCAAGATGGAAGGCGGCATACTTGCCGGCTAGGTTTAGGACTCCGTATACTTGCTGGATACGTAATCACCTTGTAACCCTAGGTCCAGCCGCCTATATAAGCTGGACCTCGGGACGCCTTTAGGGCAACCAATCCATATTCTCTCAACATCCAACTCATTGTAACCTGTTCACGGCGATATTGCCTTATAGTGAATTATAGCAGCACGTAGGGCACCGCCACCGCCGTGGTGCCTGAAGCTGGGTAAACCGCCGTGTACAATCCCGACCTTGACGACGTCCACCTTCTTGCCCTACGTTCACCCTCGGCTAGCAGGACCCCGTCTCCTATCCAAGATGCCGATACGACGACATTCTCCATCAGAATGTCAGCCTCTTCGGCTTCGACTCCGGTCGGCTGGGCGATCCATGATGGCCTCTTCTTCACCAGGGCGTCTGCGTCAAATGCGGGCAACCCGAAGGTTTGGTCGCCAATGGTCACATCCTTGATGTAGAACCACTTCTGGCGCCATCCTTGCACAGATTCCAGGAAGTTGATCTTGAAGTACTGGACATCAGGTCAAGCTTGTACTCCAAAACCACCTAGTCCCTTGGTGCTGTGCTGGCGCTTGACGTTGAAGATGCGGCGGAACAGACCAAAGTGGGGTGCGACGCCCAAGAAGCACTCGCAAAGGACGAAGTAACACGCAATGTGCAAAAGCCCATTGGGCGTGAAATCGTGCAATTGCACTCCATACACGTGCATCAGTGCACGAAGAAAGTTGTGAACAGGGAAGGAGAATCCCCTGTTCACAAAATCAACAAAGCAAACCCGCTCATTGGGGCCTGGGCGCGGGATTACCTCGGCACCGGGGAGGCGAACTTGAGCGGTGTCTTCAGGGATCATCCCGTCGTTCCGCAGGCCGGTGAGCATCCTCTTGCTGCAGGTGGATTTGGTCCACGCGCCCTTCTCCCTCTTCAAGCCGCTGGCAGCGGCTCCCGCGGCGCTGTCCGCTGATGCAGCACTCCTGCCCCTTCGGGTGGTAGGCTTCGTCATCGCGGTGGTGGTTGCGCAAGTTTTGCTCTGAGGCAATGGCGATGCGAGAGGAGGAAGAAGAAGTAGCGGCGGCGGAGAGCAAATGGCAAGTAAAAACACTATTTACGCCGTCGTCCTCTTTTTAACCTCAAGAGCAAAAGAATCCGCACCGTTGATGCGAGATCGTGGGCGCATAAGCAAATCTAACCATACACGTGGCAGCCACGGAGGGCAACCGTCGCCGGCCACTCCGCCCACTACGCACGGGAATCTAGGAACTACCATCATGGCCCCGGAGAAATCGTGCCTGAACGGTCAAATCCAGTCCAAACGGCTGTACAATGGGCCCACAAGACGTGTCACGTCCCATCTCTCGCAGCACAGCGCACGCCACCGCGTGTCAGGTGGCGCAGTCGCCATAAAACGTCATCCCTGACGTCATTGCAGTAAATTTTTTCCGAAAAGATGTCGGGTTCGCCCAAAGCATACTAATCACTCGATTGGTTGTCGACTGCATGGTCACTCGACTGTTTCTACGATCAAATACATATTACTCCCATCGGAGCGTATCAAAAATTTCTTCGACTAAAGATGATCATGACTGGGTGATTCTGAGATTATCCTCCATTACAAGTAATAAAGCACAATCTCGGGGGCTACTCCCATCGGGAGCGCTGGCGCGCACCCGATAGAATTATGGCTAAAGGTGTTCTTCGACTAACAAATGTAGAGAAAGATGGTTTTGAGATTATCCTTCATTGCAATCAATAAAGCACAATCTCGGGGGCTACTCCATCGGGAGCGCTGTCGCGCACCCGATAAAATAGTAACAAAGTATCAGTCGATGAATATATCGGCTGTGTTCATATGCAAAATCATACTCGAAACATTCCCGAGTTGCGTTCGTCGCAAACATCTCGGATGCTGCATGCATAGTACAAAGATAAGACCCGCCGAACTTTCGAGCTGGGCTAGGGACCGTTCCAGCAACGTCAATCCTTATATTTTCCGTGTCAGCAGACATGATGAAAAATCCCGACGGACGCGTTGGGTAAAATTCAAAATTACACTGCAGATCGACTCAGTAAGACCTCAGCGGCCTAGTCGAATCTGACCAGTTTGTTCCAGATTCGAGTCCGGGGACTCGAGTTTGATTGAAAGCTAGTAAGGTATTACCCAAATGTGTAGTTAACCAGTCCCGATCCGTCGAGTGAACTGGGCCTGCTAAGCTATTATCCCTTGATCATCATAAGCAAAAACCACAGTCGATGAAATACTCGACATAGCCAACATGTGCTATTCATACAGGAATTCCAATTATAAAAACAAAGCATATGACGTGCACTTACGAAAGAGTCCATGCCCGATTCTTCGAGTCAGACAAGTACTCGGGGGCTACTGACATGGTTATACATCTCGGGTACCCCATCATGAGGGTACCTGGTGCACGTAATGACTGAGGCCCAATAGCGAAGAGCCCACTCGAAGCCCGAGACAAGAGGCCCAAGAAGATGGAGTACCTTCCAAGATTAGACATAGGCATAGTCGGTTTAGAACTTTCCATATGTATAAACTAGGTCGGTTAAGGACTCCCGAGACCCAGCCTATTTAAAGGCTGGGAGGGGCGCCGATCTAGGGACCAAGCCATACTCGAACCACCAAAGCTCTTGCGAGATCGTCATCTCGCTGGAGCCATCCTGTAACCACATAATCTCCAGCGATCAATAACAGACAAGCAGGAAGTAGGGTCTTTACCTCCACCCGAGGGGCCTGAACCTGGGTAAATCTTTGCCTCTGCTTGTCAGCCGACGAAACTACCAGTACTACCACGTTCTCTCCCCATAATTTCAACCCTAGGTCCTTAACCATGGGATTTGATGAGGGTACACCCCGTCAGTGCCCATGTAGAATGTTGAGATGTATGCGCTAAAAATTTATTCATAATTTTTTTAACATTTAACAATGTTTTTCAATATGCTTCCATGTGGCAAAGTGAATTTCCCTTATCCACTTCAGTACTCAAGCATGCATTTTCATACATATAGAACTAGAAGGATACCCCGCGCGTTGGGGCGGGAATCTCCTTAAAAAAAGGAATGGGTATAAGACTCATGAACAATGAAATTGTCAACTCCAGTTGTAATATTTAGTTGTTCACAGTAGTCGAGAAGCTAAACTTTTTGACGCCTAAACTTTGTTGACGTGAATACTTTGATGGTTGAGATAATGGATTATGTAGTTAGCTTGCATGTAGATAAGGACTACCATTAATAAATGTTAGTGAAGTTTGATTTATAAAAATATATAAATAGGTGATACTTATCTATACCCAAAATTTACCTACTTGCAGTTAGGGTACTCTTGAGTTTACATCGGAAGTTAATAAGTTCCATTGTCATGTAGGTAGGTACAATTTGTTTTCCACTCTTCACAAAATCTTTAGAGACCAAGTAGATTGAAAATTAAATTTCTCATAATATCGGGCCAGATGAGAAAAAATTACTTATATAGTGGTCAATGTGTCATTTTTTCATGTCAATGTAAGCAGCAATGTAAATAATCAACGGTTAAACAATACATATCTATTGTTAAATGTACAATGTATTAGAAAATATATGCATTATGAGGAACTGAAATATATCTTTTCAAGGTGGCAGAGAACAAAGCATCGTAAGAAATGTAATTAAAGAAAACCAATTAAGATCTAGAACTGCAAACATATAACTGAATTCTAGAGTTCAAGATCGGCCCTGGATATGCTTTCTCTTCTTATTGCATAGCCCAGTGCTTATTACTCACGGGTAAGGCACAAAGGAAGTGCTGAAATTTACATATTGCAGGCAACAACAACAAAATCGATGAGCCCGGAAGCACATACTATAAACTCCCCTCCCCCAACCTCTCCCTCGTGCGGCGCCGCCGCGCCGCACCGGGGAGCCCCCGACCGGCCGCCTCCGCCCTCCCCCATCTCGATCCCCCCCCGCAGCCGCCGCCATAGGCGTCGCAGGGCAAAGCCCGTGTGGCGCGGCGGCGGCGGCGTTCCACCCTCGGCCGGAAGTCGGGTCGGGGCGGCGGCGGTCCAATCCGGTCGATTCTCTGGCAGTGGCGCGGGCCAGCGGCGGCCAGGGATGGCGTGATGACGGCGGCCGGGCGGGAGGACAGTGGTGGCGGCGGCGCCCGCTCTGGGCCCAGATGGGCTTGGGCGGGCCAAGCCCTCCGACTGCTTCTACATCGGCGCCAGCACGTCTCGTCCTCTGGGCTTGGCAAGCAACACGAGGAAGCCGGGGGCTCTGCCCTGGGCGTGGTGATGGTGGTCTCCTCCTTCGCCGGAGGTGGCCGACCGGCTGGAGGTCGGCGTGGCTGCTCCGCGGCGGCGCGTCGGTGGTGTGGTGGTCCGAGCGGACCGGCGGCGAGGAGCGGTGACCAAATCCCGGCCATCTTCGGTGGTCGTCGGATCTTGGGCTAGGCTCTCTCCGGCATGCCCTCTCCCGAGCATCGGGGGAAACCCTAACTCCAGCTTGCTAGTGCGACAGTAGCGGCGTTCTGTCGTCGTCCCCTCCTTGGAGGTGCTGTCCGGTTTGCTCGTGGAGTCCCATGACGGCGATCAAGGTTGGTGCTGGGGCGTACCCCCGGTAGCAGTGCTCGGTGTCGTCCATCTGGGGCGCGCGTGGGCTGCCGGAGCTGGTGGCAAAGCTCCCTCTAGGGACATGGCGCGGCCGTGGGTGTTGGTGCGGAGCTCCTCCGTACGATGCCGACGATCCCTCCTCGTCAGTGCTGCAAGCTCTCTGAGTCCTCCCTCGTTAGGTTGATGTTCTCTGGTCACTAGCTTCAGAGAATCATCTCGATGTAATTTCCTTTCTAGTTTCTGGGGCGATGCTTAATCGTTCTCGGAAATGCTGTTGTAAGACTTGGTGGTTTCTTTTCTATGAAATGGAACCGGGGCGGGGCCCTTTATATCTAAAAAAAAAACAACAACAAAATCATGTCAGCTGAAGTTGATAATTAACTTGTGATACAATACCTGCAAAAAATATTAATCATGCCATACTGAAAGAGAAAATGAATAAGCACAATAATAAGATTATACACAATTGTTTTTGCGAGGATACACATTTTTTGACGCACTGAACATACACAATTGAGCTGAAGTTCGAAACCAAACATTACTACAAATATACCCATAGAGAACATGAATTATTCTAGAGCGATATAAATGGATAGGAAGTAAATAGGCACCAGAGGAGGAATGGTAGCGGCATGCATTGACTATAATCTTGATCCAGTAAAAATTGCTTGTAATCCTTACCAGTCTTGACGTCTTGAAATAGGGTCAAATGAAATTTGTAACTAATGATGATAAACTGTCATGTAGGATCCTACCCTGCAAGTACACAGAGCAGCGAGCAGCACCGCAGCAGTCAAACAGGGTGAGGATCACCATGACGACTCGAATTAATGAAAGAAACCCTTGAGAAATTGTTCTGGACTGCTGGAATAGATGTGTAAGAGAAATATCCTCCCGTCTCCAATAATACAAAAGAAGTACAGTACCTGCATGCAAAGATTTAGGTGAGGCGTGAGGTCACAACTCGCAAAGAAAGAGTACAATGGGGAATGGGCAGATATATAGGTAGATGCTCACCAAATAATTTTCTGCTCTTGACCACTATCAATCGTCTAGAACATCTAATGAGATTGCAAGCCTTGAGATTCTGCAGACCGTAGGTATACAAAAACGAACACGGCGCATGAAAGAAACATAATATCTAACTTTGATTTGTCTCGATGGCCCGATTTCCCTCCTCCCCACTTACATGGTCCTGATGCCATGACCACCGGCGGAAAAAAACGGCCATCGGGCAATAAAAAAGGTCGAGAGACAGGATGAATATCCCCAGTGATAGTAGTCTGTGGATGTATTCATCGGATGATTTGGAGCAGCGGAATTTGCTAGGGCGTGGCGGTGCTGCTGACGACGTTGGGGTCAAGTCGTCAGGAAATGTAGGTTATAATTTTTTGGGAGATTGGAGGAAGGGGATGGGTGGGATTAGTAAGCCAAAGGAAAACTTCTATGCGTACGACATTTTGTGTAACCACCCCCCCTCGCAGCCTAGTATCTCCCTACTCCACGCTGCCAAAGTTATTGGTCGATATGTCTGCCGGTGATCTGCGTCGCCCGTCTCCAATCCGGTGGTACTTTTGGTCGCTAGTCCTCCTCTGATCTGCTAGTCCTTTGATCTGTTGGATCTTGATGCGATCGGCCGAATTAGGCAGGAGGTTTGTCCATGTGCGACCAATGCATGCGGGGCTTGGATGCATATCCATCCAGGGATCCACTGTGAGCCTGGTGACGCTTAAATCGTGTGCCCGCCGACTGTGAGCCTGGTGATCGACGCTTTGTAGCGGTATTATCAGCAGGTGGGGGGGCAAACACAGGGTGACTGTGTTTCGGTGGTACTTTTTGAGTAGCGAGTCTCGATTTCTAGGGTGAAAACCCTATGTCTGGGCTTAAGTGGTTGTACCTGGCCGGCAATGGTTCTTGTTGAATGCATTGTGTGGAGATTTCACAGACTTATTTTCGGGTGAAAAATCATGATCTAGTTATTATGTTTAGATTAGGCGACGACAACGTTTGTGCACCTATTTCCTTTCTGAAGGCGTTATTGTTGAAGAGACATTTGGTGGCCCGGGTTTTTGCCAACGGTGGCGTTTTCTTTTTTCTCGATCTTCTTTTTTGGCTTACATACTTAATGTCCTGACAAGCATGACATTATGCGGTTGTAGAAACTGGATGTAATTGGTATCTATTTTATATTAATATATTAATTTTATCGAAAAATAACAACTTTATTGCTTATAAAATAAATTTACATCGTTGTTTAAGCTCACCGAAACGCATGAGCTACATCATATTCTTCCCTAGGACAATTAATGCTCAAGCCATGAATAAGAAAATTACACTCTTTATAAATAACCTGCTGCAACACCGAGTGAATTTCCTACTCCCGTCATAGTTTCTACTCACCACATATACCTTGAATTAGTTTAGTACCTTCAGTGTATTTATTCTTTTCTTTTTACCTCACTCAGTGGAATCCATGGGACATAAGGGCATGTACAATGGTCGACGGTCTTATATTATATTCGCAATGTAAGCTACATATGACAAGAAAACCTAATGTGTAATGGGTTATTTTTTAGTCTTATCTTATTAACCAGATATGCTAAAATTTATGGTGAGACATTTGTGCTAATATAATAAACAAGATCTTTTTTCTATTTCTCTCTCCTCCATCTCAGGGGCGCGAAGGTAAATTTTAGAGCGTCACAGCGTGTTACATGGTGGGCTGCTGTACCCCGCGGATCTGGTCAATAAAAGCAGGAGAAAATCAAATTGGACACGGCAGCCGCGGTCCTCGTGCTGGCCCGATCGGTCGACGTACATACCGCCTCGTGACGTACAGCTGGAAAAAAAGAAGCCCCCGCGTCCGTGCTCCCACCCGCAGAACGACGTACAGCGGAAACGAGCAGCCGTGCTCTGCCTCCGATCGTTGCGATGTAGGGATGTACAGAAGGCACGCACGTTACGTGAATTTAAAAAACCGAGATGTACAGTCTAGTGTATAGATCACGTAAAAGGATGGTGTACAAACTGCACGTAATAGAGTGTACAAACTACACAATGTACAAATTACACGGTCAACGATGTACAAACTTTATGTAACGGAGAGTACACCACGGTTACACCACGCTGCTACTAGATATACATATGTACATGTACGCTGCTACTGCTGCTAATAACAGGTTGTACAACTACACAGATACAAGTTGTACAACCTGGTCTCTTTAGTTGTACAACTAACAGACACATGTTGTATAATTAGACAGACACAGTTGTACAGACACACAGGTTGTACAACTACATAGACACATGTTGTACAACTAGACAGAACATGTTGTACAGACACAGGTTGTACAACTATACATGCAAATTTGTACAACTACGTAGACACAGTTTGTACAGACACAGGTTATACAACTACACAGACACATGTTGTACAACTATACATAATCAGAAGTACAAAAAAATCGTCGAAACCTATCAACATGGGATCTAATTTTAAAGATCTCGACGCGGAGAGCTCAAAAATGAAAATGGTTCGTAATTTGGATAAACGGTTCTCAAGATATTTCGTTTTGAAGTTTCGGTTTTGAAAAATAAAAGGCAAAAACTGCTCTCCCACCTGTGTCCCTTTCTCTCTCCTGCTCCCCACTTTCAATCTGGTTGTGACACTTGGCGAATATGCATTCAACTGTTGGTACCACACGAAGGAGAAAGCGACACTTGTGAGCACGAGATGGTCCGCTGGGTTCCTTAACTTTTCTAGTGATTTCGACATCTCAGCGATCTTCCTACGTGGCAACACTAAAATCTGTGCACACCCCAATAATGCCTCCCACGTTTGCTAACCAGCCCATGAGCCCATTTGGCCCACTCATCCACACGAACCCTCGTCGGAGAAGGGAAAGCCAACAACACAACCGGAAGTCCACCGCAGCCGTGCCCGAAAACCTCGCCGCCCGGGCGGTTCTTAGTGGTCCTCAGCCCGCCGCCCCTCCCAGCCACCTCCGGCTGCATTTTCTCAGCTCGCGAGCGGTCGGTGGAGATGTCCGGCCCCGTCCCCGACCCGGATCCCCCGGCTCATGGGCCGACGCCGGTTGCGGTGCCGGGCCCCGACTGCGATCCCTCCGCTGCTCGCCAACTGCCGGATGTTCCGGGTCGCCTGCCCGACGACGCTCGAAATCAACCGCCCGCCACAGTGCCCCGTGCCGACGGCGAGCTCTCCGGTTGTGAGCCGCCTTCTGCCACAACCTCAACACAGGGGGTAACCTTCTTCATGTGCTTAGTTTCGATTATTTTTCCCCCTTTTTCAAATTTTGTTCCTTGTTCCAAAACTGAAGCTCTTTGCTTGTCTCTTTCATCTATCTATTTTGTAGGCAACTGCTCAAGGTGTTCACACTGATCATGCGCCAAAAGTGGGGATGACCTTTCAGACAGAGAAAGAGAGGCGTACGAATTCTACAGTTCCCACGCTAGAAATGTTGGGTTTAGTTTCCGGAAGGGCCACTCAAAATCGAGGGCCGATGGAACTCTTTGCTCCAAATATTACGTTTGCAGCAACGAAGGGCAGCCAGTAGCGAGTGTGGCGAAGCCTGGCCGGAAACAACGTCCTTCAACAAGGTCTGACTGCAAGGCTCGTGTTCAGTTCTATATTACCCGAGAAGGTATATGGACAGTGCAAAAGGCTCTGCTTGATCACAACCACTTACTTGGAAGTCGGGACATGCCGCATATGTTAAGGTCACAGCGGCATATAGCAGAGTCTGATCGACAGCTATTGAATCAAATGCGGAGAGAAGGGATTACGGCAGCGGATATGCAACGAGTGTTGTAGCAGTGGTCCGGGGTGTTATAAACGATAGCAAAGAAACGACGAAGAGCGGAACGATCAAACCAAAGGGGATACGAGATTTTAACGTGGAAAACCTCTCCAAACAAAGGAGAGGAAAAAACCACGGGCGCCAGCCAGCAAAACTTCACTATATCGGGGTGAGGTTACAAACGCCGGGATTTACACAATGCGACTTATCCCAACCGGCGGCTTACAAGAGGAATATATGGTGTCATAAAACCCTAGGTCGGCTGCAGTCCGACTCCGGGGCGCTCCGCTCTCCTTCGTCACAAGTTGGCCTTCATCAGTATAGAATTTGGATCATCATAAAACAACACGGGGGAGGTGAAAATGTGCATCTTCTGAAGAACGGTTCTGAGAAGCAGTACCTCGAACCCAACTATGCACAGTCATTGCTCGAGTATTTGAAGAACAAGCAACTAGACAACCCTTCGTTCTTTTATGCAGTTCAGCTGAATGACCAGGGTCGAATAGCGAACTTCTTCTGGACAGATGGCCAGGCTATTGTGGATTACGCTTGTTTCGGTGACGCTGTTTCTTTTGACACGACATTTGAAAGAAGCAGGTTTGAAATGCCATTCGCTCCATTTGTGGGTACCAATCATCACAAGCAAACCATTGTTTTCGGAGCTGCGTTGCTATACGATGAATCTTCCGAGTCTTTCCTTTGGCTATTTCAAACTTTTCTTACAGCAATGTCTGGGAAGCAATCGGCAACAATTTTGACAGATCAATCTGATGAAATATCAAAGGCTATCAGGTCGGTGTTTCCAAACTCAGTTCACCACATAGGTTTGCATCAAATCTTTCATGGTGCATCCAAGCACGTAAATCATGTAATATGTAACCATCCGCAGTTTCTATCTGATTTTAAGGGATGCTTGTATGAAAAAAGGTCTCTTGCATTCTTTGATTTGAAGTGGAAGGAAATGGTAAGTGCATATAATCTAGAAGGCAACAGCTGGATGAAGAATTTATATGCAACACGTGAAAAGTGGACTGCTGTTTATTGTCATGATTCATTTCACGCTGAAAGTAATGAAGGCACAAATAGCACGTTCAAGAAATTTCGAAGGAAACTTTCTCTTCCAGAATTCATAGAAGAGTATGAGAAGTGCATAACTAGTCTTCACCAGAATGAACTCGAAGAGGATTATAAGTCACGCCGTACCAACCCAGTTCCTTATTTTCATGATTTACCTATGTTGAAAACAGCTGCTGAATCCTATACGAGAAATTTGTATTCTGATTTTGAAGAAGAATTCAAAAAGTCGATCACTCTGTCTTGTACAGTACTGTCACAAGATGGGAAAATTAGCACTTACAAGTTCATGCCTACGAACTGTGAAGGAGAAACGTATACTGTTTTCAATTCTGATGATGTGACTGTATCATGTTCTTGCAAAATGTATGAGCGCACAGGTATGCCGTCTTGTTGGCATGTTATTGCCTAAATTTGAATATGCTATCTTCTTGCTATAACTCGAGGCTGTTACGTCCTTGCAGGTATGCTATGCAAGCATGCGCTACGAGTCTTTAACCTGAGCAACGTTTTTGAGTTGCCACCTCACTATCACCACTACTATTAAAAGACACAGACTGTCAGATCCGAGCAATCTGGGCCATACAACCGTGTTAATCCGACGACCCAACTCGCCCCAATGATGTATGTTGTGCACACCTAAACCCGCACGCTGGAAACGAAGAAAAAAAAAGAAAGATCGGTTACGATCTACACTAACCACGCCGGAAGGAAAAAACCAGACGAGATCGGACGCAATCCCCGCACCCCATGACTCGCACGACGCCGCAGAACCGCCGCCACCGAGGCACGATCCAGCGACACTCCCCGTCCTCGCCCATCGTCCACTGCATCCTCGCACGACGCCGCTGCAGAGCCGCCGCCACCGAGGCACGATCCAGCGACACCGCCCCATCGTCCACTGCATCCTCGTGTCGCCGCCGGCAGCCCGCCCGTTTGATCGCGTAATTCTCATCCAGTACAATGAAGAAAACCTCGGTCACGCCGGCGGACTCGCCTAATCTTTGCTTGCTGATCTCAACGACTCTGAACGTTTAAAGCTCAAGCAACATCCGCAAGGTAAAGAACAACTTCTACGACTGACCCCAAGTCTCACGTTACTATATTCCTGTCGTCTCTCAGTCCAACTAGAGAAGTAGCATCACTGTCAAGATTGATGTCAGTGGTTTGTTTTCCCCTCTTTTCTTTGCAAAATTGCTCACCAACTGTGTGCTTTATCATTGTTGCCGTATTCAGCCACACTGAAGTTGTTAGTTAATACGTGTCTCAACAAAACAAGAAGGCTCCATACTGTAGATTGCTTAGCATCCGGATCAATACTGGAGTGCTACAGATTTTGCTGCATATCTGAAAAAAGTAGCATAAGAACTTTGATTCTGTGTACCATACGTTTCTGTCACATGCCTATTTCAAATGTAATCACAAGTTACTTTAGATCTTCTACACTGCAGGTCACTCTTGACCTTTTGCATTATTTTGTATTGTCTACACATTCATTGTGCTGTATTGTCTAAACATATATTTTGTTGTATTGTCTTAGATTTCCCAGAACAATTCCTCACAGATGGTATCTCACCCAAATCATAAGAGCATCTCCAACCACGATGGGCAAATTTGGTCCCCAAACTGTCCGCGGGATTTCATTTGTGGTTTTGGGACAAGAAAATGAAGGAAGCTTCATTTGTGCGGGATTTCTTAGGGTTACTAATCTGGTATATGTACCGAGATGCTAATGTCACAAAGGATCATTTACGAGTTAAGTAATCTTGGAAACTTATGCTTTGAAACTCGATTTTTGCCTGCAATTTATGTTTTTAATCATGCAACTTGTGATGATGTCTTTTTAGAAAAGCTTGGTCGATGTTGTTTATAATTGTTTAATGTGCTTCCATATGCAACAAAATTAACCATGATTTTACCTTGTTCTGGACCAACTTGGATCTGAAGTCTGCACTAATACAGTGGATGGATGTAATCTTGTTGATGGAATTGTTGCAACTCTATCTCAGGAAAAATAATAGAATGCTTATTTTTGTACATCTTTGTATGATGGTAGATTCAATTACATACAACACAATGGAATGATATAGGGTTCCTATTGATCAAAAAAATGGTATCGGGCCTGGTGATTTCCTAAAAACAATGTGATGTGGTGAAAAAGTAGGGGCAAGTGGCTTGGAACAAGAGACGGTAAGGTAGGGAAGGGTATGAAGAGGATTCGAGATATTTGTTCTTCGACATATAGTATTTGTAACATTAATATTAGCATGATGAGGATCGCATGGAGGCCGAGGCTCTGATCGTGGGTGTTCTGCCGGATCTCGCCAAGGATGCTAGGTCTTCGTCAAAAATGGCGTCAGTGACTGGCCTGCAACGCCCTGGTGGAGAGTGCACGCTTCATGTGAAATCGTCCTGTTCTCTCTTCGGTTAGGGTGTAGCTTGAGGTCGTTTCTGTTGTCTGGTATTTTCTTTCCTAAGTTTGGGCCTGGAGGCCGTTGCTGGTTAAGACAGCTTGTTCTAAACTGGATGTTTGTAGTGCGGTTGCATAATAAAATGAAACCGGGGCTTTTATCTATTTATTTTTAATATTACCATGAAACTGAATAAAATATATCTATGATAAAAAATATATTTGTGAATACGTGCATTGCACGTGCACAATTACTAGTATATTCAAACGATGGACAAAAGATGCGAAAGCTGGATTGTTCTGCTGCAGAGCCAGTGACCAAAGTGCCACAGAAAGTGTAATGTCGAGGTGTGCACGTATTTCTCAGAAGACACATTCAGTTGCACTGAGATGTTCGATGTCAGAGAATACACTTCAGTTTTTGGAGAGTAGCGTAGATAAGCTGCTTTGGGAAGTAGAAAATGTATCGAGCTCAACGAACTTAAATGGGAATGGTACTTGTCAATTTCTTGAGTCTTAACCTTTGCAATTGTGCAAGGAGCTAAGGACAGCAGAAAATGATTAGATGTTTAGGGACCTATTTACTTTGTTAAGAGGTATGAAAGTGGCCTCGAGGAGAGAAACGAGCAGAAGAAATGCACTAATGGAAACAAGGTACTTAGAGCATCTCCAAGAGTATCCTAAATCAACTTGGCATCCCTCTTTTTTTGGCAAAACATGAAAAATTGACCTCCAATGGTTTGGCAAACCAACTTGGCAATTCGGGCGACTTGCTATTCCTCCCCTCCGCGCGCGTATGTTTCCGCGCGCGTACTCACCTTCGCATCGGACCTCCCGCGCTGTCGACTGGATTCCCGCGCGCGCGCGGACAATTCCCCTCCCCCTCCTGCGCCAATTCCCTGGCCTACATATTTCATCTGTGCGATGCGCCGCCGCCAGTCTTCATTTTTCCTCTTCAACGCGCCGCGCTCGTCTTCGACCGGTCTTCCCTCACCGACGTCGTCGACCGGTCTTCCCTCCGACGCCGGCTGCTGCAGTCGTTCGTTGAGGTACGCCGCTGTTTCCTCTTTTCTTCCCCGTCGATCTCCATGCCCGGCGTCGTGCGTTCTAGGTGTCTCTGAACCTCTGCGTGTCGAGTAGTAGGGCAAGGCCGGGCCGCCGGTCTAGGTAGTCGTCGTCTAGGTTTCGATAATGTTTTTGTACTTGGCCGATGATGCTTGTCATGGTGCTGCCCTTGATCTGATGGTCACGCTAGGCAGGGTTTGTGTTGTCATGCCTGTTCCAAGTAGACATATATGACATATGCTCTACGATGCTGCTGATGCCCTCTCTTTAATTACCGCATCATGTGTAGTCATCTTTTTATGTTGTGTAGACTCAACAAGATGCAAGGAGAAGGATTCTTGTCGGACATTCTTCTCAATGGAGATGTCCGTGATGTTGCTGGTCTTGACGACATCCACTTTGCGATGACACAAAACACCCAGACTACCCATGATGTACCTTATGAACTAGAACCAGTTGATGTTGATGTGCAGCCAGCAAAGGGATCCAAGAGGCAGAAAAATTTTCATTGGAAAGAAGATGAAGTAGTGTGCTCAGGTTGGTTGAATGTCAGCAAAGATCCCATTAATGGGGCTAACCAAACTCGTTCTACGTTTTGGGGTAGAGTTCATGCTTTCTTTGAGAAGAACAAGAATACACCAACTGTGAGGACAGAGAGTTCCATTATGCACAGGTGGCTGACAATTCAGCATCAAGTAAACAAGTTTTGTGCATGCTATGACGCCATTGAGCGTAGGAATCAAAGTGGATCCACTGTCCGAGACATGGTATGTGCTTTACTATTTTACTTATTCTTTTTTTGGAAAATATATATTGGCTAAAATTTTTTATTCCCTTTACAGATTTCAGATGCATCAAAGATGTACATGGAACTAGACAAGGACAAGAAGTCATTCACTCTTATACCTTGCTGGAACATATTGAAGGAGGAAGACAAGTGGAAACTCAAGAGAATAGAACTTGCCGAGCTAGAGAAACTAGCAAAGCAGAAAAAGACCAAGTGTACCAAGGCGTCCAGGCCAAGGGAAGAAGAAGGTACCAACAATGAAGAAGCCATGGTGGGTGCTGATCAAGTAACCCAAGCAAAAGAACCAAGGAAAAGGCCAGAGGGGATAAAGAAAGCAAAAGAAGCCCTTAAGCGAGGAGCAGGAGATGCTTGCATGGAGGCTTTGGACAAAATGTGGGCAAAGAAGGAGGCTTTCGACATGGAAAAAGAGAGGGTAAAGGAGGAGAGGTTCGTTGCTTCTCTTGAGCTAGAGAAGGCTGCACTAGAGCTAGAGAAGAAGCGTGTGGAAAATGAAGAAAAAAGGGCTCAAGCTGAGTTGTTGAAAGAAGAAAAAGAAATAATGTTAGTGGACAAGAGGTCTCTCGACGCACTGCAGCTGGAGTATTGTGAGATTATGCAGAAGCAGATCATGGCTCGACTTAAATCAAATTAGTTGTAGTTCTTCTCATTTCAGTTATGGAATTATTAGACCTCATTTCCTTTTTATCAGAACCTTTTTTGATTCAGCATATGCTTTTTCAATTTGATGAGAACCATTTCATATATATATGTGATTTATTTGCACTTAATTATTGGCATGGTATGCATCAGTATGTACTCAATTGTTGATTGCCGTCAAATTGTATCAGGCGAAGTGCAGAACAGGTCCATGATCAGGTGCTGCTTCATTGGTGCACACAAACTCAAAGAAATATACAGCCGGTTTAAAAGAACTCGTGTACAGACCGATAGAATATAAAAAGCTTACTGCATAGCTGATACAAATTTGTCCATCACATTGAAATAAAAGCTAATATAAATCGGGATAATTATTCCAAAGGTGTTCGATGAGATCTTCTTTCAACTGCACATGTGTTTCCTTGTCTCTGATCCTCTTGTGTGCATCAATAAATTCATCAAGTGAGCGAGTACCCCGGCCATGACCAGGTTGCACATTTTGACCACCGTAATCGAAAAGCTCGTCAGGGTCCACGAATCCTTCATCTTCAACAATCATGTTGTGCATGATCACACAAGCCTTCATGATCATTGCTAGTGTCTCTGGGTCCCAAATGCGAGCTGGTCCTCGAACAATGGCAAACCTAGATTGTAGAACCCCAAAAGCCCTCTCGACATCCTTCCTCGCAGATTCTTGCGCTCTCGCAAAGTATTGATTCTTGTTCCCCATAGGAAGAGTGATGGATTTCACTAAAGTAGCCCAGGAGGGGTATATACCGTCTGCAAGATAATAACCCATTGTATAATCATGCCCATTAACGGTATAGTTCACCTGTGGAGCTGTACCTTCCGTTAAGTTATCAAACAAAGGAGACCGGTGAAGAACATTGATGTCATTATGAGATCCAGGCATTCCAAAGAAGGCATGCCATATCCATAGGTCCTGCGAAGCAACAGCCTCCAAAATGATGGTTGGCTTGTCCACATGCCCTTTGTACTGACCTTGTTTTTCATAAGGGCAGTTCTTCCACGCCCAATGCATACAATCGATGGATCCTAACATTCCAGGAAAACCTCTTTTCTCACCGAGTGCAAGTAAACGTGTTGTGTCCGCCTCATTGGGATATCTGAGGTATTCGTCTCCAAAAATTTCAACAACTGCAGCCACAAACATCCGTAGGCTCTCAAGTGCAGTACTTTCGCCAATGCGAACGTACTCATCTATAGCATCAGCTGGAACCCCATAAGTGAGCATCCGAAATGCGGCTGTGACTTTTTGGAAGCAAGTCAATCCAAGTACATTGGCCGCACTCCTTTTTTGCACAAAATAATCATCATGTGCTTCAACGGCGTTCATTATGAGTAGGAAAAGCTTCCTAGACATCCTGAACCTGAATAGAACAAACTTAAATTTATAAACTCGTAAAATAATGACAGCACATAGTACGAACCAATCCGAAGGGAAAGATCAATACCTTCGACGGAATATTTCAGGGCCGTATGTTGGATTATCCGCTAAATAATCTTGAAACATCCTGTGTTGGCCGCCTTCTCTATCTCGGTAAATAACTCTATGGCCAACGACAGATCCACCGTGACTTCTCTTGGCATTGGAATAAGTGTTCACAATTTGCGCAGCTGAGACTATCACTTGATCATCATCTGATGATGATGACTCATCCAATTGTCTGCGGGAAAAGGATCTTTTGCGAGGCATGATTCCTGGCCCGGCTTGGGGAGTAGATGGGAGTACAGGGAGGAGGAGAGGGCGGGATTGTGTATGGGAAGGCCGGCTAGTGGAGGAGATTGGCTGCACAACGGAGGAAGTTATGTGATCGGCGGAGGGGAGAAGCTACGACGTGCGGCGGCGTCCTATGTGCTCGATATCAGATACATCGCTCGACCTCAAGTGGCGGCGGCGTACTACGTCCGCGAGAGGGAGATGATCGCGCGAGAGCCCAACTGTTTCCACCGGTCAACATAATTTGTGGTGGGCCCTTTTTTTTTATTATGTAAAGTCCAATTTACCAAACCATTGGAGATTGCCTGATTTTTTTACTTGCCATATGTTTTTTGGAGTTGCTAAAACACATGATTTGCCAAGTCATGTTTAGGATACTCTTGGAGATGCTCTTACAGTCAACTTCTATTTTCCTATCTGTCAATCACTACAGGAATGGGGATCTATGCCGACGGCCAAACCCTGTGCCGACGGCTTTCTATCGGGGCCGTCGGCATAGGTCCCGACGAGGCCAGCCCGTCGACAAAGCCGTCGGCATAGGATATGCCGTCGGCATAAATTTGGCACAGGGGCTATGCCGACGGCTTTGCCCTCAGCATAGGTAAGTCGTAGGCATAGCTCTTTTCCCCTATTTTTCATCTAATATGGAATAATTCATATCTTTAAATCTATAAATTGAAATTTAACAAATAAAATGTCTAAATCGATTAGAAAAAATAGAGGAATCCAAATATGACATCTATTTCATCTTTTTTTTCATGTATATGACTTTTTGCAACATATTTGTGGTACTTTCTTGTTTAAAAAGTTGTTTTTGGCACTTAAAAATTAGAAAATAATATTTATAATAATATTTTCAAAATTGTTTTTGGCAACAATGTTTGCCATACCAAGACACACCTATGTGTCAAATGTGGACACTTTATCACAAATCATGGCACGACGGCCATTTTGACCATTATTTTCAAAAAAAATAAAAGAAAGTGAAAAATACTCAAAAAAATGAAATCCTTTGGCATGAAATCCTTTTATGTGTACTAGTTGATAGGAAAAATGATAAACATGATTTTTGACAATGTTTCCAAAAAACTTCTTCACAAAAAGGTATATCATCTATAAGCATGTATAAGTTTCGAGTCAAATGACCTAGATATGAGCATCCCCGTGCCATAGTTTGTGATAATGTGGTCATATTTGACACATGGGTGTGTCTTGTTATTACAAACAAGGTTGCAGAACTAAGTTTTTTTTATATTATGTTTATAAATTTCATTTTTCATTTTTTTTTGTCAAAAATGACATTTTTTGTGAAACGAGTACAACAAATATAGTGCAAAATGACACCTATCCAAATTTCACACAAAGTATGCCATATTATATTAATAATCTAGCAATATTAGGAATTTTCTCGGTTTTTACCTAATTTCGCCTATTTAAATGACTTTATGCCTATTTTCCGAAAGTAATTCAATTTTGAACTACAAGTGTGTGATAGTTTGCTCTGAAAATTTTACAAAAATCATTTTAAGATACACCAGTAGTGGTTATATCACAGAACCATCGATAGTTTTGAAAAATGTGACCCATTTGAATGAATAGGCACGACGACCATTTTGACCGTTTTTTCAACAAAATAAAAGAAAGTGAAAAAATACTCAAAAAATGAAATCATTTGGCATGGAATCCTTTTATGTGTACTAGTTGATAGGAAAAATGATAAACATGATTTTTGACAATGTTTTCAAAAAAATTCTTCACAAAAAGGTCTATCATCTATAAACATGTATAAGTTTCGAGTCAAATGACCTAGATATGAGCATCCCCGTGCCATAGTTTGTGATAATGTGCCCATATTTGACACATAGGTGTGTCTTGGTATGCTAAACAATGTTGCAGAACTAAGTTTTTTCAAATTATGTTTATAAATATCATTTTTCATTTTTTTTAATTGTAAAAAATGATATTTTTTGTGAAGCGAGTACAACAAATATGGTGGAAAATGGCACCCATCTAATTTCCACACAAAGTAGACCATAGTTGATGGATAATCTGGAAATATTAGGAATTTTCTCGATTTCTACCTAATTTCGCCTATTTAAATGACTTTATGTCGATTTTCCGAAAATAATTCAAATTTGAACTACAAGTGTGTGATAGTTTGCTCTAATTTTTTTACAAAAATCATTTTAAGGTACACAATTAGCTGTTATATCACAGAACCGTCGATAGTTTTGAGAAATTCAACCCTGTAAATGAATAGACACGGCGGCCATTTTGACAATTTTTTCAAAAAAATAGAAGAAAGTAAAAAAATACCCAAAAAAATAAATCCTTTGGCACGGAGTCCTTTTATGTGTAGTAGTTGATTGCAAAAATAATAAACTTGAGTTTTGACAAAGTTTCCAACAAACTTATTCACAAAAAGATCAATCATCTATAAACATGTTTAAGTTTCGAGTCGAATGACCTACATATGATCATTCGCGTGGCATAGTTTGTGATAATATGCTCATATTTGGCACATATGTGTATCTTGTTATGTCAAACAATGTTGTAGAACAGAGTTTTTCCAAATTATGTTTATAAATATCATTTTTTATTTTTAAGTGTAAAAAATGACATTTTTTGTGAAACAAGTACATAAAATATGGTGCAAAATGGCACCCATCCAATTCCCACACAAGGTAGACCATATATGATGGATAATCCAGAAATATTAGGAATTTTCTCGGTTTCTACCTAATTTCGCCTATTTAAATGACTTTATGTCGATTTTCCGAAAATAATTCAAATTTGAATTACAAGTGTGTGATAGTTTGTTCTAATTTTTTTACAAAAATCATTTTAAGGTACACAATTAGCTGTTATATCACAGAACCGTCGATAGTTTTGAGAAATTCAACCCCTGTAAATGAATAGACGACGGCACACGGCAAAGAATTTGTGCGTGCTGATTGGCCGGAGCAGTTTCACGCGGATCACTATCCAACAGCTGAGATCATTTGTAAGCAAGCACACTATCCGTGGGCTCCTTCTCTGATTGGTGGATGTTGGGAGGCAAACGCACGACACAAATGCTGCTGTGGCCATGTGCTCTCCATCCCTCTAAAAACAAGCATATCCGCATGCATCGTCTCTCTCCAAGGTCCAGAGGATGCGGGACGAGCTCGTCCGGCTCTGCGCCGACGCGGAGACGCTCCTCGAGGCGCGCTGCTCCGACGCGCTCGCCGCGCTCGACGACCCGCTCCACCACCTAAGGCTCCTGTCCACCCACGCGCCCGACCGCCTCGCCGCGCCTGTGCGCGTCGCGTTCCTCGGCTCGGGATCGATGCCGCTCAGCTCGCTCCTTCTCGCGGCGCGCCACATGCCGGGCGCCGTCGTCGACAGCTTCGACCAGTGCGGGGACGCCAACGGCCGCGCTCGGAGGCTGCGGCCCCGTGCCGGCCACGGCGGCGTGGCCACGCGCATGTCGTTCCGCCCGACCGACGTCGAGGGCCTGACGCGCGAGGTCGCCACGGACGACGTGGTGTCAGGGCCGTCTCCAGAAATTTGGGGCCCCTGTGCGAAACGCAAAATGGGGCCCTAAAATTTAGAAAACTCGGATTACATAGCACCTAATAATGCTTTCACTTTTTTATATAATTTTAATATGTGTTATTTCCTTCAGTATATAGAAAGTATCAAACATTATTTCTATTAAAATGTATATGACTAAAATAATAAATTGACATCATGTTCTACTGAAAAGCATCATCCGTCTGGTATTTTTGAAATGAAATCGTAGGGACCGTATGTCTCTTGCGCCGTCACCATTTCAAAATTTTCAATCCTCAACTCGTTGCCGCAGTGCGACATAATCAGTAAATCAACAATTACCTCGCCAAAATTTCCAATCCCAAACTTGATCGCTGCAGCAGTGCGGCCTAATTACCTCGTCACGTGAGCAGAAGCAGGGGCCTCTTCCTTTTTCTCTCCTTTGATGCGCAGGGAAGCAGGTATCAAGCCGCCAAGCAATGGAATCGGCCGTCGTCGCAGCCTTGGTGGTCGTCGTGTGCCCGTGTGATTAGGTCTAACGATCGATAGATGGATCGTTACAGGTACATGCGTACATCGCTGGGAGTGTAGGAAGTGATCGATCAGATTTTTTTGTGGCCCGCGCATGTAGTGCAGCGCTAAGCTGGGCCGCTCTGGTGGAATTGAACCTGCGCTCTATACTAGGCTTACGAATCCGGGGGCCCGTGGAAAATGGGGGCCCTGTGCGGTTGTGCACCTCGCACACCCTCAAAGACGGGCCTGCGTGGTGTTCCGCCGTCCACGGCCCTGCTCCGTCCCCGCGCCGTTGCCCGGAACCGAAGCCGAGGTCGAGTCCCGTGTGCCAGGAGCAGCGCTGTGTCTTCGTCGACCAGCTCAAACGCGCCGCCGTCCTCGTCGCGTCGGACGCCGAGGCGACCCAGGAGCATGCCGCCGTCGTGTCGACCGCGTCGCCGTCTTCGTCGACCAGGAGCACGTCGCCGCCGTCTTCGTCGACCTGGAGCACGCCGCCGCCGTCACCGACGTATTCGTCCCCATCCTGCGTCCGCTCCCAGCCCGTACGCGGCCCGTCCCCAGCCCGTCCCAGCGAGGGACGGCGGGGTTTTTTTTTCCTGCTGTGTGGCAAGCTGTGCCGACGGCTCACCCCGGCTGATGTGGGACCCACCAACACTGTGCCGACGAAACCGGTGCCGACGGTGCTATTTTGGCCATCGGCACAGCCTGTGCCAACGGTGTTTCTTTGTGCCGACGGCCCCGTGGCCTGTGCCTACGGGCACCTATGCCGACCACGTTGTGCCGACGGGGGCCATCGGCATAGGGGTGTGCCGACGGCAAGTTGGCCTATGCCGACGGGAGAAAGCCGTCGGCACAGCACCCGGTTCCTGTAGTGAATGTACATCAAATAATGTTTCGGATCTGCAATTGTGGGGGAACTACTTTGGTCCAAAGCTTCTTATTTACTTTCTTCTCCTTGATTCAGGAAAATTGAAACAATCGACATTGTTCCTACCCGTTCCATGTGGTGCATGTTCTGGACTTCCTAGCACGCTCACATTCGCAGCAGCATTTATCAGTCTCTTACTTGCTCATGGCTTATGACCAACATTTCTGTTGCAATGGTCGTTCTTTATGGTTGTGCAATTGAGCAGTGCAGTGTCTGAGAAACTATTGTCTTGAATGTGTAGGTTGGTATGACAGTGAAAACAGGGCCCTGATCCTGTTCCTCGAACTCGGCTGCCTCGTACTGGGTGTCCGAATCTGTAAATGGTTTTCTTCCTACTCTTGTGTTTGTGTAGTTTGGCAGTTTCAGCAACCAATAGATTTGAAGGTGTTTGTTACTTTGTTCAGATAGGGTAATATCCTGCGTTGGTGTTTGTTTTTTTATATCAACTGTCAACACGTTGGGTTTTTTGTTTGTATCGACCCCACATGCCACTACATTTGGCAGCATGAAAATCTGTCTTAGTGGGCACCAACGTTGTGCCTATGATCAGAGTAGCATAACATGAGTTTGATTAGATAAATAGATCTTTGGAGCTTAATGAGTACTTACAAAATTTCACAGCATTAAGCGCCTGTAAGCCATCGCTCATATGTCTCGTTATGCCTAGAATGTGTTTATCTTCCGTTGAGATGGATATTAAGATGACATTTCTTCAATTTAGCATGTCCTCGTACCGGCCATGTGGTCGGTGCCCTTCTTCCCGTGACCATGATGCTCTATCGTCAGGGTTCACTAATTTTGGGTATGACATTCATATATGGTGGAACATAATGTACCGGAAACCGGAGAAACAAAGAAGAAGAAAATATGTTTCTGATTCCCTTATACAAATTTTATTAAGACTGAATTCACAATATATCTAGTCTAACTCATTTGTTACCTTTCCATTAGAGCTTGCCAAGGCAAGGCAATGTAGTTTCTAAGTTAACATACAAAAAGAAAATATTAAATTGTAGGAGGTTAGTATCGGAAAAGAATGTTTCAGGAAGTTATACATGGTTAGATTACGTTCATAGAATAAAAGGACCGGATTCTGGTAATTTGATGTTGTGGATAATTTAGAACACAGTAGTTAATTTAATTGTATAATTAAATTTTACATTGCAAAAAAAAAATTGTGACCCATAAAATATAAATTATAATGCTCAAATGATAATTTTATTAAAGGTTTTAGTTAAAAAGGTGTTTCTTTGCTAGAAAGTTCTGGTTGAATTTAAGTTGGGTTTAATTAGTTAAACATATATTAATTTTTAGTTTAAAATTTTACTACTGATTGAGGGATAAAATATCTAAAAAGGATTTGAAAAAGAATAAAAGTACATCAGCAAAAATAAAGACTTCATCAGAAAATAAGAAAAGAACAATATACCCACACGGACAGGGCCTGGCGTACTGCTATCTGCTGGGCTGGGCCTAGCCCAACCCAACACACACCTGCCAACCCGCCGCACACGCACGCCCAGAACTCAGAGCATTCCCCTTGCTGTCTCACCGGCGCCGCTTCCAACCGCCGTTAGCTCTCCGGCTCCGCCATAGGCCCATAGCAGAGCCCCGGCCCCGAACAAGAACAGGCTTCAGAGGAGACGAGGTGACGGAACAGACCTAAGCAGGAACAAACTCTAGAAACGGCTACGACCTAGGGCCGCTCTCCGCGACCGAGCTCGCGGCGCCGCCCTGCCATGTTCGCCGCGTCGGCGCGGCGGGTGGCCGCGGCCGCCGCTTCCTCCTCCTCTTACGGCCGCGCCTCCCAGCTCGCGTCCGCGCTGAATCACCAGGTGAGTGTGGCGACGGATGAGACGTGCGGATCTCCCTATCTATTTGATTTCATGCTCTGGTGCGCTGCTAGGTGGTGAGTAAATTTCTCCGTGGCTGCAGAGATGGATACACGACCGGAACAAGAAGGCGATGGAGCTGGTGGTCAAGGGCTGGAGCGCCCTCCAGGAGGTCGATCGCGTCATCGACTTCGCCGACCGCAACGACAAACGCCTAATCCCACTTCTTAGGGTACGGCCCTGAATTCGCCTTCCTCGTTTGTCCCCATTTGGTATCACTCTTTAGTGTCCCGTTGTTGGGGTTTTAACATTTTGTTGTGCGGATCTTTCTCGGTGAGTAAGGGCGCAAAGGAGAACTTTGAGCTGGCTCTAGAGGTTGACAATATGAATACACAGGCAAGATGTTGGCTGGCCAAAATGCATTTCAAGTACCATGTTCCCGGAGCTTGCAAGGCAATGTGAGTTACCATTTATTCTAACGATGTTCGTGTAATGCAACTTCATCTGCTACGTCGTTCAAGTTGTCCATATGGCATGTTCCATGTGGTTGTTTCAATGTTGTTCCAGGAACCTGCAACTTCATCTGCTACGTCGTTCAAGTTGTCCATATGGCATGTTCCATGTGGTTGTTTCAATGTTGTTCCAGGAACCTGCAAAGACAGTGCAAAAAACTTGTTTCGCCGCTGCTTATGTAGATATGTTGTCGTTTTGGCTCAGTCTAAACCCTTTATAATTGAACTGTCAGTATGTCGGTGCCATAATTTTGAATACTGGATACCATTTGTCCGTCAGGTAGCTTGTTGCGTACCATAATTAGTTCTGTATGATATATCAGATCGAACTATGCACCACTATACAAATGACAGGGGTACTTAGTATTTGTTTTATCTGATGGACAAGTTGCAGATAATATCATTTTTGCCTTTTCAGTGTTTGTTTTATCTGACAGAGCTAAAGTTGCATGATATTTATGTTCAAATTGCATATAAATCTGCTAGTGCTATATGTATATGCCTTGTTAAGTGTTCTAGTAATATTTTTGTATCAGGTCATGTCATGAAATCTGTTATACGAATTTATATACTTTGTTGACGTCCAAGTATGCTACCCTTATTGGTCTTGTTACTTTCCTAGCTACTATGCTGGGCAGCTCATGTGAAAGACTAGTTTCCCCAAAAAAATCACTTTGTTTGTGAATCTTGATCAATGTTTATAAGGTGCATGTAGCATAATGTGGGTGGCCTAATGGCTATTGGTATGTAACAGAAAAGAATAGCTTGGAACTATTCTGAGTACTCAAAACCATTTCAAAATCCTAATTGGAGTTGAATGTTACTCCCTCTGTTCTGAAATAATTGAGAAACTAAAACCACACCAGTTATATCGGAACGGAGGGAATATTGTCTTGCTCGAAGTTTTCAATAAGCCACTCATGTGCATCGAGCTTGGCGCTTTGAGCTAATTGGTACCAACACTATATCTCAACTGTGGGTTATGCGTCCAATTAGTTGCAGCAATCATTGCTGTCTTAATATTTGGGACAGAAAATTACGAGATTAGCAGCTTGATTGGAAAAGGAAATTGGTAGTGCTGTTTTGACCTTTGGTAAAATCATAAAATACTAAGTGAGCAAAACCATCTTTTTGTTTGGCTGTGTTCTAGTTGGAACATTCATTTTTCTGCTGCCACATCATGCACAACTTGCCTTCAGTAGATATTTCATGTGGCTTATGCCCTTGTCAATTTCCATGTGTACAGTGGCGCTGCTTTGCTAGTTGAAGCTGCAAACATGGGTGATCCAGAGGCACAGTATGAACTTGGATGTCGGCTAAGAATTGAGGTTTTCACGCTTCGTGTGTCTTTTGCCCCTTTCCATTCTGCTTCATTAATGCAATCTTAGTTGTTTGTCAGGCAATTGATAGTCCACTCTTTATACGATTTTCATGGAATTTGTCTTCACCTCAGTTGATGATTTACCTTTGTTGCTTGTAGAATGATCATGTTCAGTCTGATCAGCAGGCTTTCCATTATATAGAGCAAGCTGTTGACCAGGTATGCTTGCCACCTGAATGTTGATTAAATATTTCGGATTTTCTTTTTGGCTTATTCAGTTTTTACCTGAACCTTTGAATGCAGTTGCATCCTGGTGCTTTATATCTTCTTGGTGCTGTATATTTAACTGGGGATTGTGTCAAGAGGGACATAGCTTCCGCCATGTGGTGTTTCCATAGAGCTTCAGAAAAGGTGGTAAATGGAAGAGATCAACTAAAAATTATCTTGTTTTACTTGCAGCCCATTAATCACATTGTTATTTATGTTTTTCTGACATCTGAGCTTTGAACATCTCAGGGACATGCTGGAGCTGCAGTTGCATATGGATCTCTTCTTCTGAAAGGTTTGTAGAGATGTAGCTCTAATCTGTCAGGAGATAATAGCACGTCGCTATATTATCCTTCATGGAATAAAATCTACTTTAGAGTAAATAGGTGGCAAAGTTATGATTTAACCATTAATTTGAACAGCTCTTGGTTAACTACTCTTGTTTAATTCTGGCTGGAACTGTTAAATTACTCCAAGCCTATTCGCTCACATGAACACTATGGTTGTTTCAGGTGCTGAAGTGCCAGAAGTCATTACCAGGTTCAACTCAGGCAAGAGCCCATCGACTGGGAAGGCACGAAAAAAGGCCATACAGCGGGACCCAGTGAAGCTCGCAAAGGAGCAGTTCCAGGTAGCAGCTGAGGCTGGATGTGACCTCGGTCTAAGGTGGTTGAAGAGACGCGAGGATTATGACAAACATCCAGAAGAGCTAAAGCAAATCCAACAATAACCTCCTTCGTTGATGTATGTTGCAATGTTGTTGTTGCACATAGATATAGCTTCATCTTTCCTCTACCGTCAGAATGTGAACATATGTTATTCTAGTAACGTTCATGTCAACCGAACTTGTGGTCGTGATGAAAAAATGATTTCTAGATTATCAGGTTGCACAGGGTCAAATTGGTCAATTTTTTGTTACTAAGGATTTTGTCATAGTATGACCATTATACTGATGGCCTCAGTAAGATAAAAAATATCGCATTTATGTAAGCTTTGCTTGGTCCTAGGTGATTTTTGTTTAATCATAAAGAGTTTGCTCTGGATCCTAGAAATGAAAATTAAATTACCCATTCCTAAAGGGTATTAGTTGTTTTTAGATCATCAAGTACGACTGAGACATACACACTAAAACCCACAGTCTCATGGTCCATGTTGTGAGCATGTGTAGCAGATCCCGTAAAAGAGGAAAAACCTAAAAATAATCGTCTTTTACTGTTCTAATCGAAGAAAAGTGCAACGAATAGATCCGGCGAATCTGGCAACATATAATTTTGTTAGGGGAAACTAAAATTTGAACCCTGCGTACCTCAGATCTCCAGTTTTCACATCCCATTTTTAGCTCCATTAAACTAAAAAAACGGTTGGCCGGAGGGAAGTTCCAGCGCCCTTCCGCCGTAGGACTCGCCGGAATCCGATAAACTTCCACACCACCCCAAATTCCGCGTCAAACTTCGACTTGCTACGAGGGCGTTCGTTTCCTCATGTCAATTGCCGATTTCTGTACACAAATCCTCAAGTGCTCCTCGTCAGCTATGGCGGGTTCACGCGAGCCGGGCCGCTAGGGCTCGGTAGGCTCGTGGAGCCGCGACCTAGAGGACGAGGTGAGAATGCAGGCGGAGCTGTGGCGGGATAAGCCCGACGCGGGGTGGAACGGCGGTGGCATGCACTAGAAGGGAGGGCTCGCTGTCTGGCGACGGTGACCAGGACATGTCCGGGGAGGGAAAGGCTGGGGAGGCGTAGGACGGGCAGCACCGGCCGGGAAGCTCATCTGGTCTAGGTAGCATAGGTAAAGAGAAAAAAAAGATGTCAGTGGGCTCCACATCAAAAAGTCAGTTTTTGTGAACGATTTAGTGTATCTGCACTGTGTGAGTTCGCATGATGTGTTAAAAACGTTGGCCAACATATACATGTTTGGCGGTACGGACTTTTAGTGTATGTGTTAGAGATGTTCTAAAGATTGAAATTACAGGACGAGAAAATTGACGAAGTCACCACAATTACCTCCCACCCAAAGAGTAGCTTGTGGTGTTTCCTCGTATTTTGTTGATGATATATGTTTGTATAACTCATATTTTGTTGACCAAATTAGAAGTCAAAGTTTGAAAAAAACCCTGAAGTGGCCTTGTTTTTTTAAAAATAAAAATAAAAATAGACGGAGTAGCAACTACAAACTGTATCCTTAATTTTTTTTTTTTTTGAAACCCGGCAAGAGGCTTGCCTTTTCGATTATATAGAAGAAGTGAATTGGCCAGTTTATAAGGAAAACTGGCCGAAAACCGGATACAAACAATACAACACACCACGCCGGTCCCGAGGCCACGCTCCACACTCAGTCGACGGCCTTACCGCCCAAGCGGCCAAGGCCGACACCCCTCAACGCCACAGCGGAGGCCCTCAACGCAACAGCGGAGGCGAAATCCGGAGCCGCCGCTCCGACATCCACGCTGGCCATGGGCCACGCTCCACACAGGTCGACGATGAAACCGCCCAAGCAGGCAAGGTCGACACCCACACACCTCAACGCGCCGCAGCGGAGGCGAGCTCGGAGACGCCGCTCCGACATCCACGCCGGCCCCAGGGCCACGCACCACCTAGCCGAAGACGAGAAGATCGTCGCCGCTGACCACCAAACATCCACGGGTCCCTCTGGCCGGTGAAACATCCAAGACGAGGCCCCAAGGGGAAAACGACGACGAAGCGCCACCCTCGCCCGATCCACGGAGGATCTGGGGTTTCCCCCGGAAGTTTCCGGGCGGAGGAGTGGGAGCACCGCCAAGACGACGCCTTCAAGAAGGAAGTGGCACCCGAGGGCGTCACCGTCGCCCGTCCTGGTCAACGACCAGGGCAAGGTTTTCACCCGGCGGAGACACACGAACCACCCGCCCGCCCACACGGGGACCGACCAGCCCACCATGGCAGACCCGCACGCAGACACCGTCAGCCCCGCGCGCCCGACGGTCCACGGCCAAAACAGAGCTAGGCGCCGGGGCCTAGGTCCGCCTCACGCTGAGCCACCTCCTAGCTCGGCGCGACGTCGCCGCCCAAGTCCGGGGCCGCCGCCCCGGCTTCCAAGTGCTGCAGGACCTCTTCACGCCCAGCCACGCTCACGCATGGCCGCCCCCGAAGCCGACACGACGTGCCGGAAAAGGGAAGCCGACCGGGATGCCTCCACCTCCCGCCAGCGGCGCTGCAGCCTCCGCACGCCCAGCCGCACGCAGCCGGCCGCCTCCACGGAACGCACCACGGCGCAACGCAGGAGGAAGTCGCGCACAGCCCAGCCCGCCCGGCCCATCCGGGCCCAGATCGGGCCCTGGCCGCGCCGCTGCTGCCGGCGGCGAGCAGAGAGGCCGCCGACGCCCAGCCGCACCACACCACCGCCACCACTGCACCCCGCCGCCCGACGCCCGACGCATCCGTCCTGGCCGCCATGCGCATCGGAGAGAAGCGGAGACGCCGGCCGCACCTCAACACGTCCACCGCGAGGTCGCCCCAGAAACCGCCCATGGCAGCGGGGGCCGCTGCCACCGCGGCGAGGCCAGCGGCAGCGGCGGAGGAGAGGCGACGCGGGGGGGCCGGCGGCGGCGCGAGGTAGGGTTCCCCCGAGTCGCTCGGAGCGAGCGACGCGAGGGACGGGAAAAACTAATGTACAATTTTTCTTTTTTGGGAGTAGCAACTAAAAACAAACGGAGTAGCAACTACTTCCTCCATATCAAAATATAAGACTTGAACCTTGCACTACAACATGTCTAGATGCATGTGTGTGTGGAATAGCTAGAAAGTCTTATATATTTTGATAAACTCTACTGAAGTTTTGGTAGGTCAGACTCGAGCTCTTCTGTCTTGGGAGAAATCGGAAGACACCAAACCCTACCCCGTATAAAACCCCACGCCGTGAGATAGGCCTTGCTCCCCTCTGTCGCCGCCGAAATCTCTCGAGCTACACAAGCACTCGCGCTCCCCTCAGGTCCCCGTAGTTAACCAGTGCTGCTGTTCTCGCGCTACGGCCATGGAGGAAGTGACGGAGGCGGTGAACAACCTTACCATAGCGGAAGGAGCAGCGGTGCCGGCGGGGGCGGAGGGGCACAAGAAGAACCGCATCCAGGTCTCCAACACCAAGAAGCCCCTCTTCTTCTACGTCAACCTCGCCAAGGTAGGAAAAAGTATTCCAACCTATTCCCCTGCGGATGAAGGGTGAAAGAGGAGAGTGCGGTTGGTTGGGGATTTCTAGCGGGTTTAAGGGCCCATCTGTCGGGCGGGTTAAACCCCAGAGAGGGTTGGGGTTTTCGCTGAGGAGATATATTCGCGAGCGATTTGATTGGATTTGAGTGCGTCGCGAGCATTTACCATGGAATCGATAAAGCTAATTTGATTTGTGGCGCTGTTTGTGTGCAGAGGTACATGCAGCTGCACGAAGAGGTGGAGCTGTCGGCCCTCGGCATGGGTAAGTTTCCTCACTTGCTGGAGCTTATCTCTGTCATTTTAGGCCTCTTTTCTGTTAAATTAATCCCCGGGAAGTTATACTAACAGTGAACATCGACATTTGGTTGTAAAAGGAGACATGTCTTTACTCTTGATAAGAGATGTGTTGTATGGTTAGCAGCATTGATGACATTTTATACTGTAATGGTATCTTTCTGCTTGTCAAAAAGCTGTGGATGACACTTTAGTGTACCTGCTAACTTAGTCTGTTGCAGCTCATTCTTTATGTTATCATAATTAACCAGCTGCCCTGTTGAAGAAACCAATGTCTCTCTTCATCTCAGGATTTAGCCCTTTAGCTCTATGTCTGCACTGTAGCCTTTTCCTTACTAATAAGAATTTGGAAGTTGGACCTCCCACCTGGTTGTAGGAAGATTACTCTTGCATGTTCTGTTCACACTTCACAGTGGCCGTGAAAATGTGAATTATACTATTCTTGAAAGTTCACAAAAGGTCACACACAAGGATAGGCAACCAATGAAAGAACTGTCTTTTGATACTAAAGAAGGAGATGAGGCTTCATCCACCGGGCATAGCGTTCGTTGCTTATTGGTCAACAATCAATATTTCTTATATAATCATGGGAAAGTTTTGCTGGTGTAATAACATCTCCAGCGAACAATCCTCTAGCTCTGGACATGTAACACTCAGATCAAATTAAAACTACTGATGGCATGTTGTCGTAAAATTATTTCTCCTTCATAGCTTCTGTTGTCAGTTGTGGCTGAAGTCTGCTAGTCAGCTATTGCAACCCTGTGTGTTGCTGTTGAGGCCTTGGGCTACACTTGTTTTAGGCACCTTAGTATTGAATTATATAGTAGGTTTGTTTAGATTGTTTATAAGGTTGAATTACTACATTTACATTGGCATTTCATATAGTCATGGTAATGCTTTAGAACTTCTGTTGATGCATACTTGTTTATTTTAATCTATTGATGCATACAGCATACTTGTTTTTGTCCCTTTGTGGTGGATGTTACTCTTTGTTACTGTCTTATTTATTGATGTTCCTCGTTTGCCCTGCTGAATCTGTTAAACTTGTCCATTCAGCTATTGCAACTGTGGTGACTGTTGCTGAAATTCTGAAAAATAACGGCCTTGCTGTCGAGAAGAGTGAGTCTTGTTTCTCATAAATTATTTTTATCACAATCTCTTTTCAGTCTTTTAACGTGGTTGAAATTACTTGCAGAAATTATGACGTCTACTGTTGATGTCAAAGATGATGCAAGGAACCGCCCTATTCAGAAGGCCAAGGTTAGTGTTCACATCAGATGGCAAATACCAAGTCCTTACTTGTCAGAATGTATTCACATCACTATTTTTTCCTTACCCATGTAACCTGCACTGGCCAGATTGAGATATTGATCGGCAAGACGGAGAAATTCGATGAACTGATGGCAGCTGCCGCAGAAGAGAGGGAGGCAGCCGGTGCCGAGGAAGAGCAAAGCTGAACCACTTGGAAGGTTCCTGTTGTAGCTTAATTTCACTGTTCTTCTCTTTCTTGTGTTTTAATTTGTTGTGTCTACAAGAGACTAGTGCTTGTACAAATCAATTGATGGTGCAGTTTATTTTGTGCGCCTTTTCTTGGTTTGCTAGGGTTGTATGTCAACTTGTGATCATGGAATTATTAGTATGATACTCTTGATTTGTCCCCGTATATGTATTTGGAAGATGCCCTGTTCGTCGTTGCTCTATGCCTGCGGCCTGCCTTACCCATTCAGTATTGTGCGGGGCTTATTTTTACCAGCGGCTTGCCTTACCCATTCAGAATTGTGCTGGGCTTATTTTTACCGAGAAATTGAAATTCAGAGAACTCTTTTCACTTGTTTCAACAAACTAGTTGGCATGTGCGTGCAACGCACGTCTTCTGAAATAAAGGGACAATCTATAAGTAGAAAAGACCATACCAAGGACGACATGGATTATTTCTTTTACACTTTTGCATCGGCTCTAAATTTTATATTACACACCATTTTATCATAGAGTTAGAGAGTCACTTGCCCCTGCTCTTTCGCCTAAAAATTCTTTTAAGAACCCTATAGCAATCCATTGCGTTGTTCGTCTATGTATGAAGAAAAAAGAAACTAATTCTCATAAAAACAAAAACTATAATCGTTTGTGAGACGACCAAAGCCAGCCATATAACCATATATGAACACATGCGCATGACTCCGTAAACCAGCTCGTTGAGAGCTATTGTACATTTGAGATTCTGTTTTCAAATGCCTTGTCAGTAAAATATTCTTTGTCGTGACGGATAATTGTATTGCTGCCTGTGTGGGTTGATCGAAAAAATTGATGTGTATTCTCCTCCGATGTGGTTGCGGCCAGATCCAAGTGACACTACTTTATTAGGAACTTCCAAAGAAAAAGTCTATCACAAAATATAAGAACACATATTAATATGGATATTATCTCTCTTACTGTTCTGCTTATATCAAACAATATTTCAAAACATGCCGTAACACATTGATTGCGGTAAAAATCTCTATATGTTGGTAATTCCTTAAAAAATAGAAACATCATGTCACTATTTTTTTATTTTGAGGCGAAAGAGAGCATTATATCACATTTGTAACATAGCTACAGTCATCACATATGGCAAAATAATGTCAGGGGCAGCCGAGTTGCTCTCTCCCTCTGTATTTTTTTTTTTTGAAAAGGCTCTTTTTTTTTTAGAGTAAGGCACTCATACATTCGTAAGATTGGGAAGATTGGGAGGTAGAGAGTCTTTTACAACCAGGTTATGAATAACCGGTGGCAAGGGAGGTACCCAGGTGTGGCTCTCCCCTGACATAGCAGCTTAAGTGAGCAAGTTCGTGAGCTGTAACATTGATTGACTTGGCATCTGGGATATGGCATGTTTAATATCTTCATATATACTCCAGCATCTGCAGCTGGCCTGGAGGGAGCTGTTGGCTTTAGACACCGCTTTCAGACGACAATAACAGAGGGGTTCAGCCGTTCAGGTCATATGCCCTGGCAAGCTCCAGTCCTTTGAGTATAGCTTTAGCCTCAGCTTCTTCGGCGTCGCTGCTGGTGGAAGTGGTCATGCTGGCCGCTAAGATCAGGGAACCCAAGTGATTCGTGACCGCAACGCCAGCAGTAGCATTGCCGTCCTCGGCTGGATTGACCGGTAGCGGACGTCTCCGTTGGAGCGGCGACGCGATAGGTGACGTAGCAGTCCGCTGCGCAGGGTCTTCTCGTCGGCGGCGTCGACCATGGCCTCCCGCCATGAAGCTTTGTCGTCGGCTCGATTTAGCAAACTAATATGAACTGCACTTGGATGGCTAGAACTCTGAACTACTCATCTCAAGACAATTTTGAGCTTGACATCTTCTTGTTGCTTAACTGTCACAACTGATCGCTCCCAGACATTAGAACAAACACCTGTAGGACACGATGAACAGAGAGCATCGGTATGCACAGAGCAAAAATCTTCAGCAGCACCAGCGCTGTTCTCAACAGCCAATGAAAAGCAACACAACAGTTAATCCACAAGCTCATCATGGATGCCTACACAACTGGGTAATCGTGAGCAGCGGTGAGAGCAGCGGGGTCGTCTCCCCTTGCCCGAGGAAAGCTAGGGACAAACCGGCGCAGCCGCTTGGCAACAGGCGGGGAGCCGGCACGGGCCACGGGGTGCCCGGACGGAGGTGATGGGGGATCACGACGGCGGTGGCGCAGGCCTGCAGCAGCGGTGCTGCATGGGAGTTCAGGTGGCGCATGGGCTGTTGCTCTCGAGGCGGAGGGAGAAGCAGAGGCGCCCTCTCGATTCGCTTCAGGTTGGCACTGCCCTGCTGCACCCGGCGTCGTGCAGGACGGCGGAGGAAAGACAAAAATAACGTTTGGTAAATGTGTTGAGTTAGCTCAACACGGATGGAAGAATCCGATTCGTTGATCAGATTTTGAACGGTATAGATTTAATGTATCCGATCAAGTTTGCTCTTTTAATAGTAGTATAGAAAAATCATTTCACTTGTCTAATTCAAGACCATACCTGAATACAGAAAGACGCAGAGCACACATCATTATTGAACTGAATACAAAAGGAGCAGAGCATATATCATTATTGAACTTTATACAAGAAGATGCAGAGAATGCATCATTATTGTAACGAATACAAAAAAGGTGCCCTAAATTGAAACAGAACGCAAACCGAATACAAAAGGTGCCCTAAATTGAAACGGACCCTGGTCCTGAACGCAAACCGAATACAAAAAGGTGCCCTAAATTGAAACGGACCATGGTCCTGAACACAATCCTGCTTGGGATTCGATTGCAGTACGCTCCATCCCACTGTCACTTGAAATCTGCATTTTGTTCACCGCGTTCATGGTCGACCACCGTTGGGCGCGGCCTGTCTTTCTGTCTGTCCACTTCAGGCAGCTTCTTCCTCCTCAGCTTCAGCGGCGTCGTCTTCTTTGTCGTCGACGAGTATCTTCTTGCACGCCTCGTAGCACATGAAGGAGATGCCGGCGGCGGGCATGAGCTTGATGCAGCTGGGGCCGAGGCCGCGGTACAGCCCGGCGGCGCCCTCCTTGTTAAGGATGCAGTACATGGCGTGCAGGACGTTCTTGTACACTTGCCTCCCGCCCACGGCGCCCACCTGCATCTGCTTCCGCGCCACCTCCAGCGGGAACGTCGCCGTGCTCGCGATGGCGCCCGCCGCGGAACCGATGAGCAGCGTCGGCACGTTGCCAACCTCCTCCTTCCCCGACGCGCGCCGGTACATGCCCCGGAGCGTCTCGTAGGCGTAGAAGTTGGCCGCCGCGTACGGCACCACGCCGATCAGGCTCGGCGCCAGCCCGCGGTACAGCTTCCCCGGCCCTTCGTCGCGCACGATCTTGACGAACGCGTGGAGGAGGTTGTCGTACACGTCCTTCTCGATGGTGAGCCGGGTCTTGACCAGCTCCATGGGATAGGTGCACAGGGTCGAGGCAACGCCGGCGAGCGCTCCGGCGACGAGGGGCGTGGGGATGGGGGCCTTGGGCGGCTCGCCGGCCTCCGGGGTCAGGTACTTCTTGGCCGTGTCGTAGGTGAAGAGCTGCACCGCGCCATGTGGAAATTAGCTACTGATCAACTACAGAATTTCGTTGCAAGGAAACATGAGCTGCAGAGCTGCAGGATGGCTTGCCTCGATGGCCTTGCTGGGCGCGACGCGGAGGACGTTGACGGCGTTGCCGCGGAACAGGCCGGGCCACCCCTCCGTGCGCATGATCCACCGGAAGACCCCGGTCATGGTGTCTGCGCCGGAGCTGCCCACCATAAGGTGCATCCTGATCGTCTCCAGCGGCGCCACGAAGGTCCTCGACACGGCGCCAGCGAGGGCGCCGCTGACCAGCCGCCGGAGGTGCGGGTTGCCGATCTTCACCCTCACCTTCCTCAGCCGCGGCAGCATCTGCTGCTTCTTCTTTGCCTTCTTCGCCTTGGGCTCCTCCTTCGCGGTAGCGAGCTGACGCGCGACGTCCTGATCGTCGGCGCCAGTGGCCGGAGGAGCCTTCCCGTCTTGCTCCAGCGCCCCTGGTGGAGCGCCGAGGGACACGCTGAGGCCGATGCTTGCGAACAGCGGCCTCCGAGGGTACTCCAGGGTCCTGCAATCACACTGGGAGCTCCAAGGGAGCGTGACCTCGGGGAGCGGCGGTAAGAAACAGCTGTTCTTCCTGTCCATGGCCAGCGTGCCGCCCTTGTTCTTGGTCACCATCGTCGTCGCCGCCATTGCCGCCGCCATAATATTTCAGCTCGTTAATTCTTGCCTGAAAAGATACATTTAATTATCTACGATCGACCCGGCAAACATACATGTGCAATAAAACAAGAATATATCAAGGATTATCGCTTTGGAGCCTTGTAAATAAACACCTAATTTTGTATGATCCACTGATTACACAACTTACAAAATCCATGCAAGCTAGGCCACAAAACACATGGAAACACCAAGACAATTCAAAATGAAACCATGTTTAGATCTTAAGAGCATATTGGCTTATCACTTCTGAGACTGGCAAACTCTACTAATTGGTAACGAAAGATGGCATAGGTTCATATATCTAAGCTGGATGAAAAAAAACATTAGAATTATTCAAAGTTTTTGCGAAACACAATACAACGCAGACGCTCCCCTATGAACGCACACACGCACACACTACCCCTATGAGCATCTCCGAGAAACTGAGCCGGCGGTTGGGTCTTGAGATTGACGAAGTCACCACGGACGCCTCACTGTCGATGGGAACGTCGCCTCCCACTGAAGAATTTTTCGCCTAAATGAGAAACACCAGCGTCAAACCTGGGGTTTGAACTCTGATGGGCTGGAGGTACAACCACCCTCCTAACCATCTTGCCACAGGCAAGTTCTCAGAATTATTCAAAGTTGTCCTCTATGTAGTACTAAAAGTAACATACTGTTGTGTTAATTCACGCTACATTGACCTAAAATTGAGCAGGACACTCCTTCTCCAACCAACCTAAAATTGAACCCGAAAAATAACCCTGTATTGCAGCCCTACTTAGATCCATACCTTGAGGAAGGTGTGTGTGCCCTGCCTAGGAGTTCTTCACTCAGTCCTCGCTCTCACTAGCTTCTGTCGTTCTTGGGAGGGGAGCTAGCTGGGCGCCATTTTATACCCGTTTCAGCACCCTCTGCATGGTTGCCGTGTTCAGGGAGCAATGAAGCTCGACCTCTCACATGGCCATCTGCCTTCTCTGCCCCTGAACCGCACCTCAGTACCGCCACACACCGCCGCTAAAATCCGTTGGCCGTGAAGGGCAATCCGGCCAATTGATCGGCGGAGAGGGCTTGGAGCCGTGCGTATGCATGTGCCAGAATGGCCTCGTTTGCTTAGCATGACGATTGTGTGTTTTGGCTTTGCCGGTTCAGTTCCTTCTCCGGGAGGAAGAAGCCGACAGAAACCGGTGGAGGGCTGGTGGCTAGCCGCGAGGGGCCACGCTGCTTCCAAGTCGAGCATGGCAGCATGCGCTCCAGGTCGCACGGTTTCTTTACCAATCTTCAAAACGGGCCGGGACGCGCCGTGCGTCGTTGTTCTCTGGCGAGCACGGCGGCCCGGAAGTTGGCCGGGAAGGGGTTAGCCTCTTTGGGCGTTTGCTGAAACGTGGGGCTGGTAGCTCGCCTACCTATTTGGAAGCTGATGAATGGGTTGTCTCGTGCTCTTCGGAACTGTCGTTTTGTCGACTTTGCGTAATGCCAGCTCTCTAACAGCTTGAGCGTTTGGTTAAACTGATTAGAGTCCAAAATTAGGGATGGTTGTCTGCATTTTTGCTACCCATGTCGACAATGCTCCAAAAGAAGATGGATGTGGCTTCGGAGACGGTCACTCGAATGAGCGTGAGCCATTTATGGGTGGTGCCGGTGGGAAACTCATTCGTATCACCATTCAAAAAAAAAACTCAATCGTAGCTGTAGTTCGTTATATTTTGTCGTGTTGATTAGGAGCAACTCTAACCTCATTTATTCCCTCCGTCTGAAATTAGTTGTCACCAAAACGGATGTTATCTAAACGTCCTTTTTTGGATGCCTAAAAACATCCCAACCATACTCTAAAAGGGGCGAGCTATGGTATCCTCCATTTCTTCATCCACACACGGAGGGAATATTCCCACCAACTCCCTCTACCTCATTTGTATTTTTTGCTACTATGTCGTCATCCTAAAATATCGAGATATAAGAGGGGTGAGTAGGAGTTTATGAAAAATATTTATCAAATATTATAAACATGAAGGACTCAAGCATATATACAGAGGCATGAAACTGATCAACTTAAGATAAGCATGGGGATCAGGTTAAAACAAAAGAAGAAGATGAGTCTACACAGATCATATGGAATACTCAATTAGAGGAGAAGATTCAAGTTTTGCCTGAGCCGATTCCAACAAAATAGAAACAGATTGAGAATACAAACTGAAGCGTAAATAAAGTAGACGGGTATACATGTTTGTTTCCAAGAGTTCAACATGTTGACACCGGTTCTACTTTTCCGTCTGAAAAGGCTATGCACGCATGCACGGGTGCACCCTAGTCCACACACATCACCCACTTGTGACTAAATCTTACTCTCCATTAGCGAAGTTTTACTCGCTTCGTTTAGGGGATTTCCGAATCTTTACAAACTTATCGTGACAAGTCCACACACCGGATGTTCGACCATGGCACCTAGCCATTTAGGGGATGCCAAACGTAAAAGATAAATATGCTCTTGTTGGCCACGGCCGGTCTTGTTTAGTGCTCAACCAAACTCAAAATTCAACTCTCGAAAGATTTATGGAAATACGACAGAGAAAGAGGGGCAAAATCGATAGGATACATCTCACTTCTGGGTATCAGCTTTTTGTTACATGAGGCGTTGGACTCAACACGGGTTTACTAAGCCGCATACTCTGCTTCAACCTCGTGCTCAAGGTAGATCTCATGATATCAAAGAGGACTGATACCTAGAAAGATTTCCAACGGAGGTGATAGTCGTGGAAGATGATTTGAATTGAGCTCACAACAAGTTTGAGGTATTGATGACGTGGAAACACACGTTCGTTGGGAGACCCCAAGAGGAAGATATGAAGTAGTGCAGCAGCAATTTTCCCTTGAAATCTACCAAGGTTATCGAACCAGTAGGAATTGGAAGAGCTTCAACACGATGTCAGCGGTGCCGTTACGATCACTGACGTGGACCTGCACACAACACAATCAAAGTACTTTTCCCCAACGAAATAGGAAGGTTGTCGATCTCCCCGGCTTGTTGAATACAAAGGATTAAAGTATGGTGTGGAAAGTAATGATGAGTGCAAAAAGGAACAGCGAGGAAATAAATACAGAGTGTGGTGGAAACGGTGTTTTTATCAGTGTGGAATAAAGGACCGGGGTCCACAGTTCACTACTGATGTCTCTCCATAAAACAGATAAATATGTTGGGTAAACAAATTACAGTTGGGCAATTGACAAAGTGCAAACGCATGACAATGCAAGATATGATAAGAGCATGTTCATTGTTAGATCTATTGGGCATTACATCAATATACATAGACCGCTTACTAGCTGCATCTATGACTAATAATCCACCACCGGGATAACTTCCGTGTCTCCCGTGAGTATTAAGTTGTAAGCAACAGATAAAAGCATTAAGCAAAGTGTGTAATGTAAACAATGCATATGACATATAGACACAACAAAGTTGTTTTCTCCCTAGTGGCAACAGCACATTTACAGCCTTAGTCGTTTCTGTCATCTCGAGCCCAGGCTTCTAGAGGCATGAACCCACTATCTAGCATAAATACCCCCCTCTTGCAGTCATTGGCATCTACTTGGCCACATCATCTACTAACAACGGAGAGCATGCAGTAACATAGATAAAACATGGATATAAATAGATGAACAAACTTGATCATAACTTCACAATTCATTGGATGCCAGCAAACACAACATATAGCATTACATAAAGATGATCTTGATCATGTTAGGCAACTGACAAGATCTAAACATGATAGCACAAGGTGGAGAGACTACCAACAAGCTACTGCTATGGACCCGTAGTCCCGTGAAGAACTACTCACGCATCACTCCGGAGGCAGACATGGTGATGAAGAGCCCTCTGGTGATGATTTCTCCTCCGGCGAGGTACCGGGAAGAACTCCAGAACCCTCCCGAACTAGGGTTGACGACGACGACGGCGACGGAACTTTTCGTGGATTTCTGATCGGGTCTTTAGGGTTTCCCGAATATATGTAATTTATAGGCGAAAGAGGGGCGCCAGGGGGGCACCAGGTGGGCCAGGCGGGGTGGCGGCGTGGGGCCACCCCTGACCGCGCCGTGGGCCCGCCTCCTCTCCTGGGCTGCGTCCTCGGCTTCTCCTTCGGACTGGTGCTTCGTTCCCGTGCAGAAATAAATCAGGTAAATTTGCGTGCCTTTTGGAGAATATTTTCAGAAGAGAATTTCTGAAACAAAAAGACAGCAGAAAACATGAACTGGCACTGTGGCATCTTGTTAATAGGTTAGTCCCAGAAAATGCATAAAAATGATATAACGTGTAAATAAAACATGTGGTATTTAATATATAACAGGCATGGAACATAAAAAATTATAGATACGTTTTGGACGTATGAGGTATGACCCTGAAGATTGGCTCAAACATATAAACAAAGACTATTTCTTCAACTTGGTTCGGCTTTGAATCCTCGTGCACGTTGGATCAACTCTAAACTTCAAGAAAGAGTCTGCATGTCTTGAGTTTTCAAGCACGCCATAAGAGAGCTCCTTAATTAAACCATACATCTGCATGGCTTTGTCTTCAACCCGTAATATTTTCAACGTTGTTCAGCGACGGTTTTTCATGTACAACTAGAACCACTCCTTGCATCAAGGTAGTGTGTGTGTTTTTTTCTTAACCTAATCGTCGCACAACAGATACATCTCAAGGGCGCTAGTTGGGTTCTTGCATCAAACAAATATATGTGCCATGAGTTCTTCATTTGGTGATGTCTTAAACGTTGTCTCGGATTTGAGGCAAAGCAAATTTGCCCAAAATGAAATAAACACACTGAAAGTGCATGTTGCCCCCATGCGTGGTTTTGGTAATTAATGACAATCCTTATGGACTAATGTTTGCATTGAGATATTCTTGTAGATCTTGTCCATAGGAAAAGATTGGAGTTCATGTGTTGGACTCTAGAATCTTACATGGTAAAGTGTGGCTTGGAAAAGAAGATTGAGGGAACATTCATGTTTATCTCCAAGCCATCATATATGTCAAGAGAAGAAGATGAAGTGCAAGTTCAATATGATCCATCTCGGAAGATATCATTTGATTGAAGCTTGCAATGGATACATGAAGACGGAGCTAAGCGAGACTCTCCCATAATGGAGTATGGGGAAGTATTTGGAGAAGTTTTCATCAAGCATGTGCTAGCAAGCATGATCAAGAAAGGTGTTCCAACTTGAGAGAGTCAAGATCGTCATCATCTAACTCAAGTGGAATGCGCAAGGCAAAGGTATGATCTTGATAGGGTTTCTATTTTACCGGTCTCATGTTGTTAGTTCGGAGACCGGGGTTATAGGATATATATCGTACTATCAAGAGGGGCTCTCAAATGAGTAACTTGATTGCATCCTTGTGGAGAACTCAAACCTTTGCATACTTGGCATATTATCTTTCTTGGTTCCTATTCGGCTTTTATCCATGTGAAGATTTAGAGCTTGTGTTCATCTCCATACCAAGCTCTAGTTTATCAAAAACGGATTTCATATGAATATCTTGTTGAGTTTTTGATGTTGGAGGATTTACCGGTTGTTCTTTTTTAGAGAAGGTTTACCTTTCTACATTTGGTTTTATCCTTACTTGTTGAACTATGATGTTTCTTTGCATGATCTTATAGAGCTCTTCGTTGTGATTACAACGAGCCCAAGATCATCGAAAACGGAGTTCGAATGCTCAAGATATTGCCGTTTTCGTATTGATGTTTCTGCAGTTTTCTGAAGGGGCGGAAGTTCCGGTTTAGGGGCCGGAAACTCCGGCCAAAGTTCCGGCCCAAATCCAGTACCGAAAAGTTAAGAGACTTAGCCATTTTTCGGAGGTCCGGAAGGGGCGGAAGTTCCGGGGTAAGTACCGAAACTTCCGGCCCGCGCAGGAAAAACGGCCCCCAATGGTTGGATTTGATGGGGACCTATTTAAGGGGTCTTCTTCCCCAATGGTTCCCAAGTTTTGGTGCTCTCTCTCCTCCTCCATTGTTGACCTCCAAAGTTTTGAGATCTCTCAATCCCTACTGAAAGGACAAGGATGTCGCCTACAGGGGGGTGAATAGGCGATTAAAACTTTTCCGGTTTAGGCTTGATAAATGCGGAATAAAACTAGGTGTTTTAATTTAACAAGCACACAACCTAAATAAACTAGGCTCACCTATGTGCACCAACAATTTATGCTAAGCAAGGCAAGTAACAAGGTGATAGCAAGATATAATACTTCAAGCACGAAGGCTATCACAATGTAAAGTGCATAAGTAAAGAGCTCGGGTATAGAAATAAACAAGGCACGCGGAGACGATGATGTATTCCCGAGTTCCTCCTTTTTTGTTGGAGGGGTGTGAGTTTCAAACTCAAGACGCCACAAATGGCATCACCCTATTCTCCGATGAACCTTTCCCAAAAACTCGGTTCACCTTCCTCTATTGATTTCCTTTTGGGCGGAAATCGAGTCCCTTACAACGATCTTGAGGCACAACCCACAAAAGGATTGGGAGCTCCCAAGTGACCACAAAAGGTCACACGAACACCGTCTAGGGTCCAACGACCCAAGAGTAACAAGCTCACGAACTTTCACTTCCACGAATCCTCGTGGAGAGAGCAAACCGATGCACAAAAGCAAAGGCAAGAACACAAGAAGTGCTCAAGTCCTTCACTCCCAAATCCCACCAAAAGCAACTAATGCTTGTGTGGGGGGGGGGAGGAGAGAGGAAGAACAAACAATAACTCAACAAATGGAACTCCAAGATCTAGATCGAAAGGGTTCCCCTCACTTAGAGGAGAGATGGATTGGTGGAAATGTAGATCTAGATCTCCTCTCTCTTTTCCCTCAAAGATATGCAAGAATAAAGGGAGGAATTGAGGGAGAGGCAAGGTTTCCAAGGTCAACAATGGTGGGGGAGAGAGAGAAAAACGTGCTGCAGAAAGCTTGGTCTCTTTGGGGAAGAAGGGGCCTTTTATAGGCCTCCCAAAAATAGAGCCGTTGCAGAAAAATAACCCCGGAGACTCCGGCCTGCGGAGACCGGAGACTCCGACCTGGGCGGAGACTCCGGGCCACTTCCGGTCCACTTCCGGACCCCTATACCGCAGATGCCGACGCCTGGGGATGATTTCTTCCAAAGCAAGAGGCCGGATATTCCGGTGCCTTGAGTCCGGAGACTCCGGCCTTGGGGGAGACCGGAGACTCTGGTCTTGGCAGGCCGGAGACTCCGGCCTAGAAAAACCTGCAACAACTCAGCAAAACTGCAAACCTCAAAACTGTCTCATACGAATTTCAAATCAGGTGAAACCAATTTTGTTGAAAAGATAGCAACCAATATTAAGAACCATAAATAGAGTTAAGTTGACACACATGGAGGTGTGAAACTTTCCTCAAGGATAAACCGATAATATTTCCAACCTGAAAACGCAACAAGTTTTCCATACGAAATCCGTTTTCGGGGAAGTTGGGCTTGTCATGAAGATCACAACAAGCACCAAAACCCAACAAGGAGAAGAACCAAATAAGAACCAAGAAATATGATATGCCAAGTATGCAAAGGTTTGAGCTCTCCACAAATATGCGATCAAGTTACTCACTTGAGAGCCCCTCTTGATAGTACGACGTATATCCTATAACCCGGTCTCCCACTAACACCATGAGACCGGTAAAATAGAAACCCTACCAAGATCATACCTTTGCCTTGCGCATTTCACTTGAGTTAGATGATGACAATCTTGATCTCTTCAAGTGGACCACCTTTTTTTATTGCGTTTTTCTTGGTGAAGACTCACATATCGCTCCCCCATACACCAAGATGGGAGTGCCTCTCTTAGGAACATCTTCACTTGACCATTATCTCCAAAGGTTGCAAGCTTCAAGCATAGGATTTCTTCTAGATGCCCATCTTGAACTTGCACATCTCAACCTTGATGACGATCAGCACTTGACGTCATCCTCCATGAGCTATAAGAAATCTTCCTTTTGATGCAAGCCCATGGAGAGATACCTAACCCCAACAAAGGAATGCCACACACACATAATGGGTTAGTTCACAAGGCTATATGGACAATTTCTTACCATACCATTGGATCACACGATCCCACATGGTATATCATTTAGCTTTGTGTGTTGATCAACTTGAATCCACTCTTTGCACTTAGTCTTGATCAACTTTGTATCTTTTCATCTTCTTGATCATATCAAATATGTCCATTATAATCAATGATCTTGATGGTATACAACCATGAATCCAACACATGGAGTTCAGGCGATGCCAATGGACAAACCTATAAGAATAACTCAACACAAACATTAGTCCATAAGGATTGTCATTAATTACCAAAACCATACATGGGGACACCATGCACTTTCACCTACAATGATTCTTCAATATCTTTGAGGGAAAAGTGAGAGGAGATCTAGATCTACATTTTCACCAATCCATCTCTCCTCTAAGTGAGGGGAACTCTTTGGATCTAGATATTGGAGTTCCATTTTTTGAGTTCTTCTTTGTTCTTCCTCTCTTCTCCCCCCATAAGCATTAGTTGCATTTGGTGGGATTTAGGAGTGAAGGACTTGAGCACTTCTTGTGTTCTTGCCTTTGCTTTTGTGCATCGGTTTGCTCTCTCCACGAAGATTCGTGGAAGTGAAAGTTTGTGAGCTAGTTACTCTTGGGTCATTGGACCCTAGACGGTGTTCTTGAGACCTTTTGTGGTCAAGGCCTTTTGTGGCTAGTTGGGACCTTTTGTGGTCACTTGGGAGCTCTCAATCCTTTTGTGGGTTGTGCCTCAAGTTTGTTGTAAGGGCTCCGGATTCCGCCTTGAAGGATTCCGATAGTGGAATGTGAACCGAGCTTTTGGGCAAGGTTCATCGGAGAATAGGGTGAGGCCATTTATGGCGTTTGAGTTTGAAACTCACACCCCTCCAACGAGACGTATTCCCCTAAAAAGGAGGAACTCAGGAATACATCATCGTCTCCGCGTGCCTCGGTTATTTCTATACCCGAGCTCCTTACTTATGCACTATACATTGTGATAGCCTCCGTGCTTAAAGTCTTATATCTTGCTATCACCTTGTTACTTGTCTTGCTTAGCATAAGTTGTTGGTGCACATAGGTGAGCCTAGTATATTTAGGTTGTGTGCTTGTTAAATTAAAACACCTAGTTTTATTCCGCATTTATCAAGCCTAAATCGGAAAAGTTTTAAATCGCCTATTCACCCCCTCTAGGCGACATCCTTGTCCTTTCACACACTAACAAAGGAAAAACTTGAACGTCCAACTATAGGTCCGGCCATCATGAATTCCATTCGAGTTTGACTCTCTAAGCAACAATATTTAGAGAGGAAGAAAACATATCAAGAACATGAACGAGGAGGAACACATCACGAAAGCGATTCACTGAGGAACTCCATGAATATGTAAATGTATCAATATGGGAAATGGCTTGGTGGTCGTGCTCGGGCTTCCAAAATACGTGTGACACTGTCTTTGGAGAAATATATTTTCTTTTAAGAAGAGTTTGTCAAACCCCATCATCGGTAAGAAGTGTAAAAAATAATTTACCTAAAAGTGTCGTGTTCTTAATCTGAAGATCATGAATACCGAAACCTCCTTCTTTATGTCGATAAATCACATTCCATTTCGCCGGTCGATATTTATTTTTCTCGCTGACTTCTTGCCAAAATAATATTGATCGGAAGTAATCCATTATGTGCATGACTCCTTTAGATAACTGAAAAATAAATAAATCATATATATATATATATATATTTCCATATAAGACACTACTGAATTTATGAGAACTAGTCTTCCACCGAGTGATAACAGTTTGCCTTTCCAACTACTCAATCTTTGTTCAAGATGGTCCTCGGCATGTTTCCACTCGACATTTGTAAGCCTCCAATAGTGCATCAGAATACCCAAATACTTGTAGGGAACTGACCTTGGCATAGCCAAACAATTCGGCATACCGAGCCGCCTCTTCTTGGGCCTCCCTGAAACAAAATAATTCTCTTTTGTAAAGTTTATTTTGAGTCGACATTGCTCGAACACTTGCAATAATAATTTCAGATTACTAGCCTTTTGAAGACCCAGTTCCACAAAGAGAGTCATATCATCTGCATATTGAAATATAGATAGTCCACCGACCATCCAGTAGGAGAGAAACCCCTTCCTCAAAAAGCATTGGTGATAGAGGGTCCCCTTGCCTTAATCCGTTTTTTCATTTGATAGTAATGGCTAATATCATCATTGTATTTGACTGCCACACTGGCTCCAGTTACAAATTATTTACCAAGCTACGCTAGATTTCCGTGAAACTTTTCATTCTTAGAGCCTGTTGCGGAAAATACCATTTGACCTTGTCATTTGCATTTTCAATTTCAATTTTCAGTATCACCCCGTTTAATTTTTTCACCGTGTAACTCGTAAACCGTTTCATCAGTATGAAGAGTATATAACACGGCTTTATTCCATGAGCCACATTCACTATCTCCCTGAACTGAATCTCTCCCCGGTAATTTATCAATTGCAACACACGTCTGTTTACCTTGAGTATTTTAACTTTTTTATGTAATTTATTATTTACAACTTCTGCTTTATCATTCTTTCATCAAACAATCTACTTTTATACATATTTTTGTAATTCTTAACTCGATTCACTCAGGATTAGCGCCACCGAGTGTGACCAAAACACTTACAAAAACATTTGCCAAATATCTTTGTTGGGACGATAAACAACCGAAAGAATACTTTTACGAAATTGGGCCTCAACAAACCCGTCCACTTGCAAGCATCAGGTCACGCAAACACGTCAACCCCGTATAGATCCAATACCACCCTCTCTCCTTACCATTCTTCTTCTTCTTCTTCCATTCTTCTCCTCAAGCCTCTGTATTCTCCCATCCTATGGCCGGCGACTTCTCTCCTCCCCATCCCACCTCTCACCTTGCGATCACCGGCGATGTTGCTCCTCCCAGATTCCTCTCTCCTGTCATGGCTAGTGCTCTTATTCTTCCCATCCAACTCCCCACCTCTCGCACCACAGTGCCGTCCACATCGACGGAGTCATCGATGCCGCGGTTGGCCATTGCGAAGAAGGGGGCGGGGTGCGCCAACAGGAGATAGAAGTGACAACAAAGCTTAGAGTGGATTGCCGGGGGCCAGAGGAGGAAATTGTGTCAGGTTGGGGGTGGCAAGGGACCGCGGGAGCGTGCCAACCGTGAGCTGCGAGGGAGGAGGTGGTGATGGCGACAATGCTCTCTTCTCCCCCCCCATCTCCGGCGGTGCGGCGACGATGGAGTTGTTCTTCGTCCACCTTGCCTGCGTTCCGACAAGATATAGCACCACCCTGTGGGCTGTCGAAATTTCGACCATGGATACGGGTGGCCATAAGCTAGCAGCGCCCGTAACTACGGGAAAATCTGGTGCGGTTAGCATTTCGGACGGTTGTGGGCAAGCATTCAGAAGTAACAAACGGCTCAGATGCGGCAATAACCTCGTAGGAGTCACGCGACCACAGCTCATCTCCCTTAGCCGAGAAAATTGCAAAAAACCACCACAATTGATGGTCAAGCTTCAAAAAACCACCGGCTTTCATTTAATTCGCAAATTACTGGATGACATGTGGGCCCTGTTTGCCAGTTTCATACTTAACTGACCGTTAGCGAAGAAGTGGTGGTTTTTTGCAACGTGTCAACGAATAGTGGTGGTGATTTGCGAATTAAATGAAAGCCGGTGGTTTTTTGAAGCTTGACCACCAATTGTGGTGGTTTTTTTGCAATTTTCTCCCTCAGCCTAGTAAGCAGCCCCAAATCGCAATTCCCGACTCCAAAACCCAGAAGCCCGCCTCGAGTTCGCCTAGGGTTTTAAATCCGCCCCCTCCCATTCCGCCGGCCACCGCCGACAACTAGGGTTCCGGCGAGGGAGATCACCGGCCATGGCGCCTCCACCTCCGTGCGAGCTCCTGGCTGCCGTGGAAGCGGCGTTGCTCGGCCCCGCGCCGCCGACGCCAGCGCAGCGCGTGGAGCTCCTCCACGCCCTCCGCGACGCCGCCCCCGCGTTCCGGGCGCTCCTCTCGTACCCGGTCCGTCCCGCTTCTCCTCGTTGTAGAATTATAATTTGCGCGAGCTCGGTTTGATTGGGTCTAGTTTTGGCGTCTCTGCCGTGTGTGCGCGTGCAGGGGCCGAAGGCGTCCGATCGAACTCAGGTGGAGGCAAAGGAGGTTCGGCTCTCGGACATGCCACCAATCACGCTTGATGATACCGACGTTCAGACTGTATGTTCACTCCGTCCGTCCTGATATATTGGCTCCAGGCACTCTGCTTTTACCTGGTATTGCTAGAGCACACGCCAATTGGATATGCTGCTTAAGTCGATCCCTGTGTGATATGTTGGGGACAATTAACTGAAGCTTCAGAATAAAGATGGCGCTTACCATTTAGGTAGCTTTTGATTTCACGAGGAAACATCAAACATGTACCTTTGATTAGTCTCTGGTAGATAACTGAGCTGAGATTAGCGATTGCAAACACATTAATTTTGTCACTGTGAGCTATGGTTTTGTTGGTGAAATCTGCCACTTAGCTCTCTCTTAGCATGTCAAAGCCTTTTATTTTTTTTGTAGTCCGAACCGTTAATTCTCCTGCTCTTTAAGCTCTGGTAATCTGGTGGACTTGGGTTATAAAGGGATTTTGTCAGGAGGAGGGGTTGAATTGGTGATTTCTCGGCGTGGTGATTATGGTGCTAAGTACGTTATTCAGCAATGTTGCATGGCCAGACTGGTCTTCTCTTGGCAGGCTATGTACAAATTTTGAACTTATGAGTTGTGAACTTGCTTATGGCACTCAACTGAGATTGCATACAGTAATCTTAGCTTCTGGTTCCTATTTTTGTATGATTGAAAAAACAATGTGTATACTTTACCAGTTCCTCGCCAACAAAATGCTAGGGTCATGCCAGTGTCAGGGTGATTTAGGTATGACTAGGGCTCATCTTCCTGGTATGATGTGTTGCGGAACCATGAAAACTGTCGTTCACAGTTCCTGTAAATTCGTTCCTTCTAATTATGCTTAAAATATTTTATAAGTGCATTGTATGGCTTGGTATCTTTCGTTGGTAGCTATATGGATGCTAAAGTTTGCATCCATGCTTTTTCAGGCCCTTAAGTTGAGTGATGAACTCAATCTTAATGAAATCGAGTGTGTTCGGTTGCTAGTTTCTGCCAACAGAGAGGTATAATTTATAGAACTAAAAGCTACTTTATTTGTACCTATTATCTATGTTTGTACATGTATTTAACCATTTACCTTACGCATTCCTTGTCGTCATTTTGTAGTGGGTTCTGTATGGTCGAGAGCCACTGGAAATATATAGGCTTGCAGCTGGCCTTTGGTACATGGAGAGGAGAGATCTTATAACTTCTCTGTACATTCTGTTGCGGGTAGTGTACCTGTCATGTTTATTCCAGCTATATTCTAAAATTTGAGATTTGAAGGGACTTTCACTGGTTTTCTTTATCTTCTGTAGTCTGTTGTACTCGACCAAGGGCTTGATGCTGATCTGATGTACGAAATACAAAATCAAATGGAGGCTCTTTTTAACGATGGCCTCCGACAGCGGATAATCACCCTTGTGAAGGTTGGACTTTGTTGAGCTTGAATATGCAATATGCTGCATGCTTCACATTATTTCTTTAACGGGCAATATGGACATATATTAAATTACAATCATGGAAGGTAGAGTGATGGTTTGGCTCCTAGGTCCTGGTCCAAGTGAAAGAAAAAAATGCAATTGCAGATTCTAGAAAATTCTGAAAAATTGGTGGACAAAGTTGCTAGCTTTCAGCCTTTTTCTTTTACACGCCACATGTAATATTGTTCTCATGAAAAATTGCAAGTACCATGAAGTACACAAGACTTTACTGAGTGTTTTTAGTTTTTTCGAAACCTATTTGTGTTTCCGGCTACAAAAGGTGAACACAGGCTGCATTTGCTGTTCTTTTGTAAGCCCTTCTTTTATGAGAAGTTAAAGTTTACCCTCTGAGCTCAAGCTTCAAGATTGGGCTTATGCATCAACTTCACCATAACCTTGGACAGCTTTGTTGCTGTTGCTGGCATTGCCCCCTTTAAATTCTGTTTGCAGTTCTATTCGTAGTTAGGCCGTTACAGCTATATGCCCTAGTGAATATTAACTTCGAAAATTTGCTGCTAATTTGTCCATACTTTGACCACAACTACAGTGCTATCTAGATTGATATTGTGAACCCAATGCCATTTTATTTACCATCAGAAGTTCTTTCATACTATGTATTTTTTCATTATTCTGTAAACATACTACTATGGAAACTGGTAGTCTAAGTAACATATCACGGACTGCCATGTCCAGAGCACCGTATATTTTGAACAATATGAGTAGCATATTCGAACAATTCATTCCAGGAGGCATTTGCAAAGGTGTAATCTCTCTTTAATATATTCCAGGATGCATTTGAAAATGTTACATCTCTCTTCCACTCTTGAAAAATGAGCACTGACAATTTTATCCCTTTCCCCATAAAGGAGCTTAACCGGGAAGAACCGTCTGGCATTGGCCGACCAAGCTCTGAGCGTTATGTGCTTGATTTCAGAGGGGCTCTTGTGGAGAGGCGTGCCATTGTCTCCCGAGAGAGATTAAGTTTGAGTCACTGCCTTGCTCTTTCTGCACTTATCAAACTAATGGGTGAGTTAAACGCAATGTGCATTTGCCATATCACCTCTTATGACCCTGTATGCCTACCTAATGACTTGAATCATTGTTATTCATTAGCCTGCCTGGAGTGGAAATGTAGGCATCTCCTTTTGTTCAGTTCAAGTTACAGAAAACGACCACTAATGATCTGCAACTTCTTGTAGGTCCCAAGGAGGTTAAAGATACATTTTCTATATTAAAAGACTGTGCAGCTGAAGTAAATGAAAATACCAGTGTTGAGCTTCAGGTTTGAAGTTTGAACCAGTCACTTTGATATTTGTAGAAATGGTAGTTGTGCAGTTTCGAATTGATTTTGTTGTCCACGTCATGCAACGCTTACTATCATTTACCATTGCAGATCACCTACGGCGTTCTGTTCTCTCTTGTAATAACTTTTGTTTCTGATGCCCTAAGTACTTCCAATGAGAAAGCATCTTTGCCATCGTCTGATTCCTCGTTCAGACATGAATTTCATGAGCTAGTAAGCTTTAAAAAATATGCTTAAATTTACATATTAAACTAATCTTTGTTTACTTGGAACAATTAGCAAAATTTATGCTCATTGCAAGCTGGGATTGTTATAATGACCAGGTGATGACGACATGCAACAATATTACTGTTGAAGGATTTGTTGGTATTGTGCGGCTTGCATGGACTGTTCTTTTGATGTTAACACAAGATCGAAATAGTGCAAGAGACTCAATCATTAATGTTTCCTCCAGAGCTGTGGCCGATATTTGGTCATGTCTGGATATCATCTGTCGGCTGAATGCTTTTGAATTTTTACGGGAGCGAGTTATGCAAACAGCTGCTTACAAGGTATACAACTCTGCACTCCGAGATCATCTGGTATTCTTCGATAATGGTATACCCAATTAATTATGATGATCACCACGACAAGCACCGGAAGATTGTTTTGTACATGTAAATAATTTTCTTCTGCAATTTTGTTTGTACAGTTGTCACTTTAGTATCATTTAGAATGTTGCAAACATTAAACAGGGGAATTGGAAAGTTACAGGAATTGTCAGGCTGTATAATAGATCTGTAATGTCGTGCGGGAACTGGAATCATAAAAAGTATTCAAAGTATGTGTTTGATGCACCACTAAAATTGCAGGGTTTGGAAGGGATATACGACTTAGGTAGAGGTAGAGGTAGAGGGGAGAGAGATGTTGCAAATGTCTTTACACTCCGTTTGGCTGCTGGAATTGAGCTGACAATTTGGGAGCTGGAATCGTACCTCAGCCACATGTGCTGTTTGGATGGTTGGGGAACCGCAACTGGATTTGGAGTTCAATTCCATGGGCTTCGCTGAACAACTAGGACACATAGCGAGCTTGACTCTGAAATATTTGGAAATAGTCGTCCCTGCAGGACAAAGCTTGTGTGACGAGCTCCAGTGCAGCACTGCTGCTGTGAACTCCTGTCGGCATGCTACCTTCAGTAACTTCTGTCGACCTGCCGCCGGTGCCACCACGCTCCATGACCTGCAATCAGTTCCTATTTTTCCCTGTCGCTGTCCCACATCCTCTTTTTCCCCATAGTTGGTGCTCCCTCTTCTTACCAGTTGGCGACCTCATCCTCTTCCTCTTTGCCAGCACCGCAGATGGGTGCAGAGCCTGTCATAATCCGAATCTGTGTCTCCGTCCTGCATGTTATCAGCTACAGATCTTTGGACTGCTGCCTCTCCAGATATGGATATCCAGCAACCAAACATAAAATGGAATTGGGATGTGATTTTGTTTCTGGGTAGCCGAAAAAAGAAGAAGCATGGCGTGTTTCCATCACATGAATCGAACTGGGACACTAAGTATGGTTATTTATTTTGTTGATGTAATGATACCATTTCCATATCAAAATTTGCCCAAAATCAGGCCACTGGCATAATCAAATGCATAAGCCTGTATGCTTGGGCAATTGGGCACATGAAAAGTGAGATCAATAGCTCTTTTGGCCCATGTTGTTTCTTTTCATATATTATTGGTCCAATTTGGTGTGCAAGCATACCAAACATCTGTTTAATTATTTCTTAGATATGGAGGTAGTATATGATTTTTTGTTTAACTATTTCTTCGCATTTGATGCAGAATGACGACGATGACATTGTTTACATGTACACTGGCTATGCACACAAGTTGATGATGTGCTTTCTCTCCCATCCGACTTCTAGAGATAAGGTTAGATTTGTTACTCAAAGTATGTTGACACTTGCCACAACAAATTTTATGGTTTCTTTTATTGCAACAAAATGCGATCACTGTTAAATATTTCCTCTGTTTCTAACTTTAAGATGTTTTAGCTTTTCTCAGTTTTCTCAGATTCGTTTGCATCTAGACGTGTTTTAGTGACTCATTTTAGTCCGTATGTAGTCCACATTGCAAAAGCTAAAACATCTTATAATTAGGAACAGAGGGAGTAGAAATTATACAATGGGTATAACACACTAACTGGCAAGTACCTTTAGTCTCTCCTGCTGCAAACAAGGGAAAAGCAAACAATAATAGTATCTTCTTTAACAGATAAAGGAAATCAAGGAAAAAGCAATGAATGCTCTAAGTCCATATGCTCTACCACGGGATCATAGAGAAGATCCTAATATAAGTGGGGAACAGATTGGTCAGTCTACTAACCAGCCATTTGTATCCCTACTAGAACTAGTTGGAGAAATCTATCAGGTATTGTTTCATTCATTTTATATATTCTTACAATCAAAATGTATGGACCTGAAAATGCACATGATATAGCATGATGTCATGGAGTTTAACCTCGTTTTCTTTATGATTATTTGTATAACTAGCTCATTGTGTGTAATTACTTGTTTCTGGCTGCTGATAGCAGTGCTTCCAAAAGACACAGGAGTCACTCTAATCTATTCTGTGCACCTTATGATATGATGTGTGATTTCAGTTTCATCGCTAAAACTATGAAAAATACAGTTTATTTGGGAACTTCTGCATAGATTTGACATACTATTAAAATCACAGATAATGGTTCTGTCAATATTTCCATTCACTCCAGTACTACTGATTCGAATCAAAGTTCGTTTTCCTAGTTAGAGGCAACCATTAGATTAATTCTTTAGGAAAGTATATCTATAAATATGACAAGTGTTCAGTGTACCTAGGTTCTTAGGCATCTGATTCAGTACCCGCTGGGGTATGCTGAAGTTCGTCATGCTCAGAGATTTGTATTTTCTTCCAGTTGTAATTTGATCAGTATCTAGTGTGGTTAAGCTAGTTGGCACACTGCTTGTACTGACTGATTTACTCAACGGTTTCTGCCAGTCGAGTTTAGGTTTGTGCTTCAACAAACCTGTTCTTTGTCAGTTCCTTCCAGCAACTGTGACCAGCTATTGCCTTTGTGACAACTTGATGAATGCTCTTGTATTATTGTAGCCTTTGTGACAACTTGATGAATGCTCTTGTATTATTGTATGTAACTAAGAGAATTGCCTGAGTTTAACAGGAAATTCCTGTTTTTACACTAAAGAAACTTAATCGCCTTTGATATCTCTTTTTATGTAAACTTTTCCACTGTTGTCAATAAAAGGGCGTCCAAGTATGCTCATATTCACTTAAAAAATTTGCTCACATGATGATTTTTTTTGCTTTATTGGGCTGTAGTTTTGAGAATTTTTTCTATCATAATTCCATCTTTTTTGTGTTGTCATCAGAAAGAGCCTGAGCTAGTACAAGGAAACGAGGAACTGTGGACCTTTGTCGTATATGCAGGTGAAGATCACACAAACACACAAACTCTTGTGGCCTTCCTCGGGCTTCTTAGTACTCTGGTATGCAATTTTTTACTGCTCATTATATGTTCCATCTTTTGCTCCGACTGAACTATTTGGACTTGTCAGGCTTCCAGTGAAGTTGGTGCTGCTAAAGTCTACGAATTGCTCCAGGGAAAAATTTACCGCTCAGTTGGATGGAACACTTTGTTTGATTGCTTATCTATTTATGAAGAGAAGTTTAAGAAATCCCTTCAATCTCCCACAAGCATGTTGCCTGATTTTCCAGAGGGGGATGCACAGGCACTTGTTGCGTATTTAGCTGTTCTTCAGAAGGTCTGCTATTCCATTGCTCTTATTCTTGTGCCTTCTATCATCTTTCATGTGATTTTTTTTAATTTATATATTTTCAGCATTAGCTCCCCCTGACATATCATTTACGTATGTTAGCGATTTCAAGCTGTTCTTATCTCTTAACTTCCCTGTTTATGCTATTACCGGCATTCCGGAATAGTAGGATATTTAGCCAAGATAGTATGTTATCTCACTGGTCCCTGTCTCCAATTTATCATTTCTCCGATGTTTGTTTCTCACCTCGTATGTTGGCTTTAAGCTAGATCTCTGTTCTGTAGGCTTGTTTGTTTTTATCAATGATGTATTAATCTATAAATTAATGCTGCTTTTGTTACTTGTGCGCATGCATATTTTACTCAATTAATGTTTTTCTGCTGCCTCAGTTGTCTTCTTAGATATGTTCTCTCTGAAGCAGGAGCTATTTTTGGCTTGCCTACAAAAAATATTTCTTTCGTTACGAAACAATACTCATTTTTGTATTTTTCTGCGCAAATTATTAACATACTGTAGGTGGTGGAAAATGGAAATCCATCTGAAAGAAGGAAATGGTTCCCTGACATTGAACCTTTGTTTAAGCTTCTAAGCTATGAAAATGTGCCCCCATATTTGAAGGTAAATGTTTTTTCATGTTTACATGTGTACTTTTTGCATCTTTTGGGGTTTTGTTTTCCTAATTTGTGCTATTTCATGTGCAGGGGGCTTTGCGGAATTCAATCACCGCTTTTGTGAAAGTTTCACCCCAGTTGAAAGATGCTGTTTGGAGTTACCTTGAACAATATGATCTTCCTGTGGTTACGGTTCCACCTGGGCATCACACGCCAACACAGGTACCCTCAAAGTTCACTTGGAAATTACTTGCTAATTTTTAGCTGGCATGGATTGTATTTGCTACTCAGCAACTTGCGTTCAACTTGTCACAAAGCAATACAGAGCGAGGTATGCTAAGAAGGACGTAACATATCCTTAAATGGACAGTAGATATAACTTGTCACAAAGCAATACACAGGAAAAATGTCGACCCTATCTCATGTTTAGCATGTTAAGAAGGACATAACATGTACCAAATGGATTATAGATCCTGCTAATTACATTTTTTCTCGTTCATATTGCTGTCATTTTAGCATGTTAGGGCACATTTTGGTTCCTTTGAGGCATATTATCTTCCTTTGCAAGGAGAAAAGGCAATCACTGTTAGTGGAGACGAGCAGTGTGCCTCTCCTTAAAAGCTAGGAACCAAGGAAATCATAGCTCACTTTGCCAAAAGTAAAGCTAGGCAAAGGAACGACCCATTCCCACTAACTTGCTAAGCAACGCTAGGAAAGGGTGAGCAAGGGAACCAAACAGGCCCTAGTGCTTAATGCTCTTAATTGCTAACTTTTCTCTGGTGAATAGTTGAGACGTTGAACTGCGGAACTGTTTACCTGGCATTAACTGTTCCCTAATGACTTAGACTGAAAGACATATATGTCCTTTTCCTAATTTCCTATGTAATATTAGGCGTAAGTAGTTTGGTTGATGTCTTGCATTGTTGAATAAACTATTGTCTGTAGGTCTATGACATGAGGTTTGAGTTGAATGAAGTTGAAGCAAGGAGGGAGAGCTATCCGTCAACCATATCATTTCTCAACTTGGTCAATGCTCTCATTGCAGAAGAAAGAAACATAAGTGACAAAGGCCGGAGGTAGTTATCACCAACTATTTTGAGCTTATGCTTGATCTTAAACATTGAAGAGTATTTTTTTCCCCTCTAGGTTCATGGGTATCTTTAAGTTCGTATATGAGGATGTTTTTGGGCCTTTTCCCCAAAGAGCCTACGCTGACCCTCGGGAGAAGTGGGAATTAGCAATTGCCTGCTTGGAGCACTTCCGTCTGTGAGTCTCCCTCCCTCCCTCCCTCCCTCATTTATTTGTATGTGAACAGTCGGGAGAGTCCCACTCATATTACACTGAAAGACCAACTATATTACACTGAAAGACCAACTATATGCAAGTTATGTGCAAGAAACTAAACAAATTGTATGAAATAACGAGTAAGCTATCCCCGCCAGTGGGAAATATCTTCCTTAGTGAAACAATCCAGAAATTTCATTGTTGATAGAAGTTTCCATTATACTGAAGTTTATTTTGCTGTACAATGCAATTACGCTGTTAAAATAAGTTGTCTATTGTTCAAATCCAGGGTTTTGCGCATGTACGACATAAATGATGATGATATTTATGCTGCTTTTAACACGTCTGGACCGTCACCATCAAATGCCTCCATCGAGAAACAGCTCCCTGTACTAGAACTAGTCAAAGTACGTCCACTTATTTTGCTCTTAGATCTTATGCAAGTTAGATACCATTATTGTATTAGGGAGTTCATCACAACTTTCTCATCAATTGGATCCTTCTGTAAACACTGTATACTCCTTAGTCCTTACTCGGCTACTCGCAGTCCAATGCAGTGATCTGTAAACACTGCATACTCCTTAGCCTTTTCACTTCATTTGGCCAAGGACTATCTGGCATCATGCCGTATATGTAGCTTAAGTTTTCATGACTAGAGTGTGATAACATTCTTGATCACTGTACAAAAAAGTAAAAATGAAAACATATTGCTCTACTCATGTACTGTACTTGGAAACAGAATTCTGCAAGAGGCACTGTGTGCTGTCACCTTTCTTTCCATATATAATAACTTTGTAGCAGTATTATGAGCTAAAAAGAAACTCATTCAGGAATGTGCTACCAAATTTGTTTTGTACTTTTGTACATTCTCATGTTTATCAACTTCAAGTACAGCCTATACATTTATTTACTTACCACATATTTCTCAACAGGTATTAAGAAAGATAATTATACACTACATGCTTTTGAATTTATCTTATGTTCTTTGCTCTAGTAGCTGATTCCTTGCTTACACGGTTACACTTTATGGCACATCTCTGATGTCATAAATAAACGTTTTATGCTGACATTTCAAGACCTAAATGTTTTTTGCATAACCGCCATATTTTGTATAAATAATTTGTGGTTGTGAAACTACTGCAGGATTTCATGTGTGGCAAGATTGCTTTCCGCAATATTATGAACATCATGTTAGTGGGTGTTGACACTCTTATTAATGAGCGAACTACCCAAACTTACGGGATTCTTTTGGAGAAATCTGTCCATCTTTCACTTGAAATATTTCTTCTTGTAATGGAGAGGGATCTGGTTCTTGCTGATGTTTTCCGTCCACTCTACCAGGTTTTTATTCTTTTTATATAATTTTCTTGTTTTTGCTGGTTACTCCTCTCTCAATCTGATTACTTTCCATTGTCGTTTGAATTATGCAGCCCTTGGACGTTATATTATCTCAAAATCATAGACAGATTATAGCTTTGCTGGAGTTTGTTCGATATGAGTATCTTCCTGAAATTCAACAGTGTTCGATAAAAATTATGGGCATTCTGAGGTATGAATTTTCTCTAATAATTCGATAGAATAAAATTTCTGGAAAACTTTCACATTGGAATCCAATTACTTCTGTTCTTACTGCTTGCTACCTGTTTCGGCTTGCTAATTGTTGGAGATGCATTTTATTCCATATGCCAATCTGCTTACCACATGTTTCTTTCCATGACAGTTCTAGAATAGTTGGGCTTGTACAGTTGCTTTTGAAAGAAGATGTTGCTAAATCTGTAATCGAGGATTATGCTGCTTGTTTGGAGTTCCGTTTCGATGATTTCCAGGTCATAGAGAACACAAAAGATGATGTCGGTGTGCTAATACTGCAGGTTGCTGTTGTAGCTTTCTTTGAGTTTCTCTTATGACCTACCTAATATATGTATTCTCTAACTGTGCTAAACATGTTGCATGCAGCTACTTATTGACAATATTTGTCGTCCAGCTCCCAACCTTACACATTTACTCTTAAGATTTGATGTCAATGGACCTATAGAACGAACTGTTCTAAAACCAAAATCCCACTACAGGTTAACTTCATGCTGTGTGCTTACATATAGTGATGTACTTTGTTTGATGAACTGCCTGTCATTATTACAGTTGTTTAAAGATAATCCTTGACAATCTCGAAAAGCTGACAAAGCCGGATGTAAACGCCTTACTTCACGAGTTTGGTTTTCAGGTTTGTTTTTTAAGCTTGGTAGAAGTCAGATCTTATTGTACTATTCTTGCGCAAAAATTCATTTGTCTTGTCTGATCAGCTTCTGCACGAGTTATGTCTTGATCCTTTGACTTGTGGACCTGTCATGGATCTCCTGAGTACAACGAAGTACCAGTTCTTTTCGAAGGTTCTCATTTCTTTTTTTTTTTTTTTTCTTTTTGGTCAACATAGCTAAATGCATGAATTTGAACTCATATATTTCTCCGTGTGTACTGACCTCAGCATGTTGGAACCATGGGTGTTTCACCACTTCCCAAAAGGAACATTAATCAAGCTCTTCGCATCAGCATGCTCCATCAGGTATAAATCTCTACACATTGATCTTTCTTGATTTCTTGCATAGAGAGAAAGCTTTCTCAATTCTATCAATCTATGGAATCCCTTCTGGTATAATTAACAAAACTGAGAACCAATGTAAGTGAAAACTTGATGTTAATCCATTGAGTGATTGAGTCTTCTATTAAATTATTGTTGGACCGGACTAGGGCAGCGCCGAATTTTTTCGAAACTTTAAAATATGATTTTGATTTTTTCCAAATAAAGTAAAGGACACTAAGTAAAGAAGCTATTGCTTGGAGTAATAATCTTGTTTTAGATATTATTAGTACCATATGATACGGAAACCACAAATGGAGGCCGAGCTCCATGGAGCCCTTTATTTTGAAAAATTCAAAAATCATATTTTAAAGTTCAGAAAAATCTAAAAAAATCCAGGATGTAGACAATGTTATATTCTACTAACATGCAAAATGTCAAATCAAAATATTTCATATCCTGGGCTACACAAAAATAACAAAATCTGACAGATTTGAAATAGTTGAAATTTTGCACTGTTCACTACTTTCAAATGTCTGGTTTTGTCATTTTTGTGCAGCCCAAAATATAAGATATTTCTAGTTGAGATTTTACACATTGGTAGAATACAACATTGTCTACATCCAGGATTTTTCAGATTTGTTTGAAACTTTAGAATATGATTTTTGATTTTTTCAAAATAAAGGACTCCATGGAGCTCGGCCTCCATTTGTCCACTTTCCCATATGATACATGTAAAAAGAAATCACTTCCGTGTGCTAGGGACATGCATCTTTATTTGGGAGATTATGATATTGGAGAGAGAGTGAGGTGTGGCAGGAGCAGGCTGGTATCCTATTAAAAGTTCTCTTGGGTACGGTATAACGTAACAATGTTGTACTACACGAGATGCTATGCTGTTGCTTCGCTTTACTCGAGCAGTAGGATGTCTCTATCACACCTGGTGTCATCCAGCGGACCACACCAGATGTTGTGAGAGCCAGACGTAGCGACGGAAAAGTGAATCGCAGATGTCAGACTGACATCGGACGTGTGGGGTAGACCGCCGCACAGAACCCCACGCGTGCGGCGCCTGTAGCTAGATTTTCCCATTATTCTTTATATATGGAATTGCGGTTTGGCACAAAATGTAGTGAAACACAATCTGGAAACAGTAATTTATGGACATGTTAGGTACTTTAATATCAACCTTTTCAGGTGTTCTCCATTTTTGGCTAAATGTGTTGCATTTGTGCCACCACTTGGACACTATGTCAAAATGCTAACACTTACAATAACTGAATGTTAACGAGTTGACAGCACAATTTTTCTGTTGGATGGGATGTGGGAAATCAACTTGAATTTTGAAGATCTTGAAACTTGATACTTAGCAATCATATCTGAACTGCAAAATCTAAATGGCTGATTATCAGAAATTATTGCTTTTTGATGGTTGACTGCTATAGTTTTGTAAGTATTTTCGTTCTGTTAAACTATTGTTTATTGGTTTCAGAGGGCGTGGTTGCTAAAGATTCTAGCATTGGCATTACATGTATCCGATATATCATCATCTGTGTATCGAGAAGCTTGCCTGGCTATTCTTAATGATACTTTTGGTCACTGCACTGAGAACATGAAGAATGCAAACATGTTCCAATCTCCTGGCACTCCCATCTGCACAACAATGGACCAATGAACAGAAATAAGGTAATGCTTGATTTCTGCTACTGTTGTTTGTTGGCATGCTTTTTTTAATGAATGAAGAAATAGTGTTTCTGTACGTTATTGTCCATCTAATCGATGATTTAGTGTGTGGACTATCATCAGCATCTTTTTATTATTTTATCTGGTTATTTCCATCCATGATTCATGATTGGAATCTGGAATAAATGCAGCTTGTTAGAAAATCGTCTTTCCAGTTTCCATCTGTGAGTACACAAATTATACATAAATTACAAACTATTCATGGAACTGAACTCACCACTTAACTAGTAGCACTCACCTTGACCTAGACGTGTGTACTTAGATAAGATGCTATCTCTGTCACGTTTTTTTTTTTGAGGCAGGGCCTATGCACTATTGTTTCTAACCTCACTGCAGCTTTGTCCAATTATCGAGAACTCTTATTTTCTCAGTGAAAGCTCCTCAAAATATGTTGATACCATTAACAAGAGGTCTGGCTGGAAATATGATGGGTACTGCTTACTGGTTGATTATCATCTCAGATATAATTACTGCTGCCTTTACTTGTCCAACTTGCTTTAGCTGCCTGCCTAGATTTTGTCAGTCCCTTCTGGTTCCCTGAACTAGTACTACATCTCCTACTTGGCCATGTTAAATTTCACCAGCAACCATACACATGAATTAAAAATCTATTAGAATTTCAACCATACACATGATTAAAAATCTATTAAAATTTCTAGCACCTGTGCAACTACATCAGCTGATAAGATTATGCATGAGCAATGTCTTTGGACAAAAAAAAGTGGAGCAGTTGAGGTGCTCGATACCCAGAACATCGGTTTCAAATCTCAGTGAATTGTTGAACACAAAGGCCAGCCCTTCCGGATGATGGATCATCTGGTGGCAACATCACAACATCTGATTTGGGATTTTGATGTCCTAGCCACTGAACAACAGAGTCAGTGGTGGCTGGAAGCCTGGAAGTGCAAATGTTGCACTCGCCTTAACAAAACTCGTCTCTGCACATGCACTATGATGTCCCACTATCAAGGACACCATGAAACTCCAGAAATACCGACAATTTTTGTCCGTGCTAGACATATCATGTGTTACTTGTTTCACAGGTCTTGGAATTGCTTGAAGTTGTACAGTTCAGATGTCCAGACACTTCAGTGAAATACCCTCAGTTGCTTTCAAACCTGAGAGCTGAGTCGAAGGTTTGCATTTTATACCCGCCAACTTCTTCCTTTTGATTTTTGTGTCTCATTGTTTTTTGGTTCATAGATTGAAGAGATCCTACGGAATTCTGCAACATCTGAATTTGGCGGTGTCTATTATTTTTCGGAGAGAGGTGATCGACTAATTGATCTGGATGCCTTTCATAAAAAACTTATCCAGGTTGTGTGTTCAGTCTTGTTCATGTTATTTTTCGAGTTTTTTTATGGGTCTTTTGAGTTTATCAAGTTGCTATTTTTGATATTCAGATGTCACAAGAACTGCACACACAGTTGGGCGAGTCTGATAAAGGCAAGCTAAAAGAATCGTTCCATCATATGCTGAAATGGGCCTGGAGATATAACAAAAATCTTGAAGAACAGGCAGCCCAGCTTCACATGTTAACTAGCTGGTCTCAAACTGTTGAAGTGAGTTTTTGTGTTTGCATGGGCGCTTAACTTCTTTGTGTTGGAAGTTTGATATAGTACACCACTTGCTATTTGTTATTTTCAGGTAGCTGTATCAAGAAGGATGTCATTGCTTGAAGACCGTTCACAGTTATTGTTTGAGTGAGTGGAGCCTCCCTTCTCGTAGAATGTAAACTTCATGTTCGTGATGAGTGTAACAATCCTATTGGACACAATGCTGCAGGCTGCTTGATGCTTCATTGGGTGCCACATCATCTCCAGATTGTTCGGTGAAAATGGCGTATATTTTAACCAATGTAAGTTGGTCCTTAGCTGCCCTGTATCAATTATTAATCAAGCACCATACCTTCTGTAGGCCACTTAAATTTTCTTCATGTGTTCATTTTCAAGGTTGCATTGACCTGTATGGCTAAACTGCGGGATGAAAGATTCGTATGCCCAACTGGTGCAGATTCTGATGCAGTTACGTGCTTTGACATTATTTCGGCAAAGCAGTTGTCAAATGCAGCCTGTAACTCGTTGCTGTTCAAGCTCGTTATGGCAATAATGAGAAATGAATCATCTGAAACCTTGAGAAGACGGTAATTTCCCTGCCATTGGTGACTAGAGCACCAAGAACCTTTTTTCTTCAACTTGCTATCTCCTATATAAATATGAATGCGGACTTTGGATTGTCTTTTGCAGCCAATATGCATTACTATTGAGTTACTTCCAGTATTGTGGTAGCATTCTCGACTCTGATGTTCCTCCATCAGTTATCCGTTTCTTGCTACTTGAAGAGCAGGAGGGAGATGATGATGACGCCACTCTTCAAAAGGTTCTTAAGGAACAGAGTGAATTGGCACGCACACACTTTTCTATCATAAGGAGGGAAGCGCAAGCGGTCATTGATTTGGTTAGTCATTCTTCTGTTAATGTGAAAAGAAAGAATACTTTGTAATTTTTGATGTGTTGCACCAATCAGTCGGTTTTCTTGCAAAACCTTGTCATGGCTGAAGATGCATTGAGATAGCTTGGGACCAAATACTCAAGGGTTGGGTAGCTGTAATGACATCTGACAATTATTCAGTTGACACTAGGCTTAGTTGTACCAAATGCTATCCATATAAGATTGTTTGGATAGAATGTAGATAACGGAAAACACTTTTGGCTCCCGAGCTCTCTCTACTTCAAAAAAATCAAAAATCATATTTATAAGTTAAAAAAACTGCAAAAAATCCTGCATATATTGCGAATGATGTATCCCACAATCGTGCAAAATCTTGATTTAAAATACTTTATATTCTGGGATACACAAAAATGACAATGTTATATATTTTGAAGATTTGAAAGTGTGTACATTTAGATCCACACATTGGTCATTTTTGTGTAGATCCAAATAGAAAGTATTTAAATTGATATTTTGCACCTTTGTGGGATATATCATTGAAACCATGCAGGATTGTTTTCAGATTTTTTTTGAAACTTATAAATATGTTTTTTTAATTTTTTTAAGTAGAGGGAGTACTGAAGCCCGGGAGTAATAAATCTCTCCTTTGTAGATAATGACTATTTTTTATCACGCTTTATACGATGCTCCTATTGGTTGTTGGGTAGTATTCCCTTCTAAAATATAGCTTTATATTCTCATTAGAAATCTAGGCAAAAAGTTCTCTTGTGAGTTTGTTGAATGGAAGCATAATTGCAAGTGTGCACTTATTCAAAGAGGCCATGCATACTTAGTACCACTAAATCTCAATCAAAGAGTCCATGCAAACTTTTTATATGCATTATCCATCTGCCTGTCATCACCATACCCGGGTCATGTTTCTGGTCTTGATGGCGAAATGGTTTCAGATCTTACATACAACCTTTTCCATTTAACTTATGGAACTGTTCATTGATGTATAATACTGTTGTCCACCAACCCTAGGAGTCATGGATGTTGTAAGTTGATTATATTTACTAGGCCGATTGTTGAATCTCATGTAATTCATTTTCGTTTGTATTACAGGTTACTAAGGATGCTATCCATGGGAGCGAAGCTGGGAAAGCAATTTCATTCTATGTTCTTGATTCATTCATTAGTATTGACCATGACAAGTATTTCTTGAACCAGCTTCAAAGTCGAGGAATTCTGAGATCATGTCTAAGTGATGTTAGCAACTATTTGTCAAAGGTGTAAGCTTTGTTTCCTACTGTTTTAACGTTTTCTTGAGAACCGGCTGGCTAGTTGTAGGCATTATTTTATCATGCCACTGCCTTAATGCTAACCTCCTTGAAATTGAATCTGGCTTGTGCTGCGGAGCTTCTTTTTCTTTCTCTTTCTCTATATTCGGCAGTGCTATAGTTTGGGATGTATCTAATCATAACTGCAAAAATAGTAGAATGAGAAGTGAACAATAATCTAGTATACCATGTCAGCTTTGGAAAGTGCAATTCAACCAATCAAGCAAGTGCGGATATCATTTCCGTAAAAGGTGTGGGGACATGAATTTGAAGTGACATTGTATAAGGATTTTGGAAAGATGTTGGTTGCTTTACTGGTCGATCTAAAACCATCAAGATATGGTCCGGCCAATGTTATTACATCTTGTTTTATGGCTTTTTTACCCTCTAAAATGAAGAACTTTAGGTAGGCCTTATGTTTTTTATGCCTGAAAGGCACTGACAACATATATCTTTTGTTTTATAATGCCTGAGAACTGCATTCTTTTCCATTATTTTGTCTTTAGTACACATGACGGTACTAAAGATGAACTGCCACACTCAGATGGGGCTTGTGTGGAAAAGTTTAGTGGAAATTTGTTGTGATATATTTTCTTTTATGTTCCATTGCTCGCTGTTTTAATTAGCATTAGCATTTAGCATGCTGCCTGTAGTTCTTTGTCAGTCTTTCTTGCTTTTTCCTGTCCTGTTTTTCCAACTTTCTCTTGCTTTTGTAGGACATGCATTCTCATCAGAATTTTCACAGCGGTTTTGCACTGTTGATGCTCAATTTTCATTACTTCTGAGAATCAGTCACCATTATGGCAAACATGGCTCTCAGATTTTACTGTCCATGGGTGCTTTACAAAACCTTTCATCTTGCAATCTCTTGGGTTATCAGAAAAAGGTGCGTTATGTACAATTAAAACTTGAACTATATATTTTTTTATGCAGATGCACTTACAATATTAGTATATTATCAGGGAAGTTCAAGGCTAAACTCCAATGTTGTGAAGGAACGAGCTGTGGAAATTGACAAGAAGCGTTCCCTTACTGCACCAGTATTGCGAATAGTCACATCTTTCACGTCACTTGTGGACTCAGCTGATTTCCTTGAGGTTAGCTTATATGTTAGATCCACATATTCTTCATGCTATAATTATATGCATAGTGCATTTGGAAACAAAAATGCATACTACTTTCTCGGATCCACATTTTTCATGCCGTAAGTATGCTAGAAATATAGCTGTATTGTATTAGGACTCTTGTATTTCCTTTTATATGCTCTTTTCCTACTCTTTATTCATACGTGTACTTGTATATATAGGCCTAAGTCGATGGGAATAGACCATGCTGTATCCCCCATAACAATTTACACAAAACAACAATGCATATTAAATGTCATTTGGTTTGTGAAGTTCAACTTCTTTTTGACATTCATATGCAGTAGGGGATGACCCTGCAGAAAAATCATTAAATAAAATAATGTAAAAAGGAGAAATTAGATGGAAATAAGTTTCTCACATCAACTCGATTTAATGCTGCAGTGGAAGAAAAGTTTGTACTTCAGGTTCTCTATTGATGTTTCCACCCTAGGATATAAAATTAACGTCCTGATCAGCTATTAACTAACATGAAGTAGATAGTGCTGCTTCTAGGTATATGTGCATCATTCCATCTTTAATTATGATGATTAAGTAATTAGATTGACAGTTTTTTCTGTAGTCTTCTATTTTCCGAATATGATCATTGTGATGCTGCAACTTCAGGGATATTTAAATATTTGAATTAAATAACATTTCTGTCTAGTAACTGTCTTCATGGGATTGTGGTCCTATTGGTGGCGATGAATTTAGTTGAGATGCAGTTTTTTGCTTTGATAATACTCTGCGAATATCTGTATTTCTGTCCCACTTTATAGAAATTTAAATTTTGATTCAGGTGAAGAACAAAATTGTGCGTGAGATAGTTGATTTTGCCAAGCAAAATCAGTCCATTTTTAATAGCATTTTAAGAGAGAACATATCTGGAGCTAATGCCTTCACCTTGGAGCGGCTTAATATGGTGGTGTCTATTCTCAGCAAGGTTTGCTAAATGCTTCTCATATTATTTTGGTCTTTTCTCTTGTGGTGAGTTCACCTTCACCTTATACTTTATAGGTATGGGCATATGAGGAACATGATGAATGCAGCTATGTCCAAGATCTATTTTCCATGATGCATTCTCTTTTCAGTCTTGATTTTGGGTCTCTGAATTTCATTCAATCATCAAATATGATTGAGGTAAGCCCTAATCTTCTATTTATGCAATCTTATCATTTGGGATTCTTCTAATACTTGTAAATGTCACTGCTTACCAGAACCAGAAGTCAGAGTTGGTATTATTTGGTCTCTGCTTTGGCCTAATCTCTTACCTATATTTTCTAGCTACAAAGAAGAATATGCGGTTTCAAGTAAGTGATGCTGTTTTGAACTTTGTGTTCATGGTCTTGTGCTCTGGTACTGTCAAGTTTTACACCAATAAAGGAAAAAAGTATTTTCGAGAATTTGATATTTGGGTGCAGTCATCCTACTTTTTGACAGGTTTGAACCTTGTCGGTTCTAATCTGTTAGTTGATGAACTCGTGCATTGTAGTGGTTAGGCGCGAGGTGTGTGAAGTATCCTTTCTAATTTTCTCTCTGATAAATTTAAATTTAATATAAACTTCTATGCTGTTTCATACTCCAGTTTTTTCCAAATAAAAAATTATATTATGTGATTTATGTACTGCTGACCAATATAGACCGCTACCTGCAATCATGCAAAACACGTTGCAATTAGTATCCTTGTACCAAATCAACAGAGTTTATGAAATTGAGCTAAGTGGCCAATGCAGTGTTATCTATGCTGCCATGCAGAAGTCAAATTCACTTTAATTTGTTTGGTAATTATATGTTTTCGTCTGTCCCTGATAACATTCTGCAACTTGACCTTGCAGATTTCAGACGTTGATAACAGCGAAAATGGTCAGCAGCAACCCACATTACAAATGGTCTCACGTCTCTTGAACTCTGTGACACTTGCTCTTGAGAGAGTAGGCGAAGAAAAATATTTGTTGTTAAATAAGGTATTCGATTTGCTAAGCCACCTTTCACATTAAATATATTATTAGAACAGATTTCAAGTAAGGAACATATGCGCGGAGTCTGTACTTGGAAGTTGGAATACATGTCTTGAGTTGATGGAAAGGGTTGAGCGCTTTTGTTGTTTGGATTTGAAAGTAACTATGTGTATGCTATTAAATCTTCAATTCCAAAGCAGTTAATTTGTCTATTTCATCCTGTAGGTTCGTGACTTGAATGAGTTGTCTAGGAAGGAGGTCGATGAGATAATAAAAGTATGCATGAAGCAAGATTGCATCTCACCCAACGATAACATCCGTAAAAGGTACACGATGCTCTATTTTGTGTGGGAATCCTTGCCCACGTTCTTGCCTCATGTAGGCTATCTTGTCATCTAAATATCTCTGTTAATCTCGTCTTCAGTAACGATGCACATATTCGAAAGGGAAGCACATAGCAAAGAATTTGTTTCTGATCCCCTGATTAAATCCTCTGTTCTGCTTGAGTAATAGGGAAAAGTTCTGACCACATCATTATTAAATGGTGGTAAAAGTTTTATTTTCATGTGTTATCATGTTATTACTAGGCGCTGCATCATGCATCATTATAGCTATTCTGCAACAATCGTAAGGATTTTTCTATAATGGTTAATGCTATCCACTCATCGACTGCATTTTTAGTAAGGTTAACCACGAGACTTTCTCTCTTTGCAGGAGGTATATTGCAATGATAGATCTGTGTTGCATGGCTGGCAACCGATACCAGCTTATAACACTTCTACTGCAAGTCGCTGAATGTGCCATCACTATTCTCCTCGTTCATTTTCACGACGAGTAAGAATATTTATCAATTCTGTGAAGACTATGTTTCTTAAGTTTGTTCTTAATGACTGAAACACAATTACATTTCTATATTCGTAGAGCTTGTGCAGAGGACCTGTCATCATTTTCCGATGAACTGCTCCCTATATTGGAAAGGCTAGAGCATTTAAAAGAGGTATGGAACCCATATAAATATTTCAGTTCATTTACTCAGCAAAATTTGGTCGATTAATCATAATAATATCTTCCATTGAGCTTGCCGAGAAGTTGGCCCCCTACTTTTTCATGCTTTGTTTTGTTGGGGGTTAGTGTGCTCTGAAAATGCAACAATGCTTTTGTTGCCCTCGCAGGACAAAGTTGGACGTAATCTCAAGTTGTTCCACAGATCTGTTGGCACACTGAAAGAGACGACCGTAAGAAGCATGGCCATGTGAAGCATGTCTGGGAGCTGTATACAGTACAGATGTTTTTTGTAGGATAAGTGCAGTTTGGTAGATTTCTAGCTGTGTAACATTGTTGTACAAGGCATGTTGTATGAGTTACCGCGTGATTGAGATGCCTGTTTTGGTTGTGGTATGTTGATGAGGAATTAAGTAGTCTCGTCAAGTTTGCCATTCGGCTGTTAGAAGTATGGACTATCCTTGTAAGATTTCAGGTGGGATGGGTATGCCACTAGTCCCGTGCCCATCCCAGCAAAAAACACCCAATCATACCGCTTAACAAGCCAATCTATCCCGTACGGGATAAATGGAACAAAGCCCACCTATCCTGATTGTATTCGAGTTGTACGCTGAGGTTGCTACCGTCGCCGCGGTCGTTGCCCAGCTGCTCGGCATCTTCCCTGCCCCCACCAGTGGTGGTGACCGAGGAGTACCGCCCAATGATGCGCCCAGAGGCATGCCCATTCCCACAGCGCGGGCCGTCCGATACCTCTTGCTCACGCCGCCGCCACAGCCGTGATGTCGTCGCCGCTGCTCCTCTTCGACGAGGGTGTGGGCTAGATGCGGCGTAAGAAGGGCTTCTGCCTCATGGACCGCGTCGATGGCTGCAAACGCAACCTGCTCCACGACATCAATCTTTACACCACCAAGACCCTTGTGTTCGGCGACTAGGGTAGGGAGTCGGCGGACAGGTCAAACGCGCAGACGGAGTGGCGCGGGAGCAGACCAACGTGAGCAGCCCGCGCAGGGACAAGCTCATGCCCTCCGCGCACACCTTTGACGGCGAGCTAGAGAACCGGCCATGACAGTGATCAGGGAAATCCGGGGAACGGGGCCGTGGAATCAGAAGAGGCGGTGGCAACGGGCAAAATGCGGCGACACGGTGGCAAGAAGAATCCAGGCTGGTTGTGAGGGCGGGCTCTGAGGCAGCGGGGGCCGGGGAGCTGCGGGACGAGAGAACTGAGAAGTCAAGATCGGTCTAGGGAATTCTCAATCTGGACTGAGGGATTGACTGGTCCAACGGGACCCACGGGTCCTGCTACGTGAGAACTCTGAAATCCCATTAATCGCTTTTATCCCGATGGGACAGAATAAACGGGAGGCAGACATCCCGTGTCCATCCCACTTACTCCCTCCGTATCAAAATATAAAACTTTCTAGCTATTCCACACACACATGGAGTACATCTTTATATCCTTGGTTTTGGCGTATTACATAGAATACTTTTCTCGCTTCTGTAAATGGTTCTTTTTACCTGTTTGGGGATCTTTGAGTGAGAGAGGAGCACTGTTGTGACAAGTTTTAAGGACTGGATATATTTTGAGTGGACTGGGATCCAGTGACTTGCCTCTGCCAAGTCACGGTGCGCCTTAACCACCACCCCACCGCCACCCGCCACCATAAATCCAAATCCGATGTTTTGTTGCCCTTTTGCTTCCATGGCTCACCGAGCCTGGCTGAGTAGAAACGTGGCCTGGGTCCGTTTGGTTGCTCACAATGTTCAATCCAGCCCCGTTCGGCTGGGTGAAAGGAAACGAAGCATCTGTGCTTGGTGGTTTGCATGTGTAACACAGATGCAAACAACGGCTGTTTGGTTCGGTGTGTGCACACACATACCTTAAAGGGATTTTACTAATTGATTACGAAAGGTTGAAAACCACTTATTCAAGTGACGAGGTTGCCCACATCGTTGCCACATAAAACACAGACTAAATAAAAGCACATAGAACAACAATTAATATAGGTAGCACATAACAGTCAGTCTTAACTAGGGGTGATGCGCCACTAATTCAGCAGAGATCAGCTATTGGTGATGTACCACTAGTTTATCATCATGTGAGGGGTTTTGTATACCACCTCACAAAATATACAGACATAGCATCAAATTCTAACTAATTAAGGGGATATAGGTTAGGGGATCACACAAAACACATCAGAGGCAACACCACCATCATCAGCTCCTCAATCACGGTGCTTGCGAAGGAAGGAAGCAAACCACTGTTCCCTCAGAGTTGGGGTCATCGCAAGGTAGCTGATACTTTCCTCTTTGTTCTTCATGAGGTAGCTTAGAGCATGCTGCAACGTCTCAAACTTGATAGCACTGTCTGGAACACGATTCCTGCTGAAGATGATCTTCATCTGAGCATAGTTCACGATTGGCTTGTTGATAAAACTATCATCATTGGGGTTATTCTGAAATGACAACATAGTTCTTCACGGGACAGAGGAAGTAGTGACCGAATTGAACAAGTGGAACTATTTACCGCGACATGAATTTGGAACGCATCCTCCTCCATGAAAAAACAAGAGCTCGCCTCCCGCCATTCCACTCCTTTGACATGTGAAAGTCTATGGAGCTTCTTGTCGGTACCCGGGGAACCGGGGTGCCCCAGGTACCGGGCGCGTGGGGCCGCCTCCCGTCGGGAGAGCAGCCGGGCGTTTTTGGCGACAAAGATTTAGCCCGGGGAAGTCGTCCCCGGGAAGAGCGCGGCTCCCCGGGAAGGGGGACCAGCTACGTGGCTGGTGTCTTCTGCGCCCTTGCCCCGGCAAGGGTTGCGTCGCAGGGAAGGAAGGCACGGCAGACGACAACGACAAGACCTGACTCGTAGTCCACTCAACGCAGGCACTGCGCCCTGCACGATACCCGAACCTTTGACAAGACGAGACTTGATGTCTCCTCCGTCCCGGCGGGGCGGACGACATGGAGGACAGCAAGGTGCCGCGCTGCCACGAAGGCAGCCGGTGAGCGCCACCTTGGCTTAGGCTCGACGCGTGCCATGTCTCGGTGGCATGCGTACAGGTTGACCACTTGTGGTGTCGCCTTGGCATATAAAAGGAGGCCCTAGGTCATCTTAGAGAAGGAGGAAGAAACACCATTGCTAGCGGTCTCCTTGAGCTCTCCACTTAGACTCGGGGGCTGGAAGGACAACACCCCGGGAACCCCTGGACGTGTTCTTCCCCAGCTCACGAGGGTAGTGCAGCTCTTGTTGACATCCCCTTGTAAACCACCACCTCCACAATACATCCAGACAAGCAGGACGTAGGGTGTTACGCGACAACGCGGCCTGAACCTGGGTAAATCTTCGTGTGCTTGTGTTTGAGCTCGGGAACCGAATCCGGAGCACCTCGCGCCCTCTTACCGAACAAACAGGGGGTGCTCAGCATCCCCGGTGTCCGCGTACCGATACGCGACACTTCTGCCACCTATTTCTCCACTTCCCGAGCTAGTTGTACACCTGAGTAGTGGTGAGTGGTGACCTTTAGTGCCACAGAGCTGAAGAACACTATCGGCAATCTATTGCATTACCTTCTCTTTCATCTCGTAGCTCACATCTAGCCCAATATTGGTGAGCTCAGCCATCCTATTGAGGATGAAGTTGGACAGAGCAGATGGCCATTGCATTGGAAGGCCTTTGGTCCTTCGCATTGCGACGTACTTATCAGTCAACTGTATGGATCGAAGCGGTTGAACAAACTGCACTGACGGGGCCGTAAGATCCCGGGAAATAGGTGTGTCCGTTAAGTTGATACAAGCATGAGAAGTACACTGCGTAGTTCCAACCCTCGTATCAACAATCACAGTGTAATGATTAGCAGGTTGAACACATAAATTTAGTGGAACAATAATGAACTACCACATCGAAAGCTAAACATGCATTATCTTAACTGCATGTTGTCATGTATTGGAAAATAGTGGTACATGGATGAGTAGTAGACTCTGTACAACCAACCGTCGTATCACGATCTCTCTAATACACAAACTTCAACACAATGAAAATCACCGCCGGTCAACGATTTCCCTAATACACGAACAACAGAACAATGAACACACAACATCATCATAGATCTACCTAGATCTAACACACCAACACCCACATGTACATAGATCTACCCAGATCTACCACATTATCACAGATCTAGGCTACAAGAGCGAGACTTGCATTTGACTTATAGCCATGGAAGCAACGGGGGAGGAAGAGGACATCTCGGAGGAGAGGAGGAGGAAGGGTTGCCATCGTCCACCGCCGCCTACCGAAGGAGGAGTTGCCGCCACTTACCCTGCTCATCGGTGAAGAAACCAGCTAGGCTGTGAGCTCAAATGTGGGGGGGGGGGGGGGGGGGAGAAATGGTGGCAGGAGTTTAGGTGGTGAGAGTGTGAGACAAAGAGGGTGAAATAGGGGGGCCAAAATGGCAGGCAGTGACGAAATTTCTCCCGTGATATTTTTGCGTGCGCACGAGTTCCCGCCATCTACAAGCTCGCACGGGTTTGACGCCGCGTTCCCTAACCCTGCATGAAAAGGTACGGGAAGAGGGTGGCTCTGCGAAAACGGTCAATTCGGGCGTTCCCAGTGGGTCAAGTTTTTGGCTGCTTTAAATATCGTGCGGTGCAGATAGGCGGTCTGGCCTAGGTAACAAAATGCATGATATTTGTATCCACCGGGCCTGGTTGAGGTGTCGCGAGCAACCAAACACGCCCCAAGCGGCTCAAACGGACAACTTTTTGTGCATGGACGTGGAAAATTGTCTGGGCTCTGGTGGAGGTCTTTGCACTCTTGCGGCTGCTACCACGGGAAAGGAAGGGGATCGAGCTATGAAGACGGCCCATGAGGAAAGAGCGTCGACAAGCCCCTACGCCTCGCTATTATGGGCTCTGGCCTCTGCTCCAGGGGTGTCACGGTGCCAACTGACGTTGATGAGATCCACATATTCTTCTGCACTGTTGCAACAAAAACATGACCCTGCTTGATTAGCAGGTTATTAAACGTGGTATATGTATGTAGTAAATAATGGGTTAATCTGGGACGTGATTTGATAATTCAGTGTGACTTGCATTACTAGTCCAGGTCCATCATGTTCGTTAGTTTTTGTTCAAATTTTAGGGAGGCTAATAACGGCTGAATTTTCAAGTTTTGTAGCACTAATGGTTGCATCTATTTCTTTACCTCCGGGAAGGTTTCTTGTGCATGTGTTTTAGTAATAAATCAATAACTATGTCCTTTACTAGAATGATGCACTTTTACTAGAGTGATGTGTGTGTTATTTTCCTGTTTGGCTCAAAATGTTGCTAATTTGGGGTAATGGGTTGTGCAATTTGACAAGATTTGAATATTTTGAGTGTTGTGCGTTTGCAAGTTCCATGCAATGGGAGAAATTGACCAGGTGAAAGGAATATGGTCGACTATAGGGAAGGAAGGGGGAGACTTGTGAATTGGCGCCTAACAATTTTTACCACAATATTCTTTATATGTGCAATTAGTTGAACGACCTATGCGTAAAGCTAAACAACAAGTTACCACAAGAACGGAACCTATAGGTGAGTAAAGGAGTAGAGATAACCCCAATTAATTGTGGGGACGGGGATGTAATTCCCAAAATTCCTTCCGCGGCGAAAGTATATCTTCATTGGAGAGATGTGATGCCACAAAGGCTAACAAATGCCTCAAGGGATAACCCTATTCTCCTTGAGCTCTCCCCACAAAAGAAGTGACTCAATCCACTAAGCGGGCACTTGAAGGCAAACACTGGACCTTTAAACACAAGGTTGGAGAAAAGTCCACCACTCAATTGGAGACTCCCAGCGCCAGCACGGAGCATAAAAACACCAACATTGAGATTTTTGGAGGCTTTCTTCCGTCTGTGGTTCCAAAAACCCATGAGTGTTCCACAAAAGAATGAAGGGAGTTCAAATTTTGCTTTGGTGCAAGGGTGGAACTATGTCTTCTTACACAATCCCTAAAAAGGAATCAAATTTGTGGGTTAGAATGAGAGATCTAGGGAATTTATGACTTGTATTAATGAATGTGAGAGGAATTGGGACGCGCTACCTCTCCCAATGTGGAAGAAGGATTTATATAGCACTCCCCCTCCCCAATTTCTAGCCATTAGTGCTGCCGAGACACTCAAAGTTCTGGCATGTCTCGAAGTTCCGGTGTTATTTCCGGTCATATTACGGGACTCCTTTGAAAGTGCATGGAGCCCCCATGTGTGGTTTTGGTAATTAATGACAATCCCTATGGACTAATGGTTTCATTGAGTTATATGAAGGGCTTTTCCATAGGTAGTGCTTGAAATCCATGTGTTGGATTAAATGTTAGATGTCATGAAAGTGTACATTCATTATTGGCGTCAAGATCATCGATGTGAAGAGATGAATATGATATGATCAAGAAGATGAAATGATGATGGAGTTCTTGTGTGGAACTCAAAGGAAGACATGCTCTAGCTTATGTTTTAAGCCATGAAGGATCAAGATCTTGAGTGTTTGATTTCAAGAGAATAATTCAACATATAGCTCTAAGTCAGGGTCATGATGGACTCATGTGTTGAGCCCCTAATTGACGAAGGCTTTGATCATGCAAGCAAGTGAAGAATTCATTGTGTATCTAAAGATATTGTGATAGAGCATGAAGAAGATTAAGTGATGGCCAAAGTGGTGTTCAAGGTGTGATCTAAAGAATGCTCATGTGAGGATGATTTCGTGTAGCTCATGAGAGGATGACATAGAGTGTTGATCATCATCAAGATTGAGAAGTGCAAGTTCAATATGAGCATCTCGAAGATCACATGCTTGAATCTTGCCATCCATTTTGGTGTAATGGACATGTGAAGATATTTCTAAACGAGGCTTTCCCATAGTGGAGTATGGGGGAGAATTTGCAAGTCTTCATCAAGCAAATGAAATCAAGAAAGATGTTCTATCTTGACTCGGACATGATCGTCATCATCTAACTCAAGTGGAATGTGCAAGGCAAACGCATAACCTTGATAGGTTTTCCATTTTTCCGGTCTCAAGGTGGTTGTTGGGAGACCGTACTATCAAGGGGGGTTCTCGGGTTAGTAACTTGTTCACATCGTTCGTAGAGAGCTCAAACAATTGCATATTTGACACCATCTTTCTTGGTTCTTATTTGGCTTTTATATGGTTGAGGTTTTAGAACTTGTTTTCATCTTTATAACAAGCTTAAGTTTACCAAAAACAGATTTCGAATGAAAAACTTAATCTATTTTTGGTGTTGGAGGATTTACCGGTTCTTCTTTTATAGAGAGGTCAAATCTCTCCCCTTTTGGTTTGTCATCCTTTATTTAAATTTGGTTTTTCTCTGTGTGAGAATCTAGAACTCGTTGTTAGCTTCAAAATAAGATCAAGTTCATAAAAAACAGAGTCCGGATGCAAAAGATATCGGCTGTTTCGTAAAACCCGCTTTGCTGTTTTCTGGGCGCTGGATCATCCGTTGGGAAATTTGCCGGATGGTCTGGCGGGTAATGGCCAGCCGGATTGGTGCTGGATATATCCGGCAGCCATCTAGTGGCTCTCGGGAAATCCTGAAATGTTTGCCGGATGGGCTGGCAGTTTGTGCCGGATGATCCGGCGTCGTCGGGAAATTCTGTTTTCAGTTTCCTGTTTCGTTTCTTCTCTGCCTGCACGGTTTTTCATATTTGTAGGTTGCATATGACCTCGGATTGAAATGTTGTAAAAGACAAAGTTTTTCGTAATGAAAATGTGCACAACTTTCATTGTAATCGTTTTTCCATTTGATGTCGTTTAAGGGATTATTTTCATTGTTGAACAGGGACTGCCCGCAGATGCCAGATCATCCGGCGTTTCCTGTTTTCGGTCCAAAACGGCTATTTTTTAAGGGACTATAAAGGGGGATTCTTCCCCAACGGGTTTCCTAACTTTTCTCACTCTCCCTCATCTCCATTGTTGCCCTTGAAGAAAGCTTGCACCCTCTAACTCCCTCCCATGATTCTTGCTAGTTTTTTAGGGAAAAGAGAGATAAGATATAGATCCACATCTCCACCAATGAAATCCCTTCTTAGTGAAGGGAACCCTTGGATCTAGATCTTGCAGTCATTGGTTGACCTCCTCCATTGTTCTTCCTCTCCTATTTTTCCCTACCACTTGTTGCTTTCGTGGAATTTGGGAGAGAAGGATTTGAGCACCTCTTGTGTTCTTGTTTTGCATTTTTGCATAGTTTTGAGCTCTCCGATTCGATTAGTGGGAGTGAGAGCCGAAGTGCTTGTTACTCTTGGAGGGTGACCTCCTAGACAGTTTGGTGGTTGTGACCGCAGTGACCTCTTCGTGGAAGATTGTGATGAGGCCCGGGTCTCCTCCTTCGTGGGGATTGTGAAGTGGTTGTGGAGCTTGCCATCTCCGGAGTGGAGGAAAATCTAACCGTAAGGAAAAGGCCCTTGCTTCGTGTGGGGGCTTGGAGAAGAAGGTGAGCCTTCATGGCGTACGGGTGTCCTTCGTGGTATCCTGCACCTCTGCAACAGTGACTACCTTTCTTAGTGGAAGGGAACATCGGGATACATCTTCGTCTTCGCGTGTCTCGGTTATTTCTATACCCGAGTTTACTTCCTTGTGATAGTCTCCGTGCTTGAAGTTATATATATCTTGTTTATCACTTGCGATATATCTCTTGTGCTCATCTTGTTTAGCTTAAGTTGTTGGTGCACTTAGTTGAGCCTAGCATATTTAGGATTTGTGTTTGAAAATTAAATGATAGTTTATTTCCGTATTCTTTCAAGCCAAATCCGTAATTGATTTTAAAAACGCCTATTCACCCCCCCTCTAGGCGACATCTCGATCTTTCACTCTTCCAGAGGGTTGCAGCACACGGGAAACTCTTAGGATTGGGAACATAACTTTGGTGCTGAAGTTCTGGTGTTTATACACAGGCATTCCCAGACTGAGCACACCGGAATTTATGGCTTGTATCCTAACATAATGGCAGGAAACTAAAGGGCTGCCTCACTACAAAAATAGGATGGCTAAATGGGTGCATATATTTGTAATGTACCTGCACTTAGAAATTGGCAAGGTACCTGTGTATAGTGCAAACCCCTGGATCGTTTCATTTGCACACACAGTTTAAGACGAATATCACAACATTGTATCATTATTACACGAATGATCCAGAACTTGGTAAAATAAATGGTTCGTTACATCTTTGCATAGCCCAAGGCTAGCTTGAAATAATAAATCAGCGGAAATTTATTCTTCATGGAGTCTCCATCATCTTCATGCGCCACAAGCGAGCATGTTGGTTGCAGACTCGAAACCCTTAACGAAATCTCACTCGTCGTCAGAGCATTCTGCAACAAATGAAAAATTTGCAACAGAGTGGGTCAGAACCATTAAAAATGGATCTGGCAAGTGACACTATGTGGACACTTAGTGGAATAACTCTATAACCTATATGCATATTTGGCTGGTGGAGTTCAAGGCTATTTTGCATAAAGCCAGTTTTGCCTAACACTTGGTAAAACATTTTCTTCAAAGTTGAGACAAGTATGGCATTAAAATCCATAGTCTCCTCTACCCTTGTTCAACCATCAAGTTTTAATTCAGAAGTTGGAATGTTGGGAGCCTCCGTTGTCATCCTTGATCAGCTGCTTGAATTGTCCGTAACCGGGGACATGGCTAAGCACTTAGTTTTTTTAACTCTCGAGAGGGTGTGCACTTTCACCATTAGACCCAACCAGCCCAAACTATCCTCTACACTCAATTTGTGCTAAGGAAAAGGAGAAGGTTGAGACGAGACTTTTCAGAAGCATTTTCCCATCCCATGCAGACTTGACGCGCTCCCATTCTAACCTTCTACCACCACCTGTCAAGTCGGGATAAGTCCACGCAACTTAATCCATCTAGCCAGAGCCCATATGACTAATGGTTGCACGAGAAGCATCTTCACTTGGCGAAACTTTGGTCCCTTTGTTCCTGGGTGGCAATCCACAAGTGAATATCCCTCAGGTAAAACCCCTGGGGACAACACTCAACTCTCAACAGCCAATCAAACCCAAATCCACCCAGGTGTTCATTTAACTTAGTAGAATTTAAACTTTTCAATAAAGCACATTTGCATAGCATCAATAATTCTACTAAGTTATCATAGGATTCTAGACACAACTAGTAAAAAGGAGATAGTAGTTTTAGCATAGCAATACTATCCAACACATGCATATAAACAAATAATTCTAAGTCATGCATAGAAAAATACTTAGGAAAATTATGGGGGTGTGCCACTTGACTTGGCAACAAGATGAGCAGTAGCAGCAGTTGCAATAATCCTCGTTTCCCTCCGAATATTCTAACACATCAAACAAGTCACAATGAACAACCAAGCAACAAAAAAATTCTCAGGAAAATATGCCATGTATGATGTGCAAAATATTCTAAGGACCATGATATGCATGCCATGCAAAAAACCAAAATTATTCTAAGGAAAGAAAGACAAGCATGATGTTCCAAAATTTCTAAGGACAAGTGGACAACTTATTAGATGCTAACAGTTTCTAAGGGAAAACATTGTCACATATGGGGTACTAAAAATTTCTAAGGAAAATAACCAAGTTATAGGAGGCTAAATTTTTCTAAGGGAAAAATTAACACAAGTTATCAAAATATTTTCTAAGGAAAAATGAAATTGTTAAGAGGCCAAAATTTTCTAAGTACTTTTTAATGCCTCTCAACTCTTCAAAATAATTCTAAGTTAAAATAGATCGAAATTTGGTGAAGAAATAATAAAATTTTTATCATTAAATATAATTAAAAATACTCCTAAAAAGAGGATAAATACTAATAAATAGAAATTCGCAGAAAAATAAGCTACAAAAAAATATATTGCTGATTCCTACGGCCAAGTATTAATTAAACAAAGTTAAAGCAATTGGATTTGCCCAAAAATCAATTTTTAAATTTAAGTTAAGTCAAATTTACTTAAACAACCATTTTTAAAATTTGAACCAATTTGAATTTGACAAAAGCTAAACTAACCATGCCAAAAGTTTCTACAAGTCAGAAGCTTTCCAAAAATATAAAGTTTGCAAAATTTGGCCGAGTAGAAATAAAGTTATGAATTTTTGAAGTTACTAAACTATTCTATTTTTATTCTGTTTTTAAAACAAATCGATCGATCCGGGGCGAGGTGAATGGCGGCTTTTGATTGGTCGATGACGTTTCGTGCGGATCGTCGTCCTCGGCCGTTGGATTGAAGTGAAGATGGACGCGCCTGATTCGCCCGTACCGCTTTGCGCAGATCTTTGCAGCTGACCTTCGGATGCAGATCGGACGGTCGAGGATGGATCGTTCACCGGAGGGCGCCGTTAGGTCGTCGGGGTTTCGCCGGAACAGTGCGTGCGCGGTGGCAGAGAACAGAGCATGCACGGTGTGGCTATTCTACGGCGCTAGGATGGAGATGGAGCGTACCAGATCGATTAGGAGGACGACGCGGGCTTGATGGCGAAGGAGGCGTGGTCGTGGCGCTCCGTAGCTCCCTCGATTGCTCGTCGGAGTTGAAGCAGGCGACGGCGAGGTCCTGTCGTGGATGGAGGTGACAATCTGAGGGAAGGGAGATGCACGAAGATGTCAGGAAGATGCGCGTCGTCGAGAGAAAGCGAACGAGGGTGGAGAGAGGAGCAGAGGTGGACGGGGCTCACCGGCGTTGACGGCGGACGGCGGCGGATACTGCGAGATCGCGACTGCGATTGTGAGCAGCCTGGAGGCGTTGGAACTAGTGTTTGGGGTGCGGGAGAGAGAGGAGGGTGCAGGGTATATATGAGCGGAGGAGATCGAAAACATCCCGCAAGAATCGGGGAGAAAATCGGAGAGGGATTCTTGTTCGTCCCGAACTCGTTTCCGTGCGCGAGAGGAAAGGGGATCGGTGACGTCATGGCCCGCGTCACCTGTGGGACCTGCCCGTCAGCGAGAGAAAGGAGAGGTGGGCTCGTGGGCCGCTTGCTGCGCGCGCGCGCGGAAGGAAAGAAATGGGCTCGGCCCAGTTAGGTTAGGCGCGGGTTTTTTTTCCGTTTTCTGTTTTTTCTGGTTTTCAAAATAGCTTTTGAAATTCCAAACCAAATTAACTCAAACCAATTTCTAAATTTTTGTAAAACAGTCTCTGCTGATAAAACACTTTAGAACAAACATATAACATTTTATATACTTGGATATTTGAAAATAGATTTAATACTTATTTTGGTAAGTTTTGAAATTAGGGTTTTATTTCTTTTTGAACCCATTTTTGCAAAATTTTGAATACAGAGAACTTAAACAACAATGCAATGAGATGATGCATGCCATGAATGCAAGTTTTAAATTTTTGAAAAAATTGGGATGTTACAAACCTAACCCCCTTAAGTTGAATCTCGCCCTCGAGATTCGGATTGGCTAGCAAATTGGTGAGGGTGGTCTTCCTTAAGATCATCTTCTCTTTCCCATGTGGCTTCTTCCTCTGTGTGGTGATTCCACTGAACCTTGCAGAATTTGGTGGTCTTGGTTCTGGTGACACGTTCAGCTGTCTCTAGAATCTTTATAGGCTTCTCTTCATAGGTGAGATCACTTTCCAATTGCACTTCTTCCAGTGGCACTGTATCTCTCAGAGGCGTTTGTGCCATTTCTGGGTGACACTTCTTCAACTGGCTGACATGGAACACATTGTGAACAGCGGAAAGAATTTCCGGCAGTTCCAACTCATATGCCACTTCTCCTTTTCGTGCCAGAACCTTAAAGGTCCAATAAATCGTGGTGCTAATTTTCCTTTGATTCCAAACCTCTTTACTCCACGTAGCGGTGAGACTCTAAGATAGGCTCTATCGCCCACCTCGTAGGTGACTTCTCTTCATTTGGAGTCAGCATAACTTTTCTGCCTAGATTGTGCTATTTTAGTCTGTCTTTAATCAGTCTGACCTTTTCTTCAGCCTCTTTGATTATGTCAGGACCAAACAAACTACGTTCTCCTACGCCACTCCAAAGTAGGGTGTAGTGCACTTCCTTCCATATAAAGCTTCAAATGGAGACATCTCTATGCTTGCTTGATAGCTATTGTTGTAAGAGAACTCCGCATATGGAAGATTATCATCCCAGCTAGACTTATAGTCTAAGGCACATGCTCTCAGCATATCTTCTAGGATTTGATTTACTCTTTCAGTCTGTCCATCTGTCTGTGGGTGGAACGCCGTGCTAAACTCTAATCTGGTCCCCAAAGATTCATGTAACTGCTTCCAGAAATGAGAAGTGAACTGAGTACCTCTGTCAGACACAATCTTCTTGGGAACTCCATGTAGAACACAATTCTCTTCATGTAAATATCAGCTAGCTTGGCGCTGGTATAGGTAGTCTTCACAGGCACAAAGTGAGCTACCTTCGTCAGACGGTCTACAATTACCCAAATAGAATCATACCCTGATCTGGTCCTGGGCAGTCCTGTGATGAAATCCATCCCAATCTGTTCCCATTTCCAATCTGGTACTGGTAAAGGTTGTAGCAATCCAGCTGGCTTTTGATGTTCTGCCTTCACGCGACTGCACACATCGCACTTGGCAATGTATTCAGCAATATCTCTCTTCAGATTGTTCCACCAAAATCTTTCCTTCACATCCATGTACATCTTGGTGTTACCCGGATGTATGGAATAAGGTGAGTCATGGGCTTCTTGAAGAATCAACTTCCTGAGATCGACATCTTCAGGAACACATATACGTTCCTCATACCAAATCGTGCCATTCTCATCTTCTCGAAAACCCTTGGCCTTACCTTTACTCAGATTCTTCTTGATTTCTTCCATCACTTTATCGTCTTTCTGGGCTTCTTTGATTCTGTCCATCAAAAGTGGTTGTATTCTAACGATGCTAAGAATCCTTCGGGTACCACTTCCAACCGAAGGTCCTTAAATGCCTTGCATAGGTCTTCAGGCAATTCACCTGCCGTGAGTCCATTTACATAGGGCTTGCGGCTCAAAGCATCAGCCACCACATTGGCTTTTCCTGGATGATACTGCAGACTTAAATCATAGTCCTTGATCAATTCCAGCCATCTCCTTGACGCATGTTCATTTCCTTCTGAGTAAAGAAGTACTTGAGACTTTTATGGTCTGTGAATACTTCACAACGCTTTCCCCATAGATATGGCCTCCAAATCTTCAGGGCATGCACTACAGAAGCCAACTCCAGATCATGAGTGGGATAATTGACTTCATGTTTCTTGAGCTGCCTCGAAGCGTAAGATACCACTTTCCATCTTGCATTAGCACACTCCCGAGACCTCGATGTGAAGCGTCACAATACACTTGGAAATCCTTCTCCAGGTCTGGTAGACACAAGACTGGTGCTGAGACTAAGCGTTTCTTCAGTTCTTGAAAACTAGCCTCACAGGCTTCTGTCCACTCAAACTTCTTACCCTTTTTCAGTAGTTCAGTCATAGCCTTGGCAATCTTGGAGAAGTTTTCAATGAATCTACGGTAGTATCCCGCTAGTCCTAGAAAACTGCGGATTTCTCCCACATTCTTGGGTGATTCCCAGTTGGTCACAGCAGAAACCTTTTCAGGGTCCACTGCTATTCCATCCTTAGACACTACATGTCCTAGGAATCCAACTTGTTCTAACCAGAACTCGCACTTGCTGAATTTGGCATACAGCTTATGTTCCCGGAGTCTCTGCAATACTAGGCGCAAATGTTCTTCATGCTCTTTGTGACTTTTGGAGTAGACTAAGATGTCATCGATGAAAACAACGACAAACTTGTCTAGAAAATCCATGAACACTTTATTCATCATATTCATGAAATAAGCTGGTGCATTGGTCAACCCAAAAGGCATTACTGTGTACTCATACGAGCCATATCTAGTGACAAATGCGGTCTTGGGTATGTCCATCTCTCTAACTTTCATCTGAAAGTACCTGATCGAAGATCGATCTTTGAGAACACAACAGCTCCTTCTAATTGATCGAAGAGCTCATTGATTTTGGGCAGTGGGTACTTATTCTTTATTGTATGCTCATTTATATCTCGATAGTCCGTGACTATCTCTGCGTACTATCCTTCTTCTTGACGAATAGGATTGGTGCTCCCCATGGTGATGAACTTGGGCGAATAAAACCTTTCTGCATAACTCTTCAAGTTGCTTCTTGAGTTCCTTCAATTCGTCAGTGGCCATTGGGTAAGGTCTCTTAGCTATTGGTCCTGTGCCCGGTTTTAGTTCAATAAGAAACTCGACATCTCTATCGGGTGGCATTCCCGGTAGTTCCTCTGGAAACACATCTGGGTATTCCCTTACTATAAGAACATCACCTAGGCTAACCCCCTTAAGAGAATTAAGCCTAACTTTCTTCAGCTCGAATTTTGACTTGAACTTGATCTTCTTTTTCTCCGGGGTGGTGAGAGTGATAGCTCTATTTGCACAGTCTATGATTCCTTCAAAACGAGTCATCCAATCCATTCCTAAGATAACATCTAAGCCTTGGGTTTCTAGGATGATCAAGTCCGCAGGAAACTGATGTTTTCCAATCTCAAGGTTTAACTGTCTACACCCGGAAGACACTATCATTTTCCACCAGGAGAACTTACTCTAATTGGACTTCCTATGTTTTCAACAGCTAGCCCATGTTTGTTTACAAATTCTCTTGAAATGAATGAATGCGATGCTCCAGTATCAAATAAAATAATGCTGGACAAGAGTTGATCAGGAACGTACCAATCACAGCATCAGGTTCATCCAACACTTCTTCCACGTTGATGTGGTTCACATGTCCTTTCTGAAAGGATTGGGCACTCATTGGCATAATGGCCCTTGTTATTGCACTTGAAGCAAAGCACTTGGCTGATATCTTTCTTGGGTTCAGGATTTGGGCGGTGCTGTCCATTGTTATGGTTATGGCCAGCATGTCCGTTTCCCTTGTGCCTCCATTGTTTCCCTGAATCCTCCAGTATGATTATGGCCATGAGATTTGTGACTGCTTCCTCCACTGAAGTTATTCCCATGTTTATGACCATGGTTCCCATCATGAGCAAAATGCTTCTTATAAGAAGGCTCAGAATGGTGTTTGTTGATACCCATCTTCCTCTTCCTGCTTTCAGCCTTTTTGATGTTATCGTCCAATATGATTGCTTGGTCTAGGAGGGCCTGATAACTTGGAGCATAAGCGACCGACAAAGGAATCTTCAGTTCGTCACTTAGCCCTTTGAGGAATTTTGCCTTCCTTTTCACATCAGTATCAATGTCCTCAGGGGCATAACGTGACAGTGCATGGAAGTCATCCATATACTCCTTAAGGTTTCTGTTCCCCTGTCGCAGGTTGCGAAATTCTTCTTGCTTCAAGTTCATAATGCCTGAGGAGATGTGAGCATTACGAAAGCCTTCCTTGAAGGTATCCCAAGTCAAAGTGTCCAGAGGGTGGGTGATTTGATAAGTTTCCCACCATTGAGCAGCTGGTCCTTCCAACAGATGAGCGGTAAACCTTACCATTTCAGGATCAGTACACTCACAAGTCACCAGATCCTTGTGCACAGAACGCAGCCAGTCATCTGCCACAATTGGCTCCGTTGCAGTGGAGAACTTGTTAGGCCTAAGCCTCAGGAATCTGGCAAGTCTGTCCACTTGGGGAGGGGGTGGTGGCGGTGGTGGAGGTGGCGGTCCATTCTGATTGGCCATGAACTGAGCCATCATAGTCATCAGCTGAGTCTGCGCTGCCATCATCTGTTGAAGCATTGCATCAGTGTTGTTGTTGTTGTTGTTGTGTGGATCACGGCGGGAGGCATCTGTGGTTTTAGCATAGATGAGTAAGAGATAGACAGATCTAGAAGAAATTATTTCTACCCTTACAAGCATTCAGCATAACACAACAATCAAACCAAAGCTCAACTTTAACTTTTAGAATAAAACATGGTCTAGTCGAAAGGAAAGTAAACACACGGTGTTCTGAAAATAAAACATAGGTACTGCCATACCACAATTTGGTAGATCAATACAAAATCGAAAGATAACGTCTAAGTAGAAAGATGGTAGTCTCACTAACTATCCTAACCCACAACCATGGAATCATCCTCCTCTTCTTCTTCAACTTCCTGAATCTCGAAGCCTTCCTGATCAAGCACACTTCTGAGTTCCTTCACTTCCTTCTCCAGCTCCAAGTTCTTCTCTTGCAGTTCCCTCTTCTCTGCACGAAGCCGCTTGATCAAGTCACGGTCTGCTTCCAGTTCCACTTCATTGCTTTCGAGCTCCATCTTCATTTCTTTTATCTGCTTGTTCTTCTGCTGGACTCTCTTCTCTTGGTTTTTGTACTTCTTGTCTTGCTCTTGGAACTTCTCTTCTAGGGCCTTGGTCTCTCTTCTTGTGCCTTCACCTTCTCTTCATTCTCCTGGAGTCGGGCGCACAGCTCATCATTTTTGAAGAGTTCTTCGCGCCTATCTTCAAAAAGTTCCTTGACTTGGTGCTCCAAGTCCTGAAAGTACTTGCCTACGAACTCGGCCTTGCCCCTATCTTTGGTGTCGAAGTCATAGGGTTCTCCCTCTTCATCACGTCTTCCAAAAAGAATGGAGTAGTGTCCGCCCAGTTCCTTGTAGTAGCGTCCACAGAGACGCCCAATCAAATCTTGCATGATGATGTTGAGTCCCTTCTCCATGGAGTCGCTCACCACCTTGATCTCTATGTTGTTCTCGTCCTCACGTCCAAGCTGCATCGCCTTGATTCCCCAGCAACCTTCCTTGTGGAAATTCTTCAAGATGCAGCCCTTGATCCTGGGTACGGGCAACTTCAAGCGATCAAGTAAGTCGAGGAGGTAGAAACCAAAGCGAGTTTCCACGAAGTCCTCCCCGGCGGTGTAGTCGAATCTCTTCATCCTTAAGTTAGAAAGAAACAAGGTATGAGATAAAATGCACAAGTCAAGATATTACGAGTACTTTAAAGAAGACCAAAGAAACTTTGTATGTTTTGATACTTACAAAATAAATTTTTGGCCAAGCTATTTCTATCCAAACTTAGGGGTTTCGAACCTACAGGCAACACAGTGCTCTGATACCATCTGTAATGTACCTGCACTTAGAAATTGGCAAGGTACCTGTGTATAGTGCAAACCCTGGATCGTTTCATTTGCACACACACAGTTTAAGACGAATATCACAACATTGTATCATTATTACACGAATGATCCAGAACTTGGTAAAATAAATGGTTAGTTACATCTTTGCATAGCCCAAGGCTAGCTTGAAATAATAAAGCAGCGGAAATTTATTCTTCATGGAGTCTCCATCATCTTCATGCGCCACAGGCGAGCATGTTGGTTGCAGACTCGAAACCCTTAACGAAATCTCACTCGTCGTCAGAGCATTCTGCAACAAATGAAAATTTGCAACAGAGTGGGTCAGAACCATTAAAAATGGATCTGGCAAGTGACACTATGTGGACACTTAGTGGAATAACTCTATAACCTATATGCATATTTGGCTGGTGGAGTTCAAGGCTATTTTGCATAAAGCCAGTTTTTCCTAACACTTGTAAAACATTTTCTTCAAAGTTGAGACAAGTATGGCATTAAAATCCATAGTCTCCTCTACCCTTGTTCAACCATCAAGTTTTACTTCAGAAGTTGGAATGTTGGGAGCCTCCGTTGTCATCCTTGATCAGCTGCTTGAATTGTCCGTAACGGGGACACGGCTAAGTACTTAGTTTTTAACTCTCGAGAGGGTGTGCACTTTCACCATTAGACCCAACCAGCCCAAACTATCCTCTACACTCAATTTGTGCTAAGGAAAAGGAGAAGGTTGAGACGAGACTTTTCAGAAGCATTTTCCCATCCCATGCAGACTTGACGCGCTCCCATTCTAACCTTCTACCACCACCTGTCAAGTCGGGATAAGTCCACGCAACTTAATCCATCTAGCCAGAGCCCATATGACTAATGGTTGCACGAGAAGCATCTTCACTTGGCGAAACTTTGGTCCCTTTGTTCCTGGGTGGCAATCCACAAGTGAATATCCCTCAGGTAAAACCCCTGGAGACAACAATCAACTCTCAACAGCCAATCAAGCCCAAATCCACCCAGGTGTTCATTTAACTTAGTAGAATTTAAGCTTTTCAATAAAGCACATTTGCATAGCATCAATAATTCTACTAAGTTATCATAGGATTCTAGACACAACTAGTAAAAAGGAGATAGTAGTTTTAGCATAGCAATACTATCCAACACATGCATATAAAAAATAATTCTAAGTCATGCATAGAAAAATACTTAGGAAAATTATGGGGGTGTGCCACTTGCCTTGGCAACAAGATGAGCAGTAGCAGCAGTTGCAATAATCCTCGTTTCCCTCCGAATATTCTAACACGTAAAACAAGTCACAATGAACAACCAAGCAACACAAAAATTCTAAGGAAAATATGCCATGTATGATGTGCAAAATATTCTAAGGACCATGATATGCATGCCATGCAAAAACCAAAATTATTCTAAGGAAAGAAAGACAAGCATGATGTTCCAAAATTTCTAAGGACAAGTGGACAACTAATTAGATGCTAAAAGTTTCTAAGGGAAAACATTGTCACATATGGGGTACTAAAAATTTCTAAGGAAAATAACCAAGTTATAGGAGGCTAAATTTTTCTAAGGAAAAATTAACACAATAGTTATCAAAATATTTTCTAAGGAAAAATGAAATTGTTAAGAGGCCAAAATTTTCTAAGTACTTTTTAATGCCTCTCAACTCTTCAAAATAATTCTAAGTTAAAATAGCTCGAAATTTGGTGAAGAAATAATAAATTTTTTATCATTAAATATAATTAAAAATACTCCTAAAAAGAGGATAAATACTAATAAATAGAAATTCGCAGAAAAATAATCTACAAAAAAATATATTGCTGATTCCTACGGCCAAGTATTAATTAAACAAAGTTAAACCAATTGGATTTGCCCAAAAATCAATTTTTAAATTTAAGTTAAGTCAAATTTACTTAAACAACCATTTTTAAAATTTGAACCAATTTGAATTTGATAAAAGCTAAACTAACCATGCCAAAAGTTTCTACAAGTCATAAGCTTTCCAAAAATATAAAGTTATGAATTTTTGAAGTTACTAAACTATTCTATTTTTATTCTGTTTTTCAAACAAATCGATCGATCCGGGGCGAGGTGAATGGCGGCTTCTGATTGGTCGATGACGTTTCGTGCGGATCGTCGTCCTCGGCCGTTGGATTGAAGTGAAGATGGACACGCCTGATTCGCCCGTACCGCTTTGCGCAGATCTTCGCAGCTGACCTTCGGATGCAGATCAGACGGTCGAGGATGGATCGTTCACCGGAGGGCGCCGTTAGGTCATCGGGGTTTCGCCGGAACAGTGCGTGCGCGGTGGCAGAGAACAGAGCGTGCACGGTGTGGCTATTCTACGACGCTAGGATGGAGATGGAGCGTACCAGATCGATTAGGAGGACGACGCGGGCTTGATGGCGAAGGAGGCGTGGTCGTGGCGCTCCGTAGCTCCCTCGATTGCTCGTCGGAGTTGAAGCAGGCGACGGCGAGGTCCTGTCATGGATGGAGGTGACAATCTGTGGGACAGGGAGATGCACAAAGATGTCAGGAAGATGCGCGTCGTCGAGAGAAAGCGAACGGGGGTGGAGAGAGGAGCAGAGGTGGACGGGGCTCACCGGCGTTGACGGCGGCGGATACTGCGAGATCGCGACTGCGATTGTGAGCAGCCTGGAGGCGTTGGAACTAGGGTTTGGGGTGCGGGAGAGAGAGGAGGGTGCAGGGTATATATGAGCGGAGGAGATCGAAAACATCCCGCAAGAATCGGGGAGAAAATCGGAGAGGGATTCGTGTTCGTCCCGAACTCGTTTCCGTGCGCGAGAGGAAAGGGCATCGGTGACGTCATGGCCTGCGTCACCTGTGGGACCTGCCCGTCAGCGAGAGAAAGGAGAGGTGGGCTCGTGGGCCGCTTGCTGCGCGCGCGCGCAGAAGGAAAGAAATGGGCTCGGCCCAATTAGGTTAGGCGCGGTTTTTTTTTCCGTTTTCTTTTTTCCTTTTCTGTTTTTTCTGGTTTTCAAAATAGCTTTTGAAATTCCAAACCAAATTAACTCAAACCAATTTCTAAATTTTTGTAAAACAGTCTCTGCTGATAAAACACTTTAGAACAAACATATAACATTTTATATACTTGGATATTTGAAAATAGATTTAATACTTATTTTGGTAAGTTTTGAAATTAGGGTTTTATTTCTTTTTGAACCCATTTTTGCAAAATTTTGAATACAGAGAACTTAAACAACAATGCAATGAGATGATGCATGCCATGAATGCAAGTTTTAAATTTTTGTAAAAATTGGGATGTTACAATATTGTTTGTGCGCGTGCATTTGATTCCACCCATAACTTTCAATGGGCAACTCCTCTTGATAGTACGATTTTCCTATTTACAAATTGATAAGGAAACTTGTGAAGACCATCTTCACCCTTTTCACATTTGAGGGTTCGAAAATCGTCTTGTGGATTTCATCGATCAATCCAAAGCATCTTAGCACACAGTTAGATAACAAATTATGGTATCATCAAGACCAAATCCACTTAGAGAGAAAAATTCCCTTAGAATCCCCGCTTTTCGGTACTTGATGACAATCCAACGAGTTACATATAAAATATTATGATAAATAAGGAAAATGGTCTACAAAATATAGACGGGCTCCCCCTAGATGTGTGCTATTTAGAATTTGTATTTAAATACAAAGTGCATACCAACTAGGATCAATCTCCCTCTAGATTTTACAAACATCACATAGATAAACATTAGGACATAACTCACAAGGCATGCTAGGTAACAGAACCATAGCCAAATACGCATCTCTTATGAGCACCACAACGAGCGGAGTTCAAGAACATAAACCAAAGTTCAACGAAGATAAATGGACACAAGCTATAAGAAACAAATAAACTAGCAAAGCTTGTGCCCGGCCATGCAAATATCGGTACAAGCTAATAGAAATTCTTGTCCCCCTTTGGCTCGAGGATCCATCATCATCTTCGACTTCCTTGCCATTGGAGGCAACTTCATCTTTCCACTTGACACCAGCGGTGTTCGTATTCTTATAAGGGATGGTCTCGGACGACTAACTAGCAACCGGAAGGTTCAAGTGCCTCTTGATGTACTTGATGTCGGAGCTGATAGCCTTCCTTTCCCTATAGCAATGGTAGTTCTCCCTATGAGCCTCAACATGCATGCAAAGAAATCACCGCATCCTTGAAAGAAAACTTCTCCTTCATAGTGTGGGAATCGTAGGCAAAAAACAAAAATTTACCTCACAACGATAACCTTATACTAGCCAGGATCTATACTATGCATATATACTATAACGGAGGAGATGGATATACGTACCCTCGTAGACCGATAGCGGGGATTATGCTCCCGCAACAAGCGTTGTCGAAGTAGACGACGTAGCTGACCTCGAGGTCGCGAAGAACTTGGCACGACGAAGACGGTGCGATGATGATGATGACGGCGCGACCTCATGGTGGTGGAGGCGAACTCCTCCAAGCGTCTCAAGCGTGGCGCCTTGCAGGGCTTCACACACATACGGTGAAGATGACGACCTCCGGGCTCCGATCCAGCCGAGCAGCGGAAGTGGAAGACTTGGACCGAAGACCAACAACACGGCGGTGTGCATATGGTGGAGAAAACCTCAACCCGTGCGCAACCTTGCGGAGTCACGTCTAAACGGATGAGAGAGAGAGAATTTCTGGTGTATTTTTCCAAGGCAAGGGGGCATCACTATATAAAGGGGATGGGAGGGGTGTCACCCTTGGTGGCTAGGCCATGTGGGACTAAACCCCACATGCCCAGCCGCACCAAGGGGTGTTGCGCCCCTAGGTGGGCCTTGGCCCACCTAGGGCAGCCCCTCCCCAATTCGCACCTTGGGGGAAGTTTCCCCCATTATGGGCCTTCCCTCCCATGGGAAAACCCATTTAAGGTGGGCTGCCTTTATAATTCCGAAAATAACTAAATAAAATATATTTAATCATTAATTCAAATAATTAATATTAAATACATATTATCTAATTTATTCCGGCTCCGAAAACTATTTCGTTGCCCTCCGATCTTCATCGGATATGTCCCGAACTCCATCGGGAATGGCCCGGAACACTTCCGGTGTTCTTCTCTCTATATTCTCTTCTGCGTCCAATCTAAATAAACGTCACTCCCCTTAAGTGTGTCACCCTAGCGGTTCGAGAATACTCCAGACATGATCGAGACCCTTTCTCCGATCAATGACTATCAGGGAGACCTGGATGGCTATGATAGTCCCTGTGCATCACGAATAACTTTGTCGTTCGAACCTTAGACGTCAAGACTTAAACCTTTTGCCAGGCGATACTTAGTTTGTTCGAGACTCGATCTTCGACATCACGATACCGAGCTTGATCTCATTACTTGACAATACTATCTTTACTTGTCTGTGATGTTACATCCTCGTGACCTAGTCACATGCTTGCAAGCTCATTGATGTAATCTCACCGAGTGGGACCAGAGTATCTATCCTGCTATGCGGATTGGCAAATCCCGCTCTTGATCCCTTGCCTCAACATACTTCCTTCCGATACCCGAGAGGAACACTTTATTGTCACACTATGTAAGATATGACGTTTGATGCAATCAAAGTATCTTTCAGAAATAGCGATTAAAGTTGATCTCACGGTCGAAGGCGTAATGACTAAGTCCTACAAATATTGGGTGTGTCCATCACATCATTCTCCCAATGACATGACTCCATTGCCAACTGACATAAATGTCACATGATCGGGAAACCTCGATCATCAATCGCACAACGGACTAGTTAAATAGAGGCTACTAGGGACCTGGTTGTTTACATACCACACGTGTATTAATGTTTCCGCTTAATACAGTTATAGCATGGTATAAAACATATTATGAACAATCGAGATATGCCAAATAAAATATCTTTATTAATTGCCTCTAGGGCATATTCCAACAGTCTCCCACTTGCACTAGAATACCAATTAATCTAGTTTACAACTTGGTAAAAGCTTAACACCTATAGCAACTTGGTGCATGCTTGTCTCGTGGAAGAGGAATACAGTCAACAGATCTCACACATTGAGATCTGTATGTGCTTTGCAACACTTCTATGTCACCTAGTTTGACATCATCCCGTATCTTACGATAACGGTGAAATATATCTTTGTCGATGGAGTGAGACTCGAAACTTCGCGTAGCATGGGCCTCAAAAGTCTAGAGATCTATTAAGGGGAACCACGCATGCTCGGGAAAACCGCTCAGTCCAATCATACTTGCTACTTCTGAAGTAGCCATATATTCTTATACCTATGTAGATTATGCGACAGTGCATTCATATGCAACTTGCAAGCTAACCATGTCTTTCTTCAAAACAAAGGACTTCTCCTGTATGAGATTTCTAGCCGTATGGGTTAGTGTCATAACTTGCATCATCGTAACCTTTTATGGCAAGTTGTCTTTTCACTCTTACCCTATACCTGAAAACATATCTTCAGTTCTCTTTAGACACTGAAGTATATACTTAACGTTTGTTCATTGATCCATCCAGGGATCACTCTAGAACCCGTTCTTCAACCAAGAACTTGGGTCACATCAAGTCGAGCTTTCAGTATGATAGAATCTATGACTAAGGCATAGAGGATGTCGGACACCCTTTTCTTTCAATAGCTATTGCTGAAACGCCAAGATAATATTTTACCTAGTCATACAAGAAGAACCTTTTCTTCGCTTGTCCTATTCTGAAACACTTCAGAATCTTAACCTAGGAAAATATTCCGACTTAATGTTATTAAGCCCCTTTTTGTATTCAAATTATAGACCTGATGCCTAATACTCCTAACTTCACTCATAGAAAATTTAATCACTTAAATAATCCTTTATACTTTACTAGAGGATCTGTATCATTCTCAATATGTCATTACATATAAAATTTGAAATGACACCTAGCTCCCACTCAAATATGCCTTCTGCATATAAGACCAGGAATTCTTTTAGCTCCCACTCAAATATGCCATTCACATATAAGATCAAGAAAGCTACTTAGCTCCCACTCACTTCTTTGTAAATGCAGGTTTCTTCAACTATTTTGGACAACTCCAAAATCCTTTGATCACATTATCAAAGTGAAGATTCCAGCTCCGATATGCTTGCTTCAGCCCATGAATGGTCAGCTGAAGTTTGCATACGTGTCAGCATCCTTAGGATCAACAAAACCTACTTGTTGTACCGATTACAACTCTTCCTTAATGTTGCCATTAGGGAACACGGTTTCTTTATCCATCCATCAATTTCTTAATTGAAAATAATTGCTAGAACAATCCTAAACAGACTTAGGCATCGCCACTTGAGACAAAATCTCGTTGTGGTCAACTTTTGAATTTGTCGAAACTGTTTTACGACAAATCGATCCTTTAGACGGTTGCCTTTCCGTCAGTGTCTATTTTGTCATAAAATTCCATTTACTCTCAACGGCCTGGAGCCCATCAAGAAGACTTACCCAAGTCATTACTTGGTAATCGTACATGGATTTTATCTCGGATTATATATGGCATATAGCCAATTTTCGGACTTAGGTTCACCATCACTTCTTCGTAGTTCGTAGGTTTGTCATGTTCCATTAACATGACATTCATAACAAGATTGTCGTACCACACAGTGCGGAACACATTCTCATACGCCCACGACCTTAGTATGAGCATAGAGCATCATGATCATTTATCATCAGCTTCCTTCCAGTTGCGGAGGACGGTACCGGAACGTTTCCGTAGCGCTACTCTGATGTCTGGAGAGAAAGTTCATTAACTTCGTCTTGCTCTACTCTCTTTCCCACTTATACCCTTGGACAAGAAACTATTTCTTGATCAAGGTATGTTTCGGCAGCAAATTTGCCTTTGTCGTGGAAATGTATCCAATTGACTACAAAGATGAATTTATCCGTTTTAGGTTTGATCACATCAAAACACTAAAATATTAAAACGACAATCTAGGCTAAAAGCCATGCCATCACTCATATGGTATTGTCTCCACGGATTTAGATGGTTTCCCTACTATCTAACGTGAATGTTTTGTTTCTACCATATGACTCCAATGATCACAATAATTCGATAAGAGATTTTATTTACCACACACTATCCAATAGAGTGTGATTACGACGTCCTAACACACCATGACATTGTGGTGTTCCATGCGGCGTAATTTGTGGAACTCTTTCACAAGTCTTCCAATGATATGCCAAACTTATAACTTAAATCCTTATTTCCTTGATCTGTATCGCAGGAATTTGATTTTCTCGTTAAGTTTATTCTCCTACTTCACTCTGAACTTGTTTAATCTTATCAAACTATCAGACCAGCATTTCTTTAAGTGGATATCCATATATCTACTCAAACATTGGTGAAGTCTTCAAAATAATGATTTCCACTACACGTTAAAATACTTCATTGATCCACACACATCATTATGTATGATTATCAATAAGTTAAATACCCGTTTCCAGAAAACGGTGTCTTAGTTATTTTGCAAGTGTCAAAAGATCAAATCTAAGGACTCGGAGATCCATCTGTATGGAGCTTTATCATGCATATAACATTGACATGACTTAAAACGTTAGTGCCACATGAATGTGGTGTCATTATTAAGTATGTATCCTTTGGCATTAATGTTATAAATGTTGGAGCTTCTACCATCTAAATTCAAATCGGCGTATGATCAGTACTTCATAAATATAGGACAACAATTTTGTCACTAACATATATGTCACGATCATACTAACAAGCAATCATAAAAGAATTTATTCAAATGGTAGATGTAGAGGGAGAGTGTCTACGAACATCACAACGTATTGTCTGCCATCATCAACACACATTGTCTCCTCATCCTTCCAAGCTACTCAAGCAGAAAATCTAGTTTTCATAAAACATGATCAGTATCAAAACTTAGTCACTTCTGTGAGTACTTTGTTTAGGTAAAACATTCATAACTCGTATATCATATATACACCATCATCATTGATGACTTCCCGGCGATCTGTTTCATCTTCTTGATTCTTCAATGCAATCAAGAATTCATGAAGGTGAACGATTCCCCTTGCATGACATAGTCTATGACAAAAACATTTGCTTATGGCAACGTTTTCTGTCATCCAGTGATCGAGCTGAGCGAGGCGTCTCAATGTCATCAAGTATGACCAATGTCATCAACTATGACTACCACGCGCTCCTTTAATGCGAGTGTTCTCTTCCATCTTGGTTGAGAAGAAAACCTGATTTACGGTGGATACAGATTATCAGTCTCAGCGACCATTCCAAATGTTCGCGATCTGTCAACACGCACCCACAGTTCATTCTCTATGACAGAGATCATAGCATACACTGGACTATGATGAAATTATCCGCAAAAAACTTGATAATCCAAATTATCCTTTTTGTTTAGCGGAATCTCTGGGTCTATCTCCTATCTGGTTTTGTATGAAATAGAGCTAATGGTTTAAACAAGGAGTAAACAAGGAGTATCCTCAAGCTACGGTATAAAAACTGTGAAGTTTGGACCCAACCTTTTAAGTATCTCAATCGCAGGAATGCGCCTAATTTTAAAGAGGGCTATTACACTAGTTAATATCTACAAAGGTTTTGCAAAACATAAAGAGTTTGTTCATAATAAAATCTGGGTTCAAGTTTTAATAAAATAAAACTATTAGAACTCCCACTCAAAACGAATATCCCTCGAATCGTTTTAGTGATTACACGATCCTCATCCATTATGGTACCCCTCATCGTCAGAGCCGACAACACAACTTCAAAGCTAGACATCGACATGTCAATCACAACAACTCTGTGACTCATGCTTAACCTTTCGGTCACCGTGTTCCGAGGCCATGTCTGTACATGCTACGCTCGCCATAGTAACCTTCAGCGTATTCGCGTGTGCAAACATGTCTTACACCCACGTATGCGAACGACGATATGTCTGACACCCGATCGTCACGGCATGCCTCATAACGTACAACTTTCGGTGGTGCACACCAAAGTGAGAACACTATATGGTATTTTGGAGGGATCATCTTATATTACTACCGCCGTGTAACTAATATATACACAATATAAGATGCACACAACAACATAACATCAAAATGTAATGCAACGTGATATGGTCCTTACGCCCATGGTCTCCTTCGCGCCCACAGTTTATAAACAATTTACTAAACTTACCGTGACCATATCACATTGCCCCTGCAAAATAAAGTTAGACGCTTTCTACTTTATCTTTTGCATATTTTACGTGGCTTGGGGCTTTCGTAAATAGAACCATTTCATACCCACGAACCTATGACCACAACAACGATCAAATAGTCGCTATTTCATATCCCTTGCGGGCCCTCCATTGAAAATGCAAAGCCAACTAAAGAGAGAGAGAGACAGACACCCGCCAGCCACATATACGGTACAAGCCGTATGTCAGTTGTGGAACCAGTCTCACGTAAGCGTACGCGTAAAGTCGGTCCGGGCCGCTTCATCATCTCAATGCCGCCAGCAAAGCAAGTGCACGCTAGAGGGTAGCTTCTAAAAGAACAATGCCCCCATGTAAACATGGGTTCTAAAACGGTATAGCTATATGTACGCATAGATCGGCTCTGATACCACTGTTGGGAATCGTAGGCAGAAAACAAAAAATTCCTAACAACGATAACCTTATACTAGCCAGGATCTATACTATGCAGATATACTATAACGGAGGAGATGGATATACGTACCCTCGTAGAACGATAGCGGGGATTACGCTCCCGCAACAAGCGTTGTTGAAGTAGACGACGTAGCCGACCTCGAGGTCGCGAAGAACTTGGCGCGACGAAGACGGCGCGATGATGATGACAACGCCGACCTCATGGAGGTGGAGGTGAACTCCTCCAAGCGCCTCAAGCGTGGTGCCTCGCAGGGCTTCACACACATACGGTGAAGATGACGACCTCCGGGCTCCGATCCAGCCGAGCAGCGGAAGTGGAAGACTTGGACCGAAGACCAGCAGCACGACGGTGTGCATATGGTGGAGAAAACCTCAACCCGTGCGCAACCCCACTTGCGGAGTCACGTCTAAACGGATGAGAGAGAGAGAGAGAGAATTTCTGGTGTATTTTTCCAAGGCAAGGGGGCATCACTATATAAAGGGGATGGGAGGGGTGTCACCCTTGGTGGATAGGCCATGTCGGACTAAACCCCACATGCCCATCCACACCAAGGGGTGCTGCGCCCCTAGGTGGGCCCCATTTGGCCCACCTAGGGCAGCCCCTCCCCAATTCGCACCTAGGGGGGGAGTTTCCCCCCTTATGGCCCTTCCCTCCCATGGGAAAGCCCATTTAAGGTGGGTTGCCTTTATAATTCCGAAAATAACTAAATAAAATATATTTAATCATTAATTCAACTAATTAATATTAAATACATATTATCTAATTTATTCCGGCTCCGAAAACTATTTCGTTGCCCTCCGATCTTCATCGGATATGTCCCGAACTCCATCGGAAATGCCCCGGAACACTTCCGGTGTTCTTCTCTATTTTCTCTTCTGCGTCCAATCTAAATAAACGTCACTCACCTTAAGTGTGTCACCCTAGCGGTTCGAGAATACTCCAGACATGATCGAGACCCGTTCTCCGATCAATGACTATCAGGGATACCTGGATGGCTATGATAGTCCCTGTGCATCACGAATAACTTTGTCGTTCGAACCTTAGACGTCAAGACTTAAACCTTTTGCCAGGCGATACTTAGTTTGTCCGAGACTCGATCTTCGGCATCACGATACCGAGCTTGATCTCGTTACTTGACAATACTATATTTACTCGTCTATGATATTACATCCTCGTGACCTAGTCACATGCTTGCAAGCTCATTAATGTAATCTCACCGAGTGGGCCCAGAGTATCTATCCTGCTATGCGGATTGGCAAATCCCGCTCTTGATCGCTTGCCTCAACATACTTCCTTCCGATACCCGAGAGGAACACCTTTATTGTCACACTATGTAAGATATGACGTTTGATGCAATCAAAGTATCTTTCAGAAATAGCGATTAAAGTTGATCTCACGGTCGAAGGCGTAATGACTACGTCCTACAAATATTGGGTGTGTCCATCACATCATTCTCCCAATGACATGACTCCATTGCCAACTGACATAAATGTCACATGATCGGGAAACCTCGATCATCAATCGCACAACGGACTAATTAAATAGAGGCTACTAGGGACCTGGTTGTTTACATACCACACGTGTATTAATGTTTCCGCTTAATACAGTTATAGCATGGTATAAAACATATTATGAACAATCGAGATATGACAAATAAAATATCTTTATTAATTGTCTCTAGGGCATATCTCCAACACATAGGTCATCAGGGATCACCAACATCACCACTACGGGTCCTTGGTTGTGAGGGCACATCATCTGAACATCCGCATAAGACTTTTGCACTTTCTGGGTTCATGTTGTTCCCCAAACAGACGGTCCCATGATGTAACAACATATTCTGGGTTGATGCTAAAATAGTTCTTGAATATGCACACTTTGGTGGTGTTGTCACATTTTATACTACTTTTAGTCCATTTGGTGTTTTTGTTGGGCTCAATCAATTCAGAGAAACCACCATTTTGGTGCCGCACTGCTATTTGATGAAACATGTGACTCAGTTACATTGCTTTTGAGCTCTTTCTAGATGCACATAATGAGATATAACCTAGAACTATTATACGGATAGAGATGGAGCAATAGGGAGATCCATACGGAAATTCTGCACATAATCATATCATGGATTGTGCACCTTTCATATAATGGGAGATATTGTTAAGTACTTACCTCTATTGAAGGGTGAAGGAAAAGATGATGACTGGAATGAAAATGAAGAGTCTCACACTCTTAGTGATTTAAGGGAATGTATGTATGGCTATGAGGACAAAGCGGAATTTAAAGAAGCATTTGACAATATGAGACATAAAGTCCACAAGAAAAATTGGTTAGACAATATCTACAAGTTGAAATAGAAATGAGATGACGGTTATATGCGAGATGTGTTAATTTTTGGAGTGAGAATTAGTGAGAGCTTCAACAATTCATTGGAAAACCATTTGAAATCAAATTTCATATTGTTCGGTTCTTGATGCATTTTGAGTACAATTAGAAGTAAGAAGAACAATACCCTCTCGGATGTTGTTTTTCTTTTGACATGATTTGTAGGATGGTTTCCTCATTATCTTGTATCGATTCGGTTGTTTGTGATTTATTTATAAATCAGGGCTAAAACCTGTTTCAAGAACCATAGCTTTGCCGGTGCCGCACCACGTGAAATCTCTCTCAATCTTGGCGATGCTCTTCATCACACACGGGGTACCCGTAGGTGTAAGCTGATAGATGGCCTGCGAAGTGAGGACTAATTTGATCAAAATTCTACGGCCCACCATCGAAACTTGCTTCCCATCCCCTATGTGAAGCTTAACCCTATTCTCTGGAGAAAATTGAAGTAAGAACTCCTATCATACAATAGTACTCCTTTTAAATGTACATCTGGAGAGGGCACGTTGTTCAATCCCCGAAGTCGTAGCGAGCGATCTGCCCCATCCGGTTCTTAGTACTGCATCAGCTTTACACTAAAAAACATGATCATTCCTGAATAATCAGTAAGACATGAACAGTTATAAGAGGAGTGTGTGCGTAGAAATTATTTTTTCTTTCGGAACTACGTGCACGAGGTGTAGCATTTAATTCGCATGATTATTTTTCACATCCAAGAGCTGTGCAGACACAGAAATCTGCTAATGAACACAAGAATAAAAACAAAAAATGACACGATGTTCATATTCCTCGCATGAACAACAACAAAAAAAACAAGCCAACTGCACTTTCAGATTTGGTTATGAAGAACCTTACTGATTATGGATGTATACTACTCCCTCCGTCCCAAAATAAGTGTCTCAAGTTTGTCAAAAAGTGAATGTATCTAGACATGAAACATGTATAGACGATACATCCAATTTTGTGCAAAACTTTAAACACTTATTTTGGGACGGAGGGAGTATTACACTAACCCTCTTTCCGCCTCATTTACAACATCCTCCAACCATAGATTATACAAAAAAAAACCAAGTTACGTGACACACAGCAGAACAAGTCTTCTGTTCCTCAACCAATCGTTCCTACAAATCTGGTTTCACCTCTCCTGCTCCTCCTGCCCATTGCTGCCTTGCAGAGGAGGAATGGAGAACACACTCACCGTCGAGCCCCCCCACGGATCTCTTTCAGAGTCCGTAGCGCGGCTACCGTGCTCCTCATGTACATGTCGTCGATCTCATCCAGCTCCTCGTCGCTGTCGCTCTCTTCTTTTCCGTCTTCGATTGGTACAAAAGGTTCGCTTGCCGGTATGATCTGGTCCAGCATCACCTCACATTCCTTTACGAGCTTGTGAAGGAGGTCAGTGGTGAAAAAGGGCTGCTGTAGAACCCTCTGTATGAAGGGGAGGCGGATCAGCGCACCAGTCCTCTTGTCATACTTCTTGAGAATTTTAACCAATCCTGAAAAGTAGTAGCGTATAACATAAGCTGATAAGCATATTTGGTAATACCCGACTGATACGAGAATGTTTAAACATGTGCACCTGCATTTTTTTCACAAGATTAATGAGCATAATAAGTAAATCATTTTCATCTAACACAATAGAATTTTTTGGCGGGGCAATATATCTGTGTTTTAGTAGTAGTTTAATCAGAATATGGCCAGCGCTTTAAAACCAAACGGTAGCTGTATCTTCCACAGACATGAATAGTTGCATCTTGTAATGACCAGTTACACGGGGAGAACTGCAAGATCTTTATCGACTGAAGCATTTTATCCCCATACATAAAAAACTATACATTAACATGTCATGGAAAAAACACCGCATAAGTGCAGATGCCTTACAACTTGCATTAGCACAAAGGAAATAGCAGAGACCTGTGAGTAACTTGCTTCATAACTCTACAACCACCAAAAAAGTGAGGCGACTTTAAGAATGTAGAATTTGAAAAGGATAATACTAGCAAGTAGACCACCTATTATTGCATCTGAAATACTGGAAACCTGCTGAGAAGATGTGCTCATGGCTACAGCCCAACCTATTGCCATTTCATACCACTTTCAAAGTTCACAACGTTAATTAATACTCTTTTACACAACTTCTTCACAGACTACAATGTTACTACATAATGTGAATAAGTGATCAGAGCCCTGAAGAGCATCACCTTTCTTGAATAAAGAAAATGATCCATCTAAAGGCTAAATAAAATCATCATTTTTTTCTGAATTTATCCAGAATACCATGCTAGAAAGGATGGAACTTTAATCAATATTACCCACAAATAATAACATCTTACATGCAGCACAAGCCCATTAAATAGAAGGAATCAATTTCATTGACATAGCTTATTCTAACAAAAGTCCAGTATCCCTCGAAAGAAAAATCCAGTATTCCAGTTGTGCTACACTATTTCTATTGAGAAAAACAAATTAGGAGATGCTGAGTTCTTGCTTGGACAACTAAATCGACCCCTAAAGCATCACCTCTGTACAATATGTAGAATATCTACTCATTGCGAACTCGGAAGCACCACATGATAAGGCTTTCAAATATTAGCGTTGTCACCAAATATTTTAGTCATGATACACGGTTCCAAGTAGTCGCGGTGCTAGAAGAGAATACTAGTTTAGAAGTTCAACCCATCCAAGAAAAAGGGTAACTATTTATAAATAGGAGATAGCACATGCACATATATATTATAAAACGAGACCATCTAACTACAAGTTAAGTGGCTCGAGTGGTCCCCATCAGACTCGGAATCGTTCAACTCTATGAGTCCACGAGTCTGATATATATAAAGAATCGTACCAACTTTAGTGGGAACCACGCTTTGATTCCAGATAGCCCATAAAGGGCAAGTGTCCACTTTGCACAAGTGGCCTTTGCACACTTGTTCTAGTGTTAGGGACACCACCCACAATGTGCAAAAACTGAAGAGGAATATCTCACCGGTGTAATTGAGAGCGCTGTAGTTCACGAGCAGCACAATCTCGCCATGGAAATCGACGATCTCCTTCCCCACTCGCATCAGCTTCTCCGCGGAGCCCGTCTCAGCCGCCCTCACCACACGGTCCTGAAGCTCCTGCTCTCCCCGGAAAAACACGAATCGGATCAATCCAAGCACACGGACAAATCCAAACCAAGCAACCAAGAAACCAAGCGACCAAGAAGAGACGTGAATCGAATCAAGCACCTTCTGCCGGATGACGTAGTCCTCCTCCTTCCCGAGGAAGAAGGCGTTGAACTTCTCGAGCTCGGCCTCGAGGAGGCAGACGAACCCGGCCTCCTCCGGCGTCATCGGCGGCGGCGAGCCTCCCTCGTTCCCGCTACCTACGCGCTGGCGCTTGCTCTGCCGCTCGACGGCGCGGGCGTCCGCGATGAGCTTGAGATGTTTCTTGAGGTTCTTGTAGGACAGGAACTTGTCACGCCAGTCTGGCAGTGTCTCCACGATCTGGTTGTTCAGGCTCTTGCCGAACTTCATCGCGAACCTGTGGGAATAACCAGGAATGTGAATTGGATAGAATCGCTTGAGGATTTCGCGGTGGGATGAGGAGAAGAAGGGTAGGGGGAGCGTATGCGCAAGGTGAGGGGGAGCGTATGCGCGTGGGAAGCGGAGGAGAGGAGGGAATATTCGGAGACTCGTCGTGGTCTTGTGGAGATGGCGCGCGGCCTCCTCGTGTCGGAGGTTTATGTGGGAAATGGTAGGGGTACCCAAGGGGTGACAATTGGGTTTTCGTATCATAAAAACAGTAGGAACATACACTTCATATAAAAATATGTTCATCAACATTTCAAAAAAATGTTCATCAAAATTATGGAAAACACAAAACAAAGAATACATTCATAAACATTAAAGTAAGGAAAATTCATCATATCTTCACAGTCCATGAACAAATCTAGTTATAACAAAACTAATAGTATCAAGTAGACTAATAAATGAGATTGGTATCGGATTTGGAAGATCGAAGATATTCAACTTAAGGTGCGAGTCTTTTTTTTTTAAATAAAATGTGTGTGAGAGTCTTAGATTAGAGTGTATGGACACTTTTTCCGATTCCGTTGTCTACACATTTAATTTCGAATTTACAAAACTGAGATGATATGCACGAGCTATGGTGAAATTAAGGATAAAATAGAGATTTGTATGATAGAAATATTGATACCGATAGCATCAATACATCATTTATCACTTTGATACCAAAGACTAATAGCCCAGAAGGTATCACTGATTATAGACCTATTTCTTGGATGCTCTCAAATTTCTCACCAAACTTCTTGCAAATAGGTGGTAAAAAATTATTACTCCTCTGGTCCACAAAAATTAGTATGGCTTTACAAAAAAAAGACTATACACGATTACCTTGCATGTGGTTTTGAGTGTATTCATCTCTGTCATAAATTCAAGAGAGGAATTATCATATTGAAGACTGAGTTTGAAAAGGCATTTTATAAGATGGAATACAGTGCCATTATTCAGATGTTACAACATATGTCATTTGGAGATAAGTGGACTGAATGGATTAAGAAGATTTTATTCAGTGCTACTATTTATGTCCTACTTAATGGTATGCTAGGGAAGATTTTTTTTGCAGAAGGGGTGTTAGGCAAGTGACCCCCTACCACCAGTTTTATTTGTATCTGAAGCTGAACTTGTGCAATATGTTATCGACAATGCATGGTAAACTGGAAATATTGACCTTCCACTTGATAACTCATTTGGATTAGACTATAATGTGATACAGTATGCAGATGATACTTTCTTATCATGCCAGCATGCCTTAGGTCAGCTTCAGTGCGCCACCCTAAACCATAAACGTATAATAGACCGTAGAAACCGCGTATATTTTTCCCGTAGCTGGAGCTGACCTGGGAGGCTCGGACTCGCCCGAGCCGGCCGAAGGCTCGCTTGTAAACAATTCTGGGAAAAAGAGAGTAAAATTGGTGCTGTTGCGATTCGATCCTGGGTCTGACGGGTGAAGCGCAGAGAGCAGAGCCGCTGGGCTAGATGTGCTTTGATGAATCGGAATGCATCCTGCTAAATAATATTATAAATTCTCGTGTCCTTCATGGAGCACACGCTACATAACCGAGAGAAGATTTCCATCGTTTTTGACTCATTAATCATAGAAATTGGATACCAAATCATTCAAAATTAATTCTAAGAAATTAACAACACGAAATTAAAATATAGATTAACCCATTTTCATGAAAAACTTGATGATTTTAGCACATTAGTAAACATAAAAAATACAAGACATTGTGTGCATCTTGTATGCTCTCCTAGCGGGAGCATGGGGCGAGGTGTGGCTGGTGGTGGGAGCATCGAGGCATCCCCTTCTTTTCTTGCTATGCTCGCTGACTCTTGGTAATTTGGACGGTATCCAAAAGAACATATTGTATCGCTTCGCTCATATGGAATGTAACCTAATGGACCGCTCCTCCTCCTATTAGGCTAGGAAACAAATTATTTGCAAAACGAAAAAGAGCTTCTCGGGTCGGACCGAGTCGAGCCAGGCTCGCCCGAGGTTGTTTTGGTCGAGTAAAAGGCAGCTTGGCTCGGTCCATCGGTGTAGCGGGTCGAGTCAAGCTCGGAGCGAGCTGAACAGCTCGGTTCGTATATAGATCCAAACCATGCAATAAAACACTAGAATATATAAACCTTGTAATGTAGACCAAGTACGTGCAACCTTTGAATTATAGAATTGTTGAAACTTGAAGAGGCATGTAGACATTGCATCTATTATGTGGAAACATGCAACAAAGTAGAAGAATAAGAAGACGTATTGTGATATTCTTTAGATTATCACAGATATTTCATATTCTATTGAAATTTCGTATGCAATCTTTGAATTTATGCTGTCAACGGACCTTACAATATATTTGAAAGACTATTTAGTAAATTTTATACTTGTACAGTTGCACTACTTAGCAACCATGCTTGCCTTCGAGAGAAAACCTCAATGCCTCGTTAACTCCAGCGCCTTGGGCCATCGTCCGGCTAGCTGTAATCACCCGGCTAAAAAATAGCTGATCGTTGTGTTCGGCACGATCAAGAAGCGATGCTCGCGCCAATCGGCGCAAAGGACTCCGCACTTTTGCTCTTGCGGTGGTATATCCGCTCGGATATCCGTCGCCCCGGCCGGAATTATGCTCGGAATCTTCCTCGCCGGTGTGGCCCGGCCGGACAATAGATTAACTCGGCGCCGCAACTTGATTTGATTAATTATGCTCGGCGACTTGTTTGAATATGGAAACGCATCAAACATACTCCCTGTCTCCATGAATAAGTGTACTTTTAGTTTTTCCTGCGTCATTTTTCTAAGTTTAACCAACATTTATAACACCAAATTAATATAATTAGACCCATTTTGAAATTGTTTCATAATATACTAATTTTGTATCACAAATATTGCTATTATTTTTATACCGTTGGTCTAATTTGAAATTGTTTGATTCAGAATAAAACTAAAATTACACCTATATGTGGATGTAGGGAGTATCCATTTCATCGTCCCCACATGCGGATCTAAACAATACATTGACGTATCGACGCATCGCCAACGACGATGATGCGGGATAGGAGAACGTATATAAGGTTCGTAACCAAATATCAAAAGATCGTAGATCCGTGAGAAATCAGCGCCACTTAAAGTTGAAAAGATTAACAAAGTCTCAGCTTTATCCAGATAAAGCATAAGCAGGCAGACTAACCAATGGAAAACAGCACCATAGGAGGATCGGAGGAAGTGTTGGGACTGACCGAGGAGAACTCGAGGTGGGTGGCCTCGTAGATCCATGGCAGCATCTTGGACACGCTTGATGCCACATACGAACACAGTGGCTATTGCATCGTCGCCGATGTCATTATGGACTTCATGCCTGTAGGTGAGAGTCTAAAATTCCGCGGGATCAGGGACCCAGGCGCAGGGAAGATATGAAAACCGATATCATGTTGGCGGGGCCGGCAAGGGTGCGCCAGCAAGCGGCGGGAGGGTAGACGGCGAGGGGCGAGAGAAAGTGAAAATCGAGGATAGAATGTGAGGAATTAACCAGGGGAGGAAGATGAAGAGATAAGTCAGGCGTGGGGTGTGTGCCCCCACTGGGGACACGTGTCACGCCTAGAAACAGTAGGACGCATCAGGGATGCGCGGTACCCTACGGGTGGATTGTAAAAAAAAAAGTAGAAGAATAAGAATTAGGTAACTTCTATGCCAAATTTTGCCAATGCTTTTTTCAGCTTAACCTTGCAAGCGAACAGACTAGGTAAGATATAAACGAAAAACATTCAAAATACAAAACCGTCGTCTGATTAACTGTAACGTGTTCGTCCTTGGCGGGAACGATTAAACGCCGAAGGCGTCCGCCGTGAGGTCGCGGAGCAGCTCCACCCGTGACAAGAAAGTTCTTTAGCTTCGTTTAGCTCGGTACGATCGAGAAACGACCATCCAAAAAAGGATATCCGCTCGGATATCCGTCGCCCCGGCGGAATTATGCTCGGAATCTCCGTCTCCTCCGTGGCCCGGCCGTACGATAACAATAGATTAACCCGGCGCTGCAACTTGCTTGATTTTTTTTCTTCTGACAGCTGCAACTTGCTTGATTAGTTACAACCGGCGACCTGTTTGAATATACTATGTTTTCATGAAAACTCATCGAACATATCCGTTTCGTCGTCCCAGTCTAAACAATAGGTTGACGTTATGCACGGGAAGGAGAAGGTATAATAAGGTTCGTTGTCGAAACCAATAGTCAAAAGATTGTAGACCCGTGAGAAATTAGCCTTTCTATGGTGCCACTTCAAGCTGAAATGGTCAGCAAACTCTCAGCTTTATCCAGCTAGACTTAGAATTGTTTATTTTCCTGCCGAATCATTATCTATACTAGGGGAGTAAGCGTGGTCCCCGCCGCGCCCGTGGTTTTTTTTTTAAATTATTCAATCGTAAATTTGTTGGAATTCAAAAATTGTCCGCATTTCGATAATTGTTCAAATTCGGAAGTCATACGGTTTTGGAATAGTTTAACACAAAGGTATTGCATTTTCAAACATGAGAAGTTTTAAGAACCGGAATATTTAAAAGCTCTGCAAATATCTAACAAAATTTCCTACATGCATCTGTTGAATTAAATGCTACGATTTTTCCTGAGTAAATATCAAAAATGTCTGCAGGTAGTATTCCTTCGAAAAATAAATGGCCTTAAAAGGGGACAGCTTGACCAAAAATACTTATGAATCATGGTAACAAACATACTTCTTCTGAAATCAATTACCGGTTCAGTTTCTTGCTGGCCCTTGCTATCACAACTAATGAAATACCATTAAACCATCGTGACATTCCGCACATTGTCTGCTATGCTGCAGCATTTCTCTGTGGTTACTTTCAGAAACGATGTCCTGGAGAAAAATAGGAGTACAATGTCCCGTAGCACTTGCCTACTTTTACCTTCAACTTCATGCTCTAAAGCAACATAGAAGACGCTCAGCTCACAAAACAAAACCTGGTGAGAACCTACAGTTTTTTATTGGCATCTACAAATCTAATAAACAAACTAAGATATATCCAGAAACTTATTATCCTTGTGTACATGCCGCAACCGAAATATTCATTAGGCTTCCTACAACTATAAGATTTTATTTCTTAGTTCTTATCATTCTCTAACCATTTTTTGTTTCTCTCAAAACGAATTTTATACAAATGGTAAATCATTACTTATTGGAAAGGTAGTTTTACCTCCAGCAGATTTAGGCAGACGAATTTCATCATGACCTGTACAAAATGAAAATGGAGGCATGACTCAACTCTAGCAAAGCAACCTAGATAGATGTCAAAAATGGAATAGCTGTATGTGTACCTAATAGAAAACCATGCCTGGCTCAACCTTGAACCTCCTTTCACGATGGCTTCCTTGGCTGGAACACGAACATGAAGAAGACACTACATAAAATCGAGAGAATCGCTAACTAATTATAACTATAATCTACTTGATCTAAGCACCAGATGCAAGCAAGACATCTAACGTTGGACAACTTGTTCACCTGCAATAATGCAGCAAGCATCAGAAACCATGATGGTTTCAGGGTTGGGATATATCATGATTAGTTCAACCGCAACCTGCAATAATGCAGCACATCACAGGTAGTCAAGCATAAAGAACCACTACTTGAAAAGAGCGGAAGGCATAAAGATGATTACTAAGCCAACCAAACAGCAGAAGTCCCACAAAACAGCTGATGTGCAGAATTACCTGCCGCAAAACGAATTTATGCCAGGGAAATCCACATTGATATACCTTCAACTTCATGCTCTAAAGCAACATAGAAGACGCTCAGCTCACAAAACAAAACCTGGTGAGAACCTACAGTTTTTTATTGGCATCTACAAATCTAATAAACAAACTCAGATATATCCAGAAACTTATTATCCTTGTGTACATGCCGCAACCGAAATACTCATTAGGCTTAGATACAACTATAAGATTTTATTTCTTAATTCTTATCATTCTCTAACCATTTTATGTTTCTCTCAAAACGAATTTTATACAAATGGTAAATCATTACTTATTGGAAAGGTAGTTTTACCTCCAGCAGATTTAGGCAGACGAATTTCATCATGACCTGTACAAAATGAAAATGGAGGCATGACTCAACTCTAGCAAAGCAACCTAGATAAATGTCAAAAATGGAATAGCTGTATGTGTACCTAATAGAAAACCATGCCTGGCTCAACCTTGAACCTCCTTTCACGATGGCTTCCTTGGCTGGAACACGAACATGAAGAAGACACTACATAAAATCGAGAGAATCGCTAACTAATTATAACTATAATCTACTTGATCTAAGCACCAGATGCAAGCAAGACATCTAACGTTGGACAACTTGTTCACCTGCGATAATGCAGCAAAGCATCAGAAACCATGATGGTTTCAGGGTTGGGATATATCATGATTAGTTCAACCGCAACCTGCAATAATGCAGCACATCACAGGTAGTCAAGCACAAAGAACCACTACTTGAAAAGAGCGGAAGGCATAAAGATGATTACTAAGCCAACCAAACAGCAGAAGTCCCACAAAACAGCTGATGCGCAGAATTACCTGCCGCAAAACGAATTTATGCCAGGGAAATCCACATTGATATACCAACAACAGGCCAAACTAATCATGATATATTCAGGTTAAGGACACATCCTAACAAAGCATAATAAAGCACACACACAAACTAAATACTTGGTGCATCTGAAAGTAGAGACACAAAGCTTAGTGCATGGAAGTACAGACACAAAATAAATAAGGGAAGCAAGCACTTGCCACTGTACAAAAACTAAGAGAAAAAACATACCTATCTCTCAAAAAGAAACAATTTTCGAAGAAACGGAAGTGTATCTAACTGTACTGGTCAACCGTGCTTGCGGTGCGATTCAAACAAAATGGAAGAGCATAGAGAATAAAGACATTTCGCCTTTACATCTCTCCCACGCTAAATGCAGCTCTATGAGGTCAAATGCAACTAACACGTACAGTTCTAGATTAAGATAATGCAGTTACCACTGTCGTAATTCAGGTCAGAATTGACAGAGTTCTAGTCGCTCGAACTGCAGAAAGGAACGGACAGAGCAATGTGATCCGTCGATAATGCGAAAACCAACAGCAATCAGTTAACTGTAACTGTTCAAAACATGAACATTAACTGCAGGAAATACATGCAATATATTGCAAATACATATGAACTGAACTTAGAATCAAGAATGCTTCAGTTGGTGTTGGAGCTTCATGTACAAAAATTGGCAGAGGATTCACACTTATAGAAATCATATCGGATTAGTATCTGCTTGATTGATCAAAAAGCTGAAATTTTTAAAATATACTAAAGGAAGCTTCAGTTATACTCCCAACAAATCTCAAACAAACAAGGACTTGAATATTTAGGACTTGATACTGGAAGAAATGAATAGAGCATAGAGTACAGAACATGGATTAGAAAACTATGAAGCTGCAATTTTATTTGACGCCACCTGAGTTCAATAGAGCATAGAGTACAGAACATGGATTAGAAAACTATGAAGCTGCAATTTTATTTGACGCCACCTGAGTTCAGAGTAGTGACTCACCAAATAGCTGTGCACACAAGAAGCTCAGTAAGGAATAAGTTTTCCACTACGTGTACTTTACAGTACCAGATTATAGAACAGAACTTGCATATGAAGAAGCAAGAATGCTGACATGGTAATTAAATGAGCTAACTACGCACTCTAGTTTGCTTGTATCATCAAAACAACTACCTATATGTGCAGCTAAGCAATCGTATCTAACAATTTGAATTCAGCAACAGGCACAGAATGAAAAAACGGAGCAAGCAAGTGAGCAGGTTGTGTCCGCCATACTGACATTGCAATCCGACGAATATGACAACGCTGGGCTTGCCCTTCTTGGGGATGAAGACCACCTTCCCGGGATCCAGCATGTTGCAGAGTTCGCTGAAGAGGGCCTGCAGCAATGAAAATAAAGGCATGTGCGAGCGCGCGGGAGATGCTCCCGCCGAGCTGGGCGAGCACCATCTTCGCTGCCCCCGGGGTGCAGGACCTTGGCGACGGGGTGGGGTTCTGTCAGGGGAGGGCGCCGCCGCCGACGGGCGGCCTGTTGGTAGCAGAGGATGTCGACGGCGGGCGACGTCCTGCTTGCTGGTCTTCTGTCCGTCTGAGGAGAGATGTAGCGCAGCCACTCCTACAGACAACGTCACGTCGCAGAAGGCGCTGCTCCCGCCGGCCACCAGCCGTTCCTTGCCGAACAACAGGGGCCACCTACCTGCGCGAGCAAAGCGGAGCAGCAGAAGGTCGGTGGACCGTGTGCGAGGGCGCCGTCGCCGGACCGCCGTTGTCTCCCTCGCCGGAGGCACGACGGAAGTCGCCACAGATGCCATCCTCGACGGAACCGCGCGCTGGGCGTTGGCTAGTGCACGCGGCACCGGCAAGGACAGCCGCCGCAGCTCCGCCCGCTCCAGTCCACCCGCGCGCATCAGCGGACCGAACCCTAACCCTGGGGCTTGGGTTGCGCACGGCCACGCGGAGCACGGAGAGACAAATCTAAAGGGAGGAGAGGGCGAAGCGGAGCAAGGGCTCTCGTTTGCGTGCTAGCACGGCGAGGAAGGCCGCCGGAGCGCGCCGGAATCGGCCGGCGACGGCGAAGGCGACTGGGGAACGAGGCGAGCACGGGAGTCGGGAGAGGAGGGGGGATGGGGGAAATGCGAGGGACAGTTACGTAAATGTTGATAAACGCGAGGTGTTTTTTGCAAAACGGTCACGCGAACCGTCCGATTCGTCCGATTTTGATCGTACGGCGCGGAGAGGGGCGACCGGGTGACCGAGCGCGCGCGGCGGGGTGACCGGGGCGACGTGGCCGCACGTGATTGGCTAAAAATCGGGTGCTACAGTCCCGCGGGTTTTGGAGGGCGACGTGGCCGCATCTGGGGCGTCCGTTGACGCGATCGGACGGCCATGAGAAGTCCGTGACGTGGACGAATGAGAAGGGGTGGATTCTTCCCCCTTTTATATATAGTAGAATAGCTAGACTCAGAATTGACCTGGGTACGTTATCACCTAGTCTATATCTCTATCTATACCTTTATCTCTACTCCTATAAAAACCACAGTTGGTGATGGTGGTGTGCCTGCCATCTTTCATCCACAATCGTTCGATTTGTATCCAACGAACAGGAAGCAATCTATGACAATTTTGTGAAAAGACACCCGCCATACACATTTGCAGATAAGACCTTGTCTCTCCTATCTCTCCCCCACCTCATCAAACCAGCAGCGCGTGAGAACCAGCAGCGGGTCAGCCGGCAGTGTCGGATCCGATATGGCGTGGTGGCCACCGCCGGTGCTGTCCGCCCCGGGAGCCTCTCATGCCTCCCTCAGGTCAACCGCCCACCACAAGACCCCACCTCGCCGTCTCCCGCGCCCCCTTCCCCATCCCCTCCATTGCCGACCTCGGCAAGCACGCCGCCGACGCCGACCCTCCGCCGGCGCCTCTCTCGCCCCCTTCTCTTCGCTTGCCCTGTGCTGCCGCAGTCGCCCGGCCTCCATCACTGTCTGCCCCACGCGACGGACCGACGTCGGCCGCCCGCACAGCCGTCTGCTTGCCCGTACTGCCGGACGCACGCCAGCCACCACGCGCCTGTTGTTGCTCATATCCCATGCTCAACATTCATCGGAAGTAAAGGTAAGCGTTGCTGCGTCGCTTGGTATTCATCATGTGGTCTAATTCTGTTCTGTATATTTGATTTGCCCCTCTTCTAAAGATGCTGGCATGGGAGATTGATTATGTAGATGGAATCTTTTTATTTGTTAGTTTAGCTGCATATGATTGCACTGCAGATTTGCATGCCCGGATGGTGAAGAAATGGGATTCTTCTTTCTCTGAAATTGCCGCATGATTAGATCGATGTACATTCCGAAAATCCAAGTCGATCTGTCTATCAGTACAAGTCGATGTAACCTCCACCTTATTTGTAAACAACAGTGCCATGACTCATCAATGTGTTCGCTTTATATGTGCTAAACTAAGCATTTTATGTCATAACAATATAGCAATCATACATGATTTAATGAAGGACATTAAAAATAATGTAGTTTATCCTGCTAAATTGTGTGTTTCAAACGAGCTTCTTCAAAAAAATTATGTAATTTATTGTGACCACTATCAGAAGATTAATGTTTGGAATATCCAAATCTACATAAAGCCCACTCTATATTGTACTTAATCGTTGGTCTTATCACTGAAGTATGGATGAATTGTATTCTTACTATTCATCAGATAAGTAGGTACAAACACTTTTTTTACATGAAGAAATATGCCCACATATTAAAGCAAGAGTAGGCCCCTTTTTTCTTTCCTATATGTTTAACACAAGAGCCATCTCCTCCTTGAACTTCCCTCCGCACTGATAAAGATGTTTGCTGGAAATCAGATCAGAGGGAGAGTATTGTATCCCTTTTTAGTCGCATCAAGTTATTAGTTGCCTCTTGCTGTGTTTCACAGGAAGGTACTTGTATCTTTTTTTCGTGTTATTTATTCTAAATCCATGTGTTCGTGGGTTCCATTTATCGTGCCAGCATGCATTTCCAAAATGTCTGTTCCTTTTTGCTGGTTTTATGAGTCTTCTTATGATTATGATAGCATCATCTGAAGATGATTTGCACCACACCGGGTGGTCTTCCTCCTATCACAGCACTTTTCGTGACAAGTTAATAATGCAGGCATTTCTGAAATTGCCAGTGTCCATGTCATGTATGAGTTGAACTGCATTTAAAATAGTTCGCTGCAGAGTCCATATTTTAAAATCAAACTGTGCTTTGGTTCACCACTGCTTGAACTGCCGAAGGATAAGATCACAATATCATATTGATAGTAATGCTCCCTCACGTGATTTTCATACTTTGAACTTGAAACTTGATAGCATTTTTTGGTTACCGTCCTTGACTACCTTTGATGTGAGATTGATTGAGCGGATGCAAATTTGCCGATGCAAATATGGAGAGCTATTTTATTTTAATTTGTATTGTAAGTTCACAATTCAGATGCAAATACGTGTAAACTTTAATGTATGCTTCAAGTTCAATACTTTGTTTCAGCTTCATGATGCTACATATTTCATTGGTACTATTTTCCTCCTTTTATGGGTTGTGCTTATTGCGTTTCTGATTTCCGTGTCTGCATTTGGTTACTATTTGATTATTCCTCTTCAGTTTCCATTTTTGCGTCGTCTGCATTTGGTTACCAGTATTTTAGTGGTTATTCTAATACACCAAAATGAGATAAGATATGTGCTTTTTTTAATATTGGACTGTATATGCCTAAAATCTGTAGATAAAAATGTGAAATACGAGTAGCTAATGTGTTAATTGACCAATGTTACTTAAGTTCAGAATGCAAAATGAGAATTCCTGCAATGTTTCTGATTCTTGTACTGCCTCTGCCCCTGTTGCAGGTTGGTAGTGCTCCACTGATGCAAACTTGTGACAGCTAGCAAGAGAAAAACATATTGTTGGCCAACTTTTGCTTCAAACATACAGGTGTACTCAACTTTAGTCGTATCATCATTAATTTAACCTTTTCTAAGTTACAGCTAACCATTCCTTTACTCATATCAGACTAGAGGAGTTCGGTACCAACACGGAGCTCTTGGATCATCTTGTTGGTGAGTTTCAATTAGAGTTATCGCTATACAGATCCACATGGGATTCCTCCTTAGTGCAGTTTATTTTGAAAGTTCGCGTCTGGATTGATATCATTCTTATTCTTTCTGCACAACATTTTGTTATTCCAGTGATTAATTGTCCCTGTTTCATGTTTCAGTAACACCAAACTCTTTGAGTTCACCAACATTTCTTTTTCTGCTCAGAAATGATACCGCGCAACACACATGCACCCTCTATTGAAAAAGAGACCACTTTGGATTTCTAAGTAGTATATATTGATGTAGACTGGTTCTTGTTTGTTTATATATGAGTTTAACAGGAAATTCTACAATAAAAGGTAGCTCACTTCTTTGAAAATCTTACTTAATTGTATTTTTGGTCTTAAAGAAAATGTCATCAGGATCTTAGATGGGGCGCATTGTTGGGTACCAGCTGGGCTAATCTCGGTGACACAACGCTGGCTTTTGCATCAACATGGAGAAATTACCTAGGATTGTATTGGCCTTGTGCCTTCCTTTTTTTCATTTTCCCCCTTCCTTTTTCATTCATGTTTACTATGCTTGGCTACCAAGCTTTGTAACCTTTCTCCTATTTTACATCAATAATCATAGGCTTGCTGTGTTTTATCAAAAGAGTCATCTTTTGAATTTTTTGGGTACCGTAGCAACACACGGAGGTAGAGGTGGTGTTGAAACAAGTTTTTATAAAAAACATGTTTATGGCAATTGTGGAGACAGTCATATGGAGTGGGTTCCGGGTATATACACTGTCACACGAGCTTTTGTGCATCCCATGGGCAATGTATATGAAAACTACTACTTGAAGCCGTCTCCGGGATGCGAGCAAAGTGGATCTTAGTCAGTACGAGATAATTGCTGGAATTGTTGCTTGCTACACTTGTGACGTTGAATTATAGCTTATTGAAGGACGTTATAAGCTAAGTAGAATCTCATTGTTTGTGTAATATTATATGCATATATTTTGCATGTATATGACGAGTGAACATACTTAGAAACCGGTACCCGTAGCAAAAAGGTTGTAGATACATATGAACTACTAAACATTTGTAACCACATGCACCAGCACTAGACAACTTGACCTAGAACTATCATGTGGGTCTCACAATATACAACATAACTAGGAGGGTTGCATGTGGGTCCACATGTCTCAAAGGCGGTAAGATAAGGCTATGAGAGTGTTGCATGTGGATCCACGTGTCCTAAATGTGATGGGGTTCAGATGACTAGGTGTTACAAATGTTTAGTAGTTCATATGTATCTACAACCTTTTGGATATGTGGACCCACATGCAACACCCCTAGTCATCTTAACCCATCACATTTAGGACACGTGGACCCACATGCAACACTCATAGCCATATCTTACCACCTTTGGGACATGTGGACCCACATGCAACCCTCCTAGCTATGTTGTATATTGTGAGACCCACATGACAGTTCTAGGTCAAGTTGTCTAGTGCAGGTGGATATGGTTCCAAATGTTCAGTAGGACATATATGTATATATCTACCACCTTTGGCACATGTGGACCCACATGCAACACTCATAGCCATCTTGAGCCCAGCACATCTAGGACATGTGGACCCACATGAAACACTCTCATAGCCATATCTTACCACCTTTGTGATATGTGGACCCACATGCAACACTCCTAACTATGTTGTATGTTGTAGGACCCACATGATAGTTCTAGGTCAAGTTGTCTAGTGTCGGTGCATGTGGTTACAAATGTTTAGTAGTTCATATATATCTACAACCTTTGCAACCTTTCGGACATGTGGCCCCAAATGCAACACCCCTATCCATCTTGATCCCAGCACATATAGGACATGTGGACTCACATGCAACACTCTCATAGCCATATCTTACCACCTTTGTGACATGTGGACCCACATGTAACCCTCCTAGCCATCTTAACACCCCTAGCCATCTTAACCCCATCACATTTAGGACATGTGGATCCACATGCAACACTCATAGTCATACCTTACCACCTTTGTGACATGTGGACCCACATGCAACCCTCCTAGCTATGTTGTATGTTGTAAGACCCACATGATAGTTTTAGGTTAAGTTGTCTAGTGTTAGCGCATATGGTTCCAAATGTCCAATAGGACATATATGTATGTATCTACCACTTTTGGGACATGTGGACCCACATGCAACACCCTAGCCATCTTGATCGCAACACATCTAGGACATGTGGACCCACATGCAACACTCATAGCCATATCTTACCACCTTTGTGATATGTAGACCCACATGCAACACTCCTAGCCATTTTGTATGTTGTAGGACCCACATGATAGTTCTAGGTCAGGTTGTCTACTGCCGATGCATGTGGTTACAAATGTTTAGTAGGTCATATGTATCTAGAACCTTTGGGACATGTAGACCCACATGCAACACCCCTAGCCATCTTAACCCCAGCACATCTAGAACATGTGGACCCACATGCAACACTCTCATAGACATATCTTACCACCTTTGGGACACGTGGACCAACATGCAACACTCCTAGCGATGTTGTATGTTTTTAGGACCCAGATGATAGTTCCAGGTCAAATTGTCTAGTGCCGGTGCATGTGGTTCCAAATGTCTAGTAGGTTATATAAGTATGTATCTACCACCTTTGGGATATGTGGACCCAAATGCAACACTCATATCTATGTTACACATTCTCAGTTTAGATGGTTATTTTTTGCATATGGCTTATAATTCATGTTGTGGGTCTACATATGGATTTGATCGCATTTAGTGGTCAAGATCACTAGGTTGCATGTTTTCTGCCTAGGTGGTTATTTTTGCATATTTCTTCATTTCATGTTGTGGGTCTACATTATCCTTTGTTATGGGTCTACATTTTTAGGGTTGCATCTTTAGGTCTAGATGGCGATCGAGGCATGCATGTTGTGGATCTAATTTTTAGGGTCGCATGTACTTGGTCTACATTACAAGGTTTATATCTTCTAGTGTTTTATTGCATGGTTTGGATCTATATACGAACCGAGCTGTTCAGCTCGCTCCGAGCTTACTCGACCCGCTACAGCGATGGACCGAGCCGAGCTGCCTTTTACTCGACCGAAACGACCTCAGGCCGAGCCTGGCTCGACTCGGTCCGGCCCGAGAAGCTATTTTTCTTTTTGCAAATAATTTTTTTCCTAGCCCAATAGGAGGAGGAGCGGTCCATTAGGTTACATTCCATACGAGTCAAGCGATACAATATGTTCTTTTGGATACCATCCAAATTACCGAAAGTCAGCGAGCATAGCAAGAAAAGAAGGCGATGCCTCGATGCTCCCACTGCCGGCCACGCCTCGCCCCATGCTCTCGCTAGGAGAGCATACAAGATGCACACAATGTCTTGTAATTTTTTGATGTTTATTAATGTGCTATAATCATCAAATTTTTCATGAAAATGGGTTAATCTATATTTTAATTTCGTGTTGTTAATTTCGTAGAATTAATTTTCAATGATTTGGTATCCAATTTCTATGATTAATGAGTCAAAAACGATGGAAAACTTCTCTCGGTTATCTAGGGTGTGCTCCATGAAGGACATGAGAATTTATAATATTATTTAGCAGGATGCATTCTGATTCATCGAGGCACATCTAGCCCAGCGGCTCTGCTCTCTGTGCTTCACCCGTCAGACCCAGGATCGAATGGCAGCAACACCAATTTTACTCTCTTTTTCCCAGAATTGTTTACGAGCTAGCCTTCGGCCGGCTCGGGCGAGTCCGAGCCTCCCAGGTCAGCTCCAGCCACGGGAAAAATATACGGGGTTTCTATGGTCTATTATATGTTTATGGTTTAGGGTGGCGCACTGAAGCAGAAACGTTTATGTCCTACTTAATGGTATGCTAGGGAAGATTTTTTTTGCAGAAGGGGTGTTAGGCAAGTGACCCCCTACCACCAGTTTTATTTGTATCTGAAGCTGAACTTGTGCAATATGTTATCGACAATGCATGGCAAACTGGAGATATTGACCTTCCACTTGATAACTCATTTGGATTAGACTATCATGTGATACAGTATGCAGATGATACTTTCTTATCATGCCAGCATGCCTTAGTCAACTAAGCTACTGAGACTGAAAACCCTATTGTGGAAATTTTTATCCTCTACTGGTTTGAAAGTGATTCATAACAAGATATCTATGGTGCCCATCGTTATTGAATCTGATAGAGTTCATGTCTTGCTAACATTTTTTGGCAACAAAGTGGAAGCCCTCACCTATCTTGGATTGCCGATTTGAACCACTAAGCCAATTATTAAAAAAATTGTTGGGCCATTAGAGAGAACTGATACAAGATTTGGTATTGTTGATTTTCTCTCATATGCTAGCAGGTTGGTTGTTGTTAGATCCATAATCTCTCCTATCCAAAATTTTAGTATGTGTCTATCAAGATGCCCCTTAGTTTCCTTGCAGCTAGAGGCTTCCTATGGAGAGGATAAAAGATTAAAAAAGGCAAAAGTTTGGTGAAATGGAAAAATGTGTGCAAACCTAAGAAGGCAGGATACCTAGGTGTACTAAATCAAAGAATGTAGAATATTTCTCTACTCATGAGAAATCTTTTAAAATTTATGAACAAATAAATATTCCCTGGGTGCAACTGATTTGGAATGCTTACTACAATAATGGCAAACTATCTCAATGTTCGAACCATGTGGATCCTTCTAGTGAAAAGATTGGTCTCTCTAGGACATTTTCAGCAACACTTTGTCATGCTCTTGGCTCTACCACTAGATCTTGGGATGATAAGTGGAAGGATAGCACCACTATGTGGAAAGAGTATCCACAACTTTGCTCATTTGCTATTAACCAGCATATATCTCTTAAAGAAACCAATGATCAAGTGGATAGTTTATACGATCTCTTCCGTGTTCCACTGTGCATGATTGCTTCCCAACAGTTTTGGGGAGATTTCACCTATAATTAATGAGATTCGATACAATACCCATCTAACCCTGCACCTGCTCCATTTGGATGGATTTGGAAATCATGTGTTATGCTGAAGCTTAGATTATTCGTCTGACTTCTCTTGTAAGACAGATTGAACACAAGTGATTTATTGGGCAGAATAACTTTCATGTTCAAAGTTCATCATGCTTTTTACTCTGAAAACTATGCTACACCTCTTCTTTGTATGTGACTTCAGTCAGTCATTTTGGTGGAATCTTGGCTTAAAATGGAATATTGGTCATGACTTGATAGATATGCTGATTGATGGGAAGAAAAGATACATAATAATATTTATTAAAGAATTTATTATCACTGGTTGTTGGTGCATCTGAAATCACATGAACATAATCATATTTGATTATTGCCAAACCGAGGATCTGAATGAAAGCTTTAGGTTTTTCAAAATAAAAATGCGCCAGTTATGCATAGGGCAAAATCTAGTCTCAACGAAGGCATGAACCAATGGATTGATACAATGTGATTTTCCACTCCCTGTGATTCATATTAATTATCGCCAAATCTAATGCATCTAGTTAGACATGTTAGATATATCCGATTTAGCGATAATTAATATGAATTTGAGACTATATAAAAAGAAAATGATGCGGTAAGGGTCTTCTCTACTGTACTTTGCGTCGAAAAATTGTGAATGCCCAAATAAATGTGTGGTTGATGGACATTTTAGTTTTTATGGTACTAGTTGACTGCCCGTGCGTTGCTACGGGTACCGGTTTCTAAGTATGTTCACTCGTCATATACATGCAAAATATATGCATATAATATTACACAAACAATGAGATTCTACTTAGCTTATAACGTCCTTCAATAAGCTATAATTCAACATCACAAGTGTAGCAAGCAACAATTCCAGCAATTATCTCGTACTGACTAAGATCCACTTTGCTCGCATCCCGGAGACGGCTTCAAGTAGTAGTTTTCATATACATTGCCCATGGGATGCACAAAAGCTCGTGTGACAGTGTATATACCCGGAACCCACTCCATATGACTGTCTCAACAATTGCCATAAACATGTTTTTTATAAAAACTTGTTTCAACACCACATCTACCTCCGTGTGTTGCTACGGTACCCAAAAAATTCAAAAGATGGCTCTTTTGATAAAACACAGCAAGCCTATGATTATTGATGTAAAATAGGAGAAAGGTTACAAAGCTTGGTAGCCAAGCATAGTAAACATGAATGAAAAAGGAAGGGGGAAAATGAAAAAAAGGAAGGCACAAGGCCAATACAATCCTAGGTAATTTCTCCATGTTGATGCAAAGGCCAGCGTTGTGTCACCGAGATTAGCCCAGCCGGTACCCAACAATGCGCCCCATCTAAGATCCTGATGACATTTTCTTTAAGACCAAAAATACAATTAAGTAAGATTTTCAAAGAAGTGAGCTACCTTTTATTGTAGAATTTCCTGTTAAACTCATATATAAACAGAACAAGAACCAGTCTACATCAATATATACTACTTAGAAATCCAAAGTGGTTTCTTTTTCAATAGAGGGTGCATGTGTGTTGCGCGGTATCATTTCTGAGCAGAAAAAGAAATGTTGGTGAACTCAAAGAGTTTGATGTTACTGAAACATGAAACAGAGGACAATTAATCACTGGGATAACAAAATGTTGTGCAGAAAGAATAAGAATGATATCAATCTAGACGCGAACTTTCAAAATAAACTGCACTACGGAGGAATCCCATGTGGATCTGTATAGCGATAACTCTAATTGAAACTCACCAACAAGATGATCCAAGAGCTCCGTGTTGGTACCGAACTCCTCTAGTCTAATATGAGTAAAGGAATGGTTAGCTGTAACTTAGAAAAGGTTAAATTAATGATGATACGACTAAAGCTGAATACACCTGTATGTTTGAAGCAAAAGTTGGCCAACAATATGTTTTTCTCTTCTAGCTGTCACAAGTTTGCATCAGTGGAGCACTACCAACCTGCAACAGGGGCAGAGGCAGTACAAGAATCAGAAATATTGCAGGAATTCTCATTTTGCATTCTGAACTTAAGTAACATTGGTCAATTAACACATTAGCTACTCGTATTTCACATTTTTATCTACAGATTTTAGGCATATACAGTCCAATATTAAAAAGAAGCACATATCTTATCTCATTTTGGTGTATTAGAATAACCACTAAAATACTGGTAACCAAATGCAGACGACGCAAAAATGGAAACTGAAGAGGAATAATCAAATAGTAACCAAATGCAGACACGGAAATCAGAAACGCAATAAGCACAACCCATAAAAGGAGAAAAATAGTACCAATGAAATCTGTAGCATCATGAAGCTGAAACAAAGTATTGAACTTGAAGCATACATTAAAGTTTACACGTATTTGCATCTGAATTGTGAACTTACAATACAAATTAAAATAAAATAGCTCTCCATATTTGCATCGGCAAATTTGCATCCACTCAATCAATCTCACATCAAAGGTAGTCAAGGACGGTAACCAAAAAATGCTATCAAGTTTCAAGTTCAAAGTATGAAAATCACGTGAGGGAGCATTACTATCAATATGATATTGTGATCTCATCCTTCGGCAGTTCAAGCAGTGGTGAACCAAAGCATAGTTTGATTTTAAAATATGGACTCTACAGCGAACTATTTTAAATGCAGTTCAACTCATACATGACATGGACACTGGCAATTTCAGAAATGCCTGCATTATTAACTTGTCACGAAAAGTGCTGTGATAGGAGGAAGACCACCTGGTGTGGTGCAAATCATCTTCAGATGATGCTATCATAATCATAAGAAGACTCATAAAACCAGCAAAAAGGAACAGACATTTTGGAAATGCATGCTGGCACGATAAATGGAACCCACGAACACATGGATTTAGAATAAATAACACGAAAAAAAGATACAAGTACGTTCCTGTGAAACACAGCAAGAGGCAACTAATAACTTGATGCGACTAAAAAGGGATACAATACTCTCCCTCTGATCTGATTTCCAGCAAACATCTTTATCAGTGCGGGAAGTTCAAGGAGGAGATGGCTCTTGTGTTAAACATATAGGAAAGAAAAAAGGGGCCTACTCTTGCTTTAATATGTGGGCATATTTCTTCATGTAAAAAAGTGTTTGTACCTACTTATCTGATGAATAGTAAGAATACAATTCATCCATACTTCAGTGATAAGACCAACGATTAAGTACAATATAGAGTGGGCTTTATGTAGATTTGGATATTCCAAACATTAATCTTCTGATAGTGGTCACAATAAATTACATAATTTTTTTGAAGAAGCTCGTTTGATAAGGTGGAGGTTACATCGACTTGTACTGATAGACAGATCGACTTGGATTTTTGGAATGTACATCGATCTAATCATGCGGCAATTTCAGAGAAAGAAGAATCCCATTTCTTCACCATCCGGGCATGCAAATCTGCAGTGCAATCATATGCAGCTAAACTAACAAATAAAAAGATTCCATCTACATAATCAATCTCCCATGCCAGCATCTTTAGAAGAGGGGCAAATCAAATATACAGAGCAGAATTAGACCACATGATGAATACCAAGCGACACAGCAACGCTTACCTTTACTTCCGATGAATGTTGGGCAGGGGATATGAGCAACAACAGGCGCGTGGTGGCTGGCGTGCGACCGGGAGCACGGGGCAAGCAGACGGCTGTGCGGGCGGCCGGCGTCGGTCCGTCGCGTGGGGCAGACAGTGATGGAGGCCGGGCGACTGCGGCAGCACAGGGCAAGCGACGAGAAGGGGGCGAGAGAGGCGCCGGCGGAGGGTCGGCGTCGGCGGCGTGCTTGCCGAGGTCGGCAATGGAGGGGATCGGGAAGGGGGCACGGGAGACGGCGAGGTGGGGTCTTGTGGTGGGCGGTTGACCTGAGGGAGGCATGAGAGGCTCCCGGGGCGGACAGCACCGGCGGTGGCCACCACACCATATCGGCTCCGACACTGCCGGCTGACCCGCTGCTGGTTCTCACGCGCTGCTGGTTTGATGGGGTGGGGGAGAGATAGGAGAGACAAGGTCTTATCTGCAAATGTGTATGGCGGGTGTCTTTTCGCAAAATTGTCATAGATTGCTTCCTGTTCGTTAGATACAAATCGAACGATCGTGGATGAAAGATGGCAGGCACACCATCATCATCAACTGTGGTTTTTATAGGAGTAGAGATAAAGGTATAGATAGAGATATAGACTAGGTGATAACGTACCCAGGTCAATTCTAAGTCTAGCTATATAGATAATGATTCGGCAGGAAAATAAACAATTCTAAGTCTAGCTGGATAAAGCTGAGAGTTTGCTGACCATTTCAGCTTGAAGTGGCACCATAGAAAGGCTAATTTCTCACGGGTCTACAATCTTTTGACTATTGGTTTCGACAACGAACCTTATTATACCTTCTCCTTCCCTGCATAACGTCAACCTATTGTTTAGACTGGGACGACGAAACGGATATGTTCGATGAGTTTTCATGAAAACATAGTATATTCAAACAGGTCGCCGGTTGTAACTAATCAAGCAAGTTGCAGCTGTCAGAAGAAAAAAAATCAAGCAAGTTGCAGCGCCGGGTTAATCTATTGTTATCGTACGGCCGGGCCACGGAGGAGACGGAGATTCCGAGCATAATTCCGCCGGGGCGACGGATATCCGAGCGGATATCCTTTTTTGGATGGTCGTTTCTCGATCGTACCGAGCTAAACGAAGCTAAAGAACTTTCTTGTCACGGGTGGAGCTGCTCCGCGACCTCACGGCGGACGCCTTCGGCGTTTAATCGTTCCCGCCAAGGACGAACACGTTACAGTTAATCAGACGACGGTTTTGTATTTTGAATGTTTTTCGTTTATATCTTACCTAGTCTGTTCGCTTGCAAGGTTAAGCTGAAAAAAGCATTGGCAAAATTTGGCATAGAAGTTACCTAATTCTTATTCTTCTACTTTTTTTTTACAATCCACCCGTAGGGTACCGCGCATCCCTGATGCGTCCTACTGTTTCTAGGCGTGACACGTGTCCCCAGTGGGGGCACACACCCCACGCCTGACTTATCTCTTCATCTTCCTCCCCTGGTTAATTCCTCACATTCTATCCTCGATTTTCACTTTCTCTCGCCCCTCGCCGTCTACCCTCCCGCCGCTTGCTGGCGCACCCTTGCCGGCCCGCCAACATGATATCGGTTTTCATATCTTCCCTGCGCCTGGGTCCCTGATCCCGCGGAATTTTAGACTCTCACCTACCGGCATAAAGTCCATAATGACATCGGCGACTAGGAATGAAAACGGAGCGGAATCTTTCCGACTTTTCCGCGGAAAAACGGAAACGGAATGAAAATACGGAAACGGAAACGGAATTTTGCAAAACGGAAATGGAAACGGAAACTTTTATTCGGAAACGGAAACGGAAACGGAATAGCAGATTTCGGCGGAATGACCATGGAAACGGAACTTTCCGTTTCCGGTAATACGGAACTTTCCGTTTTTACTATGCGGTGCTTTCCACATCCAGTAGGGCCAGTAATTCCAGTAGAAACATTTAGGCACATTACATGATATGAATAAAAATAAAAGGATCTGAAGCTACCGTGTTTAGCCCATATATACTCGCATATCATGTCCCTTTCGAGTCGTTACCAGTTCGACATTTCAGTGTAGCACTAGTGTTAATGACGATAGTAGATGTTTCTTAATGTTGCCAAAGTTGATAGCATATGCACACTATATTATATAATCATGATAACTCGTTATATTTTATTTCATCTTAGAAAATTGACAATTTTGTTGGTTTGATTGAGTTTTCGTGCATTATTTAAGGGGTTGCTTTGTTCCGGCAAACATCCGCTTTCTGTTCCGTGTCCGCACCGTATTCGGTACATATCTGTTTTCGATAATTTTTGTTTCCGTATTTGTTTCCGGGGTTTCTGTATTCGTTTCCGCTTCCGCAAACAAATATGAAAACAAATGTGGCACCATCCAGTTCCGTCCGTATCCGCTCCGTTTTCATCCCTATCGGCGACGATGCAATAGCCACTGTGTTCGTATGTGGCATCAAGCGTGTCCAAGATGCTGCCATGGATCTACGAGGCCACCCACCTCGAGTTCTCCTCGGTCAGTCCCAACACTTCCTCCGATCCTCCTATGGTGCTGTTTTCCATTGTTAACCTTTTCAACTTTAAGTGGCGCTGATTTCTCACGGATCTACGATCTTTTGATATTTGGTTACGAACCTTATATACGTTCTCCTATCCCGCATCATCGTCGTTAGCGATGCGTCGATACGTCAATGTATTGTTTAGATCCGCATGTGGGGACGATGAAATGGATACTCCCTACATCCACATATAGGTGTAATTTTAGTTTTATTCTGAATCAAACAATTTCAAATTAGACCAACGGTATAAAAATAATAGCAATATTTGTGATACAAAATTAGTATATTATGAAACAATTTCAAAATGGGTCTAATTATATTAATTTGGTGTTCTAAATGTTGGTTAAACTTAGAAAAATGACGCAAGAAAAACTAAAAGTACACTTATTCATGGAGAGAGGGAGTATGTTTGATGCGTTTCCATATTCAAACAAGTCGCCGAGCATAATTAATCAAATCAAGTTGCGGCGCCGAGTTAATCTATTGTCCGGCCGGGCCACACCGGCGAGGAAGATTCCGAGCATAATTCCGGCCGGGGCGACGGATATCCGAGCGGATATACCACCGCAAGAGCAAAAGTGCGGAGGCCTTTGCGCCGATTGGCGCGAGCATCGCTTCTTGATCGTGCCGAACTCAACGATCAGCTATTTTTTAGCCGGGTGATTACAGCTAGCCGGACGATGGCCCAAGGCGCTGGAGTTAACGAGGCGTTTTCTCTCGAAGGCAAGCATGGTTGCTAAGTAGTGCAACTGTACAAGTATAAAATTTACTAAATAGTCTTTCAAATATATTGTAAGGTCCGTTGACAGCATAAATTCAAAGATTGCATACGAAATTTCAATAGAATATGAAATACCTGTGATAATCTAAAGAATATCACAATAGGTCTTCTTATTCTTCTTCTTTGTTGCATGTTTCCACATAATAGATGCAATGTCTACATGCCTCTTCACGTTTCAACAATTCTATAATGCGACCCGTTGACACAAATCGCTCGGCCCCCGCGTCACTCCTCTTAGGGCGGAGGCAACCAAATGTGAGTATTTGTTTAAACTATCATAAATATTCATATTGAAATTGTTCAAATAACATAAATGTTTGTTTTTTTTGAAAAATTGTTCATATAATGTTTATATTTGAAAAAAATTCAAATACAGATTATTGTTTATAGAATATGAAATACCTGTAATAATCTAAACAATGTAACAATACGTCTTCTTATTCTCCATCTTTGTTGCATGTTTCCACAAAATAGATGCAATGTCTCCATGCCTCTTCACGTTTCAACAATTCTATAATATGATGACGCAAATCGCTCGGACTTTGCGTCACTCCCCTTAAGGAGACTCAGGAGGCGACCAACTTTGCCACAACCCGCCCCTCCTCCCCTCGCCGCCTACAGGCGAGCATGCCCATCTCTCCGTTGAGGACAGCATTGGCGAAGCTCCTCGTTCTCCCTTTGTTTTTGGTGGGGCACTTCCATTCCTGCCTACCTTGTGACCGAAGAGGGTGGGCTCGTCCACGGGCTTAACGATGCATGTTGTTATCCTCCGTCGTCCTCTGGCATGGAGGCGGCCCATGGAGGTTCAAACTATGTATCTGACTCGGGGCCTCAAACATCAAAGAAGAGAATTGATTTATGGTCACATGTTGCAGGTCGCATGTTGTCATGTCGGGGGCAGTGCAGTTCCTACTTGCCCCGTAAGAGAGCGCTTCCGTGCACCCCTCCATGGGCCGGCCCACCAGGTTTCTCCCTCTAGTTTTGGGAGTTTCTGGTCGTTTTCCTAGGTTTTACCCGGTTTTTTCTCGGTTTTTTGTTCAATATTTTCTTATTTTGTTTTTGGTTTCTTTTCTCTATTCAAATAAGATAAATGTGAGTATTTTTATTCAAATAACATAAATGTTCATATTGAAAAATGTTCAAATAGCATAAACATTTTTTTTAAAAATCGTTCAAATAAGATAAATATTTATATTTGAAAAATTGTTCAAATACATAAATGTTCATATTTGAAAAATTGTTCAAATACATAAATATTCACATAGTAATGGTTTATTATTATTATTTATTTTACTTTTTACAATGAATTTTCTTTTCTTCTTTTTTCACAAATGTGAACCCATTCTTTTACTACAAAAAATAGAAAAGAAAAAGGAAAGGAGAAAATGAAATGAAAAAGAAAAAAACAATACTTGTTATTGGGCCGAATCGGAGCTGCCCATGAAGGAGAAACTGCAGGCGGGAGCGAATTTCTCCCACGTTGGTCAACACATAGGACGGGAGGTTGTATTCCACGCCGTCGCTGGTATACCGTCGCCCGACTTTCCCTCTAACCTCCCCCCTTCTCCAACGTCGGCAAGGTCCACCACACCCGCACCCCCTCGATAAGTCTCTACCTCACCTCCACCTGCCCTGCGGCGAGCCGCGTCGTCACCGGCTACGGTGAGGTCCATTCCTCGCCTCGCCGGCAATGTCGCGGCAGCCGCGCCGTCCTCTTTTCCAGCGAGGTTGTCGCCCGTCTGTAGCATCTCATCTGGAGGCCGGCAACCACTTCATCTTCCACTTCTCCGTTCGCCGGCGACGGTAACGGGCCAGGCCCAAGCACCCTCACGTGTATGCGTCGCTCTGCTCACAGACGCAGCGAGCGTCAAATAGGGATTGCCAAATAGGAGCTCTCCCGGGCGGTAACAATGCATTGAAAAACCATGTAAAAAAAATGCATTGAAAACCTAACGTACCGCCCGTCGCACACGGCCCAACCCAAATCAGCCAGGCCCAACTAGCACAAGCACGGAGCAGCACCACGGCCGCGCTGCGCATCCCCGCATCCGCGCCGGCAGCCGCACGCTGCAAGCTTCGAACCCGTGCTGCTCCGGCGCCCCCTCCCTCTCGCAGCGCCTTGTGGGTGTTGCGGCCGCGGGAGGAGAAGAGAAGAGAAGGGAAGCGAGCAGCGGAGCTCTCGGCGGCGCAGGTGTGTCCTCTCTCGCGCCCTCCTGCCCCTTCTCTCGTGTTCCGCGCGTCGCCCCCGATTCCGCCTCTTCCCGGCCCTGTTTTTTTCTGATCGAGTTCAACCGCGATATGATTCATAATCTATGTGTTTTGCAGGTTGGATCCCCACTTTTCCCTCTCGACGCCCATCGATAGCAGGCGTGACGATGATCCAGCGAGGCCGGCGACAGACAGTATAGTCCAGTGGCAGTTGCGAGGACTACTTCAACAATAACCGCGGTATGTTCCTCCTTGTTTGTCCCTGTAGCTAATCGGACATCGAACTCCAAGGTCGATGAGAACTGCGGTTTCACGATGGTCTGGACGAATCCGGTAACTATTGCTCATGGTATTGAATCTAATTTCCTTTCTCCTTTTCGTCTGTGCAGTTTCTGGTGCTTCTTTCTCTCCTCGATTTGATGGGGCAAGGGGAGAACGATTCAGCTCATGCTGCTCCATCTGATGATAGGAATGAGCTCGAAGTCGAAGGTGATCACAGCTATATATCTGCTAATCTGCAAAAAGAATCTCCATATGATCTAACCGCCTATTGCTAACGCTAAGGCTAACAAAGTTTGCGAGACAAAGGCCAACTAATTGGACACGTATGCATTCCTCCAAAAAACAGTAGGAAAAACTCCGGGAAAAGAAAGAAATAATGAATTAAAGATTTTCTTCACATAGAATACATTTACCAAAGAAAAAAGGTTTTCTGTAGACTTCATATCTCAATAGTTGGTACTTAGAAGTTCAAGAATCTTAAAATAAAATACAACCTCCGATCCATAATAAGTGTCACAGTGTTGAACTAATTCCAGTTCAAAACTGCAACACTTATTTTGGATTGGAGGGAGTAACATTTGTTGTCTGTGCTGACACACTATATAGTAGTAGCTGATGAACGTTTTTTTTTTCATGTTATAGTTTTTCTTTCCTCTTATCTTACAACACAATACCAGTATTTTTTCGTATCTCCTGCTGTCATGTGCCTTTCTGATGTAATATTAGATGACTGCCTTCTCTCTGCTCCATGTATTCAGTCGAGGGATCAAAACAACTTCTTCATGATATTTGTTACTCTTACAGATCTACAAGTGAAGGAAAGGTGCTTTGAGCAGAGAGAAGCTCTTCCAGGGGAGCCTCACTGCATTATATGTGGTCGATACGGCGAGTATATATGTGACCAGACTGATGATGACATCTGCAGTGTCGAATGCAAGACTACTCTTCTTGCTAGAATTGCTGCTAAAACAAAGATGCCAGCAAAAACACCTGTGCGTGTAAATGTTCCTTTTGGCGACGAAAGCTTCTGTGTCAGGGACAATAACTGTCCTGATGTACCGAGTTTGCATGCTAGCCAGATCGCTTCACTAAGAAATAAACTTGACATCTGTGTCAAGGGTGAGGCTGTTCCTGATCCAATCATGTGTTTCTCTTCATGTGGTCTTCCTGAAAGCTTGTGCACAATCTTGAGACTGCAGGATATATTGTGCCTACTCCGGTGCAGATGCAAGTCATCCCTGCAGCAATAAGTAATAGAAGCTTACTTGTCTCTGCTGATACTGGTTCAGGGAAAACAGCTTCTTTTCTAGTTCCTATAATTGCACATTGTTCACGGAGGCGGCCGCAGCAGTGTACAAGCAAGCGTGGGCCCTTAGCTATAGTCCTTGCTCCAACCAGAGAGCTATGCATACAGGTGGAAGATCAAGCAAAAGTGCTTGGAAAGAGTTTAACTTTTAAAACTGCTCTAGTTGTTGGTGGAGATCCGTTAGCTCAGCAAATATATAGAATTGAAAATGGCGTCGAGTTAATTGTTGGCACCCCAGGGAGACTAATTGATCTTCTCATGAAACACAATGTTGACCTTACCGATGTTTCTGTATTTGTTTTGGATGAAGTGGACTGCCTGCTAGAGAGGGGATTCAGAGATCAGGTCATGCAGATCTTTCGGGCACTGTCACGTCCACAGGTTATGATGTTTTCAGCGACAGTACATTCAGAAATTGAGGAGATGTCAAACTCACTTTCGAACAACATGATGCATATTACTTGTGGAAACCCAAGTAGACCAAACAAATCAGTTAAACAAGTGGTCATTTGGGTGGAGTCTAAGCAGAAGAAGCAGAAGATTTTTGAGATAATGAAAAGTAAGCAGCACTTTAAACCTCCTGCCATTGTGTTTGTGAGTTCCAGACTTGGCGCTGATCTCTTGTCTGAAGCAATTACGGCTGCTACTGGGTTGGAGGCTATTGCTATTCATGGTGAGAAGACAATGAACGAGAGAAGAGAAAGATTGAGAAGGTTTCTCACAGGAGAAGTATCTGTTGTTGTTTGTACAGGGGTCTTGGGACGTGGAATGGATCTCCTGAAAGTACGTCAAGTGATTTTGTTTGACATGCCAAATTCCATTGATGAATATGTTCACCAAGTTGGAAGAGCGTCTCGAATGGGTGAAGAGGGCATGGCTATGGTCTTCGTGAATGGTGAGGATAGGAAACTCTTCAGAGAACTTGCTCAGGTTCTGAAGACTGCAGGAGCTCCAATTCCCCGGGAACTCTCTAATTCAAAATTCACCAGCAATAATACTCTTGGCACTGACAGGAAGAGAAAATTGAGTTCTCGGGCCCAATCTTGACCAGGATGCATAACAGAGAGGTGGTCAATCTTCTTAATATGACACTTCTGTATGCACTACCAATTATATGGCGTTGTTGCTCAATAGTTAAGTTGAATTTTTTGGGGAGACAGTACATCTGTGCATCCATCACCCTGTGGATAGGCCAGATGTCAGAATATGCAACTTCTGAAATGTATAGGAACTTCCTGAGCCAGAGTAGTCAACCAGTATTAAGATGATTCCTGAGGGCATGTGCCTGGAATCAAGTCATGCAGAAAATGTAAAGAAGTTATCATATGTTTTCATCAAAATGTAAGTCAAACATGCACAATGACTGCAGGATTTAACGATGGTACGATTTACGTTTTCCTTGATTCATTTTCAGCTTTACATTATTGATTTTATTTATTTATGATCCTGGATAATCTGAATTATGGAAGCTTGGAAAAGACATTGAATTGTGAAAATCACTGAATACTAAGGATTCAAATAAGCATGGTTAGTTATTGCTCATGAACAATTACATAAGAGTACTGAGGGTAGTAAACCATAACAATATGGATTGTGGATAGATCAATTATAAAAAAAATGCCATATTATTAGTGGCGAAGCACAATGGTACTAGACCTCTCAAAATGGCAGTTTTGTCCTACACTCTACTGGCTGTCCTTGCTCCTTGCCAAAGCTATGAAATGGGTTGTAAATTATCTGTAGCTTGTTGCTGAAAAACTATGCCGTTTCAACAGAAAATTTAACATTTGACGAGAATTGTTCTAATAAATGTTGCTACTCTAGACTTTTTTTATATCAGACTTATACCGCACTGAGAATATTCATTATTTTGTTTACTTTATTTTTCTTTTTGCATACTTATACTAGTACATGTTTGGGAAACATATATTTGTTTCATTTACTAAAAAGAATTCACTGGTGCAATAGTTCAAGTACAAAAGTGAACTAGCCATATAAAGAGAATTGGTGGAATCACAAGTATTGTAGCATTCTCTACAACTATTTCAGTATAAACATTCTTCCACAAGCACTTCAATATTGGTGTTTTGCAAGCGGTATTTACTGTACCGCGACATCGTTTTGCAACTACAACGAGGTTCCATTTTAACTACTATAACAACTGGTTTTCACTAGTTATCTTATTTTAACAATTCACATTTAAGTGGATCACTCGGTAATACTTCCATGTTACCTTTATTTTTCATTTGTTCCTTCAGTTGAACAACAACTTATTAGTTATAATTTGAACAGCTATTCTCCTAAGCATGATGTTAGGCTAATAATCATCCAAATAAAAATTATGCTTTATTGAGTCTACTGGACTAACTTGGTGTTGGACTCCAACACTTGGTTTGTTTGTTATGTTCCGTTCACCAACTTATTCTATCATTTCTATCATGTGGAACTAACAACATTGATGCTGTATGTACTGTAACCCGTAGTACATACTCAAGTCACATGTCTGTGTGATCTTATTTAAACCATATTATGTAGTAGGATATGAAAATATCACTATCACTAAGTAAATTATTACGACAGGCTTTACAATCTTAATTAAGATGACTTCACTGATTTGTTTGAATATTATTGAAGCAAAGGGTAGAGTTAATGGTGGAGGACCACCACAGCTATCTTGCTGGACATATTTAATTCATGCTTTTGCAACATGAAAGTTACTTGACCAGCTAATGTGGTACCATATGGAACACATAATACTGGAAAATTTAGGGTAGTTACATCCTCTTCTAAAAAATGATGATATAGTTACCTAACTAATTCACTTATCATTGTATTATTCAAAAAATTAACGGTACTATGCATTTGTCATGCTAACATTTCTGGGTGCATGGATGTGTGTAACTTATGTATTGAACGTTGATGTACGGCGCAGTGATCCAAACAGGCCAGCAAATTCAGCCAGTAGTACACGTGCATGATAAGGTCCACCATTATAAGTTATATACCTTAGTAACTAGCAATTGCTATATAACACTTATCAACCTTGTATAGAAAAGACGAAAAAGACCAACTTTAGGATATAAATCGCCGTGGACTGGTACCTGAACCTTTGATCTTCGATGTTGTTTCTTTAGGATCCTGCTCTTCTATTCTGTTATTGCGCATCAAGAATGGAGAGAGGTGTGTAGTGATGCTACATGGTGCTTGCACAAAGGGTATGGGGATTATTAGAGATGATACGACGTGCAAATCATCGCAAATGCGGGCAGAAGTCTGAAGAAACAGACGGAGAGAGCTTTTGCTTGTTGCTTGAAGATCCCTGTGAGGATGGAACTAGTGGCACTAGTGGCAGATGAGTTCAGAAATTTTAAGGTCAGGACACTATAATGACCAACTAATCTTAAGGAATTTTAAGGTCAGGACAAATCTGAATTAACGCAAATCTTCAAATAGAACTTCATATAAAGTACATGAATAAGACAGACATAGGTAGTTGAAAAGACAGTCAGTCTCCATCCAAACAATTCCATCTAGGTATGGATAATGACTTAAAAAGTAAGCAACTTAACTATCTTGAGAAAACTTATGAAACGCCTTTAATTCCATGACCTAGTATCTCAGCAGAGACTATGGCTGGCAACTTTTTTCCATCTATGTTATTTTCTTCTTTGCCGATCCAATTGTTTATAATGACTGACCAACTAACTGATTGGGCCCTTAAGCATTGACTGCCTGCTTTTGCACCATCCTCTAAACTCAACCATGAAGCTGATCTATTTTTTCTTTTTTTTTTGTCATTTCTCCATGTTCTGAAGTTTGGACAGAAAAAAGGGAATGTGGGGACCTTGCTCATCATTCTTTATTGTGTCTATCTTTTCTTTAACACTGATATATAAACTCTTGTGACTTGGCAATGTTGAGTTACAATCCGAGCTAACAAGCCCTGACCATTAAATTTCTTCTACTTCAGTATTTGCTAAGTTTGGAACAGTTTCTCATTGTCTTACTATCACCATGATGATGGTCACCATCACCGGTATGTAAACTGTTTTCACAAACTCACCTCTTATGATGTTCGTCTCTTTAATGCATAATTGACATGAGCTGGAGCTGTCTAGTGATTTGCTTCTATTTTTTGGTTATTACTTATTAGTGAATGCCCCAAGGCTACTATCAGTTGTCCTAGTCTGAAGGCAAATGATTTGTTGGTCATTATAGTGTGGGCTCATCCTAGCTAACCTAATATGATTAATTGTCACTTAATTATGCATTGCATTTCATTAGAATGAGGCGAAATACGACTCTCAAGTTTTTTTTTTGTACACATGCCCTCAGATAGTTTTTCTATGGTCCACCATTGGGTTGATCACTCAAACCCTGCAGACTTGTTTGGTCAGGGGATTTTTAGGTTGATTTCTTAGGATTTAGTTCGAACTATGGAAATACATACATCTATATTGCTGAACATATGATGATTTCATGATACTGACAGCATTAGTGGAGAGGGGAGCTTTCTGAAAATTTGTCCTCATATTTCTGTTTGGTGGTGCGGAATTGAAGGTTCAGATGATGGATTGTGTGTTAGCTGAGACAATTCCAAGTTGTAGCCATCCGATGGATTTGCACCTAATTCTTCTCATGAATTGTATTTGTGCTTGGCTTCTTGCTGGTTTGTCTTTTATCCCCTATAAGTGTATTTCTTCACAATAAGTGCACACACACTTGGCATGAATACACCAAAATATTTGGTGCTTTCTTCTTGTACACACAAACCTCTGGAGTCCATGGTCCATATAAATGATTATGTCGTATAAAGCTGAGGTCTGCTTCACAAATATCACCTTCATCGTATTTTTAGATTTCTCTTCATAGTCCACGTTGGAGTCTGAAGTTTAAGGAAGGGATGAGGTAACACAGAACCACAATCTATTTATTTCCTTTATGAGATACTATATAACTGACATTGATGTGTAACAAAGTATCTTGACGGTGACTGCGTATATAATAACAGTGTAAGTACATATATATAGCTGCACACAATTGTAAACTTATAAGCTTTTTAACTTGGATTGAGTAATAGACACATCTATCTTACTGAAGCAACCTGAGCTGCTTGTGTACCAACCAGTCTATGAGATCCTGATCTCAGATGGTGACCTCCCTATGCTGTTTAGTCCATGCTTTTTAGACGACGAAGCTGCCTTGGTCTTCTCCATGTGAAGGTGAAGCTGGACCACTCCTGCTCAGCAGCTCCTCAATCATCTGCAGTGTGAGCCTCTCCTCATCATCCATTGTACTCACCGGTGAAGAAGCTGTGGCTGCTGATATCGTGGACTGCACCGCTGCATCGCTGGATGGCACTGTCCCTTTATTGAGCTCCACGGTCATGACCCAGTTGGAGTCAGCACGGGCTCCTGCGCGCTTCTGCCAGACACCAATGTGGGACTTCTCGGTGTCAAGGCGAAGGCAAGTCAGGGACGGAGATGGCGCCTTGCAGCACTTGCGAAGCTTGGCGCTGAGAATCTGGGATAGGTTGCTCGTCGAGGAGGAGCTCCCACCGCCGTTGCCACCACCACGGACATCGCGTACTGCCGCTGGGGCAGGATCACCGGTGCTGTTCCTCTGGACGGGGAAGTTTGTCTTGGCATTCCGCCCGCTCATCAAAACGGCGGCCTCGTCGTAGGCCCGTGCGGCCTCCTCAGCCGTTTCGAAGGTACCAAGCCACACCCTCCTCTTACTGCGCAAACATGTCATGCATTCAGACTATTGTAGAGGGATCAAAACCACTGACCTTATCAAAAACTTAGAAGGAAATCGAAGCAAAGCTAGGAGGGCTTACAGGAGGGGGTGTCTGATCTCGGAGACCCAGGAGCCCCAGTGGCGCTGCCTGACTCCACGAAACTTCTTCTTGGGTTGCACCATTTGTCTTTGTCTGTCACAGAGGAGGGAATGAGGCTCTGAACCCGCCGAGTGTTGTGTGGGGAGGAGAGCTCTGGTCTGAGTGAATATAAACTGCCCAGCCTGTACTTGCTTGTGCACTGCCGTGTTAAATGTGGTTAGCTGCGTAGGTAGTCAAATAGTACGTGGCACAGTGTCACTCACGCCCACGCACACACAGAGGAGAGAGAGTGTGTGTGTGCGCGCGCGCGCTTGGTCTAGGTTTTCACTGGCTATGATTAGAAGGTATACACCGGAGAGCATGGGTGCTTGCTGCTGGCTGGGGTCACTAGTAGTCTAGTAGTACCAAATTACCAATATAGCAAGCGTGTGCCAACTGCCAATGGATAAAACGAAACTAAGCCAGAAGATAGAGCGAAAGCAGAGGAGGCGCAACGGAAGTCTGAAGGGGGTCCGCAGGGGTGGACTGTCGGTGAACTGAGTAGATGCATAGCATAACCACCGTCTCTGCTAGTACACTGGTAATAAACACGCTCACCTACACCCGTGGCCAGCCACATTTATTGTTGGGCTGGGCTGCCCTGGCCGAGCTAAAGATAAGATCCCGAGGTTATATTCAAGACCCAACAGTCAGTACGAACAGCTGTTCAACAGAAGCCTCGAGGAGCTAAAAGAAAATTACAATGATGATAACATCCAGGACAGAGGCGAGAGTAAAGTGTTGCCAGATGAAGGTAAATAAAAGGAGCTCGATCTCTTGAATCTTCTGTAGCTAATGGCCGTGGTCCAAATGTCCAATCATGGGTTTGAGTGCCATGAGTCGCATGGACGTCGTACTTAACTACGAGGACAGATGTGGTAAGCCTTTCTTTTAAGATCTACGTCAATATGGTAAGACTTGTGGTGGAAAAATACAGTAGTGCCTTTGTGATATTTTGTGCTTTATGTGCTATGGCGTCTTCTAGGTTCTTTTGCTTCATTTGGAATCTCTCTTCGTCTGTCAACGCCCATTCTTGTTTCAGCCATAGAATGTGGGGTTGAAATCTGCCACGAAATGGTGCTTTTAAGTGAGTTTAGGTTGCGTTTAGACTCGACGGAGTGGTTTTTTGAGTAAGACTTGTTGGAAGAATTGTCAAGTTTCCTTTAACTCTGATATTTTTTGCTCTGGGATCGATTCCTTGGAGTTGGTTGGCATTTAAGCTTGTCTAAGGTTAGCTTCATGTACAGCCTAGTGATCACGATGGTGCGTGCTCATGAAATATTCAGAAGTTATATCTTCTGACATATTGTTGCCTGTTGTGGTATAATTAACTTATTGCTCGGTGGATAACGAGATAACGTATTGAAGTCTGCAATTTTGCCATGAGTACGTAGACTATGTCAGGAAGTTGAACAGGAAGACAGTTGGAGAAGTAATTCTGTTTCTATGCACAGCTTTAACCACAAGTTAGTTTTTATTCCAAATTCTGGGTTTAGACCCTCTAGTGAAAATGTTTGGTTGCCTTCTGTGCGCTTGATTATTGAGCCTGTGTCGGTCTGCACTTTGTCTAACTGCGGGATTTATTGATACAGATTTGTAACCTTTTTTGTTTGTTTGGCAACATCTTGCTTTTTGGAACTTTTTTCATACATTCTGAATATCTACTAACTTTGAATTAGTAAACATCTTTTAGATTTACTTTCGACAAATTTGCTGAGATGAGGTAGATGCCCTGCCAATGCACGGCAATAGTACTAGGCCGTGGACGTCCCTAGGCAGTCTGGTGATATCGACATTAAGTGTGGAACAGTTGGTCTGCAATAATTGGAGTCTTGTCGTATATTTCACCATGCAACTGCCCAAAATTTATTTTTGTGAGGGGAAGTGAATCAGATTTGCTGGATTCAGTTACCCTGTCCACTCAGTTAATGAGAAACAGGTATGTGCAGGCTCCGCAGACATCTGTGTCAGGTTTTGCTGGATAGGAAGCTTCTGCCACTGATCTGTTCTTCTGACACTGTCTGCACCAGGCATACCCTTACCTCGTGGCAAGTACATGCAGACCACTTCAAACTGGCAGCAGTGTACAAATCGAGAAACTGGACCATTTCACAATTTATTACCACCTCTGTTTAAAAACTGGTGTTCCAAGCTCTAGATTTGAGTGGTCGAATGTTCAAACCTCCTTCAATTTGAGTGTTACACTCTTTTGTAGTTGGTAGTCCCTATATGCTTTAGCACTATGAATTTCCTTTTTGCTCATCGCACACAATACAGATGGATTTCTTTGTTTCATTTTGTCAGATATCTAGTGGATGAATAGACAAGGGTCTCGGGGACCATAAGTGGTCAGGCCGTGTCGGCAAAATCATTAGTCTCCGGCAGGACTCTAGGACCTTAGCGGGATAACGGAGTGGAATGGCTGGCTGGTCTCTAATGTTTTATTTTTATTCTCCTTGTGCTTCACAGTACTAACTCAATATGTTGTGCATCAATCGAAAACGGCTCAGTTATAAATTGAAGGGAAAACAGCGTAGGTGGAATGCCTCATTTGCACCTTATTATTATGTGATGCACTCTATTTTGCCCTAGTATACAAATAGTAGATGACATTTTCAAAAACGTGCAACCAAATTTCTGTATATTTGCAGCAATGTACAAAATATATTTATATTGTGTACTGAAAATGGTGCTGTCAAAATTGTCATGAAGTTTTTAAATATCAAAGGTAAAGGATATATGTTTTGATCGTGATTTGCAGCGGTAATTGCTATTTGAAACATAATTTAAGATGTTACTAGTCCTCATCAGACCCTGTTAAGCAGTTGGATACTTTCCGGTTTTACATTTGGCATTAGTCTCGTTGCTTATCCTACCAAGAGGACAATTGTTTGATGCATGTTTGGGCTTCTTTCATACAAACAAATTTCATAAGAATTTTAGAGGATTCAGTTTCTTAGAGTATTTTCCTCTTATAGTGTTGGTTTCATTGTAGGATTAAAACCATATAATTTATTCTTTATGGACTAATTTGCTTGCACTCTCGAACTCATTTTATATGACAAGTATGGCAAACACATGATGCTTCAAGATTTTTTTTTGTGTTTCTTTATGTTGGAACTAAACGACTTCGATGACATTCATCGGTTGTCAATTCCTGGGTTCAACGTGTCATGACATTCAGTTCTTACTTTTCTCTTTCCTTTCCCTGTATTGTCTGAACCTGCCAATAAGAGTGACCCTGATCTGATCATCAAACGGCTGTTCGGTGAAGGAAATATTAAGGGTAAGTAGGATAAGGGTAGTTGCGCATTGGTACGTGTATTGAGATCGATGTTTTTTTTTCTAACAGTAAAGTTGCTGAAAGGACAGATCTGGGAGACACGGCAATAAAGTTGGCCTTAATTAAGCACTCTCTTATTGTTATTGGCTCTAACTTACGGTTACGGTAGCTTTCCCTTTCTTTTGCATGCATGGATCATATATGCGCAAAGCAAGCAAGCGCCAACTCACACTAGTTAATATCTTTACTTCGATAATGAGAGTTGCACACATGCATCGTTTGTGACACAAGTGGGCTTAACCATCACAACTTGGTACGTCACAATTAAGAAAGAAAAGCCATAATCGCTTCCACCTTGTACTCTACTGTTGCTTTTTTCCATTGATGCTTCAAGGTTGTATATGTTAGCCCTGATAGCCAGATGACAGCCATTACACAGTCTTGCTCCCTTGATTAATTAGAAAGCTCACAGTCACAGGTTAAATGACTCGCACAAAAACTCATAGGCTAATCAATAGTTACCATGGCAATAAGAAGTAAGGCCCTTGGTAAATGCAACTAGTTTGTTATGTAATTCTACCACTTCTGCCTTGTTTGCTACTCGTGTATTATTTTTGAAGTTGATGTGGATTATCCCGGTCTAACGTCAAATATCTATCTATCCCACAAAAAACGTTTGATACTAGTGTATTTGCCAATTTTATGTCACATTTTTCTAGATATTTTCAAGCTCCAGTGTAGTTTCCTTAATACCCAATACACTACCTCTTTCTAGTGGATTGAGAATAAATAGGGATTTCATGGAATTGGTTGAAGGTGGAGCATGGAATTGGGTGAAGGTGGAGGTTTCACCAATCCAGGTGGAAATTATCCCTACTAATTCTTATTACCAAACAAGGCCTTAAAAAGTTTACCCAGTTGCTCGAGCTAGTGGAGAAAGACCGACAATATACATAACATTTCCCCTCGGGTCTAGGCTAGATTAGTGCTACTGTAGGTGCAGGAGGAGGTGCTGTAAACCTTGTGAGAGATATCGCTAGGTTAGAGACTTGGTGGGTGTTCTAGCTTTTACTGACTTCTCTCAACTGGGTTAGCTCTTATAATTACACCTTTTATACAAATATGGTACGTGGTCGCGTACTCTCGAAAAAAAAGGCGAGATTGTCTTAGGCCCCAGATATTTTCAAATAAATATATTGCGATGACTTTAACTTGGGACATCTCATCTTTGATCACGAAACTGGTGAAGAAACGTGAGCAATATATAGCACCCATTAGTTGGATGAGATTAAAATCAAATTAAGGTGTACGCTCTCCAGTTTACACGTGCTGTCTCACGTTTTTTTTTTCTCCCAGCTCCAGAAAAACAAAAAACACACGCAGCCCAAAGAAGCTAACAAGCCCAGCCCGCTATGGGACATATACACCGTTGCAGAATCAACCTGATAGTCCTCCAACTCTCAAAAAAAAAAAAAAAACCTGATAGTCCTCCGTCGTCAGCATTGCAGACAGTACCCAGCCGGAACCAGCCTACTTTTTTGAGGGTAAACAACACTTTATTGATTAATTAACATCAAAATACAGAGTCTCCCGGATACAATCCGGAGCAAAATCTAAAACAAAACCAGAGCTAGAGACATCACAAGTCTTAGCTAAAATGTGTGCCGCACCGTTTGATGGAGCGATGAACATGCTGAAAAGATGGCTGACGTGAAGCCAGCAGCCTGAAGCTTTATATCTGCCACGACACTTCCGACTGGGGACCTGTCCAACGAAGATGACTTCAACCTTTGAATCAAGGACATGCAATCCGAGGCGAAGATGGCCTTGTCAAATCCTTTCTCACATGCCAGCGACACCGCTCGTTGGAGAGCCAAAGCTTCCGCGAGTTCTGGAGACGTGAAACCCCTCAGAGGTTCGCTAGCTGCCGGTAAGCAAGAACCAGCCTACTTGAGCCGCCTCTCACGACCGGTCTCACCGCCATCGAAGAAGAAAGCCGTCGACCGTGTTTTCTCCCAGCAATGATGTACAGGATTATCGTACTCCTAGGTATCTTTTTACTAAATGCCCCTTAAGCTAACTTTCAGTTAATTGTGACCCTTCTAATAACATTCAACCGCATATGACCCTTTTAAAAAACGCCATGGGATTAGACGACTCTCAAAATATTAGAAAATGCCATACATTTTGGCTTATCCCGCGGCTGATAAACACAAAAAATTCTAATTCCCTTAAGATAAGCCATTTAATATGGCGTTTTCAGTTTCAGAGGTGAACTCTCAGAATACCCCACCTGATATGGCGTACTCTGAGATTCTCAGAGTCTGTGACCGAGTAACTCCATATCAAATGGTCTATCCCAAATGACATAGAAATTTTTACGTTTCTCAGGTTCAGGATAAGCCAAAGTGTATAACGTTTTCTGACATTTTGACGGTCTCTGAGATTTCAAAACGTCTAAACCTATGACGTTTTAGTGGAAGGGCATATGTGGCTGAAAGTTATTTGAAGGCTACAATTAGATTAAGATTAGCTGAGTCGCACATCGGAGTCATCGAGGAAAGCCACCTAGCTAGCTCCATGGACAAAGAATAACAACAATGGTGGACGGTGGTACGTAGCATCCATATCCACGTACGACAGCTCCAGCTGAACGTACGCGCGTAGATCTCAGCTGTCCACGTTCCAGATTAGACGACGAGGTGACCGAAAACCCCATCTTACGTACCTGTAGCTAGGATCGATCGACCGATAGCTTAGACCCCGCCGTACCCGTACGCGCGAATGGATGGAGAGCGACCTACCAATTAAAACTCTGGTCATCTCGATCCGCCATTACGCGCGCTAAGCTCGATCCGTTAGCTTGTCGGCGTCATCCGATCATAGCGAGAGAGAGCTCGGTCAGAGATCGTTTGGAAGTGACACTGTGCGCGAGATAGAGAGAGGGGGCGCGCGCGCATCCAATGCAAACAATTTATGAGCTTGGTCGGCCGTTTTCTTCTCGATTCCATCGACGACGCTGATTGCATGCACAGTGGGAGATGCGAGCACTCCCTGATCAGGCGTCCTCGTTCTTTAATCTCACTCTGTCAGTCTCTCTCGTGCTTGCAGTGCTGCGTGGTACAAGGTCAGCGTCAGCTAATGCCGACTGTCCCATGGCGGAAAACGACCATGCACCTGATGACGACAGGTTCTTAAATCCAGCCTACACGTGTAGGGTGCTCGTGCGTGCCTACGTATGCTAGTAGCTACCTTCAATTCTCCCAATCAATTCGATGAAACCATCGTTAGTTCATTACAAGATCGAGATCGATGTTGATCAAGAGATGTAGTGTTAGGTCATGTGCAGGTGCCAGCCAGTGATTGTCCAGCTCGGGGTGTGTACGTTAGCTGTTCGTTGCTGTGAAAGGTTCAGGTTTGCGACGGCCTAAAATCGTGCCTAGCTCTCACAGCCAGGCGCATGGGGTTAATCCAGAAAAAAATCCGTCGGCGATCTCGGATGGATGTTTATGCCTAGAGAGTACTGAATCGGATGTGATTCGGTCGCGCCGGAGAGAGCGGCGTGAAGCTCTGCTTCTGTTGCCATCATGGACAAATCCATGGTGAACTCAGATACGGAGAATGTCATGGAGGCCGAGATCGGAGGACTTGCAATGGTGATTGGAGCCTTTGGCGACGATGAGGAACTTGCTCGGAGATTCAGGAATCGTAGCAGCAGTATGAAAGTGGGGCAACATCATAGGCTTAATTGCTCGGAGATTCAGGAATCGTAGCAGCAGTATGAAAGTTCAAAGCCTTACCTTTCAGGATGAAAATCCAAGGTCTGGCCTTAATTGGCTGTGCCTGGCAATGACCTTGTTAAAGACATTGTTTTGAGAGCGGAGACTATCTCCAGGGTGAAAACCCAAGATCTTCGATCGGGTGACGACGGCGCATGTGCATTGTTTCCTTCTTGAAGGCGTTGCTTTTGGAGAATTTGGACATCAGGTGTTGTCTTTGATGGTGGTTGTGCTGCTGCTGCAAGGACTGTAACTCTGTAGCGGGACTTTTCTTTTTTTGTTTCGTCTTGTTATTGTTTTTTGGCTGTGTGCACCCGTAATACCTTAGGTTATTACGTTGTTGCAGAGGCTGGATGTAATTGGTATCTCCGCGGTATTAATATATACTCTTTATCTAAAAAAAATCAATAAAACAGTTGCATATCTTTCTTTTCTCGAAAAAAACTCTTCGTTGAACATTTGCTCGGTAGACTTTGAGACGCAACGCCTTCGATCGTTGTTGTCTGATCTTCACGAGCTGACCTGCAGGTGGGCACGGCGGTAGGAAGAACAGGGGAGGAATCTCTTCTATAAAGGCTCCTAGGCTACCCGCCATTTGCCCTGGTTGCCCCCTGCGCGGCATTGTTGGATGAATTTTGACCAGGTAAATTGCATGCGTGTTTGACTGCTGGCCATTGGATGCGGTAAATCCATTCGTCACCTCTCTCCTGTTGGGCATACACCATGACCGTCGGGGCCAGTTTCCTCTGGGCCCGGTCTTTAATCTCACTCTGTCAGTCTCTCGTGCTTGCACTGCTGCGTGGTGCAATGTCAGGAATTTTTGACAGATGAGACCACCTGTGGATCTGTATTGTCAAAAGAGACCACCTCTGAGTTAAATTGACAAAAAAGACCACCTTAGAGGTGGCGGCATGCCCGGCAAGCGACACATGGCGCTTGCCGCCATATCCCGTGGCGGCAGACCCTGTTCGCACATTTATTTAATCTTAGAACAGTTTTGGCAAAGTGGAACGGAAAATGGCACAGGAACAGTAACATGCCGCCACACACCACGGCGGCAGGTACTAATCATGCCTAGAGAGCATCAATCGCTATAGAGATCGAGTTCAGATACTACAACTGTACCACCGATCGAGAGGCATCAAAAAAAAAAAAAATCGCTATAGAGATATGGCAGAGAAAATTAAATAATTTGCAAGGGCAGTGTACGAGCGGCAGCTCACACTTGTGCATGACTATGTTCAGTGGTATTACCAGCACAGCATCGGCATGAATAGTGCCTGCCGCCACGTTACTGTTTGTGCGGCATTTTCCGTTGCGCCTCACGAAACCGTTACGAAATTAAACTAATGAGTGAACAGTGTATGCCGCCACGGGCTGTGGCGGCACGCGCCATGTGTCGCTTGCCAGGCGTGCCGCCACGGCGCAGGTGGTCTTTTTTGTCAATTTTATTCAGAGGTGGTCTTTTTTGGCAATACAGTCGGGTAAGTGGTCTGTTCTGTCAAAAATTCCAATGTCAGCGTCAGCGAATGCGGACTGTCCCATGGCGGAAAACGACCATGCACCCTTTTTTTTTTTGCGGGGAAAACGACCATGCACCTGATCACGACAGATTCTTAAATCCAGCGTGTACACGTGTAGTGTGACCGTGAGTGAGTACGTATACTATATGCTAGCTACCTTCAAATTCTCCCAATCAATTCGATGAAACCATCATCACGAGATCGAGATCGAGGTTGATCAAGAGATGTGAGTGTTAGGTCATGTGCAAGCGGTTGTAGCTCGCCAATGATTGGCCAGCTCGATGGGGGTGTGTACGTTAGCGATTCTTTTGGGAAGGGTCGGGCCCCAAACGTAAGTACCACATGTTAAACTCGCCTGTTGTCTGCCACACAAAGGAGTGTGGAGGCCTAGGTTTACTTAACTCCCGGATGATGAATGTGGCTCTGATGTTTAAGTGGATTTGGAAAATCTATCAGATGGACGGGTCCATCTGGGCGGTTCTGATTAGAGCGAAGTACACTGCAAACGGAGACATCTTCTCAAGCTCGGACCAAGGGGGTTCGCATTTCTAGAAGAGCCTCCATAAAATTAAACAAAACTTCAAAGTTGGAGCTAAACACCACGTGGAAAATGGGAAGCGTACAAGTCTCTGGCAAGATTGGCGGACGGGGGAGGGCCCCCTAAAGGACCGCTTCCCTTTGCTGTTCAACATTTGCGATAACACTAACATTTCGGTGGAGCAAGCGGTTCATGGTGGCTGCAGATTTAGAAGGTCGCTTGGCCCTGCTGCTCTGCTGCAGTGGCACGACCTAGAGGTGATCCTTAACTCAATGGTTCTTTCCCCGCTTCACGACGCCATCTCGTGGACCCTAGACCCTTCCGGGAGATTCATGGTTAACTCGATGTACAAGAAACTGTCGCAAGGGGCGACAGTGCTGCATTTCAAGGAGCCATGGAAGGCCAAAGTGCCCCTCAAAATTCGAATCTTTTCTTGGCAACTAGTGCTAGATAGGTTACCTTCGGGTTCTTAGCTTGCCACCCGACGAGGGCCGTCGGACAGCAAGTGTGCGCTTTGTGGGGAGGAGGAAGACGCCTCTCATACGTTCTTTCAATGCTCAGTTGCGCGTTTTATGTGGTCAGTTGCTCGCCAAGTCCTTGGGAGGAATTGGAGCCCTGGCAACTTTGCTCAATTTCATTCGCTGATCTCGCATGTGTCAGCACGTGCTCGCAGAGTCATTTGGTTCCTGTTTTTGGCCCAATCTTGGGCTTTGTGGTCGGTTAGGAACAAGTTGGCCATCAAAAAGAAAGTGGTTAAACACCCGGCTGATATTGTGTTCAAATCTATGTTATTTATGCAGGGATGGCTTCCTCTTCTAAAACCTCTGGTTCGGGACGCGGCAAGCTGGCTGGTGGGAAAGCTTAAAGATATTCATGCTTCGTGTCGCCCGCCAAGAAGTTAGCTTCCATGTCGCCTTAGCCTAGTTGTTTCCTTGGCGAAGCTGTATGCCGCAGCATTGTCGTTGCTTTACTTTGGCGAAGCTGTATGCCGCAACATGTATCATGTTATGTTTGAAACCTCCTGCTTTGTTAACTCAAAGCTGGGCATCAATAAATTGCCTTTTATCTAAAAAAAGGTTCAGGTTTACGACGGCCTAAAATCGTGCCTAGCTCTCACAGTCAGATCAGGCATGGGGTTAATCCAGAAAAAGAATTCGGGGTTATCAATAAAAGAGTTGCATATCTTTCTTTTGTTTGAAAAAAAACTCTCCGTTGAACATTTGCTCGGTAGGCTTTGAGACGCAACGCCTTCGATCGTTGTTGTCTGATCTTGACGAGCTGACCTTCAGGAGGGCGGGGCGGTAGGAAGAACAGGGGAGGAATCTCTTCTACAAAGGCTCCTAGGCTACCCGCCATTTGCCCCGGGTTGCCCCCGCGCGGTGTCGTTGGATGAATTTTTGAACAGGTAAATTGCATGCGTGTTTGACTGCTGGCCGTTGGATGCGGTAAATCCATTCGCCACCTCCCTCCCGTACGGCATAGACCATGACCGTTGGGGCCAGTTTACTCTGGGCCCGGTCTTCAGCTGCGATGCTCGACCACGCGCACGTCGGAGTCCATGCTCATCTTTCACCGCGCGAGGGGCGCAGGAACTACCACGTCCTCTCTCGTCCAATCTCCCGCGTCTCTCTCTCCCCGTCCCCCCCCCCCCCAAATCTCTTCTCCTCCCTGCGACTCTCCTCCAAATCCCCTCTCCTCCCCGACCTCCCACCACCACACACCTCCTCCGCCCCTTACTCTCCCTTCTTCTCAGTGTTCTAGCCGTCGTTGCGTTCTCCACGGTGCTTAGCAGGAGGAGAACGAGGCGCCGCTGCTGGTGAGACCGGGAGGGACGGGGTCGTCTGGGATTCGGGCGGTGGGGACCGGTCGATATGGGACGGCGAGGATGAGGTCTAGCGGTGGGAGATGGCCGGGCGCCGTCAGGAGTGGCACCGGGGTCCTCTCTCTGCTCGCCTCCTCTCCTCTCTCCCACCTCTTCCACTCTTCTCTCGCCAACTCCGGCCGCCTCTCCTCATGCTACTCCGGTCGGCTTCCAGGGAAGTCGTCGCCAGTGGTGGAGGGACGCAGGCCGCTGCTTTGCTCGCCAGCCCTAGCTGTTCGTGCCCCTGGTTGTTGAGGATCTACGAGCTATGGAGACTACCTGGTGTGGATACGATTGAGGTGAGTCCATGCTGCCTTGGCTCGTTCCCATCTCTAGTTCATATTTTGGTTTATTCTTCTGGACTTGCTGCTCCTTTGGATTTTTTGGGTCTATTTTGGCTGCTTGCTGGGTGATTATTTGTTGTATATTTTTGGTTCTTGGATTTTATTGGGTCTATTTTGGCTGCTTTCCAACTTTATTTTTCTTCCTACTGTATTGTTTATGTGATGTCTAATTTGTTTCGCAGATACTGATCTTGGTGTGGATCGGTGGCAGAGGAGGTGGAACCCTTGGTCTGCTTAGGGACAACAACGTCGGCAATTTCATGTTGATAATTTGAGATGCGCTAGGTTACAAGTTACAGATGTCTCAAGGTCAGTCCATTTTATCAAGATTTATCTTTTTGGTTTCCTTCCTACATGCCATAAATACAATTTTGTATCAGATTAAGTTTGTGGTTACCAGCCAATTGTTTGATCAAAATATAATTGAGTATAGTTGAAATTTGTAGCTAGCATGATGTTGTAGTGTTCATTGGTTGATGCCATATTCAATGGTTATTTTTATTTTCAGCATATGCTCTACTAAAGTGCTGTCAACCCTTTCCTATCTTGCTCATCACAAACCTACATTGATGAGAACCTGGGTATAGCTCGTTGGTGATACGCAGAAGTCTTTATTTATGCAGTTAATGCTTGAGAAAATTCCGACTGTAATCGAGTGAGAAGTACTGAAAACACAAGAAATTGGCGATCAATAGTTTATGACATGTTGATTGGTGACTCATCATTACTCTATTTTCATGTGTTTATTATGTTAAGTTTCAGTGTAAAGAATTTGTAAGTTCGTTCAGTAATTTAGTTCACCTTTCTCCTAATTTGGAATTGCGGGCTATTGGTAATCTTGGTGCAATTAAGTCCAACAATTGGAAGGCTTTGGTGTAGAGGATAGAGGAACTCCCTTGGTGACTGATATTGTTTATGCCCCATTAGGTTCCTTGTCTACAACATATGATGTTGCTCAACTTATTCTACACACTTAAACTGCACTATGTTGCTTTTAGTGAGAGTTTGGTCGGAAAATAGAAGAGATCATGATGTTTGGTGAAAATAATGACAGGATGGAAAGGTGGGGATAAGTCGATCTAGACCCTGTATTCCATATACACCACCATTTCCCATGTTTCCACCTAGTGACGAGTTTTCATGAGATAGTTTCTCTTTCATCTTCGGAAAGAACACCGAACAACTAACCTGTATGAGTGAGCTTTTTAGGCCGTCTCTTCTCTAAAGTTGACGGCCTAACCTGAATCCCACAAACCCTATCGATCGCACATTGCGATTCCTATTCGAGCTTCGCACACCCCCTTCGCGAGATAATGTACCGACCCAATTACCTACTTATTTTCTTGCTTTTTTTGTGTGTGTGGGTATTTCGCCCAAATCTGCAAGTGTCGTGTTCTCCGCAGGGAGTAGTCGACGACAATTGTGTTCGGCTAAAGCTAGGTCAATTTTTTTAACCAAGCCTTGAGCATTTCTTGAGTGAGTGGCTGCTGCCGATTTGGAGCTTGAAGTAGAGGAAGCAGGCAAAATCTATGTAAAATGGTTCTTATATCATTATAGTGGGGGGGGGGGGGGGGGGGGGGGGGGCGGGGCGGGGGGGGGGGCAATTGCCCCCCCACCCCATAACCCTATACTGTGTTTGGTTGCATGGAATTGGGGCATGGAATTGGAATTGGGGCCGATTCCGCAAATTCCGCTGTTTGGTCTGCGTTTGGAATTCTTGCGTGGAAACGGCCCGAAATTCCGAGCGCGGAATCCTCGCGTGTAAAAACGCAGCCCAACATTTCGAGCTCGGGAGCTCGGAAACGCTCGGAAACGCGCTGCCGACCGCTTCGCTCGTCCCCGTCCTCGTCTCCTTCGCTCGTCCCCCTCCTGCCTCCTCTCCCCATCCCCGTCCCTGCCTCTCTCCCCATCCACGCCCTCTTCTCCCCCGAACTCCGCCGGCAGCTGTGCCCGTTCCTCGACCCGACCACCGCCGCCGTGTGCCCTACCAACCGCCGCCGCCCGGAGGTCCGGTCGATCCCGGCCATAGCCGGCTGATTCCGTCCGCCTCCGGCCGCCGTTGCCCCAACCACCGCCGCCGTGTACCCTACCAACCGCCGCCTGGAGATCCGGTCGATCCCGGCCATAGCCGGCTGATTCCGGCCACCGGACAAGCGCCCCCTTCCAGCTTCGTGCCGCCGGCCGCCGCCGCCCCAACTCGAACACGCACAGGCGAGCACGCACGGGTTCCGCCCCTGTCACCGGTTGGGAGCCAATTCAGAGCACATCCAAACAACAGAAATGAATTGGAAGCCAATTCAATTCCATCTCGGATTTGGAATCTTAGTCCAATTCAATTCTGCGCTCCAATTCTATGCAACCAAACACAGTGTAATTGAACAACCCTATAAGTTTTTAACTCGGACAACCAAAATTATGTACCAACCTCCATCACTGCGCTTCGAGCTCCTCGACACTTGTCGCTGCACTACTGGGTTCAAGTCACTGTAGTTCTTTAACATGCTGAAGTTGACAACCAGTCATCTTGTTTCTTCACGTGACAGTGCTCGACCTCTAGTGGCTGGCGCCGAGGCGCCATGGAAATCCCTGTTAAGGGGCCGCAGATACAATGCGGGCACTCCACTATTATGCCATTGTTGAAGGAGGAGACGACACACAACATGACTTTTAAAAATTGTAACTATTTTTATTTTTTAACTTTTCTACTAAAATATTTATTTAAATACATAGGAACATTTATATAGTTACACGCGAACATCTATTCATACTTGTATTGACATTTTCTCTTTGATATATGAAACAACTTTCTAACTCATTAAGATGATATGAACATTTATATATACACATAAAGACATTTTGGATATTTTGAATTTTGAATATTTTTACTATACATATTTTTAGTATAAAGAAAAATAATAATGACAGAGCGGCCCATTTAGGATTTAGGAAGCTCTTCAGGCGATTGTTGCGAGAGCAGTAGGAGCGACAATTCCTATATGACGCCCGTTAGCGGTGCGTATCGGTCGCGCCGCTAACGGGGACCCTCTAGCGGGTCGACCCTGTTTGGCGGCTTTCCTTTTTTTCTTTTTCTTTTTTTTTCTTTTTTCTTTTTTCTTTTTCTTTTTCATTTTCTTTTCTGTTTCTGTTTTTCATTTTCTTTTTTTGTTTCGTTTCTTTTCTGTTTTGTTTTATTTTCTTTATTATTATTATTTTTCGTTACTTTATTTTTTTGAAAGTGGTTTCAATTTTAAAAATGGTTCTCAATTTTTGAAAATGGTTCAATTGTGGAAAGCGGTTCCAAATTTGAAATTGATTAAAAATTTATAAAATGGTTCCAATTTTAAATTTCGAACCATTTTCAATTTTGGAACAATTTTCAAACTTGAAACCATTTTTGATTTCGTTTTTATTTTTTAAAAATGTTCATATTTTGAAAATATTCAGATTAAAAAATTATTCGTGTTTCAAAAATTGGTTTGAATTATTTTAAATTTTTCGGATAGATAAATAAATAAAAATAATCGAAAAAAGAAAACAGAAAAGAAAAACGTGACGTACCTTAACTGGACCTGAAGCGCCAGCGAAACGTTATGTGGGCCGGCCCACGAAAGAAGCTAGTAGGCGACGCGGGATGTTAGCGCCGCTAACGAGCGACACAAAGCATCGAGCTCCCTCGAGCCGAATCCTGCCTAGTTTAAACTTTGCTCAGGTAGTCCATTCATAAGACGTTGGGCCGTATGTGGAGTAACTACCTAATGTAGTCATATACATACGGGATGCCTTTTACTTCTAGGCTGGAACAGCGGCTAAATGTTGTGAGCTTGCGATGCGTACTGTATGCAATGTAGAGAGAAGCTTGGAAATACAGGTGGATTTGAGCTTTCATTATTTCACCCCAAAATAATACAGTAGAAAACTGTCCTTGACGTTTGGCAAATGTCAAAATTGAGCAACCAACATGGCGGTGCTCAAGCGCGCTGCTCCAACGTCAACGAATCATTGTGGACCCCGTGCCCCATCCGAAGAATTCGAAGGTCGGGATTGGTAAACCTGAGGATGGGTTTTGTTTAACCGGCCGTATTGGTTTGGTTTCGCATATGGAATTTTTTGGTTCAGGTGCTAATGGGCTAACCCCGTGAACAGTTCGGTTTGAGTTTAGTTCCGTGGAAAAATAAGTTGGTGTGGTCAGGTATGGGTTCAAACCGTTCCGATTCTACAGGTCAAACCCGTGGTTCTCAAACCCATCGCAGACTCGCTCAGCTGCTCATCTTTTCCCCGCTCCTCCGCCGCCGCCGCCTCTGCAGGCTCGCCGTCCCCGCCTCCCCCTCGTCTCTTCCCCGTTCCTCCGCCGCCGCCGCACCTGGTGGCTTGCCGTCCTCGCTCCTGCCGACTCGCCAAGCTCTCGGCCTGCCGCCCCTCCCGCTCTCAATCTCAGGCCCCTCTCGGTCCTCCTCCTCTCGCCTTCCCCGCGGTCGCCGACGACGCCCTGCCCCCGCCCCGCAGTTCAATGTCGAGCCCGCCCAAGCCCGCCGCCGCCTCTGCCGACCTCCCTGACGGCGGCCAGTGCCGCTACAACGAGCTCCTGGGCGCGGTCGTGAAGGCAAGGTGGAGCTTGTGCGCTTCTCGCAAGGATGGCGGCGTGCATACCACCGCCGTCGACGGGCGCCGCGCCCAGGTGGTCGTCTCCAAAGACCCAGACCTCACCGAGGGCGACATCGCGTCGGGGACGGGCGCCCTCCTCACCGTGCCCAAGCTCAGTGGGCCCATGGACTCGGGAGTTCCAAGATCAAGTTCCAGGAGGTGCCTGAGATGGGGTCAGCTTCCAGGGCGTCGTCGGCGCCGACCAGGACAAGCTCGAGCTGCTTCAGGAGCTGCGATGAAGGAGGGGAAGAAGATGAACACGGTTTTTTTTTAGTATGTGGGTTCACAGGGTGTCAGAAAGAATCACGGGGTTCTTCCGTTCCTTTGCTCGGGAAACTAATTTGCACATTTGGTTCTGAACCCAGTTCACCAAATGGGTGCGTAATCAGGTTTAGTTTGGTTGGGTAGAAAAGAGAATGAGTTTAGTTATGGTTGGTGGGACGTTGATACGGAACAGGTTTGGTTAGGTCCAGCGCGTAGTCACGTGGGTATGGTTGAGGTTTGGTGCGGTTCCCAAACCATTCTCAGATTTCCGGATTGGTGAGAAATAGAGATCACTACACAGCTGATGCAACGTTGCCTCGAGTGATGCCGACATCCATGCCATCCCAGCATAAAATCGGGAAAGGGTGTGTGTATCTTGAAAGAACTCGTGCGTAGCGCGAGCCGGTACGTACGTGACAGTGCCGACGGCGACGAGGCGCGCGCAAGCAGGACAGGCGTCGTACGCCACACCTGGGCGAGTTCCGTACGTACTGCGATGCGCGCGAGGACTGTGCCCGACCAGGTGGCGCCGCAGCCGGCGACAGATGTCCGGCACTTGACTGCGACGGCGCTCTCCGGCGTTGTGGCCTGGCCCTCGCAATCCCCGCGGCCGGCGATCGTGGTCGATCATTACAGGTGAAAAACGGCTTGCACAATTTTATGACTTCCACGCCCCAAATCTTCCAAAACGGATATGATTATAGTACTTTACTAGAGAAATGTATATCCGGCACTACCATTATGACTGAGCTCTAAGAAGATACATTTTGCAATACGGAATGAGCAACGTCTGCTTTGATCTCATCTGTACACACCTGCCCATGCATGACCCAATTATGAAAAGTAGTTTCCAAGACAAAGATACGATAGGAAAAAATAATATAGGCCAATGTGTAAGAAATGCAGTTAAAAAAAATGCAATGTTGAAGAGTCCTAATTCTTCCGGGAACGAGAACCTGCATGTGATAGCATGGTTTGAAGGTGGTTGTACCCCCAGCCCACTAGAGTTCAAATCCCATATTAAACATTGGTGTTTCTCATTTAATCGGAATATTCTTGCGACGTTCCCGTCGACAGCGAGGCGTCTGTGGTGACTTCGTCAATCTCAAGACCCAACCACCGGCTCAGTCTTTCGGAGGTGCTCATAGGGATAGGGTGTGTGTGCGTTCATAGGGGTGAGTGTGTGCACGTGTATATGAGCGACTGCGTTGTACTGCGGCACGGTTTTGTTTTCCTGAAACTCGCTACAGCACTGCATGGAATGTGTGAATAGCCTAGGAGCTAGGCATTTTTCTACCATGGTGTTTTTTAGCACTCCTAGTCACACGCACATTTTTCTTTGTTTTGGAACGGGGCGCGTACTATTACTACTGCGTACCACACCAGCAGGCGGCTGGCCTTCATGCCAAGTCTTCCTCCGTCGCCAACTCTGACCTATCGAAGTTCCGTTCAAAAACCTCGTATGAGAACTTGTATTGTATAGAGAAGGATTTCTCGCGGCGCAGCAGCTCTTACTCATAACGTTGAATCAGTGGCGGACCTACAGGGTATGCCCGGTATGCCGCGGCATACCCTGCAGTCTGGCCGTTACGTCTACCAGTAGTAGTAGAAACACAAAAGAACCGATCGATTGCATGTTCATTCCGTGCGAGTGCGGCCTAGTAGTAGTAGTAGAAAAAAAAGGAAACCTGATGAATTACAGCCGTTGCAGCTTTATCTCATACTCCCTCTGATTCTTAAAGTAAGGTGTATATTTTTAGTCAAAAGTCAACAAAATAACTTTGAATAACTTATAGATAAAAATATGAAAATTTCAAATACCAAATAAATATCAATAGACTCATCATATAATATATTTCATTGCATGTTAATTAAATTTCATAAATATTCATATTCGTCTATAAGATGGTCAAAATATACGTCTGTTGAATTTTGACTAAAAATATACGCCTTACTTTAAGAAACGCAGGTAGTATGACCTATTCTACTCGTGTTCGTCTACCGATTCTAAACCGACAGGTTACTTGGCTACGCCGCATCGCCACGTCTAGAAAACCAGAATAATGATGCCGGCAAGTCGCATCTTCCTGAGATAATTATCCAGGTAGCTGATTTTTTTAGTTATAGATTCATATATATTATTTTTAAATTAAATACTTAAATAACAATAAAACGTATATGATATATTTATGATTGTTAGAGGTCAAACAACAAGTATTGTAAATTTTTAATGCATACTTTGAACTACTCGTATGGTGTTTTCACTATTCGTATTATGGTTAATACTACCATAATACAGAAACGTTTCAGCTTAATATTTCTATTACATACCTTTTATTGCTTGTATAGCATATTAGAACCTAAATTTTACCAATATTTACTGAATCTGTTAAGGAATTTTACCCAAATACCCGTCCAAATTTTGGTGCGGCATACCCATTACTAAAATTCTAGGTCCGCCACTGCGTTGAATCACATATTTTCTTTCCTAATGTTCATCTCAACCAGGAAAGCACGCTTCGACATCCGATTATCGTGGTTCTTTCTCCTCCTTTTCGATCGCTTGCTTTCCATATTTCACTTTGACTTTATTTAGTACTGGCTTAGGAATTCTAATCCGAGAAATGAATGATTAAGCCAACATGACAGTTAATACCTCAGCTTTCTGGAAGGACCCAATGCCCTAAATTCTGTCTCTGCTTCCAGCTTCCTCCGAGGCTACAACTCATTTCATTTAAGGGTGCAGGGAAGGGAAGTTGCAAGCTAAGCAAGTAAATCCTCAGTAAGCGGAAGCTTAAGTTTATATGACAAAGAAAGGAGGTAGAAACATTTTCAAAATCGCAAGGCAAGCATCCGCCGTCTTTCCTCTAATAAAAAAAGAAATAGGTAAAGATATGCCCCCAACTCTTGAACAACTCTCACTTGCCTTGGCCGATAGCTTAGATGACCGACCGTTAGGCATGGTTACCAATGATTTAACAGTAGGCCATTAGCCTGCAAGGTCCTATGGTTGTCATGCACCGTTGTGGTAGAAGGAAACCAATCTACTGCCCAGAAAGAGTGGGATCATCGATTAAAGCCGTATAATCCTATTTGAGAGTGCTTTTCTAATAGTGCGTATTTCTAGTGTATAAAGTGGTTTTAAATTTTCCAAAAAAATTGGCCTTTGACTTTTTGATCTTTGAGTTGACTATGAGCTGAATTTGGTAGAAAAAACGTTTTGATGTTCCAAATCACTTACATTGTTTTTTTACGTGTTCCAGTATTGGCATTCCATCGTTTTCATGTCGGCGCTTAGGTCGGGGATCTCCGTCAATAAAGTCGAGCTCTCGAGCTTGTCCGTCTCCACGTTCGGGCGTGACGCATTTCCATGGAGAAAGATGAAGCTGGAGGTCCTAGAAGCTACACTAGTACAGAACCTCACATTGCAGACGGGACCTAGAGCCGGTTAAACCAAAAAAAAAAAAAAAAGTCCGTCTGGGATAAAACTCCTCAGCCGGCTGGAATTTGTTGTCCGTCTCTGATAACACCTACGTCGGTTAATCTTTCTGACCGTCGTCAATGTATTTCCATTTGCGACGGCTTTGATATTTGACCGGCGCAGAGTTTTTCTTAGGCAGTAGTGATTTGCGTCCGTCGCTAGTAAAGAGTTTGTGGCTGAATTTAGAAGAGTTTAGTTTCAGCATACTACGCATGCTACTGCTCTGTTCTTCTAATCAGTGAGACAACAGTTTGGACAATTTATAAATTAACAACAAAAAATAATAAAACAGAGACAACGATTGACACCATTACATGCATATAGCAGAAACAGAGTCATGAAAGCAGCTACAGATCGATCGAGGGACTAGGCGCAGTAAGCGCTACACATCAAGTTCAGATAGATATAGGAAACAGAATAAATTAAAGCAGAGAGAGATGTCGGCCGGCCAGAGATCGATCTAGCTCTAGGCGCCGCGATGGAGGACACGGACAATCGGGTACACCGGTGGGAGTCTCGCGTAATGGAGGAGCTCCGGGTTCACCTGGACGCAGCAGACGAGGGTGTGTCTGACCCAGAAGACGTCGCCGTGCATCTTCGCCGCCATGGGTGAATCCCAGAGCCTGACGTAGACCCCGCTGCCATCCGCGCCAGGGTCGACATAGTACATGCGATGATCACGGTACAGCAAGCGCATGATGATGTTCGCCGCGCGCCATGCGGTGACGTATCCACCGATGGCGAAGAACTGGAGCACGTTCCCACGGCCATAGGCAGCGGGGCCGAGGAACTCCACCGGGTGCGCGGCCTACAGAGGAGTCTCGCCGACAACCTCGATGGTGGTCCAGGCCATTGTTGGCGGCGCTATACAGATCTCGATCGATAGATCTCTTTCTGGATGTGGGAAAGAGATCGACCGAAAGCAGAGGAGAGGCCCGCGGATAAGAGTGTTGAGCGCACTACCGGTCGGGATCTAAATTTATAGCGACACGCGAGGGGGGAGACGTATAGGCGCGGCGGCGCGGCGTGCAGTCATAACTTTCCCATGGCGAGCGCGATGATCGAGCCAGGCCATTAAGCTCGCTTTCCGACGACCTGAGACGCGCACATGCATATGAGAGCGAGCAGGCGTTAGCGTGGCTGCAGAGACCGCGAGCCAGAGCGCATGGACGGGGCGCACGGCAACACGCGCAGCTCGACCGGACATGAACGGCAGGGCGCGCCACCCTTCGACCCAGTGGGCAGGCGAGTGCGCGTGCTCATACACCGATAGAACGGCGCGCTGGCATGCGCACGCTGCACAGCCTGCATACAAGAGAGCGGCGCGCCGTGCAGGCATGCGCGCGTGTACCGGCATCGATGCAGCCCTAAGCTGCGCGCCGGCCGACCGGCAGTTCTAGCCCTGCTAATGTGCATTCATGACTCGCGTGCATTCTAATTATAATATATATATATCTAACGGTGAGAGTTTTGTCGCAAATATAGGCTTAGCCTAATGGCAAGGGGATGGTGATGCCTTCCTTGCCCACCCAAGTTCGAGTCCCCACGCTCGCAATTTCGGTGTTGCATATAAAAAGGTTGTGATCATGCAGTCCTGTGGCCCCGGCAATTCACTATTATCGATTAATTAGTGGTCGATGATAGTGGGTTGTCGCATCCATCGAACTGTTGCATTGCAACATTTTTTTTTGTTTTTCCAGTTATATATACACATTTTTGGCTTTTTATTAATTATTTTTAATTTACATGCCATTTTTTCATATATTAATGTGTTGTAGTAAGTTTAAATATTTGTAGCTATTTTGATAGACAAATATCCGGAGGGTTCGGACAAACTCCGAGTTGTGGTTGTAGTACGCAAATTTTTGAAGTAATAATTTAATCACATGCCATTTTTTTACCTATGTAAATATGTATGAAAATTGCCATCTTGCACTAAATAATATCAGTACATGTGTTGTAGTAAGTACTTAATTATAAAATATTTATAGCTGTGGTTTATATTTTAATAGACCAATATCCGGAGGGTCCGGAAAAACTCCGAATTTTCACTAAAACGGTTTTGCTGTATTAATAGTTATTTAAATACTCTTCTTGCATTTTACAATGATACTTATCACAAAATGTTGGTACTGTGATTTTTTGGGGGGTTTCAAAATTTAATATCTATTTTTCTTGCATTTAATGTTATTCCTTTTGCTTTTTAACGGTTTTAATTTATATAATACGTAAAACTTGCCCATAAATCATGAAACTTGCTATGTGTTTATTATATGATACCTACATGCTGTGGTAATTATATTACACAATTCCAAAAAAATGCACTGAACGTCACTGCCGGTTCACCATACATTTGAGTGTAAACTCCAAAGCTTGTATACTACATTATATAATATCTTCATTATATGCTCAATAAATTGTATATCAACTAAATTGAACAGCACAAAGGATACGTACACATTTTTTAAAAATTATACTCCCTCCGATCCATATTAATGGTCTCAACATTGTCTAGATACGGATGCATCTAGTCTAAACACTTAACTAGATACATCCGTATCTAGATAAAGTTGAGTCTATTAATATGGATCGGAGGTTGTAACATTTTTTTCCTTATTTGTTTGATTTATTTTTGATTACAGCAAAATCCGGAGTGACCGAACATATACGTATGGTCCGAAGGGCGAATATTGGCGGCAATGCCAAATTTTTTGGGCTCAAAATTTAGGGGGCGGTGGATATTCCCCACTGCCGCCAGGCAACTCAAACCCTATATCGACCCTGACCCTCTCGCCGCCGCCCCCCATTCCCCATTCCACATTGCCCCGACCTCTCGCCGTTCCCCATCGCTGCTCCTCTGCTCACCGTCGGCCGCTGTTCCTCGTCACTCAGGTGCGTTCTTCCTCTGATTCGCCGTTCCTCATAGCTTAGATCTTATCCGATAGCTCCGTCGCTATGGTAGCTTAGATCTTCTCTGAGCCGCCTCCGCTAGCTTAGATCTTCTCCGTTACTTCAGATCGATGGTCGGCCACATGCGCGGCAGAGGTGGGCACGGATCTGGAGGAAGATCTGCCGCGACCGCTCCGGATGATGATGATATCGCGCGCCTCACCGCTCGGGCTGATGCCGCTCAGGCTCGGGCTGATGTCTCGGCCGCTAGGGCTGATGTCTCGGCCGCTCGGACTGATATCGCTGCTGCTCGGACCGATGTCCTCTCCGCTCGGGCTGATATCGCGGCCGCTCGGGCTGATGTCGCGGTAGGTCGGGCTGATGTCGCTGCCGCTCGAGTTTATGTGACTGTCGCGGCCGCTTGGGCTGATGTCCTCACCGCTCAGGCTGATGCCGGGGACGTCCGGGCTGATGCCGCTGCCGGTCGGGCTGATGTCCTCACCGCTCGGGCTAATACGACACTGCTTCGAGCCGAGCAAGCTGTGGAGATCGGCGGCGCTGCTCTGGACCACCACAAGCTAGCGTGAAGAGTACTACAACGAGCATCCGCCAAGTTTCTGTTTGGAATATGTTTAGTTTCCTTCTCTGCAACGTAAAATCCGGCCGCTCGGGCTGAACATCAGTTTGTTCTAGCTAATTATAAATCTAGCTCGATTTAGTTGTTTGAATATGTACCAAGTTGTTTGAATATGCAGTACTAAATGCATTTCAGAATTTGTATGCACATGTTATGATACCTGTTTATTATCACTAATTGATTAACAGAGATATATATATGGCATGCCAAGTGTGCAAAAATGATTGCGCAGGTAGGAAATACACTGGATCCTTCAGTGTTTATCTGCAAGACTGCCACCAGAAGTCATTGGTAAGAAAGAAAATCTTGTTCGACATCAAATACTTCTAGTACTGTCTTTGTGTTCATATCATAATTATATACCTAATTTATGTGTTGTTGTTGCTGTTGCACAGATTGTACCATGCTATGCCAGGCAAGAGTTCGAGTTATTAGTATGCAAAAGTTTGGTTTTTCGTTCTCTTGGGGGCACATACAAAATTCATGTGAAAAACAAACATAGAAAGACTCGCTTGTACGACAAAGGATGGGAATAGTTGATCAAGCTGAGCAATCTCAGAGTAGGAGACATGCTAGTTTTTTGCATGACCGGACCAAATCCAAAAATCTTTGTTCTCATTATGGAATTTGGCAAAAACGCAGAGGACACTGACGAGAAATCTTCTGATGAGGATTTAGAGAGTGAAGAATAGGATAGTTACATAGTTGCCCAAAGAGTCCATCTCAAGAACCATGAGAAGTACCGCCTCCTTCCGCTTCTACCCCAAAGAGCTAACTATGTTGGGGTTCCTTTTGTCACTCGTTTGACGAGCACAAATCTGAACCAACATGATATGGTAACGAACACTATCATGCCTCTTTACCTCTTCAAAATGTACATATGCCTACATAGTTATGTTGTCACTTTACATGCGCAGAAACTACCTAAGACAATAGCAGAAGAGGCTGGCCTATCGACTAAAGGCAATGCTGGACTACAACTTGGAACAGTAGGGGTTGTCACCACCATAACGTACACCATGAAAACTGATGATGGCATTGTTTTCGGCAAGCCGGGATGGAAGAATTTTCTCGAAGGCAAGAATTTTAAGGTCGATCAACCTATGCTGATCATTCTTAGAAAAACCAAGGACCTCAGCTTGGAAGTCATCATTGAGATGCAGATCATCTAGTAGTAGTACTTCTTTAGTTATATGCATGTGGGTTTGGTGAAATCATAATATTAAATATTTTATTGTAGCTATGTTGGGTTGAACTTTCTTTATGTGAATTGCTTTTCTACGAATATAATGGAACAAGGGACTGATTTCCTGGTGGTGATGATGTGTTAATTATTATATTTTGCTTCACAAAGTTGGATCACCCGGAAATAATCCCGGAGCACACGCATATTGCCCAAAATGCAGCTATTACGGCCGGAGAGAAAACTCGGACCGTCCGCATCCTAACGACGGCCACCATTTGTAGCCGGCTCCAATGTATATGCATTACATACGTCTGATAATCACAGCCGTCTCGGAAGGTTTTGTTATTGGAGACGGTTGTTATTCCTGGCCGTCGGAGCTGCTGAGGTCATTACAGCCGGCCTGAACCAACCGGCTCTAATGAAGCGTACATTAGAGACCCCGACGTAGACACGGCCATTAAAACCGTCGGAGGTGACTCTTTGGGGCCGGCTCTAATGCGAGGTTCTGTACTGGTGCTAGCTCCTTCAATAAGTGTTGTTACCTCCTCCTCGGCGTTTTCCATGTGCCTCTTCTTCTCTCCGCTAGCCTCGGTGGCGAGGGAGCTGGAGGTAGTGGGTGAAGGTGCGGGATATGCAGGTGTGATGGAGATTCTCCAACGGCAGGGATTCATTGTTGTCACTATCGATGGCCAAACGGATGGCCTCGCCGTGCTCGGATGTCCGTGCGACGCGAGCTTCTTCTTCCTTTACTGGACGTGGCCTCGACGGTTTTTGAAGCGCCAAGTGGCGGCATCCCGGCGGCCGCAAGACCGGTCGTACGTGGAGGATGAGCGGCGGCGGCCGCAAGACCGGTTGTACGTGGAGGATGAGCGGCGGCGGCGATTTTCAAGCACTGGACCACGTTTCTGCGTTCCTTCCTAGGGTGTTTCATGCAAAAGTTTAAGACCTGATTGTAATTTATATTTTTCTTTGTGGTACTGTTTGTAAGAGTGTACCCTCCAATGCAGACCATAGGTCCCACGCGCGACGGCGCTCGCGCTCTCCGGCTCGCCGCGGCAGGCGATCGTGGCCGGAATGTGTTACGTAGACGGGACAGACAGCTCTGGTCGCGCGGGAGCCGCTTGTTTGGTTTGTCCGGTTTCGGTGGTGGCCTGGCCTGGCCTGGTCGGTCGCTCACTCTCTCGATCATCAGTGACAGTTCATGCTGCTGCTACGACCACGAGCACTGATGGCGACGGTGCGGCACGAAGCTGAAGCTGAACCTTCATCTGTCCCTTTCTCCTGACCTCTTGGCCGAAAGAGTGCGCCATTACGCACGTACACGCTGCCGTTATCAATTGACCTCGCATGCATTTCCTTCGTTTTCTAGTCAGTAAAAAGAAGTGCGTCCTGTTTCATGCCTTGGCCGTAAAGATCGACCAAGAGGGTAGGTACTTACGTCGCCCTGCACTGCACTGTGATTAGCCTCCTTCCTAATTCCCGCACTTGGATAATAATTGGCTCTTCATTGTCTTGCGCGGGCGAAATCGGAAAGTCAAAACGTGAACGCAACGCACGCAAGACGGGAAGTGGTCTCGACAGGTACAAACGGGATAAAGTGCCGGGCCTTTTCCTGCCTGTTCCATTCAAAAAAAAAATACTTAGAACCGAGTCACGATAGACACATAGAACAGTGGACTGCAGAAACACACCCATGGGGAAGCACATCGATCCAGATCCCAGGCAGCCACGTTCTGGAATGGAACGTACATAGACCCGGAATGTGGGCCCGCTCGCTGGAACTGGAAGGTGGCTGCCATCCGCGAACCGGGGAAAGGAAGCATCCATCCTTCGCAGCATAGTATGTTGCTACGCTGATTTTGGGAGGTTGACCTTTTTGTTTATGAGTTGACTTTGGTGACCATTTGATGTTCCGAATCACTTCCATTGCTTTTTATGCTCTCTAATACGGAGTATTTGACATTCCATCCTTCTCGTTTTCGTGTTGTAATATTTTTCCAACCACGTACGTGTCCGTGAATGTGAGGCTACTTAATAACCCCTCCCCTAAACACCAAGTTATTTTCCTACGCTCTCATGGTTATCATAGATATGACAATTTTTCGTTCTATGCAGGTTTTATTGAATTTTTCTTCAATAATTTCGTTGTATTGAAAAAAAAAGTATGTGAGTTTTTTGTAAAACTCATTAATTTGTATGTTTATTCTAAAGATGTTCATAGTTGGAGTTCATGTGAAAGGACACGTATAAATATTAGACTAGCACATGTATTTATTAGTTCACATGTTTTTGAAGTCATAAACATAGAGATGTCAAATTAATAATATAGACTCAAGTTATGGATATGGGGTCATACTGACATAGCCATATACCTCATAGTTCTTTCTACACAATGTGTATGTCTTGTCTCGACTCAAGATTATCGCATGTATTCGAAATTCTGACTCAACCTATATCTCTCGACCTCTCGATCGACCGGATCCCAAGTGCATAATTGTGCTAATTAAGGTTAAGAGTTAAACTATTAATTGATTCGCTCGGTTGATCATTCAAAACAAACTTTGCACGGCGGATATACTCGTGCGTCGAGGATGGAAAAATTGTAGACACTCTAACCTTTATAATCAAATTCAAGAGTCGGAGGGCCACCCTCTTAAAGTTTCGGGTCAACTGTCCGAGTGACTTCCAATTTGAAGTCTTAGTTCAGACTCGGTGACATCTCCTCCTCTGATTAACACACTGAGATTAAATTCTGTGAAACATTGGTGGACATACGTCGTCGCAAATAAGTGTGGCGACTGTAAGAAGGCCATGTTCAGGGTTGTTATAATTGTATATTACTCAAAACGATAGGAGAAAATTATGGACATGTTGTGAAAATCCGACGACGGCGAGTAATTTTTTCGCTTCCGTAATTTGGACAAACAAACCAAGTGTGCCCAAAGGACGAGACCACCATGTGGTGCTTAGCCGGTGCTACGACTCTGAGTTTTGTAATGCTGCGAGAGCATGACTCCGTGCTCGAAACCTTCTCCATAATTTTTGAAAATATCAAATCCTTTATGCTCCAAAAAATTCAAATCCTTTGACTTGTTTAAAAAATAAACAATCACCAGGTCTTGAGATCTACTAGCAATAAGTCTTCCTCCCTCACAGGAGAGCGAGAAGATCAAACAAATAGGCTTCTTGACCTAGAGAGAATAGGTCTTTCTATTATCTGGATTGTTCTAGTTTTTGTGGTCATCCAGAGGAAATTGCAAACATCGCCAACGCATGTGGCCAGGCTCTCTTCAAAACCCAGAAGGTCGTAATACAGTTTCAAGGCAAGTTCAGCGAAGGCTTCTTAATCTGCATCGTGCACGTCACCAAACTGGCCTATCCACGCTTTTAACAAAATCCCGTCGCATCATTTGAACTCTGCCAAATCATATAAATTTCGGTATATCCCGTGCTGCCGGCGTGGCAATTTCGTCAAACAAAGAAAGAAACGCAGCAGGCGTGCGAATTCAAAAACGGAGTAGGCTGTTGTGTTGAGTCCAAAGTCCAAACACCGCGCGACCCGTCCGCCGCACATGTTCCTCCTCTGCTCCCCTCCCCTATACAGCAGTGCTGTCGCCCCCGGCGCTCCAACCAGACCCCCGGAGTCAAGTCAGCCACCTGCCTGCCAACAACTCCCAGCCCACCCACCGCGCGTAGCCATGACCATGTCCTCGTCGTCCTCGGCCTCGATGGGCGCGCTCGCCGCGGCCACCGCCATGGCGCTCTCCGGCTCCCTCGTCCTCTTCTCCCTCCGCCGCTTCGCCAAGCCCGCCCTCGACGACGACGCTGCTGCTTCCGACGAGCCCGCGTCCCTTCTTCGCCCATGCCTCTCCTCCTCAGGTACGCTGTCGCCCATGCTGATCCCGTGACTTCTTCTTTTCTTTCTGCACGGGACTCTGACGGAGCTTTCTTGGTTTCTTGGGGTAACGTAACAGAGAAGCGGCCGCGCGGAGGAAAGCCGCGGCGGAAGGGGGAGAAGCGGGTGCGCTTCGCGGAGGGCGTCGTGGACAATGAGGGCGCCACGCCCCCGGCCAGGTCGCTCCCACTGGCCGCGCCCGAGACGACGTGCAGGGGAAACGCGACGACGGCGACGGGAGCGGGGGCATCGGACCACCGGATGCCGGCGAACCGGGAGGCGCTGTACCGCGGCATGCTCCGCCACCGCTCCGTGCACAGGACCGCCTACTCCTACTGACCCAGTCGTTCGTTCGTTCGTGCCCTGTGCCGTTAGTGTTTGGTTGCTTTGGTCACGGGCTGTTGACTTCTCGTAGCGTAGTACTGCATGTCTGTACAAATGGATTAGCCGATTAGGAGGAGTAGTAGATTTTCGACAAGATGTTCACCCTGTCCTTTCATCCTTCTGAACTTCTGTATAGGCCCCTTCTCATAGTCTCGTCTTCTTTTCTCGTAAGAAAAAAGATAATGGAAACCTGGTTTTCGATTGATTTTTGTCAACACATTATATTTGAACAGAAAAGGTGTGATTAATCGATGGAGTGCCGGGGAAGATTGGTGTGAAACGGGTTCACGGAATGACGGCCCACGCGTGTGAACACCTACCCACTTTTTGCCTTAAACGGGCGGACGCGTGTAGGCCGCAGGCTCGGCCGTCCAGCGGCGGGCGACGGAGCGCCTCGCGCGCGCGTGCTACAGATGGAATCACCGGGTCAAGTCAAACTCTGTTCCCGCCGCGCTCCATCACCTTGCGCTTGCGCCACCATGTCGTAACGTGCTCGGCAATGCGTGTGGTCAGCAGTTTTATCCCCCACTCTCTTTCTCTCTCTCTGCCATGTTTCAATGCTCGAGTAGCATTCAAATCATGGAACGTGGAAAATCATACAGAATTAATCAAAGATGCAACGCAACGCAACTGTAAGAGTGTAATACTAGAAAATGGACAAAAAATACGATACAAATTACAGAGATGTTTACTTCTCAAAACTTAAGAATATAAATTGCACACGCTAACTAAACATTAGAGATGTAGTCCAGTATCTTCAAATCTTAAAAATTAAAAAAATACATACATTTAATGGTAGCATATATTACATATAATAGTTTGTTTATATCTTGGTTTCTAGGTTCCCGCCGACGCATTTTATGATATGTTCGTTTAAAGGAAAAGTGGAGTACAAATGTAGGAATAGAAAATAAAATCTACCATGGCACCATTAATCAGATTTAAAGGAAAAATGAAGAAATTTTACAATCTACTTGAACTTCTTTTTTCAAAATCCTACGCAGAAAAAACAAGACAAATGTTTCTAGTAGCAAAATAGCATGCTAATTATACTTTCTCAATTGGTTTGACTTTGATTTGTCCGTGATTATTAGTAACATGTGTTTTCCCTATTCATGTGAACCAAACAAACAACTTTACGTAATTTATGTGTTTCTTAACCCTCTATTTTGCACATGCATATCTATTTTTCTTCGTTTTTCCTACTCCAGTGTTTTTAGAATTATGAGAACAAAATATGCCCTTAACTGATCTTAGTATCTACCTTAGATCGCTCATCACATTTTGTTGGCTTGAGAGAGATGGTTATCAAGTGCTCTAGAGCAACTCTAGCGGATTTTATAAATACAAGTTTTACAATAGACTAACATGATCATGTAAACAATTTTTAGAGGCTGCAAGGTATTTAGCCAGACATCTCGTTAAAAATATACATGGTGGGGTCCACTTATAAGTGGGTTACCTTTCTCCGCCTCCTATCACTATGCCAAGCAGAGTGTTATCGGGGCTGCCACTACGAGGAAAAGAAGTGATGAGGTAGGCAGAGAGGTACGAAGTCGATTCATGTGTTCCGGTGGCTGGCAGTGACTGAAGATACCGGTAGGAGTTGGTGCTCGATATCCCCTCCCGCATGACAGTTGAAGGGATAGAGCCTAACTACATGTCTCAATTTGTTTGTATATTTATCGGAGGAAGGGGATATTTTAGAGGCTCTACTAAAACTATAGGGATAGAGGAGTATACAAGCCTAAGTTCCCGATGTGACATGTAACTCATAATTTGTTTATTAAATTCATATCAAAATTAAGCACAAAATTCTAAACGACCTTGCATCAAAAAAGAAAGAATACAATATGCTAGGCTAGTCTTTTTTCTATCTTTTCTTTGTTTAACTTTTTTTAGTATATGTTATTTTAGGGTATCTGCAACAGTTGATCTTGGAGGTTTGTGTGCCACCAAGGTACTGAACCCATAGGCAGGACCGGAAGCGCTTGAATGTTGGTACTCGTTTCGTCCTAGTTCTCAAGGGACGTGTAGTTTAAGAAAAAAATGACCATTAATTTAATAAAATATATAATTTTCATGTCATAAAAATTATATCAATGTTTAAAAAAGTTATGAACCAAAGATACGAATTTTATTTGTGACGTATATCTTATATTTTGTTCGGGACATTGGTGATCAAAGTTTTTAAAACTACGTGTAGGCCCTTGAACTGGACGGAGGGAGAAATAGATATTGATTTTTCGATTTTTTTTCTACTACGAATTGCTCGATCGATCCCCTACCGTGCTGGCTCATGAAGCCGTTGTATCATGCGAGAATGATGCATTGGGATTGCTTTTGTGTGTGTTGCACACGTGATCTCCGTCGGTCTGGGCCGTAAACGGGTTGGTACCGGAGCAGGACAGGCAGAACATGTTGGCAACCGGCGAGGGATAATCATATTTCCACGTTTCGTCTAATAATACAAGTAGTAAGTACGGTGCTTAACTATACTATCAATGCGAGTAATATACCCCGAGCATGCTGATCAGGAGAAGAATAAATTAGGACTTGCTCCGTTTCTTTTCCTACGCAAAGCGATCATGACATTATCAGGAAGCCAGCGGGCAGTTGGTGGAATCTTCTTTAGTTGGGTCAAATGATTCTTTAGAGAATGGAGTGGTCTTCCTGTTTGTCTTTTTGATGATATGATAGGCGCGCAATTCCTATACATCGCCCTAGGCGCGCGTCGCGCTAAGGGATGCGGGATGCCGTTGCTTAGTGGGCCGGCCCAGTTCGTCGTTTTTTTTTCGTTTTCTTAGTTTCTTTTTCTTTTTTCTGTTGTATTTCTTTTCTTTTCTGTTTTTGTTTCGTTTGTTCTTTTTTTTATTTTCGATTTTTTCATATTTTTTGGAAATTTTTCAAAATATAAATTTGTTTAGATTCGAATTTTTGTTCAGATTTGAAATTTCGTTCAGATTCGAAATTCGTTCAGATTCAAAATTTCGTTCAGACTCGAAATTTCGTTCAGATTCGAATTTTTTTCAGATTTCAAATTTCGTTCAGATTCGAAATTCGTTCATATTCAAAATTTCGTTCAGATTCAAAATTTCGTTCAGACTCGAAATTTGTTCAGATTTGAATTTTTGTTCAGATTCGAAATTTCGTTCAGATTCGAAATTTCGTTCAGACTCGAAAATTGTTCAGAATCGAAATTTGTTCGGATTTAAAATTGTTTTAGATTTTCAAAATTGTTCGGATTTTATATTTTGTTCAAATTTGAAATTTGTTCAGCTTAAAAATTGTTCGGTTTTGAAATTTGTTCGGATTGTTCGATTTGATTTTTGTTCAAATATGAAAATTGTTCAGTTTTTAAATTTTGTTCGGATTTGATTTTTGTTCGAATTTGAATTTTGTTCCGATTTGAAAATTATTCAGATTAAAAAAATCGGTTTTGAAATTTGTTCGGATTTGATTTTTGTTCGGATTTTGGAATTTGTTCGTATTTAAAATTTGTTAAAATTTGAAAAGGTAATTATGAGCGCTAAAGAAAAAAAAAAAAGGAGCGCTTCGTTGGGCCGGCCCATGAACCAGTCGGTTGAGGCGACGGAGCGAAGCAGCGTCGCCGCGGGGCGACCTAAAGGAGCTCCCGATAGGCGGGCCCTCTGGCGATTTCCTCCCAGTCCCATCTCATGCGCAATTTTGCTTTTTGTTTCCGGCATGTTAATTCATCCTATTCGCAATTGCTGGTTGTCTATCTACGCCGACAAATATGGGAGTGGTAGATAGACCTAGACGGTCCCTAGCTGGCTTGTTTGGCCGTGTTGAGTACTTCCATTTCTCATAATAGGTCATATAAATTTTGATCAAAATTAAACAATGTAAAGATTGATCAAGATTATAAAATTTTATTAACATATATAATGTCGAATCAATATAGACAGCCTATTCAGCACCCTGGGTGCAGAAAAACTTATTTTGCACCCATGATTTTTTATGTTGTTATATCAAAATTATGTTACGTAAATAAAAAGTTTATGTCATGTATATATTTTCTTATGCTCTCCTGAACTTCCAGCTTAAGATAAAATTTACGTGACGTAAAAATCCTACACCGTTGTCAAGATGCAGGTTGTGCATAGAATAACTACTTTACTCCCTGAGAATGAAATGACGCGACCCTCAGATATAGGAGTACAAGGTTAGCCACAATTAGCATTGATTGATTTTTAGAAAATATATGATTATTTTACGGAAATGAGTCGGTATGAAAGATGCTACATAGAGGTTACGATGATCTGCTAACTCCTAATGATCGGTCGTTCACGGGTTTTTCTCTTATGCCCCAATTGGAATGTCGGGAGGATTTCCGGTCCGTGAAACTTTCCTGGGCTTTGAACTAGGTGGGCTAGATTTTTAGGAGGACCTGTGGAGCTCCGAGGGAAATTACGTCGGTAATTGGTTAACATTCGACATTCCAAGCGAGGCCTTATGATACATGTCCACCTCCACATTACCCTATCACCATCTAAGTTTTTTTTACTTAGGAAATGATTGGAAAATGAAATGCAACGTCGTGTCGAACTCAAGGATTACCAGTAGCTTACCATGGCGTTTATCTATAGGTCTTTTGGTTTTGAGAAAAAAATTCCTAACCCAGTTTATCTATAGGTCTTTTGGTTTTGAGAAAAAAATCGTCTAGTTTCCTTGTACGAAACTTGCATCGTCCTGGGCCGTTTCAGCGATTCAGCAGCAGCACAGCTGACAGCAGGCGGAGAATTCAAACCTGCTGCGCTGCATGCAAACAAGGGGGGCGTGCGCTCCGCCTGCACGCGCGCCGTCATGGGCCGTGGCCCACGCTCCCCGCCTCCTTCTTCTTCCCCAACCGCACGACCACCTCCACCTCCTTCTTCCCCAACCGCACGACCATGTCCGCCTCACCGCCGCTGCATCTCCTCTCCTCCTCCTACCTTCTTCTTGCTCGAGCCGCCCGCCGACGCCGGCCTAACCGTCTGCTGCCGCCACCCGCGGCCGGCGTCGCTACCGCGCCGCCTCGCCGCCCCGCCCTGCCCCAGCCGCCTCCTCCGCCGGTCCTTCTTAAAATTGAGAAGAAGCGTAGGGCGTGGTTCTGGCGTGGAGAGGGATCCTGCAACGGCGGACACTGCCGAGTGAGCTGGGCAACGGTCTGCCGGCCGAAGTCACTGGGCGGATTGGGAGTCCACGACCTGGTGAAGTTTGGCAGGGCCTTAAGGCTGCGTTGGCTGTGGGCTGCTTGGAAAACCCCAAATCGTCCATGGGTGGGCTCTCCTATTCCCTGCGATGCAACTGATCGGCAACTCTTTGCCATGGCTACTGAAATCACCTTAGGCGACGGATCAATTGAAAAATTCTGGGGTGACCATTGGCTGCAAGGAATGGCCTCAAAGACGATTGCCCCAAGGCTTTTTGCCATCGCCACTAGGAAAAATCGGACTGTCAAGCAGGCTTTAACTGACAACAAATGGCTTCTGGACCTGCGCCATGGCCTGTCATCTGATATGCTACCTGAATTACTGAATTTGGCGAGGCTTGTGGACGAGGTGCAGTTGGATGACCAGACGAGGGATGCTATCCGTTGGCGTTTTGAACCTTCTAGGGTTTATTCCGCAAGATCGGCGTATCGTCTACAGTTTGAGGGCGCGGTGGACTCGGAATTTAAATCCTTGATCTGGAAGTGTTGGGCCCCCGGAAAATGCAAGTTCTTCATCTGGACTGCAGCCCTCGAGCGCATTCTCACGACGGATGCCCTACTGCGTCGTGGTTGGGAGAACGATTATTTCTGTCCCCTTTGTCGTCGTAGTCTTGAGACCCCTCTACACCTGCTTGTTGATTGCCCTTGGTCCCGGCAAGTTTGGTCCAGCCTCGCTAATGGCCTGAAGACTCAAGCTATGATGCCCAACACTTGGGTTGATCTTGACTCTATCCCTATGTGGCTTCAGCACTGCAGACGTAGCTGCCCCCAGGACATCAGGAAAGGAGTGCAATCTCTTCTACTCCTCACTACTTGGGAAATCTGACGTGAGCGTAATAGAAGAATTTTTGAGAAGAAACAGATGCCTGTTGATGCCCTTGTTATTCGCATAAGGGATGAGGCGATCCTTTGGAACGTGGCAGGAGCTTCTATCCCTTTTGATCCAGGTTGAGTGCGTCTAGCTGTTTTTTTTACGCTGAGTGACCGAGGGATTTCTCTCTCTCTCGGTTTTTTCTCACTCGCCTTTTGTAAAACTTTTTACCCTCTAATCAATAAACTAGTTGAATTTGGCGTGCCGTCACGGCACGCCCTTGATGTTTTTTTTTTGCAGTATATATATTTTTTGTTAACGAAAATGTTAGGTAAATTGGTATGTTGGAACATGTTTTTATTCTGTCATGAATAGGTAGCATTTTTTTTGTGCATTTCGGATATATCGTATATAATATTCAAATATTCAGTGGATCGAAATGGTCAAACATGGTTTGCATTTCGACGTCAATATTTAAGTGAAATCAGGAAAATCCATTTGAATTTGATTCTACATTTGCGGAAAGTTCGTTCGTACGGTGTCGAAATATTGGCTAAAATGAAATGTTGTAATTTTTTTTGTTATTTGCTATGAGTATATATATTTTTTTTGAGCATTTGCGTTATATTTTTGTGGACCATCGGAATATTAAGCAATTGGAAATGTCTGAAAATGTTGGTATGTGAATTTAAACAGTTCAATTTTTTTTTTGTGAGCATGTTGGTACATCTAAAATCGAAATGGTTGGAAAATGTTTTTATTTTTTATCAGCAGTTAGTTGTATTTTGAGCATTTGCGTTATATTTTGTGGAACATCAGAATATTAAGCAATTGGAAATGTCTGAAAATGCTGGTATGTTGACTTAAATAGTTCACATTTATTTTTTTGTGAGCATGTTAGTACATGTAAAATTGAAATGGTTGGAAAATGTTTCTATTTTTTTTATCAGTAGTTAGTTGAAGTCCATATGTGGGAAACGCACATTTATTCAATTGAAGTCGATCTGTGGGGATATACATTTATTCAATTGAATTTCATAATTAGAGAAGTTTTTTAAATTGGAGAGTACATATAAATAGAAGGGGTGCATATTACTTGTAAATAGTTACCAATTTGAAATGTGTAATTTGAGTTCACAATTAGAGGAAATGCATTGTGTGAGCATTTAATATGTTTAACTCCATGTAATTAGAGGAAGTGCAATTAGATTTTATCCGAATATTCGCCAGTTGAAAATATTAAATCATGTTTTTTTTTCTCCATACATTTTAGCATCTGTTTATCTGAGCATGTTGATATATTCTAGAGTAGTAAGCACTTTTTTACGGGGATCTTGATGTATTTTAGGGTAGTTCGAATAGTCAGCTAATTGATTTGGTGGAATGTGTATTTATGTTGCAATAAGTATTTGATTGAACTACATAAGTAGAGGAAATGCATTGTGTGAGTATATATTAATTTTAACGTCACATAATAAGAGGAAACGTATGTAGTTTGTCTTTGATAGTTTACCAATTTGAAATGTTCAAATATGTTTGCATTCTGCTACAAAAAGTTTGGTTTGGTTTTTTTTTTTTTGATCATTCTGAAATGCTGTTGACATTTTGTTTGTGATGGGTAGATATAAAGAGTTTGATTTTGTAACACTTGTCATTTATTTGAATTTGTTTACATAAGATGGTATGTATTATTTGGAAATTTGAAGGTTTGAAATAGTTCGGAGAAGGTTCCAAAGTATATGTAATGAGTATTTTTTGTTTTTTTATAATTTGTTAGAAATTGGTATGAATTGAGTAATTTGAAAGGGAACTTTGAAATTTATACTTTTTTGAATGACGCGAAGGTGTCCACATTGAAATGTACTGGAATTTAGAAAATGTTTGCACCTTGACCAATTACACCTTTCCTAATTTAAAATCTGTTTAAATTTCTTTGAGAACATCGTGGTATGGAAAATTCAAGTTTGGGAATATGTGCGTCAAAAATTGTTTAGTTTTGTATATAATGAAATTTGGGAGAAATTTGCACTTTAATTTTAATTAAATTTCGGTCTTTAAGATAATGTTGTGTGGAAAATTCAAGTTTGGAATTTTGTGTGCCACAATCTGTTTAGTTTTGAAAATATATATTGAAATTTGGGAGAACTCTGAATTTGTAAATTTAATTAAATTTCAGAGTTTACAAATAAGCAGAAAAGAAAAAAAAAACAGAGGGGTAAAAAAAAAGGAAGAAAGGGCCGAGCTGGCAGCAGCCAGCCCAGCCCAACTGCGGCCCAACTGGCCGGCCCACCCCAGCTGCGGCGTCACGCTGGCGTCAGCGGCGGCTGGGCTCTGCCGCGGCGGGGCGGAGCTCGCCGGCGGCGCGCCGCTGCGTTCCAGGACGCGAGCCTGGGCGCAACCGACGCGCGCGGACGTGGGGCGTCCGTAGCTGGCGGCGCCGCCTATCCTAGGTCGCCGGAACGGCGCCGGCGACGCGCGGAAGCGGCGGCGGCCAGCGGCTCGGCGGCGTCGATCCCGGTGCGGCTGCGGCGTCCTGGCAGCCGATCCACGGGGAGGAGGTGGAGGGCGGCGCGGCGGAGCCCTCCGTGGCCGTGGATTTGGCCGGAGAGGCGCGAGGCGGCGGCGATGAGCGGCGGCGGCGGCGGTGACCCGCGGCGTCGCGGGAGAGAGAGGAAGAAGGAGGGAGACCGTGTTCTGCAGGCGGTTTTACAAAAAAGTCCCTGTCGTTTCCGAAATTTACGGTTAGGTCCTTGCGGGCGTTTTCTTCTCGTTAAACTGTGGACTGCGGGTTTGTTTTCTGGGTTTGTTAAGGGGCTTTTTGCAAGTCCGCCACGGGTGTGTGGTGAGAGCCGTGCGATCGCCGAGCGACGGCCCGGATCGAGCATTGTCGAACACTGTAGATTATCTACAGTAGCTACAGTAGAGGAGCGCTGCGGTGTGGCGATTTTGCACAGCTTTAATATAGTTAGTAATAATTTAGCAGCTCTCCTGCTAACTTTCTAAAAATAAAAAAAAACTCGTACCCAAGCTAGCAGCCACCAGCTCTCAACTAATCCAGGCTCCAATCCATCCCGGCCCCGGGATGCCCCACCTGTCATCCTCCTAGTTCTCAAAAAAAAAAAACCTGTCATCCTCCTAGCCAAGTAGGCCCGGGATGTCCCCCTAACTACTGTAGCTAGCACGCAACGCCAACCAACTGCAATGATTCCCCTCCTCCCTCCCGCAAACCCAAAAGCAGCAGCCCGCAGATAAGGGAGGAATCCGCCATCATCACCTCCACCTAATCGTGTCCTAATCTCCCCTCTGCCTGCTCCCTCCCTCTCCATCCACCGAGTTCGAAAAAACAAAGGTGAACCGAGAGAGCAGCGGCGCGTGCGGGCCTAGGCGCGGCCGATCCCCCCGGACGCACGGACGGGTGGTTATAGGGTTAGGGTTTGCGGCGGCGGCGGCGTGCGTTCGTGCGTGCGCCTGCTTCGACGGCGAGCCTGATGCTATGCTGCTAGGCTGCGGGCGCTCTCCTCGTGGGTGCGCCGCCTCGTCGCCTGCGTGGGGTACGACTCCTTCCCTCTCTACCTCGCTCCATCCCTCTGGTTATGCTCCCGTTTGGTTGATGATTTTGTGATTATCGGTACTACTATGTAATTATTGGGATTAGGCGATTTCTCGGAGTTAGTCCCGCGATGAGACCTAGGTGATTTTTATTGGCATGTACGGCTGTGGTTGATTCGATGAAATCTGTTTGGTACAACTCTGCAATGATCTCTGCTTTGATTGTTAGATAGGTCGGGATAGTTTGTTTTAACATGTGCATTTAACATCTTATTAGGGTTCACTTTTTTTGGGGGATAAAAGGGATCTTCTTCCCGATTTCCATTAATAGAAACCAAACATTGGTCTCAGTATATTCACTTACCTGACGAGCTCCTGTCGGTCAGAAATAACTGGTTTGAAGTCGACCTGAATGATTGCTTGATATGGTATCATGACTTTTTGTTCGTGCCCATTACCTGCCCAAAGAATGTTTGGTGGCTTTCCAGCAATGCTGTTTATAGACTGATACTGCTACTTTTTTGTCTGCTGTTAGGTTCCTTGTAGCTCATTTTTCTTTCCTGGCCTTGAAGCTTCCAAACAGTGGCTTTCTAGGGAGGTTTAGGATAAAGCTGTTTGCATGGAACAGAGTAACCTAAATCGATGTTTTACCTGGTCGAGTAATAATAAAGTTTGTAGTTGCTTGCAGAACTAGAAAGGAGACCTTGTAACTTGTTGCTCAGATTAGCTGATATTCCTGAATAATCTTATAGTTAAGAATACAAGTATTCCTGAAAGGAGATCATTGATAATTTTTTCCCTGCAAAGAGCATGGATTCTACTTCATAGTAGCTAACCACCTTCTGAATCTGAATATGAATATTGTAATCTTCCCGGTCGACTACTGATGTTTACCATGCACTTGAATATGAATATTGTAATCTTCGCCGATTTCCATAAGCCCCAAAACAGGTCATTTATGGATATTATCAGTAAGTATGTATCCTGCATAGTGCCTTTTCAAAATCAGTTTGCATATGTAGAGTTATAATTAGGCTGGTCTGGTAAATGGGAATACCATTGCCTTCTTTTGCAGATATTATATATATACTATAAAATGATTGATGCACATGTTAGATTTTGTTTTACTGTTCTTTTTGCGTGTTCTAGCTTGCCTCAGTTTAAGTTTATTTTCATATTGTGCACATGTTTCATATAACTATAATGGTGAAACCTGGCAACGACTGTAAAAACTTGTTATAAGCTTGCAGTGGTAGTTGATCTCCCAATAGGTCCCACACAAGCTTTTCCCTTTTCTTTTTATTTCTGCAACTCTCTCAAATACATGGTTCTAATCATTTATTGGTCAATCCTGGTTTGCAACAGAGCAGAAATTGTTTTATGCGCGAAGTCTACTCCTATAACAGCCGTTGATGAGCCTTCAAAAGGTTTAAGGATTCAAGGGCGCTCGATAAAATCGTAGTTTGTCTGAAGATTTTTGGAGTACAAGTCCACGCGAAATGGAGAACAGTGCCTTGCAGTCACAGCGTAGTATGTCTTCCATCAGCACAGCAGCACAATCTAGTGAGCAGCATGGAGCTGGAAGTAGCAGCAACCCAAATGAGTTTGTAAATCAAGGTAAAAAGCATCTAGCCATACTCCCTTATTCTTTCAGTTAGATTTGTCTCAGCATTGTCTATTCGTGCGTAAGAATTTCTTTGTTTTATAATGAGAACCATAGTAATTCTAGAAGATAAATAGACGATGCATTCTAGATATGTTCACAAGTGATAATATTATATGGCCATAGGCAGTATTTGTACCGACTTCATATTGATGTTACTCTATTGATAACTAGCTAATAGCTGTGCTTTATGATTTCTAAAATAGTCATGAAACTGCTAACTGGATCCATGGCTTGAAGTAATCGTACTGAACTGCTGGCAGTGGCTACTCAGCCAAACCACTAGTTTCACTGATCATTTGATTTTCCTATATGTAAGGTCTTCTACTATGGAACCAGACTAGACAGCAGTGGGTTGGAAACAGAAGGCTTAATTCTCAGCATCAGAAGTCCCGGGAACCAAAAATAGGGTAACTTTCATGCATTTTATTTGTTTTAATGGAGCCTCAAGATCGCAGATATTCAGAAGATTTTGCAATAACCAAAACAGTCTAGTAGTATCTCATAGAATTGAAAATACCTCACCTTCTTGAAGATGTGTACACAATCTCTGGCATCGTCATGCCCAGCTGTCGTAAGTTTTGCGACATTATGATTCCAAAGATATGCTATAGTATCATCAGTCTGTTGGTTTCATGATTGTCAGTATGGTAGCGACTAGTGGATTTTCCGAGACTGCAGGATCTTGTATAATACCTTTTCTGAAATATCGTAAAAACTAACTGTTGGCCCTCAGTTTTAGTTAACTATGATGTCTTTTTACTACTCTTTGAGACTGGCGCTGGCCCCTTTATCATGCATGTGCCTGTTGAATGTAGTTGGAATGCTACATATGAGAGCCTGCTAGGAAGCACCAAGGCATTTGCGCAACCGATCCCTCTTGGCGTAAGATCTCATGCAAACCTGCACCTCATCTTACTCTTCCGCATCAATCTCTCGTCAAACAACGTGTTTACTTGTCCGGTTTATCAATGGCAGGAAATGGTAGATTTCCTCGTGGATGGCTGGGAGCAGGAGGGCCTGTACGATTAGCTGCTATATTTAAAGGGTTGTATTGTTTGAGGTCTCGTTGTTAATCGCTGGAATGTTCTCAACTTTGTTTTATCAGAGCGTGTGGGTGATGATTGTGCATTGTCCTCGTGACAGGATGCCATCCCTCTTAAGTAAATGTAACATAATTTTATCCTACTAATTATGTTCATTTATGTTTAACATTGTGGTCTTTCTTTCCCCTCCGTAGTTTCTCTGCTACAGTACGTTTTATCGCGTAAACCTCCCAGTAAAAGAACGGTGAGTATCCGTCAGCCTGACTAGACATTAGACGCACAGATTCTAGTGAACTCTGTTTCTTTCCTTAGTCGCTACCACCTACCAGAAGGTCATGGAAGTGTTCGCCTTCGTTCCAGATGCCTCTTTGGGTTTCTTTTGTGTCGCCTGCCTCCTTTATAGCAACCCGTCTCCGTCTCTCCAAGCAGATCGACCAGAGTGATCAAGCTCACCCGGCACACTGCAACTAAACTGGGCAGAGTTTGTTACAACACATATGGCTTTAGCTAGCCTGTGCCTCAACAAGGCCCTCGCCGGCCGTGCGCCAGCTTTGGCGAGACCAGCGATAGCTCGTTCTCATCGACGGATGGATCTTCGGTCCCACTTCTCGTCCGAGCGAGCCGACATCTCCAGCATGACTCCCCACGAAGGCAAGACGAGCCGCCGTGAGGTCGCCGTGGCAGACCGTCCAAGATCCGCCACCGCCAGCCGCCATTGGCCTTGGAGAGACCTTCGGCTCCGAGACTTGGTCCCGTTCCGCCTGGTCGACGGTACATACTGCCTCACATCGTAGTTCCTTCCTATCAAATTAAGCTGTCGTTGCTCGCCGGAGCCTGCTGACGTACGCGTACATGCAGGGGTTGGGAGCGCGCTGTCGCAGGTGGCGGAGACTCTGAGCCGGCCGCTGGAACGGCTGCGGCCGCTGCTGGGGAAGGTGCGGGAGGACGAGGAGGTGTACCGGCTGCGGTTCGAGGTGCCGGGGCTGGGGAAGGACGACGTGCGGGTCACGGTGGAGGACGGCGCGCTGGTCATCCGGGGCGAGAAGATGGTGGAGGATGAACACGGGGGCGACGGCGAGTGGTGGTCGGCGAGCAGCTACGGGCGCTACCACGCGAGCCTGCTGCTCCCGGAGGACGCGCGGGAGGACGGGATCACGGCGGAGGTGAAGGACGGCGTGCTCTACGTGGCGGTGCCGCGTGTCCCCGTGAAGGAGAGGAACGTCACCGAGGTGGAGGTCCAGTGAGGACGGCGGCCGCCGCATAGTGGTCAGCTGCGTGGACTGCTGCCTCCGCCCTCCGGCCTGGGTCGACAGTTGTCTATGCTTGTCTGTGTGTTAGTATGTAGGCGTGCACGTGGCCTCTTGTTATGCCGCTCTTGAGCCGTACAAAGCTGGAGTTAGCGTTTGTAACGTTGTGAAGTGGACTGTGGTTTGGGTTTGTTTCCCGCTGCTTTGGTTGTGGCCCGTTTGAACAAACAACGAAAGAGATGATTCTCAAAAAACAAAACAAAAACAAAACGCAAGAGATACCCAGAAAAAAGGCGTTCTGTAAGTCAATTACGAAGATACTTAAATTTTTCTAGATTTATTTCACTGTTGCCGAGATGATTGGAGATTATTTTTTCTGCCTTTTTTTTTGAATTTAAAGGGTTTTGCCCCGATTTCCATTAATAGAAACCAGAATTACAGAATCCACCACAACACAAGCCACCACCCAGAAAGAAACAACAACCTCCAAACGAATTCAGCAAACTGTAACCCAACAACATCTCGACAACACTAAACAATAGCGAAAAAGGACTAAAGAAAGACAGCCTAAAACTAATGCTCCAGCCGAGGCTCCTCGTTGTTTCATTGTTTCAACCATCTTCAATTCTGGGTCTCCAGGTCGCCCATCCTCTCGCTCCTCTGAACACTTCATCCGCGACTCGCGCCAGTAGCCTTGCGCCCCGCTGCAACTCCAGTTTTGCGTCCTCCGATCCCTGCAAATTTGCCCACCAATCAATCCAATATCAAATTATGTGAATCACCTCAATCGGCTCAGTTGGCCATTTATTTTCGAAGCAAGCCAGGTTCCTAGTTTTCCACAAACCCCAGAACACTGCAGCTATTCCCACTGTGAATAGTTTTTTTTAGCTTTTGTCAAATCTATCTAGATAAGTAGTGAGGCAGTGCCCAGTGTCCACAAACTGGTAGTTGAAACCAGTTGCTACACTAACCACATTCCAAACATATCTAGCTAATGGACACCTAAAAAAAGATGATCAATGGATTCGTCTTGACCACAAAACAGACAATTTTTTGTACAAGTTCCTCCCCTGTTTAGCAAGACATCTCTAGTTAGTAAACTTCTTTTCAGAATCAACCAGAGGAAGGTCTTGATTCTTAAAGGAAGTTTAACCTTCCACATGAATTTATACGGTACGCTTCCAGAGACCTGCATTGCTAAGTAGAAAGACTTGACCGAGAAAGTTTTTGAAGGGACAATAACCAAATCAGTTTGTCCTCCTCATCATTCAACACAACCCTCTCGCATAAAACCAATAATTTCCTCCATTCCTCTCTTTTCTCTCCAGTAAGAGTTCTCCTAAATGTCAGAGAAGTTCCTCCAGGAGTAAAGACATCTCTAACCGTGATGTTATGGTTGTTTGATACTGCATATAGCCTAGGTAGTTGCAGAGCGAGGCAAGTATCTGAGATCCAAAGATCTTCCAGAATCTTGTGTTCCTCCCATCTCCCACTACAAATTTACAGCAAGACAGAAACAGAGGCTTGATCTCCATAAGCCCCTGCCAAAAGTGAGAGTCCCCGTTTTTCTGAGCACATTATCCCAGCGTGGTGCCTCCCAGGTATTTATTCCGAAGGATTGTTTGCCATAATCCTTTTTCATTAAAAAGTTTCCACAGCCATTTACCCAGCAAAGCTATATTCATAATTTCTAAATCAATGATCCCTAGACCCCCTGTTCCTTAGGCATGCATACTGTCTTCCATTTAACTAGGTGAGATTTCTTTTTTCCTATAAAATTACTCCAAAGGAAGCTCGCTCTAATTTTATCAAACTTTTTCTTAGTCCACAGGGATCCTATAAAAAGAAGACATGTATAGAAGCGTGCTGGAGAGGGAAGTGTTGATCAACAAAGATCTCCCTGCAATCGACATATTCTTCCCATCCCAACATCCTAGCTTTTTCATTAGTTTTTCTCCCAACGGATCCCATTCACTGTTGTTCAGCCTGTTTTCATCAATTGGAACCCCTAAATACTTCATTGGCAAACTTCCCACTTTGCATGTTAAAATCTCCTCAATTTTTTTCCTGCTTTGATCCATGCCCGGACAATAAACTTCACTTTTGTGAAAATTTATTTTTAATCCCGACATTTGTTCAAAGAGGCAAAGGATAAATTTGAGGTTCCTGGCTTGTTCCAAGTCATCTTGTAGTAACAGAATCGTATCGTCTGCATATTGCAGAATCGACACACCCTTATCTACCAGATGACTGGATAGCCCATTCACTACTTTATTTGTTGTTGCTCTGTCCAATATGATCGCTAGCACATCTGCCGCAAGGTCAAAAGTAAAGGCGACAGCGGATCTCCCTGTCGCAGTCCTTGATGTGTATTAAAATAGTTTCCTTCCTCTCCATTAACTTTCACCCCCACTTTCCCACCAGAGACTATTTTCATAATCATATCATTAATTTACTAGGAAAACCTTTCATTTCAAGGACTTGTAGTAAGAATGGCCATTTGATTTTATCAAAGGCTTTCTCAAAGTCTATCTTAAAAAGTACCCCAGGAGCTTTCTTAACATGAAGGTCATTCAGTACCTCATGTAAAATTGCTACTCCTTCCATGATATATCTATTTTTAATAAAGGCCGTCTGAGTGATTTTTATAACCTTTGGTACGACCAGATTCAACCTATTCACAATCATCTTAGTAATGATTTTAATGACAACGTTCAAAAGACAGATGGGTCTGTATTTTTGAATTTTGTCGTATCAACCCCTTTGGTACCAGAGTGATCATGCCATAGTTAATTCTGTCAATGTTGATTTTATTGTCGAAAAAATCATTCACCAATGAAAATAAATCCATGTGAACAATATTCCAAAATCTTTGATAAAAGTCTGCGTTAAAACCGTCAGGACCAACGGATTTGTTCTTTTCCATCCCAAAAACCGCTTCCTTTAGTTCTTCCAGACTAAATCTTTTAATTAAGACATCTCCTTCATCAGCACCAATTTTCTCTACACCTTCAGTATCTAGCCTAATCTGAGTATGTGACGAGCGTCCAAAGAGATTTTTGTAAAAGTTTGTAATATACTTTTTCAAATTCTCTTTCCCTTCGATCACACCCTCATCCTGATGCAGGCTAACAATTCTATTTCTTCTTCTCCTTCCATTTGCTTTAGAGTGATAGTATTTAGTGTTACTATCTCCCTCTAGCAATTCTTTTTCTCTTGATCTCTGCAACCATTTCACCTCTTCCTCTTTAAGTATTGTTCTAAGATCATTGCGGCACTGTTGTAGATGATTCCAATCATCTATCGACAGCCCACTGATCTCACTTTTCTTGTCTAGCTCATCAATATTAGCCGTGAGTTTTTTCCTAATCTTCCTGTTGGCACTCTCTACGTTTATATTCCACCCTTTCAGCGCTTTCCTAACGTTTCCAAATCTATTTTGACACTTATCCATACTCGAAACCCCTCTCACTTCCTGGGTCCACACCTTGGCTACAATTTTTTCTGAATCTTCCCTAAGAAACCAACATTTTCAAACTTGAAAGTTTTATTTATTTTCAAGTTTTCGCCTGTCGAAATCAGCAGGGGAGATGATCAGATAAGTCCCTAGTTAAAGTTGTCACTGTCACTAGAGGGAAATTTTCCTCCCAAGAAGGGGACACCAGTACCCTGTCCAACAATGCAAAGGTAGGATCCTCTTGATTGTTGGACCAAGTATATTGTCTCCCACTAAGTTGGATTTCCATTAATTCCCCTTGCGCAATAATGGCATTAAATAATATGCTCCATCTGTTATATCCTCCCGGTTTATTTCTGTCACTAGCTCTTCTAGTAAGATTAAAATCTCCTGCAATACACATTGGAATTTGTGTTTTCTTGATGATATGCACCAACTCAACTAGAAATTTAGCTTTTCCAGTAGGTTGAGCATCACCATAGACTACCACAAGATTCCATGTTAAATTTTCCAATTTACTACAAACCATGATTCTTATGAAATATTCCCCATACTCTTTTTCTAAAATTTCTAAAGTATCAGTATTAATTCCCACCAAAATACCACCAGATCGCCGTTTAGATGGAGTCCAAGACCAATTAAACGAGATTTCTCCCCCAATAGACAGCAAGGTCGCTTCGGAGAAATCTTGTTTCATTGTTTCTTGGATACCAATAAAACCAAGTTTATAGTTACAAGCATACTCACATACAAAATCTCTTTTCCCCTTGTCCCCAACCCCTCTGGAATTCCAAATAAAACCGTTTAACATTTCTTCTTCTTTTTTCCTCTCCTTCTAACCACCGTCCTCACAGGGGATTTGACAGCATAAACCTCGTTTGGGCATTTATTTGACAAACTCCTGTAGGACTGATCTCCTGACCTCCCAGAAAATTGCATTGTTCCATTTCCCCTTCCATCCCATCATGATTTAGAGTAATGAGTTCCTGCAGTATGTCATCTATGTCTCCAGGACTTAGATTTGTACTGTCAGGTTCCACACTGCTCTGTTTTGTTTTAACTCTTTCTCCAAAAATAGCAACCCTAGCTTGCTCTTGTAATCTAATCAAGTGTAAATTATTTTCCACCATATCCACATAACTTCCTAGATCCACCCCTATCAGTCTAGCAATATCTAACAGAGTATGATCATCAGAATTAAGTACTGTAGCAATGGTGGAGGTATTACCTTCTTCTTTGTCCAGATTCTTCGCCTTAATGTTCTTCGCAAGGTCCATCACAGGTCTATCCTCTGGGTTCTTTGTGGCAAGCCTGCCACTACATCTCGGGCCCAATTCTCCCTACGAATTGTTCTCTGCATTCTTTCCGCACCCACTAATTGCTTTGACTTGCTCACTGAACGTCTGAGATGTTTCAAAATCATCCTCCATTTCTTCATCTGAGAGCTTCACTCTTTCCCTTCAGATTCTTCCGCCTCTTCAGTGGTGTTTCCTGTGCTTTCCACACCAGCTGTTTTATTTGTCTCATTGTCTAGCTGCGGTAGGAGCACTTTCTCAGTTCTTTCTTTGTTGATTCTGATATCTGCTTCATCTTGTTCCTTCAAGCTTTGTTCTCTCTCTTACAGCGCAATTCTAGTCAGAGTACTAGTTGTTACTTGCTTCTCCTTGGTGGTGAGTTGTCCCGAAGGAGAAGGAGCAACATTCTCATTGTTCTTCTGCCTTTTGGGGTCTCTCTCACTAGGTTTCTCTAGTTGACTATCCATGACATCTTCAAAATCCTGAAGGAACTCCTCCTCTGCTCTGTCCCATCCTAGTTCCACTATCTCCTCAATCTGAAAGTAAATCCTGTAATAGTACAGCTTTGACGTAGCTAGCTGGGTCCATTTGGGGATTTTGAGGTGATCCACCACTCCAACTTTTAGCCTCTCTTGTCCAGTACTTTTCAAGAGTTGCATATCAGCTTCCAGATGCAGTCCCAGCGTTGAACCAACTTCACACAGACCGTGAAAGGTCTTCAGAATTTTTGGCACTCCCTTCGCTTTGACCCGTTAATTTTCCTGTTGCTAGAGACTCATCAGTCCACAGCTTAATGTTTACCATCATGTCGACTTTCTTCAGCGGAACCCAATCATATATAGAGGCTTCGTTGATTCTGGCCATAGATGGAAAGTTCACCAGGAAGGCCCCAGCAGCAACATTTTTTGCTTTCCAAGTCCACCTCCAAGGGTAAGTACTTGCGAGTCCTAGTTCCAAGTTATCTACAGACATTTCTCCTTTGGATCCTTCCTTGATCTTGATTAGCGCCACTGCATTCCCCTTAGCTCCTGACCCTGATTCTTTTGCATGCTCAGCAATAAAACATCGAAGTCCCTCTCCTCCAAAGCCAACAAAGGATGCAATGGGTTTCCTTTGATGCAGCCACGCACATTTGTCAGATATGTGCGAAGGCTTGTCGCAGTTCACACAGAGAATATCAGCATCACAGTCCTTCATCACATGAGTTCCATGCTTATAGCATTTAAAACATTGCAGTTTAGCAGAGGCTCCCTCTGATCCTGAAGCAACCACAGCTTCCTTCTGTTTTGCTTTGTCCACTGTCCCAGCGCTGGCTGAGGTCTTGGGCACATAGGTCTTGCTCTGCCCACCCGATTGCACAGTGCTAGAATCCGCAGAGACAGAACGCTGCTGGTTGTTCTGTGGGGGAAGTTTCTCTGATTCCCGGAGTTGTATCGATGCTGATACTGAAAGTTCTGATTCTGACCTTGGCCCCTATACTGGTTGTTTTGATACTGGTAGTTACCTTGAAATTGCCTTGGTGGCGGCTTGTCGGAGAAGTTGTCGTAGTTGTTGTTGTTCCCCGGACCTTTGCCGTCTCCGCCGCCACCATTCGCACCACCCTGCATCTCTCCTGACTCCGAATGCTGTCTACCCACTCGAACCTGACTCGTTGTTGGCTCGCCTAGCTCCACCGCCGCCGCGCTCCAGAGATGAGAGATGAGTGGGGAGAGAAATTGTGTTCGATTGCGGGTTCCACCACCGGGCGAAACCCTAATCTCCACCTCCCTCTCCACCCTCTCTTCCTGGGCTATGGGCCTTCGGTGACGCTGCGGCCCACTCCGGCCCATTGTTCGAATCGAAATTCTCGATTTTCCCACGCCAACGACCATGTCATCCCCTGGATTCCCCTGCAATCTCACCGGAGATCGAGAAGGTAGGTTCACCGACGACGAGCCTGCGCTCTCACACGGATGCCGTACATCATCTCGTCTCATGTTTGGTCGCAAGGGATCCACTCGGGAAGGAATCCGAACTGGCCTGCCTCGAATCATCTAATACCAATCTGAATCATTGTCCAAATTCCCGTCGAGGGATCGCCCGTCAACAATCGCCTGAGTTTTACCTGCGCGTGGCGAGAAGGGCAGCGCCTCCGCAGACAGCCCTGAGGTCTTCCTGGCCACCGCTACCTTGAGACGCTCCGCGATCGCTCCGAGCTCCGCTTTCCTCCCCTTCCTCTGCTTGCTCCGCCTCTCCTTCGCGCAAACGAACGCATCCGCGAGGGTCGCCGCCGGCGGAGTCTGCTCAGGGCCGGTAGCCTCCTCGTCGTCGGAGAACTCATCCTCGTCGCAGTCCTCGCTGATTGCCCAAAATCGCCCTCGTGGTCGCGTCGCCATTTTTCTACCTAGCTGGGATGATCTAATAGGCTAATAGCTTCACGTGGCAGCTGGGTACCGTGAGCTTTCTGCCATTTATGTCTAAGCTTATGCGCGAGACAGGAAATGCTTATGCATTGTTCAGGAAAAGACTCTTTGAACCGCTTTTCTACTACATAGTGGATGGTCTTGCATGTATTTTATGTTGTTCCCTAGCGTTTGTCAGGTGAGGGATTTTTTTCGCACCTTATGGGCGATTAAAGAACTTTATACCCTTTGCTTCTGGCTGCCTTCATGTTGACTTAACATGTATAATTGACTTAAATTTAAAGTGAGAAGCTAAGCAGCTTGGTTTTATTGTCCTGGCATTTTTCTAAACGTTATGCCTCGATGACGAGTAAAATGTTATCTCATAATACTACCCTTCATCTGCTGTGCTTTTATAGGCGTAGCCAGTGCAGCACTATCCGAATCTCACCAGTAATAGACGTTGAGTTGTAGGCACCGGGGGGGGGGGGGGGGGGGGGGGCGCGCTTGGCATCAGCTTGGCACTTCCTCTTCTACGAAAGGCATATCCTTCAAAAATCACTCTGAATAAACCTGTTGTGCTGATTGAGAATTTCTTAGTCGCCGAGGATTACTAGAGCTGGTGTGACTGGATCTCAAGCTTTTTTGCAAGAGAAGAATATGTATCAGAGAAGCATACTTTACGTAGCCCCGGCGTATCTTGACCAATGTGAAACAACTCTTCATCGGCTCAAAGTTTTCCTTGCTACGACTCAGTGCAGTGTTGGATTGCGCCAAGACCACCTTTCACGGGCCATCTGTTAGGCGAAGAACACACAAATGAGTAATTGTATACCTGAACTTTTTAGGTGTTGCTCAAAGGGATATGATCAGTCACCATAAAAGCAGTCACAAAGACAGGAACCAAATTAGCTTTTAAACACAAATAATATTTCACACAGATAGCTAATCAAAAAAACATGTACTCGAAAGATATGATCAAAACCACTGCAGCAATGGAAACTAAAAAGGATCTAAGCTTCCAAAGTCACTGTTGAAACTGATTGCGATACAGATGCCTCCGCACTTACGTGCGAAACGACCTCAAGACCAGCATCACCACATTGTTTTGAATTGAGCTCTGTTTTATCTACATAAAGGGAGCATTGTTTGGTTCCTGAGAGAATGCATTCAGTAGAGGACATTCACCTCGGCTAAAAATTCTTCTACATCAACTTCTTCCTCGGATTGGTGCCATTTCGGATAGCACCAAAATGGCTTAGGCACGGGCCATCTGTTAACACAAATAACTTGCTGAATGATACATTAAAAAAATCTGAATTTTGCAACGTGTTACTGACTGGATACTAAATAAACGCTACCTGTTTGGGCTATCATCGATAGCAATAGTCCTACAGAAAAAACCGAAAATAGTTTGATCATACAATTTTGCCGAAACCAGCAAGCAACAATAACAAATATGGATTTCACATTCATATACGAAAGAGAGGATGGTCTAGATTTTATTTGCACAAGATTAACAAAAAATCTTTTTCAGGAATAAGGCATGTGTCAGACACTGCAGAAGATCCTAGGATTTTGGTATGAACATGGCAGCATTGGATATTAAAATAAGTGGCATAACACATTAAGTTTATTTGTACAACTTCAGGAATATAAATAAAGAAGGCATGCAACTTGACACTTTCCAAGTTCACTTCTAGTCCTCTTTTAAGTAATGTTCAGTTACCAATGTAAATAGAAATCTAGCCAGGAAGTGAAAGCAAGTAGTGGACACTGTAATCTACTCAGTTATGCTTCTGCTTATGTTTGTTTAGTTGATTGAGTCTTGAAAAGGTAGAAACTCTGATTCTTGTACCGGTATACTGTTTAAAGAGGAAAGCTACTATGAACGAACCTAATTCATTAAAGAGTGTTGTAAAGATTAGATTATTATCTCTTAATGCTGGAGTTTCGGTTGCCTGGGCACTCCTTGCCGACGTTGCAAGGAGGTGCTCTTCATGTACGTGGGCCTACGGAGGTGGCGTTTTTGGTGCGGGAGAAGATGGCGCTGCGGGCTTTCGCCCACACGCTTGATCCGGGAGATTTTTATTTCTTGTTTTGTTTGTAGAGGGATTTTTCCCTAGATGGAACTTCTGTACATAATACTCTTTTCTATCTAATCGGAAGCCAGAACGACTGCCATTAACCTCAAAAAAATCAGAGTATTCCAAAACATCTAATCTCTGTGTGCCAAACAACTATTGGGCATTGGGGATTAGGGATTGTGGTGGAATTGAGGAGATTCACCACATCTCTCCCATCCCCAATTCCCTTGGGGCTAGATTTACACCCTTGGGTAAACGAAGCCTCGAGCTTGAATATTGTGCAGATGAAGAACATTTGCATACTGTACAAAACATAATATAAATATAAAAGGCATACCCTTGTGCATCGAAATTCCTCAACAGTTCCAGAATTATATTCGTTGGTATGTACGGAGTTTCTTCCAAGCCATAGAAGTTCATGCCAATAAAGTTCCCATCAAAATCAATAAGAGGCCCTCCAATCCCAGCCTAGCACAAACACAAAAGTAACAAACGGGAAAAGACCGCATTTAAAAGCCATACAGATATGGCCATGGATTTAATTACTCATATTCTGATGTAACTATTTATTATCACCATACGAAAAAACACATCATACCTTGGTGATTTCGCAAGTAGAGATCACAAACTCTTTGTAATTAAGCTCACTTGGTTTGTCGGTCACTACCCCACCTGTGGCCATTAATTTAGCTGAATTGTAAACGCGCCCTGCAGCTACTACCTCCCCAGGAGGTTTAATTTGCACCTGATCATCGATCCGAACAGTCTGAGTAAAGCGGAAATTCGTGATCCCGACGACGGCAATGTTATAATTTAGACTATAATGTTGTAACGTCCCTCGGATAGTTCGATTATCTGGAAGGCACACTACAATCTGCAATTAACGACATGGTAAAGATTAAACCAGCATTGTAATGAATGAGGAGGAACAAGGACACAATTATTAGTAGAGTAACAACCTTCAAGTTATCAGGAACCTTGTTTTCTTTGTCAGAGGTTCTAACTAGACTTGCGGAGGTGAGAACTCTTGTGGTGGACTCATTGCTTTCTATGACTACGCCCGTGCAAGCAAAACACCTTTTTGTTCCTACAAGAGTATTAATTCTCATAATTTAGTGATGAAATTGTAAAAAGAGTACCAAAAGTAAATGAGCTTATAGTGAATACAATTACCATTGAATGAAGCCAATGCAACAACACTTTCAGACATATTTGAAGCAACCTTTTCTTTTAGCTTGCTCAAGATATCTTCATTAAATTCTTCTTCAAAACTATTAACCAAACGTCTGCCGACTGGCCACAACAATAAAGGTTCAGTAGTTGAGGGGTGCTAGAGAGAGCGGTCAAATGTTCAGCAGAATAAAGTAAAAATAAAATACATAAAAATGAACTCACAATCCTCCCAAAGTGGAAAAGGATAACCACGGGACCTCAGCTTATCTTTTTCAGCATAACCTGATTATTGCAACATAGTAAAGTGATTTATGACACCACGTGTTTATAGATAACCAGGAAAAGCAATGACTCACCATAAAAAGAAGAATTTGGCCATCCAGCATGAAAACACCTACACTTTAATATTCTATCCTTGAGTCCTGGTGCCACAGGGTGAAACAATCACGGACTGTGACCAATGAACAATTAATAACATTACAAGGTAACAAAACCTTGTTGACATGCTGGATCACAGAGAGTGCATATGGAAGGTTTGTGCTTCTTTTTTTCTCCCCCCATGGAGCTTCCTAAAATGGAGAAGATTGGAGAAGGGAAATGAGCGGAATTTAGACCATGGAAAAGCGGTATATAGCTATATCTATAAAGGAAAGGAGCATATTATAATATAGCATACCCGTGTACTTTTTTTTCGAGAAAACGCATTTCAGTGAAAAGGCAAAGTTTGAGCATACCTATGTACTTAGTATGAACTAAATAAATAGGACGTCATATATGTTATTACCTCTGTTCCAAAATATAAGACGTTTCGGTAGGCTGTTTTAGGCTACCAAAACATCTTATATTTTGGAACAGAGGTAATTGTATGATAACAGGTACATGCATAAAAGCATACACAGTTAATGTTTACGGGGATTCTACAAATAATCATTGAAAAAATAACATTGGTGCTGATGAATTGAGCGCACACTTTAGCAATCTTTAGGACTGAGATTTTTTCTCACCTCGTGAATCAGACTTATGAGGTATGGAAAATCGTTCGACGATTGTACTACCAGGTCCTTTCTTAGCGCTGCAGCAGAATGGGATAAACTCGTCAAAGTAAGAAAGACATCCAAAAAAGTAGAAGCAAGAACATCCACAAACTAATTTCTCTACTAATAGTTCTAATTCCCTCAGTATTACAGATATTGAGCATGTTAGAGTCCTCACTAAATAGCAACTTATGATCATGCTTTAACTTTTCTTAGTCTTTTATAATGCATGCTGTAATTTACAAATATGATATCATATTCCATGCAAAATGCCTGCAATTTATTGAGAACGTGTGAACAGTTAACATAATGTTTTGTCAAAACAAAAAACCAACGACGTGAGAGATTTATATAACACATGCTGTTAGCTGCAGTTTGACGTCATAACAAGCCACTATTGTACTAAGTGCAATCTTGATTAAGCTTTCCACCACTACTATTCTTTCCTAAGCATGTGTGTTCCATGTGCAGAAAAAATAACAAGCTCAGATAGAAGAGGGTAAAAAAAGGGTAGAAGAGTGGAAAGAGACGCATATACTCCCTCCGTTTCTTGATATAAGGTGTATAGTTTTTTGAAGAAAAAATTCCATAATATAAAGTGTCTTTGCTATTTATGGACAATTTGACCTATCAAAAAATGAGACCTAGTCCCAAAAGAGGGATTTAACGGATTGTATTCATTTTGTGCCTATTAAGAACTCATCTCTCACGATTTTTTCCAGAAAAAAAATGAGTCCACTGTGTACAAAATACCCTGTCTTAATATTCGTGCAGAAAACTATACACCTTACATCAAGAAACGGAGTGAGTATAAACCAATCGGAGAATCTTTGACTCATAAGGAGTATAGAGGACATACCAGCACGGTATTATTTTGCCAAACTGCGTCAGGAGTTCAATAATTTTATTCCTTGGTAGGAATGGAGTCTCTTCCTCAGCATAAAAGTTCATCCCAATGAAGTCCCCATTAAAATCAACGAGGGGCCCTCCAACTCCAGTCTAGAAAAAAGAATAAAGTGACACTCAGCTAAGAGAGAAAAAATTAGTGATTCTGAAGGAAGATTGTATAACTGAAAAAGGGAGTGCCCCATGAAATGGTTCAGTGCATATAATGATAGATTAAGCCACTCATATCATGACACCGTTATTTATTTTCGCTATGTACAGAAAGTAGAGAGAGAAATCAACAGTGGACGCACCATGCTAATTACACATGTGGATATCGCAAGCTCTTCGCGATAAGCTCCTCTTGGACTGTCAGTCAACATCCCATCTGTGGCCATCAATTTTCCCGAGTTGAAGCAGCGTCCTACAGCAACTACTTTGCTATGACACTCAAATTGCCGTTTATTATCTAGACACGATACTCGAAGAGGATGAAAGTTAGGTATGTTGATGACAGCGAGATTGCTTTGTAAATCCCAGTGATTCAACCATCCCCGCTCGACGCGGTTATCTGGAAGGCGCACTTCAATCTGTAAATGATAAAGCACCCCGGTGAGCAGAATAATGGATGCATGATGTTAAATAAGCAAGCAGTAGACTACTAAACAAGAAATCGGGAGCACGTAGCAACCTTCATTTCGTGAAAGATCTTGCTGTCGTCTTGGGTAGATCTAACCAAACTCAATGTAGTCAGGAAACTCGTAGTCTTGGGATTGTTTTCGATGATTATGCCCGTACAAGCGAAAAACACCGAGTTTCCTGCACAAGAGATGGCATTTTCAAAATCTTCAATCATGAACTACAGACGATTAGATCATGGAAACATGCACAGCGGACGTGTAAATCACCGTCATCCAACGAAGCAAGCGATACGACGGTGCTGGCTAAGTTGGACGCGACCTCTTCACTCAGTTCCGTCCAGACACCTTGGCCAGAGTCACTCCAGCTGCCGAATTCCTCGCCGAAAGGATTGTCCGGACGCAGATTTCCTGGTCCAGAAAGAAGCATTTATATTATACAACACAATTGTGATGTAGCTGTAGAAATCGTACGTGCAGGGGAAAAAGAAAGGAATAAGTGGCGAGGCTGAAGAACCCAGTGGCGCTCACCTCCGTTATTACTACTTGTGCCAGCCTTATGTTTCTTACACGAGCTTCTTGTGTAAACGCCTCCTCCTAACTTGTTCTTCTTCATCTTTCCAGTCTAGAGCGGGAGGAACAGATCGAGACGGCGCGGGAGGTTCAGCAAATCAATTCAGTCATCTGAACCAAGGATTAAGTCTTTTTTTATGACACCTGTCTTGATGAATACGTCTTTGATCTTTGCGTGCCTTCATTTTCTGTGTAATCAGATTGAATAAAAACAGTAAATGCACAATCAGCTAAACCTAGTTGTAGCAGCTCAATGACTGAAAAAATGGCTCTTCAGTTCATCAAAATTCAGACTTTGCATTAGAAACCAAAAAATTACCACCTATGAACACAGACAGGCAAGAAGATGGTCAATTGAAGGCGATGAGACGAACCGCCGAGGCGCCGACGAGGAAAAGAAGATCGGAAAGTGCCTCGGTGTGGCGAGGCGTGGGAAGCGGAAGCCGGCTGCAACAGCACTACGGCCGTTCGGCGCGGTTATGCAGGTCAAGGTCTCAAATGGCGCGGCGGCGATGTCCTCGTGAGGTTAAGACAAGAACGCCTGCGTAGGCCGACGCAGCGGCGACGGCGACGCGATCAACTGGACAGGGCCTGGCCGCTGGACGCGATTTCGTGAGCGCAGGAGGCGGCGATCGAAACGAACAGTTTTTTTACTTTTAGATAGATGGTATATACCAAAGTTTAGAGAGATTGTTCCTATTCTCCGCTCACCGCAGGCAGCAATGCGCTCCGCGCACTTCGTTGCGCATTTTGAGCCGGCCCAGCCGCTTTACGTTTCTCGGTAGGCGCAGCCACGGCGGGCTTCTTTGGTTTGTTCGTGTTTTTTTTTGGGGTTTCTGTTTTAGGTCCTTTTTACCTTTGTTTTCCCTTTTTGCTATTTTCTCTCTTTCTTCCATTATTTTTGTTTATTTTTCTTTCTGTTTTATTATTTTTCTTCTATTTTTTTTTTGTTCTCTTTTTATTTTTTGTTTTATTTTTCGTTCTGCATTTTTATTATATTAAAAAATGTGTATGTTATGGAAAATATTAGTAGTTTTTTGTTGTTAAAATAATATAAGTGTTCTATTCGAAAATGTTAAAATCATAATATTCATATTGAAAAATAGTTTAGATAAGATAAAAAAGTTGTTTGAAAAATCATAAAGATAACATAATTGTTCATGTTGAAAAATTATTCAAATAAGGATATAAGATAAATGTTCTTGATAATAAATCGTTAAATATGGAAAATGTTGATATTGAAAACTCATTCAAATAATATATTTACTTACTTAAAAATCGTTCAAGTGAGGTAAATGTTTTTTATTGAAAAACACTCAAACAAGATAAATGTTATTTTTTAATACGCTCGAATGAGGTAAATGTTCTTATTGAGGTAAATCATTTAGATGTAATATTACTTCTAACAGGGAAACATAAAGAAAACACAAAAAGGAAAAAATAAAACATAGAAAAAGAAAATAAAAAGTTACAAAGAAAAGGAAAACATAATATAAAAGTAAAAAGAATGGAAAACATAATAAACAAAAAAGAAAATACCTTTTGTTGGGCCGCATTAGAGCGAGTCGGCCCTAGTGCTCGCAAAGAGAGATATATAGTGATTGTGAATAGGAGCACCCGCTCCTGTCTTGGTGGGTTTACTAGCTCTGGGCGTTATGGAAAAGGACATGGGTTGAAATCCCGAGGTACATAATTTCCGGTGAATTTACTCCTTCTGATAATTGATTCTAGAAAACTGTCGCCAGTTATACAACCGAGTATACCACCTCCATTGTTTTTCAGTGGCACTTAAAAGGGATCGAAGGGGGTATAAGGGTTGTAGATGTACACATGGCCAAGCCCGGTCTGACCGGGCCCGGTTCCACCCCTTACTGCTTAGGGGAAAGTTTCCTATCGTGCTTGTTCATCATATTTAACGTGTAAATTGCTTGTAAAAAATAATAGTTGAAAATAGAGGTGAAGGATGGTCAAACGGGGTGCTTGTTTGGCTCTTCAAGATAATCCTCGTGTTCTCGATTTTGGACAAAATTTTCGTTCACAACCATGTTTCTGAAATCGTCTAAACATTTAAAAATAGGCCAACATAAGCAAATAATGCGCAAAGTATTGTGTACTTGTCTGGCCATCATGATATTCGGCATAGCTGAATGTTAAGAGAATTCCTTATAGTGGGGATTAACTATTTTGATATAGAAGATAACTTAATTTGTGACCCATAGAAAAAAATCATGTCATTTGAATTTGTAGATTAAAAATTATAGGGATTGAAATTATATTTTTTAGAGGGTAGCGCCCTGGGCTGTAGCGCTATGACTTAGAATTTTCGTGACGACTGCTTTGTAAAACTTCTTTGTAGTGGTCCGGTGTTGCCACGTTTTTAGGGACATTGCGCCCTCAAAATAAAAAAATGGTTAGAATCGAAATTATTTGGAAATTAGGTTTAATTTTTTAACGAAGTTTCGTTAATCGTTTTTCACCAGGCTAGCAGTCTCGGCCAGTGACAGTGAGAGGCAGGCAGGTTTGAACTGAAAGCTCCGCCCGCTGTCGCCCACCAGTGAGCACCGACGGCGACGTGTTGTGTTGGTCTATATTTTTATTCCCGCATCACGATCACGAAATGTCGGAACGCACCGGTGCCGATTTTCCTTTCACATTTTCACACGGCAAAGTAACACCACACCGGCCGTGTCTTCTCTGCTTGCTCGCTGGTCGTCGTTGCCGGGGACGAAAGAGACCCCGGAACTGAATCTTCAACAAACGGAGAACACATGGAACGCCTCCAAATTTTGATATAAAAAACTACCGGGATTTTTCCTCCGGCGAGATAGGAGTAGCAAAGCGAGAAAGTCTGTTCAAAGATTCCGTTGATTCGCCTCGGGAATTGGGACTTGGGATTGATCCTTCTCCGATCTAGTGCTGACGCTGACGGCGCGGGCCATCACTAGACGTGAAGAGACAGGCTGCGGCGGATCGGGATGCGTAGCCGACGCTTGATGCAGGACGCGCCAAGTCGTCGCGGATCTAGCACACGGGACCACGTATCCTTTGACAGGTCAGGGGCAACAGCGGCTGGTCGCGTAAGCAGACCAAACGCTCCTGTGTTTATGACGTCATTTTGTTCTTTGTGTTGATGCTTTTAATGAGCCAAGAATTTTTTTTTTGAGTACAAGGGATTACAGATCAAGAACACAGAACTAGTAGATCAACCTCAGCAGAAACCAGATCTTGAGGCCCAGCACCACCGACGGCGCCTCACCACGGTGACCGCCAACCGCGCGCTGCCGCCGAACTCCTCGAGCCGGCGAACCGCAGCGAACCGCGGCCAGGAAGCCGCCGACGAAGCCGCCGTCTTCAGTCCACCGCCTGGGTCTTGGCGGAGCAGGGGAAGCTGGAAGACCACCAGAGCGTAGCCATCGCCTTGGAGCGGCGCCGACACCTCGACGCCGAAGACGACCAGGAGGATCCGAATCCTCGACCTCCTGCACACACCTCGCGAGCCCCACCGCCGCCGGAGGGAACGACGGCAAGGCAGAAGCGTACCTGCAGCCCAAAGCCCGCCGGAAACGACGCCAAGGAGGGGAAGCCACAGGACACCACAAGCGCGACGGCGCCGCCCTTCCCGCCACGGCAGCGCCGCCCGCACCCCGATCTACTCGCCCGGAGCGCAGATCCGGGGATTCCCCTCCCTCCCGCCGCCGGAGCGGCCGGCAGAGGGTGAGGGATCCACCCGATACGCCGGCGGGAGCTGGGCGGGCCGGAGTCGCCTCCCGCTCGCCTCTGTCCACTGTAGAAAGGGGGTTCCAGAAATAGCGAGTGATGCTTGGGTACTGAACAGGGTCGTTGTTTCTTCTCCAGCTAAGAATATTGTTGATCACTCCACTGAACCTGAACACGTAGAAAGATCGAGCTAGAAGCCCAGTGATCACGACTTTTTCTTTGGATATATGCACCTTTATTTAAAATACATTTTGTACATATTTTGAAATGTTAAAAAATTAGAAAAAAATGTCCGCGCATAGAGCTTAACATGCTATGCGTTCACAAAGTCGTTTCACGAAAAACCGATATTTTTGTGGCTTGTATAAAAAAGAAAAAAAATTGGTGCTAAAATAAGACTTTTCAAGACAAATTTTTTTGTCATTTTTACACAAGGCATAAAATATATCGGTTTCGAACACATAGAATATGAAGATCTATCCGCATATTTGTTTTTTAATTTTTTTGATATTTTGAAATATATTTTTCAAATCCCGGGTGCATATGCCAAAGTGAATTTATGTTTGGAGTAACCATTGTACACTGTTCTTTTTTTCTTTGAACAAGGGCTAGGTCCAAAAGGAACCAGAAGCTTCGTTCATGGCAGAGGGAAAAAATTGCAGGTAGCACCCTAAAGAAAAAGAAAATTGCATCGAGCTTCTCATAAATTCTAAAAATAGTCTCGGGAAAACCTAGGAAACGTGATCGAGTCCATCTCCTCTGCCGACCAGGAAGAACCTCTAAGAAACGACCACCAACATCTCCGTTGGGCATGAAAGAACTTGAAGCAAAATCAACGCTGGATGGTGCGCCGAGGTTGACGAAGATCCTCCGATGTGGCTCGCAGGCCTGAAGGAAGCAGATCCATCGAAGCAACGAGCTCCGAGGCGCGAAGTGGCCCTTTGGCCAAAAGAAGCTTCGAGGGAGAGCCCGAGCTCTCAAGATCCGGCCATCCCCATGGCTTGCCCACCTGCATGGTGGTAACCGGCAGGGCAAATCGCTCGATCTGTAACCCCCGCGAGCTTATTTAGGGGAGGGGAGGCAGGAGTAGAGCCGACATCCATCGTCTCCATCCTCATGAGCTCCCAGAGTAGCAGAACTAGCACCAAACATCGCCAGCCGGCGCTCGCAAGCCGCAGCTGTGGACTCCCCAGCGGCATCACGCCATACGCGACGCGAGACAACAGAATAAACCTAGCAATAATATACATAGGAGGTTGGGCTCCCCCCTCCCATCGCCACCGGAGGAGGCAGAGCCGCCTGGGAGGAGGGAGGAAGGGACCAAAAAAATTGGACATGACCTGATTTTGAGAAAATATATGCCTTGGCCAAATTCTAAAATGTGGTGTGTCTTTATTTTCTCAATCTCTAGCATAGAAAATTACTTATGTGCATTCGTCCCATATGTCATAGAAGAAAGAGATAACAAAACCGATTCGAGAAACACCCCTAAGATAGGGAGATGGTAGGATAATTTTTCACGAGCTGTATGGAACTTTTCTCAATCTCTAGCGGAGCAAATATGGAACTTTTCATGAGCTGTAGGGTTGCATTCCAACCGTCGGAACACGTTCCGATAGAGCGGCCGTTTCGTTCCTCCGCTGAACATGCACCTGATGCGGCTCATGTGGACGCCAACGGCACGTTCACGTCGCCCAGATCGATCAGGACGTGGCCGCCCCCTCGCCAAACACGCAGCGACCCATCTGGAGATCCCGACGCATGACCAAACCCCTCCACCTCCACCTCCATGGATGCATGACCAGGTGCACTTCATTCGGCTGCGAGCAAACCAGTGCCAAGCTTTTCCCGTGGGTTATGCCGCCAGCTCGCTATCAGCGAGGTGATTAAACAAGAAGGAATCATTGAGCAACAGATCAAGTTGGCCATTAGAGAAGATTGCAATCTGGCAGCTTTTTTGCATTATCAATCTGTGAGTAACGGTATTATATCGGCAAGACGACGAGGGGAAGCGATCCTGTGCCCGGCCGCTGGAATTGATCCGGGGCACGTAATGCCTCTCCGGTTAGCTGGATTTAAGGACGCTGATACAAGGAACAAAACTTTGGATTAGGATGCCCATAGCCTTTGGAATTCTGACAAATAAAAACATGCGTTGTGAAAAAGGAGAGTGGATTCTACGTTTTACCCATAGTTGTGGGTCTGTGACACACATTACCCCTTTTAGTGATAATTCTATTGAAATACCATATCTAAAAAAATTGAACATGGTTTTTACCCTTTTTCGCATTTAGAATGTATTGTTAAGTAAGACCGATACGTTAGTCCGATGTGGTGTGACGATTTATGCAAAGCTAGAGGGAATCATCGGTGATCACATCGAGTCTTCTCTTATCAATTTATTCCATTCCTCATCGCCTCACCTTTTTTCTCCATATTGATAAAGGCTTTAAGAATTGAAATTCTGCTTATCCCAGAGGTTGATCTAATGGCTCTGTCGAAAAGCATTCTCTGATTTGTTTAAAATTTATCCCCCATAAAAAAATTGTTATAAGGACTTTTTAGATTGTAGGAATTTGAAACGTAGTAAGAGGAAAAACATAAATATACATGAGTTTAAAATACATGAATTATGTAAGAGATGTCTTTTGAAGGTGCAGGAGAAATAAACATATGAATTTTAGATGATTCTTATGAAAAGTTAAATGAAGTTTAAGCTCGTGTGATTCTTATGAAACAGAGGAAATAGAAATGGATTCCACAATTCTAACTTAAGAAAAACTCTAATTAAATTAAACCATGTAAATTCCTATGAAATTTCTTCCATTCAAAGAGACCCTAATCTTTCAAGTAGTTTTTGGAGCTAATTACATTTTTAGTCCCACATCTTGTCCTGTTGGTACGATTTAGTCCCACAATTTGTAATTGGAACGTGAGTAGTCCCACAACTTGTATGCATGGTACGATTTAGTCCAATCTGAGCAAATTTTGCCACGTCGGCTGCCACGTTGGATTTGTCTCGCATGGATTGGTTGCATTTTAGTCCTTTGCTTTGTTCGTACTTTAATTGCACTTTAGTCCTCGATCTCGTCAGTTCGATTTAACGGAAAGAGGCACAGCATACACGGCGATCACGGAGCTCTTTCCCTATTGGTTGCCTTCCACTTCGTGTTCGCGGAAGAACAGCACGTAGGGCGGGCGGCAGGGCGAACCACTTCGACCTCTCCGCGGCGACGGCGACGGCGGCGTGCACGGGCAGAGGCCGGCGGAGATGCGGTACCGCGCGTACAATGAGGACCCGCCGTCGTACGGTACGTCAATTTACTCGATTCCTTCCCTGTTGGTGGCGGGCTGCGCCGCCGTCGCCGCTCTGATCGGGTGCGACTCGGCCAGTTTTTCTTGTCAAAGATGGTGGGGAACTCGATCGTAGTAGTGTTAGCTTGATTTAGTAGGGTTTGTAGCTTCGATTAGTGCCCGGGGTGTCCCCTGTTGCGCAGTCAGGCGGAACTGATATTTAGGCCGAAAATTGCTGCGGTTTCTGGTGTAAAAATTGGTGCTTTCAGCCTTCTATATGTTCATGAACGTTCTGGGGAGCGAATGGTATACAAATTGCTAGTAAAGTTCGATTTTTTAGCGAATTCTGGATTGGTACAGTAACTGAACATGTGTGTCTGTATTATCTGAATGTGTTTTTCTGGAAGTGAAATATGTCTTATTTTTTGATTTCAATGTTTGCTGCAGTTTATACTCCGGGTGAATTCACCAACTATTTCAGTGTTGAAGTGGTGTACAATGGATTTTTCTGCGGATTGGCAGAGGAATTGGACTATGTCAGTGCAACATCTGCACATTTTGACAACTGCACTATTGACACATGGTCTCTGCGATGGATTGATGAAATTCTGCGCCAGCTTAATCAAGAGAGAGATGAGAGACTTCATGTATATTGGTTACTGCCAGGCAAACAAATTCAGAATGGGCTGGTCCTTGTTGATAAGCAAGCTCACATTGCAGAAATGATCAAAGCCAGCAGAGTGCACAAGACACTTGTGTTGTTTGTTGATCACACAAACTTCCTGCAGATTGTTAGGCCTGAATTGATTGTCCAACTTCCTGGGTTGCCATATGTTGTGTCACAGAATCAAGTTCCAGCTGCAGCACCTGCATGCTCTACAGCTGAGGCATCAAGCTCCTGCACTGTCATATTAGAAGAGCAGGGTACTGACCAAACGAGTCGCAGAGAAGTTTCTGAAGCAGCTCGGACAGAAAATTCTGATGGCAGTGATTCTGACAGCGAGTTCGAGCTATATGACAGTGATTTCGATGTTCAAGATGGCGATGATGACTTGTTTTCAGAAAATGTGGACAAATCTGTCAATGACAACAATGAGATAGAACAAGTGAATGAACATGAAGATGAAGCTGCCCTTGATGATGATGATCTAGGCTTGCAAGAAGGAGAAAAGCTACAGTTGCAGAAGCACTTCAAGTCATTCAATCCAGAGGTAGATATGGATAATCCAACTTTCAGGCTTGGTATGCTGTTCAGTGGTGTAGAGGAGGTGAGGAGGGCTTTGAACACATATGGTGTGAAGAATAGAGTTCCAATAAAGAAAGTGAAAAATGACAGAAGAAGAGTAGATGCAGTGTGTGCTCCTGGCTGCACTTGGATGTTGAAATCATCTAAGGATAGTAAAAGAACAGGTGGCTTTGTAATCACTAAATATGAATCCAATCACACTTGCGAGGCAGCCTGGCCAATTAAAGCAATGACAACTAAATTTCTAGCAGAGAAGTTCATGCATGAGTTCAGAGATAACAAGAAGCTTGATCTTGGTGGTTTTGCTGCAAAGGTGAATAGAGAATTTGCAATGTGCCCTCCCAGGTGGAAGCTAAATAGAGCAAGAAATGCTGCACTGCGACATATTCATGGTGATGAGGAATCCCAGTTTAGACTGCTTATGGATTATGGGCAGGAGCTAAGGAAAAGCAACCCTGGGTCTACTTTTGTTCTCACAACTAATTCAGTGCACAATCCTGACAGCCCTGAGCCTAAGCAGCATTTGGCCACTCTCTACTGGAGCTATGATGCATGCAAAAGGGGTTTTCTGGCTGGATGTAGGCCTTTGATATTTATAGATGGCTGCCACATTAAAACAAAATACAAGGGTGTGTTGTTAACAGCAGTAGGAATTGATCCAAACGACTGTATATACCCTGTTGCCTTTGGTTTGGTTGAAGTCGAGTGCACTAGTTCCTGAGAGTGGTTCCTCACAAATTTGAGAGATGATTTGAACATCACCAACACATCCCCCTGGACAATTGTTAGTGACAAGCAAAAGGGCCTAATTATATTAGCCTATTATTTGTCAGAGAACTGAGAATCTGCCAATGGAGAGGCTGCTTGGACCTTTACCTGAAAATGCTTTTGTGGTTGCTGCTAGAGATAGCATCCCACAGCCTGCAATCAGGGTCACAACAGCTTCAACCAGAGGAAATTTGAGGGGCAGAGGTAGAGGAAGGTCCACTGCAAGAACTAATGCAGGAACTGATCAGGGCAACAGCACTAGAGGGAGAAGAAAGGCTACTGATCAGGTTGCCAGAACAACAAAGACAAGAAAAAATGCTGGTACAGAAGAGGTGGTACTAGTGGTGTCTAATGCAAGTGGCACTTACATTCCAGATCTGAATGCTTTATTTCCTCTTGAAGAAGATGCACATGAAGTTCCTGTCAGTCAGAATGCACCACCACCAGCTGAATGAACAAATGTAGTTCTGTTTTGCTGAAACAAGGATTGTTACTTATTTTGTAATTTATTTAGCAGTAGGATGCTTGCTGCTATCTTTTTGAGACATGGAAACAATATAAATTCAAGTGAAATTGAGACATGGATGCTTGCTGCAATCTTTTTATTATTTCACTTCATGATCACCATTGTACATTGATTATCAAAGCAACACAAGCATAAATCAGTACACAAGTTGCTCCTACAAGCACCATCACTAATTCCTTCCTATCTCTGCTTCTAATTTCCTGGCTGTGCTTCCTCTCCATTTGTTTCTTCTCGGCCTTCAATGTCTGCACCTCTAGCTCCAACTGAGCATTCTTCATCACCAACCGCACATTGTCATCTTCAATTTCCCTCATGTCTCCTCTGCTAGCATACAGTTCAGGAATCTCGAGTTCAGCAGCATTGAACTGTCGAGCACAACATTGTCAGTTGAGCTGACGAGATAGTTGAGCTGACGAGATATAGATGCAGAGCAACCACGGCGATATGAAATCAAGGAAGAAATCAGCAAACCTGAGGTCGAACTTGCGATCTTCTAGCTTCTGTCACCTTCGCCGGTGGGTTCCAGTACACCTCACCAGTCAGGGTCGCCCATGGATCGCGGTCGTCGCTGCTCATCCCGCGGCCGCATCCCAGGCCACCTCCGCCTCCCTCCGTGAGCTCTGAATCGAGCCGCGCCGAGCTTCGATTCGTCCCCTGACCACCTCCGTCTCCCTCCGTGAGCTCTGAATCGAGCCGCGCCGAGCTTCGATTCGTCCCCTGACCACCTCCGCCTCCCTCCGCCGCTTTCCAGCGATTCGCCCTCGCGCTCTCCCCCTTCGCCTCGCCTCGATTCGGCATCACACTCTTCGTCGCCGCCGGGAGAGCAAGCTAGGGTTAGCCTCGATTTGGGAAATTTCGTTTCTAACTGACCAAGGACTTATCTGCAATTTAAAATAACACAGGGGGTTTCGCGTGAAAAAAGAATGGAGACGGCGCGTGCAGGCAGCCGACGTGGCATCACACGTGTCAGCATCGCAGTGGTCAGGGACTAAATCGTATCAACGAGACAAGTTGTGGGACTACTCACGTTCAAATTACAAATTGTGGGACTAAATCGTACCAACAGGACAAGATGTGGGACTAAAAATGTAATTAGCTCTAGTTTTTGAAGACAGATCAACTCTAAGGAAATGAAAATGGCTAAAGTAGCCTAGACTTGAAAAACTTAGCAGCCGGATCAGATTCAGCAGGCAAAGAATCGCTCTCCTTGTCGTTTTGCTGATATAATATGGAGACTTGCCAGTACTACTCATACTCCTACGGCTCCACTTGCGGTTCCTCCAGATTGTTTATCTCGCAAATGACCAAGCTGGCTTTCTCTAATGACCAAGTTGCTCAATGACTCGTCCAGGTTCTCTGCACACTCAGGTGGCAGGTGCATGAACGAGAGGATCGAGTCCTTCTCCCCGTGCTGTACTGTACTGTTGTTTATTCCGGAGAAATGGGTAGAGTCGCCTCTACGTGAGAAAGTGTATTGGCTTTTGCGATTTGCTGCGCTTGTTCTCAGTGGCCTTCTCCACGTTTTTTGGGTGGTCAGTGGTATTTTTTACTGGAATCTAAATGCGCATTATTTCATTCAAATAATAGAATAAAAGATATTATTTTATTAAACCGTAACAAGACGCTGATTTGGTAGGTACTCCGTAGTATTGAAAAACACGGGATATGAATATGACAAATTTACCACCACACAATAGAGGATGGGAAAACACATGAAAACAATAGGCATAGTCCTTTGGATAGAACACATGTGTTTTTCTAATCCTACGCGATTGAGTGTTAAAAAGAAGTTGGAGTAAATGAGACGTAGGAGTCCCATCTATAGGACTTTGAGTAGCATCCTCTTTTTTCACCGTGTTTTCTATCCTCATTTTTTTCGATTCGTCCAGAATGCTAGGGTGAGATTTCTTAAATAATTGCTTTTGCCACAATTGAAATGTCAAAATCATAGGTCAAATTGCCGAATTGGCGAAATTTCGGTACTATAATATTTGCAGGTGAAGCGTGTCGTTCGTAGTTGGAAGAAAGACACCACAAATATGCCTCTTTGTTGGCCCGCAGACGCGAACACCAAGTAGTGGCTCGTCAATATGCCTTGCAATGGGTGTGTCCTTGGTTACTTGCACTCAACAATCTTAAAGGCTAACCAAGTGGTGTATGCGGCTCATCGCTCATGTGGATCTTCAAAACCCATGTAGTTAATCCAGCGAGTGCATGACTGAATTTTTTCACCGGCGAAAAAATTCAAGATGCAAACAAATGAGATAAAATAAATGATTTTGAAAGACTTTGACGTAACTTGTAGCCGTGTCAGAGATATTTGTTGTGTGTGCGCGCGTGCATGCGTGTGCGTCTGCATGTGTGTGTGCATGTGTGTTATAGTTCTTGATACGGTGTATAGTTCTTTATCAGTGAATTAATTAGGATATATATGAGAAAAGTAGGATATACACAACCAACTTATGACAATAAATAAATAAACATGCAAACTGCATGGAACAAATATAGAACAATATGTTCAATGCATGACAAGATGACGATGCTAAAACTCCTAGAGTTGATATCCACCTTCGACGTTGATACATTAAACATATATGCATTTCGAAGTTTATTATGTTATTTTCTATTTTTGCCATTTTACGGTGTTTTTAATGTTTTACATGATTATTTGAATTTTCTAGCAAATCCCTATTTATTTGCTATAACATATCGAAATGTAAAAAAAAACATATTTTTAGTTCCACACTAAGAGACCTAGCACCGGAGGTACCCAAAGAGCTCTTAGTAGCACGACCTAGTGGTAGCCCCTCGATTGTCCCAGATCGTTCTTTCATAGTGTCTTCGTTTTGTTCTAAAAACCCCTATATACCCCAAGAGACTTCTCTCGCAATAAGGAACAACATTTCGAGACAAAGAACAAAACAGTGGCCGAAGGGCGCCGTTGGAGGAAAATTGGTGGAGGATCGCTGTCGAAATCTCCTCCGGTCAAACTCTGAACAAGAAAAATTATGTTTATGATATGGTTTGAGTTGTATGAGTTGGTATCACTTTCGTCCCTATTTTTGAATTAAAAATATCCCCGGAGAAAAAAAGAGATTTCAGAGACCTCTGAGTCTGAGTCCCTCCACGTGTCGACACCCTGGAACAGGAATCTCGCAGCAAATCCACTCTCCATGAAAATGAAAAGTATGGGGGAGAAGAATAGCAGCAGGTCCATGACACCGAAACGGAAGGAAGAAGACGCGTGCATCCAGCGTATGTAGCACGAATGAACCGAGTGCTCATCCATCCAACTCACACGGGCACACAGGTTCAGTGCATCCAGCACAGGTTGCCTGCCCCTTGGGAGCACCAAGGGGGCCACCGTCTCTCTCCTCCGTCCTTTTCTTCCTTCCCTATACCCTCCGCCTCACGTCGCGCTTTACCCTCCCTCCCTGTGTTCTCCGCACAGAGTTCCTCCTCCCCTCTTCTTCCCGTCCCTTTTTTCCCTGTCGCGGCGGCGATAGGGTTCGGCTTTCCGTCTTCTCTCCGGTGGTGGTCGCCTGTAAATGCTCAAGGCCTTCTCCGGCGGCTCTGTTCTTGGTCGTGCTCTTCTTCTTCTTCCTCGGGGGATCTCTTCGTTCTCCGGCGATTCGGCATGCCTGCTTTCCGCGCTACGGAGGTAAGCGATAGAGAGAGAGATAGGCCCTTCTTGTTTTTCTCGGAAAGATTTCAGTTTTGTTTCGGTTGGGGTTTCTTGGAAGGAAAAGGTCTGTCTTGCGCGCGTGTGCCTGATGATGCGTTCCTTCGATTGGCTCAGATGGTGGGTGCCTCGTCTCCGCCCCGGCGGATCTCTCCGGTATGTTCTGCCGTGGCGGCGGCGGCGGCGGCGGAGCGCGGTGGTTCAGCAGCGGAAGCGCTCCCTGGTGACCGCGTCGGCGGTCTTCTCCGCCGCGGCGGCGGAGTACGTGAGGGCCAGCAAGAAGCGAGGCAGCCCGCGCAGCCGTCCCTCGACGCGCTCCCGGACGAGTGCCTCTTCGAGGTCCTGCGCCGCTGCCCGGCGGCCGCGAGCGCGCCGACTCCGCCTGCGTCTCCCGCCGCTGGCTCGCGCTCCTCGCCACCATCCGGGCCTCCGAGCTCGGCCGCCACGCCGACGCCCCGTCCCTGCCCGATCTCAACGAGGAGTTCGTCATGGAGGAGGACTCGGACGACTCCCCCGCGGATCCATCCGTCGAGAGGGTCCTCGAGGGCAAGGAGGCCACTGACGTCCGCCTCGCCGCCATGGCTGTCGTTGCCGGATCCCGTCGGGGCTGGAAAGCTCGCCATCCGCGGGAGCCACCCGACGCGTGGCGTCACGGACCAGGGGCTCTTGGCTGTTGCCCGCGGCAGCCCCAACCTCCGCTCACTCGCCCTCTGGGGTGTGCCGCTCGTCACCGACGCTGGCCTCGCCGAGATCGCTGCCGGGTGCCCTGAGCTGGAGCGCCTGGATATCACTTCTTGCCCGCTTGTTACAGACAAGGGCCTTGCTGCTGTTGCTCAGGGGTGCCCCAACTTGGTGTCTCTCACCATCGAGGCCTGCTCCGGTGTTGGCAACGACGGCCTGAGGGCGATCGGCCGGTGCTGCTCCAAGCTCGAGGCTGTGAACATCAAGAACTGTGTGAATATCGGTGACCAGGGCATCTCTAGCCTCGTGTGCTCCGCTTCTGCCTCGCTGGCCAAGATCCGTTGCAGGGATTGAACATCACGGATGCTTCGCTTGCCGTGATTGGGTACTATGGGAAGGTTGTCACTGACCTTACACTTGCTCGCCTTGCTGCAGTTGGAGAGAGGGGATTTTGGGTGATGGCCAATGCCAATGGCCTGCAGAATTTGAAGTGCATGAGTGTCACCTCTTGCCCTGGGGTCACTGATCTCGCTATTGTTTCTATTGCCAAGTTCTGCTCAAGCCTGAAGCAGATTTGCCTCAAAAAGTGCGAACATGTGTCCGATGCTGGTCTTAAGGCATTCACGGAATCAGCAAAGGCGTTGGAAAACCTGCAGCTTGAAGAATGCAACAGGGTTACTCTTGTCGGTGTTCTTGCCTGCCTCATCAACTGCAGCCAGAAGTTCAGGGCTCTCTCTTTGGTGAAATGCACGGGTGTCAAGGATATCTGCGTTGCTCCTGCACAGCTTCCTGTCTGCAAATCACTTCGTTTCTTGACCATTAAGGATTGCCCGGGGTTCACTGATGCAAGTTTGGCTGTGGTTGGAATGATTTGCCCTCAGCTGGAGCAAGTGGACCTCAGTGGTCTTGGTGAGGTCACTGACAACGGGCTTCTTCCGTTGATCAAATTTCAGAGAGTGGTATGGTCAAGGTTGACTTAAGTGGTTGCAAGAACATCACCGATGTTGCTGTTTCTGCCCTGATGAAGGCACATGGAAGTTCTATTAAGCAAGTTAGTCTTGAGGGTTGCAGCAAGATAACAGATGCAAGCCTCTTCTCCATTTCCGAGAACTGCACTGAGCTTGCGGAGCTTGATCTCTCTAACTGCACGATTAGTGACTCGGGTGTTGCAAGCCTGGCGTCTGCAAAGCACTTCAACCTTCGTGTCCTCTCACTATTTGGCTGCACAAATGTCACTCAGAAGAGCGTGCCGTTCTTGGGCAACATGGGTAAGCTGGAGGGCCTCAATCTTCAGTTCTGCAACATGATCGGTGACCACAACATTGCATCGCTGGAGAAGCAACTCTGGTGGTGCGACATTCTCGCTTAGTCAGACAAGATGGATCATTGCTGGTGGGGCTCGTGTACTGGGTCAGCCGCCAGCATATGCAGATATACGTCCGTAGCAGCAGTAGCGCAACCGTCACCATATTAGTCAGTTTTTCGGCTCATGGATGAGCCGTGGTGGGCTTCTGAACTTTGTTCAGGGACCGGTGATTTTTTGGAGGGCGCCTTTAGCCAAGTGCTCGTTTTTTCACAGATCACACCTCAGGAGGTGATCTGTTTTTTGAGCATCTGGCTGCCATCACTGGCATCCTGCCCCTCCGTCCAGGCACCGGTCCTTGCCATTATAGCTACACCATACTGGTTTTTAGGTTGCTCTAGTGTCCAGTGTCATTTTTTTCACTGCTTCATGGTTAAGAAGTTGCAGGCGCCAGCGCCAATGGCTGTTCTGAAGCACCAGAACTCAACTGCTGGCATTTCCTGGCGGTTCGAAGCTGCTATTCGGGGTTGCTGATGCTGGAGGGTCTGTTAACTAGTCTGGTTGGTATCGCTATTGAGTTTGGGTTTGTCAGTGTCTTGAGGTGTTGTGTGCTGTTTCTGTAGTGTGTGTGTGTGTCATGTAGGGTTGCTTTTTTTTTGCAGTCTCTCTTTGAATGCCTGGTCTTTGTGGGGATCTGGCCGTCGCAAGGCGCATACTAGAGCCTCTCCGACTACAACCTTCTATGGTTGTTTTTTTCACAGATCCCCGATTTTACCGGCAGATTGTTGAGGACTGTAATCTTTGCAACCTTACGAGAATAAATGAAGTATGTGTTTGTTTTTTCCAAGTTGTGTGGTTTATATCTTGTTCTACGACTTGCATTGATGCCTTCAGTGTGTAGCAAAATAGTCTCGTGGACTACTCCGTGATGCTTTTTTATGAGATCAAAATTTGACATGTCTTAGATTTTATGCTGCTTATGTAGAAATATGTTCTGCCTATCTAGTGTGTCCTGTGTGGATGTTGTTGACTGAAAATCTATCAGTTCATTTCTTAGGCCTCGCTTGGTTCAGCGTATAATAGCCAGGAAAATCTATCAGTTCATTTCTTAGGTCCTGCTGCAAATCCAAGCGGGCCCTTAGTCTTGACCAGTAATTGTAAGGCGCAAAAGTTTGTTCTCTTCCACAATTGTTTCTGTTGATCAAGGATGAGGCGTGCCATTTTCTTCACCATTTCAGCTGTGGCGTGTTTTGACTACTGTTTTCGCTAAGTGAGTCGTAGCAATTTGGCTGAGAATTACTCCCTCTGTTCCACAATGTAGGTGTTACACATGCATGTCTGGACACATGCATTTAAGCATGTCTAGATACATATGTGCATGTGGAAAAAGACTAAAATATCTTATATTGTGGAACGGAGAGAATACTTTACAACAAAGAAATCACTGGAAACCTAAAATATCAAAGACGAATAATAGTTTGCCCCGTGCCCTGTGGTTCAGGCTTGCATGTTGCACCCACTAGCTCAAAATACACAAATTACTGACTCGCTGCTGAGCCAAGGGCCCTGGTATGCAGATGAATTTCAGTGCACTGAAACCCAGCCAAAATTTAATGCGGATATTTTAAAATTTAAAATTTTCACACCAAAGTATTCACAAATATTGCAAATATACCAACGTTACTAAACATGCAAACAATTCAAACATAAGTGGCTCCCTGCTAAATAATAAAATTATGGCAATACGTAACTATATTTAAACATTACAATTTAGCTAACATATTTGAAAGTAATATAACTTACATTCCTCTAATTTTGTAGACGCACTTAAAAAAAAAATGTTTGATTAGAAAAATATAGATTGAGTTCAAATTGAATTTAACAAATGCTCAGACAACGTATTACCTCCGACTATTGAGTTAAATTAAATATTTAAACCAACACATAAACATATCATATCAAACCGAATAGGTTAAAATTTGCAAATAATATAACTAAATTCGCTTCAACTATACAACTTAATTTACTAAATGCTCCAGTCGAAATTACCTCTCTCTATCTATGTACTTAAATTTAAAATAATCATGTTAAAAATCATCTAAACCATGTTTGAAATACATAATTTATCCTATTTCTTAAATATGGAGTTTGCGGAATTGTAAGTTTTTAAGCACTCCATCTCAATTTAGTTAAAATAATTGAAAATGATACAATTTAGCTCTCTCTAATTATGCAGTTAAACTTAAAAAAAAAAATGGTTGAACTAACATCTAGATATAATGCAAATTAATTTCCCTCTAATTATTAGGATGTTAAAAAAACAATTAACTTAAATGTTAAAGACAAAAAACAAACTTACTGTGCCATTTCAAATTAGCTAGCATTTAAAGACAATATAACTGAACTCCCTCTAATTATATGAATAAATTTGAAAAAAAAATTGACTAATATTTAAAAATAACCATAATATGTTCCATCTTATTATGGTAACACACAAAAAAAAATAACCATTCACAATAATCCCAAAACCAATATGGATTTACCAAAGTTAAACAAATTTTGTAATTCAAAATGCTTTGAATTGCACATTTTTACGAATTAGTACTTAACAACATGTAGATTTTATAAAAAAAAAAATATAATAATATGTGTTAATCAATTTTTTTGATTATTTATAACTCATAAACTGAACCCATCATCATCAACTCATGATTGCGGGAATTAACAAAACCCTGATATATGATGATCAATTTTCTTGACTATTTACAACTTACAAAGTAAACAATTTTCAAATATGATTTGCACTACATATATCATTACAATTAAATACATTTTGTTGTTGCATACAGATTTGCTCCCAACATAATTTAACTTCTACCGAATATATCACTAATTTTTTTAGTAAAGGCGCGGCGTGACGACGCGCCCAATTTACCTAGTTACAGATAAGGAAGATAGGGAGAAAAGTCTCGGAAGTAAGCAGTTCCGTTAGGTTTCAGTCTGATAAATCGGACGTGTAACCATATGATTTGAAATAAAGTTATAGATGTACGTAGGGTTGTTTTAACAGCTATCTAAACTAAATCCACCAAAATAAACGGCGATATTTTTGCTCTGTTCTCTCTGTTCAGAGTAAAGATTTATGAACGAGAGACATTGATATATGGATCAAGTGTGAGTAGAGATTTCTTACTCTCGTACTATAGTGTTCCCTCTATTTAGAAAAATTAAAATCCATATTTATAAGTTTTAGAAAATCTGAATAAAATCCTACATGTGGTCAATGATATATCCCACAAATGTGCAAAATATCGATTTAAAATATTTTATTTTGGGATCTACACAAAAATGACAAATGTGTGGATCTAAATGTACACACTTTTAAATCTCCAAAATATTCAACATTTATCAATTTTGTGTAGATCCACCCTCTTCTTCTCAACCGTCATCTTCTCTCGCTCTCTCTCTTCTAGTGTCCACCTTGTCAACGAGACGTCTAGGAGGGGAGGGATGCTCGTTGGGTGGACGCTAGGGGACGAAATCGTGTTGGTGAAGCGTTGTCAGACGCTTGTAACAAAGAAGTGGGAGGTAGAGTCAGGAGAGAAGGGAGGGTTTTGGTGGACACGTCAAGGAGAGAGATGAGATTTGGTGGGGCTCATCCAATTACACGGAAGGAGCGCCCCTAAACCCGGGAAGGTTTGAGGCAAAATGAGTGCGAACAATGAGAGATAGATAGAGGGGGACACCCTTTGATCTTTTTTTTGACAGATGAAGACATGCCATTATATTTCTTGCGGAACGGGGGTGGAAGTACAACCCATGTTTCTAAATATAAAACGTTATGAGAGTTACCTTTCTAACTTGCTTCTCCGGAACCAAGGTCGAAAGGATTGAAAAAGTCCGTCATTCAAAACCACTACCGAAGATTTCCTCGATTGGTTAAGGATCAATAGTTCTTTTTGAAATCGATTTTGAAAAAAAAATGGATTTGGTCTTATACATATATGCGAGGAAGTTAATAAAAAAAAGAAAAAAGACGAGTTTATTTCAATGTCTCTCGTTCATCTTAGCTAGCTAAGAGATAACCTCATAGTAAGAGAAGATAAGACAATTTCTCTGTGGCAAGAGATGTCTTATCTTACCAATGTCTTTTGTTTAATTTTAGTAACAAGAGCTTCCTCTATCCCTAAATATAATCGTCCTACCAGTTTGAATTGAACTGTTATAACATCTTATATTTTGGTCTGAGCAAGTACTAGTTACATCAATCGCTAGAGATAAAAAAAAAATTTGTATGCTATGTTTTGTCTTGTCTATTCCATATCATTTTTTAGACAAGAAAAAAATCATCTTAACCTCTATATGCCTGTCTTATGAACCTTTGTACTCCCTCCGTCCACAAAAAGATGTCTCAACCTATCCCAAATTTACATGTATCTAGACATGATTACTTTACACGTCCCTTTTGTTAAGGTTCCAAACGCAGACGTATTGACTTCATAACCATAAAACAGGAGATAAAAGTTCATCTGGACCATAGTAGCAACGGAAAATAGGAGAAAACCATTTGCAGTTGCACATGACGATTTGGAGCCTTCTCTTACGATTATGCACAGAAGCACTACAGATGCTAAACTCCAGGAAGATGAGAGACAAGTGTTGGTTACATACACAGGCCACCAAACATACTCTTGAAATTATCAAGCACAATACACAGAAATCGCCTGAGGCACCACCTACCATCACAAAATCGAGGACTTGCTCACCGTGATCTTTGCTACATGGACTGCTCGCCAAGTTCTTGGTCGTCCGGAGTAACACTAGCTCGGATTGGCTCCTGGGTGTTGTCAGGGATCGACTCGGTTTCCTGAAGCTGCTTTGTTGGCGACCCTGGCTCCTGATAATTATTTGTGTTTAGGTCAGTGCCTTTTAGCTGTTTGGACTCTAGTGGACCGCTTTCCTCCGATGGTAATTTGGGGAGTGACTTCCTCTGGGGCTTCTTCCCCAGATTTGATGGCGTTGCTTTCTTTGTGCCATTTTGTGAAACCTTCTCATCAAGACTCATACGAATAGGCCGGCTTGGAGGAGTGGTACTTTCTTCAGTCTCTGTCCCGGATTTGTTCTTTGAACGGCCAAGCTTTGGTGATTTAGCTCTAGTGGGAGGAATCTGCAACAAATAACACCTAATAAGTATTGTCCAATGTTTCAAATGCAGCAACACATTATTTACTGTTCCCAATGCAGGATGTGAAGAGGAGCATATGCTGTTTGGTTCTGGACTCATTCAGGCAATTGGGCAGTACGGTACAGGAGCATATGCTGTTTGGTTCTGGACTCATTCAGGCAATTGGGCAGTACGGTACATTACAATTAGTCAACAGTTACTTTAAATGATGTCTGGTAAAAGAGAGATGTATGGTTTCTCTTTTCTTATGCTTCAACTCTATTATTGGTAGGTTGTTAATGAGTACACTAGAGTAGTCTAACTGGTAATAGACACTACTTTCTGTGATATGACGAATTCAGAATTTTCGATCAGACAGATCTCAGTATAAGTATATTGTTCTTGTCTCAAGGCTCTGCAACTTTGCATATACGTAAATTACAAATGCAGAATTTTTATGTGTATAAAGGCCCAGCAGATGGTATAAATGGTTTGCTGAACATAACCTTCTAATATATTTTTAGTCTCTTTTTTCAAGGGATGAAGTTCCGTTTCTGAACATAGCATTTTAATAATTTTTATGTCTGTTTTTTAAAGGACGAAGTTTAATTTTCAGTATCCAACAGCAATGCAAAATATTGGAGATTTGCATGGCCAGTTTCCCAGTAGAGCTCACACCTTGTAACGGACAACCCCAGACTCGAGTTCTTACATAAGTCACATCACACAGTCCTGAATTAATTTGTTGAAAAGCATGAATTCAGAAGGAATGAGGAAGAAAGCAGGATAACCTTTTTCAACTCAATCTTCGGCGGTGGGGAGAAGCTTGGCATCGGTGTTGCCTTGAACTTTAAGCTTTTTCTCAGCATTTTGAGTTCAGCTTCTTCAGTCTCCTGCAAATTATAAGGCAACAAATGTAAGTAGGTAAGTAACGTTTGAGATGCAAGATAGGTTATTGTTTTATAACATGTTCAAGGGAGAACAAAATGTTACCTTTGATTTTGCTTGCATATTGCTTATTTCCATCTCTCGTGCATGAATCTTCTCCTCAAGCTTTGAGTAGAACTATAAATTGCGTAAACAAAATAGCTAAAATAAATCTGCATATTTTTTCAAATGGAAAAAAAGGAAAAATGATAATAGGCCCAGAAATTACCTCTCTTCTTTTTTCAGCTCTCTCATCACACTTGAAACTGAAACCATAGGCAGGAGTGCCACCAGCCCTTGGAGCTTTTGAACTTTCGCTATTTAAATCTTCTTCATCTCTTTTGATGGAAGAATTCTGATCTAATGGCTTTTGAATTTTACTTCTCTCCCTGGATCTGTGGGGATGAATATAACAGCATAGGTGGCTCTATGAGTATCCAATTAAACTAGATAAAATTGGAGTTTAAAATCTAAAGAGAAATGCTCAAAGATCTTTGATGCAATTATGCAAAAATATCCAAAGATTCACGTTGGCCCTAAATTACATGACACTCAAAAGATGGAATCCTGAAGTAACTTTGGATAATGAAATACTTGTTGCGGACACGTGGTAGATAGGAAAATGACAAGAGATGAAAAGGTTTAGGTTCAGCAATATAGAAAGAGAAATTGCCCAAATAAGCATTAGTTCCATTGAATTGCGGGTAAAGCATACATTTGTTTTTAGAGAAAATTGCTTCCATACCATTGACAAGTGTTGCAATGGCTCTCATTTGCCATTCAACAAAGCTCCAATGCGTATATACCAAACACAAACAAATTTTAGTGCTTATTTGCCATTGCCGTGACTTGGTAGTTGACATGTCTTCATTTTCCTGTCAAATTATCTTAAAATTCCAAGTTTGCCCTCGGTTTTGAGTAGAAGAAACACACCCAAAAAAAAAACTCAACGCACGCACGCAACCCACCCGTCCCAGACTCGACACGAGACTCCATGGCCGAACCGCCGCCGCCGCTCCCCAGCCCCCGCCGCCGCTGCTCCACCAGCCCCTGCCGCCGCTGACACGCCGCCTCCGCTCCCATCCCCGTTGCAGCACTTCGAGACCCGCCGCCAGCGGTCCTGACCGTGTCGCCCAAATCCCAATATTGGGGATTCCGCGAGGTGGAGAACGGTGCAGAGCCGTCGACGGCCAAGGACCTCCCTGAGACCATTCCTGCTGTGGGCGCACTCGCGGAAGCTGCTCTGCCCCTGCATTCTATGATCATGCATGCCACATGAGGACGACGGCGTGGCTGACGAATCTGACTCCACCTCTCTCGGTTTTCTCGGTTTTCTTTCTTCATGTTGTAAATATTTGCTACGAGATTGCATCAATGACATGTTTTCATCATCCACAAGATATCCAGTACTTACAAGGTACTCCCTCTGTTTTTTAATATAAGATGTTTTAGATGTTATACATGTTGTCTACATGCATGCAAAAATGAGTGAACATGTACACTAAAATGTGTCTAGATACATATGTGTACATGTGCATGTAGACAAATAATAAAACATCTTATATTAAAAAACGGAGGGAGTAGATTTAAAGGTCTGCGGCAGGGGAAGATTCGACATTGAGTTAGCAGATTATTGATTCTACTGGCACTACATGAAGGATTTGCTAGTTCGTTTTTCGTATTGCTGAGACTTTCTCTTCTCCTTCGCGGCCAGAGGATATATTTGATGAAAAACTAGACAGGTCTCGCTGCTACGTGGGCTGAATAGATGATCTGAACTTTAACAAGTATTATTGTGTTGCTATAAGTATACCTCTGACGAAAATATTATATGTTGTCTAAACTGTTTTGCCGAAATGCTCAAATTAGAGGGAAGATGATGTAAACAAATTATAGGCATGTTTTACAATTGTTTGCTGATTTTCCATTGAGGGCAAAGCAGTCATTTTGGCCTCTTAACGGACATAGGTAACGGTAGACTAACACCCAGTGGTATGTAAGCAACAAAATTTGTTTGTGTTTGGTATATAAGCATTGTAACTTTGTTGGATGGCAAATCAGCCATTGCAGCACTTGTCAATGGTATAGAAGCCATTAGCCCTTGTTTTTATCCCTTAAGCATAATGCGCAGTAAGGTACTCCAAGAGACGCAAACATGGCATATTTCCTGTTCTAGCTAATCACTAACTAGCAACTAAAGCTTTACCGCTCAGTGGTACCACCATTGGTTGGAACTTATCTTGATTACTAAGAGCTAGACACACATATAAAGATAGATCAAATTTTGATCTATCTTAAATAGATGGTAAAAGTACACAAGAAAGAACACGACAGGAAAGAAAGAAACGTACTTCGTGTCCTCAAGCAATGATGTCTCTTTGGCAGACGAGCGAGACTCAGTCTTTCCAGTTTTCTGATTAAACATTACCAAACAAACTATTTGAGATCTAGCTGGCTTGGATATGGAACCAATTCCAAACAATTTAGATATAAAAATTCAACCAGAACTGAGAACCTACCTTCTTATCAACACTCGAGTCACCATTGGTACATGAGCCTGAGTCTGCATGCGATACTCTCGCAATGGGTGCCTTACGAAGAGAGGAACTAGGGGTGCTTCTCCTTGCTAGACCTTCATCTCCACTCTTTGGGCTCCTAGTCTTTGCAGCCTTAAGACCATGACTTGGAGATCCCTATCAGCACATCATGTAGAAAACACCAATGAGCACGGTACTGTCACCAGACAGATACAAAACATCGGTGTCACAGGATCACCTTAGAAGGGCGGTTTTCCTCCCTTCTGGATGTGAAGTGGCTTCCCCACCCGCCTCTTCGTGCGGGTTGATAACCTCACTCTCCCCCGAATGGTCCCCATTGGCCTGTGCATCATGCTGTTCGCCGTGCTCCTCCACACCGTCAGGCAACACTAGCTTTCCAGTGACCACATTCTCTATAGTCACCGCACCCATAGCATCCGCAACATCAACAACGGCATTCATCTCGTCTCACGTCCAGCCTCTTCCTCGGTTAATAGAAACCCCCTGCAGCGCACAGTCTCGTGTATCCCTAGCTCGACTCCATTCAGCCTTGCCACGGAATCATGCTATGTTCCCCTGCACCCCCCACAAGAAGGCACAATGTCAGTGTAGGATTGCTAATCACGGGGTTACTTTAAAATGTACTCCGAAAATCCATGGAATTTGGTGGAACAAATGTGCATAGGTTACTTGTGAATCCACGCCTACGTGAAGAGACTAACACCAAGAAACGATCGAACACACACGCTCTACGATCCTAGAAGCCGAAAATGCGTTCTTTCGTTCCCACACTGAGGAGGACCGAATCCGACCAGGACCGCAGAAACGCCGGATCCACGTCAATCCGGATCCGGGAATAGGAGGATCTGCGCTCAAGATCTACGCCCAAGAAACGCCAAATGCGCGCAGATCTGGTCGAGTAACAGCGAACGCCGGTGGCACCAGCAAGCCTGGGGGGAGGAGGTGGGAAATGTGAGAAAAGATGGTTTCTTTACCTCGCCGGACGAGAGCAGACGGGAATGGATTGGCGGAGGAGCTCGGTGCCCCGAGAAGGAGACGGGGGCGGCGGCTTGCCGGCTCCCACGGAGGAGGAAGGAGGTGAGGGCCGAGGGGGAGGAGGGGACAGCGGGGGCGTGGAGGTGGTGATGACTGTGTATGGGTTGGAGGTTGTTACTCGCTTAATTTCCAATCTGGTTGTCTTTCCTGTCCCCTTTTCTATTTTTTCCGCTCTTTTACTGTTTTGCTTCTTTTTTTTTTTTTTTGAACAGGATCTGATTCATTAAAACAGAGCACCCAGTACATTTTACAAGCAAGTCCAAACAGTAAAAGAAATTACAGACGGACCCCTGCAAAAAGCACACAGCACCCTGAGCACCCGGTGAAGAACTCAATCAGACCCTCCGCTGACCCAAGACGCCTAGGCCGCGCCGCCGTCGCCGTACCGCACACCGCCGTGGAGGAAGCACCGCTTCATGTCGATGATGACCGCAAAGCCCGGCCGCCGCTGCGCGACGACAACTTGTCTCGTTGAACGGATTCGGTCCCAGCACCACCTCCACAGCACCACCCAACCTCCAGCCGACGGAAACGTCACCCAGGCCAACCACCGCGAGCCGCCCTCTCCGTGCGCCACTCCTCGCACCACCATGGGCGACCGGAATCGACTCGCCGACAGAGAGGAAGCCCAGAACCAACCACTGCACCAGAAATGGATCACCCCGACCACCTGCCTCCTCCCTCGCCGCCACGGCCGGCCAAAGAAGCAGGAATGGCGAAGCTCACCTGCAACAAACCACCTCACGGGTCGCACGACGCCCCCGAAGAAGACGACGCGATGGCGAGCGGCCCGAAGGTCCAAAACTCCAAGAAGCAGAGCAGCCACCATCGCCACACCGGCCGCCAGCAAGGAGTACACTAACTCCACCTCCTCCCAGCGAGCGCGCCGCCGGACCGGAGAAAGGAAGCGGAGGACTTAAACAACACCATCGCCTCCATCGCCACCGGAGCGACGTCGACGAGGAGGACAGAAAGGAGAACTAAACTAAACCTAACTACTTCCGCGCGACGAGATCCACAGGTTCCCCCCACCTCACGACGCACAGCGGCGCCGGAGGCGGAGGGAACCAGCGATCTCGCCGGCGGCAAACAAGATCGCCTTTCCTTCGCCTTTACTGTAGCGGAGAGGGAGAGAGCGAAACGGGGATTTTTTTTTTTCAATTTTTTTTGCATAGTCTTAGTTTCCTATGATTTGATCATTCTTACAATTTATCAAACACTCGTTAGCAATAGACCATCCATGCACATTAATCTCCCAAGCTCACGTTGTTGTTTGGAACAAAAAAAAAATCATGTTCTCAAAATTTGACCGTTGATTCAATGTAATAACTTGTCATGTGCCTCCTAGGAGGATTGTAACTCAAACTATACCTTTTCACTTAAACGAAACACAAAAGTATTTTGTGTTTTTTCAAGAAAAATATTTGACCACTACTAGCTACACACTTTGAAAATCGTATCTAGTGGGGATTGCCAACTTTGGCAAGATGGCTGGGTCGAAATTATTCTGTTATAAATTGTTTATCCTTGGTGAATAATCCTAGCAACGGGATTTCTCTATTGTGTGGCAGGGTTAGTTTTATAAAATCATTGATTTCCGTATATTGGCTCCATCTTTTACTGCGGCTAATCCTGTTAGTAGAAAACGTAGGTGCGGAGGAAGACTAAAAAATCTAAGCAACTACATCATCTGCCAGTTTGTTGATTGTTGTATGTACTTCGACTGAAACTCGTAGTACGTAAACAGAATATGCATCATCAAAATTATCTAACAGCACTGTATCGTCAGATTTATCTAAACAAAAGATGCGTTATCAAATTTGACTAAACAATACAAGGCATCGTCAAAATCATCTACACAAAGCATACTGCATCACTGAAATTATCCAAATAATAAAATTCACCATCTAAATTAACTAAACAACACAATGCATTAGCAAAATTCTCAATGAAACATAATACATCATAAAAATAGCTAAACTACTCAATACATCATCTAAATTACGAAAACATCAAGAACACCATTAGTTAAACATATCATTGACACATATAGCACATTGACCAAATCTCACGACATGACGTCGTGTTTGGGTTAAAACTTAAATACTCCAGATCAAACCACATTGCACTTGGAGAAGACATAACTTACAAAGGGATCAATGAGTTTTGACTTCGAGTAGATTGACCGGACATCGTCGATGAAGGACGAGCCACAAACGTTGAAGAAGCACCAAACGATACATTCACAATAGCTGTTGATGCAGCCATCGCATTCAGACGAGCCTCTGATATGGATCCTAGCTCTGCCGCCAATGCATTGCAAACATCCGTGGCCAGCCGTGATCGGAGTAGGTCTATTTGGCGAGGGCGGTGGAACAAATGCTTCGGTTCGCTTCCTCTATAACTGCTACTAGTTGCCGACTGAGTCCAACCAAATCCTTCTGGATACGTCCAATCTTTGTAAGGTTTTGCTTCGTTGTAATGGATGCCTAAACAAAAAGATGTATTGATTCATCGTGGCAAAGCTGGATAAACGAGTGAGAGCAGGCAGAGTGAGAGACTGAGATAGAGGGAGCGGTGAATGTGAGGGCAGGGGCGGAGCTAGAGCATATGGCACCATGGTGTCTACGGATGTCGCAGCAGAGAAAAATCATCTTGCCAGGGGAGCACTATGGTGAAAACTATTGTTTGGAAAGAAGAAACATCCTACCGGTGTCCCGTACAACCCCTAGCTACATGCAGCTTCGCTCCTGTGTGGGGGAACGGTGGGATTGTGGCAGCAAGAAAGGAGAGACAGCGACAGAGTGAGCCATGAGACGGTGAGCATGAGTAGAGTGTTGTACCGATTCCTGACTTTCACCGCCTCGTCTTATTTTTTTTGCATGCGGTCCCAACCTAAGATCATATTCCATTATCATACAAATAAGGGAAAAAACACCTCGTGTTATTATATTTTATTTGTTATTTATGCGTGGCAAAAGAGCCATTGCATGGTGGAGAGAGGGGATACTGGACTATTCGGGTTTGTGAAGCAAGATTTTTCATAAGTTGTGGCTCCGGTGGTGCTCAGTTCGAATCAAATTGTTACTGCGACTAGGATATAACAATATTATAAAAATCATACCACAACCTCATGCCTCCAAATAATACTAACAATAATATGAACAATGAGATTACATCGCGACTAGGATAACAATAGCACCGAATGCATATTATATGCATATTTCCTTTTGTGTAACATACCTTTTGATCTTCTTGATTTTGATTGATATAAATGCATCGGCATGGATCTTGTGTCGGTGGACAATATCGATGATGTGTAACTCATCCATTTGCATCTTCTCTTCTTCAATCCCCTTTTTTCTTCTTAATCTATCTTTGTGATTGCTTATTTCATACTTTTTTATGCTCCTTGTAACTTCTCTTTGATCTTCCTCGTTTCCTTCTCAATGTTTTTCTTCTCGCCTCTTGTTAAGTTTAGATCTCTTATTCCTAAAATCAAATTAATTCGACACGAATTCACAACAAGAAATCTCAAATGAGCAAATCGTAAAATTTTAATTCGTTGAAATATTGAGACGCGCGGCCACGGGAGCATAAGTGACAGCGGACATGCCAACGAGGAAGCGCGGCCACTAGTCTAACAGCAATGGTGACGGACCGGCTCGGGATCTCCTAGCCGAATAAGGAGAGGCATAGCGAGGGGAGAGCCACGATGACAGTACGGTTGTCTGGCGGTGTGAGGGGCGGGCGGGAGGAAAAGAAAGAGGAATTAGGTTTTTGCGTTTCGTGTGGGGCCAATTTGTGGAGAGGACAGTAGGCGTTTCTAGAAGTTTTTCAAAATTTCCGTCAAGTTTATAGTTTATCATTTCATTGCAACTAGTACAAATAGAAGGACTCCATGCGAAATAAGGGCAATTTTGGAAACATCTTTTCATATTTCTTTTTTAAAGGTTATTGAATTTGCCGACATATTGCATAACTAGGTCTTGATTTTTTCAACACCTATTGTGTACATTGCGTACATTTCTACTTGGGCACGTGAAAATAAAATTTTCCGATTTTTATGAATACCTATTTTACAGATGTGCTTCATTGTTTGAATTGATTTCGTTAAATGTCCAAAAAATATTTAATCAACAAAATATAGCAAAAATTCTCTAAAATTTATAATGTTTCAATTATGGACCTCAAGTATGCTTCACAAATGCACCTCTTTTGGCACTTTAGAAAATGAAAAAAGCTTTTTATAAAGGGAATTAGTCTTTGGCACCTTCGTTTTGGTTGTAAAGAGGCGCCTTTGTGCAAAAAAAAAAAAAGGAGTTTCAACTTTCTTGTTGAAAAAATGAGTCTCCATTTTATTGAATATTGATTGCAATTGTTTTTTTTCGTGTGAAGAGCGCAAAGAATACAATACAAAATGGCACCCTTCTATCTTTTATGAAAGTGCAACATATGGGATAGCGAATTCCCTGATATACCAATTTTCTTGTTTTCTAACTACTTTTGAATATTTAAATGAGTTTTGGCATTTTTAAAAATCGGTTCAAAATTGAACTACAAAATTTGATTTTGGGCAAATTTTAGAATTAAAATAGAATACACTTGTAGTTTAAATTGTATCACTTCTCTAGCTACTTTTAAATATCTAAATGAGTTTTGGCCTTTTTAAAATTAATTCAGAATTGATTTTTTGCACATTATGAACCAAAATAGAACACACTTATTTTTTTTAAACGAGACAAAAGATTTGACATTCTCATTAAGTAAGAAGAAGAGAGGTGGCCGGTTAATTAGCGGGCTGAAAACCGGTACAACCACCCTCGCCGACCGTCATGGAACACGACCGTCGGGAGGGCACACACGGCCATCCTGGCTACCAAAGGCAGACCACACACGCTGCTGAAGACGAAGGTCGTCATCGAGATTGTCCAACGGCGTCATCGTCATCATGCCACCGAGGGTGACTCCGACTTCACCAAGACACGACCACCTAAGAAGACATCACCGCAACAGCGTCGTGAAGTCCACGCCGACCCATGCCAAATAGGTGGCCCATCATGAAGAAGACTGGCAGCTCCGATTTTGAAGATGAGTTTCGAAGAGGAGATGATCATCGCCCTCGTCGCGGGGGCATCGCCCGTGCCGCAACGCGATGCCACCTTGCCATCCGAGCAGTCAAGGCACCGCCACCACACCCAGCTTCCGCGCGCGCCCGCCACCCACGAGGAGCACCGCCGCCGATCTGGTTTCCAGGGCGCCACCCCGGCGTGCCCGCGATGGAAGACACACGATCTCCTCTGCTCATAAGCTTGGGGCGCTACCCGCTCTCTTTGGGAGACGAGCGTTGCCGCCACGATGGCTAGGGTTTCATGGCTGCCCCAGATCGCCGCTCGGGAGCGACACCGAGGGGGGGGCTAGCACTTACCCAACCCAAGTTTACAATTGTATTACTTTTGTAAATTTGGCTAAAATCAAATTAATTCGACAAAACTCATTTTCACAAATTTCCCTGATATAACAATTTGTATTACTTTTGTTAAGTTTAGATCTCTTATTCCTAAAATCAAATTAATTCGACACGAATTCACAACAAGAAATCTCAAATGAGCAAATCGTAAAATTTTAATTCGTTGAAATATTGAGACGCGCGGCCACGGGAGCATAAGTGGACAGCGGACATGCCAACGAGGAAGCGCGGCCACTAGTCTAACAGCAATGGTGACGGACCGGCTCGGGATCTCCTAGCCGAATAAGGAGAGGCATAGCGAGGGGAGAGCCACGATGACAGTACGGTTGTCTGGCGGTGTGAGGGGCGGGCGGGAGGAAAAGAAAGAGGAATTAGGTTTTTGCGTTTCGTGTGGGGCCAATTTGTGGAGAGGACAGTAGGCGTTTCTAGAAGTTTTTCAAAATTTCCGTCAAGTTTATAGTTTATCATTTCATTGCAACTAGTACAAATAGAAGACTCCATGCGAAATAAGGGCAATTTTGGAAACATCTTTTCATATTTCTTTTTTAAAGGTTATTGAATTTGCCGACATATTGCATAACTAGGTCTTGATTTTTTCAACACCTATTGTGTACATTGCGTACATTTCTACTTGGGCACGTGAAAATAAAATTTTCCGATTTTTATGAATACCTATTTTACAGATGTGCTTCATTGTTTGAATTGATTTCGTTAAATGTCCAAAAAATATTTAATCAACAAAATATAGCAAAAATTCTCTAAAATTTATAATGTTTCAATTATGGACCTCAAGTATGCTTCACAAATGCACCTCTTTTGGCACTTTAGAAAATGAAAAAAGCTTTTTATAAAGGGGAATTAGTCTTTGGCACCTTCGTTTTGGTTGTAAAGAGGCGCCTTTGTGCAAAAAAAAAAAAAGGAGTTTCAACTTTCTTGTTGAAAAAATGAGTCTCCATTTTATTGAATATTGATTGCAATTGTTTTTTTTCGTGTGAAGAGCGCAAAGAATACAATACAAAATGGCACCCTTCTATCTTTTATGAAAGTGCAACATATGGGATAGCGAATTCCCTGATATACCAATTTTCTTGTTTTCTAACTACTTTTGAATATTTAAATGAGTTTTGGCATTTTTAAAAATCGGTTCAAAATTGAACTACAAAATTTGATTTTGGGCAAATTTTAGAATTAAAATAGAATACACTTGTAGTTTAAATTGTATCACTTCTCTAGCTACTTTTAAATATCTAAATGAGTTTTGGCCTTTTTAAAATTAATTCAGAATTGATTTTTTGCACATTATGAACCAAAATAGAACACACTTATTTTTTTTAAACGAGACAAAAGATTTGACATTCTCATTAAGTAAGAAGAAGAGAGGTGGCCGGTTAATTAGCGGGCTGAAAACCGGTACAACCACCCTCGCCGACCGTCATGGAACACGACCGTCGGGAGGGCACACACGGCCATCCTGGCTACCAAAGGCAGACCACACACGCTGCTGAAGACGAAGGTCGTCATCGAGATTGTCCAACGGCGTCATCGTCATCATGCCACCGAGGGTGACTCCGACTTCACCAAGACACGACCACCTAAGAAGACATCACCGCAACAGCGTCGTGAAGTCCACGCCGACCCATGCCAAATAGGTGGCCCATCATGAAGAAGACTGGCAGCTCCGATTTTGAAGATGAGTTTCGAAGAGGAGATGATCATCGCCCTCGTCGCGGGGGCATCGCCCGTGCCGCAACGCGATGCCACCTTGCCATCCGAGCAGTCAAGGCACCGCCACCACACCCAGCTTCCGCGCGCGCCCGCCACCCACGAGGAGCACCGCCGCCGATCTGGTTTCCAGGGCGGCCACCCCGGCGTGCCCGCGATGGAAGACACACGATCTCCTCTGCTCATAAGCTTGGGGCGCTACCCGCTCTCTTTGGGAGACGAGCGTTGCCGCCACGGATGGCTAGGGTTTCATGGCTGCCCCAGATCGCCGCTCGGGAGCGACACCGAGGGGGGGGCTAGCACTTACCCAACCCAAGTTTACAATTGTATTACTTTTGTAAATTTGGCTAAAATTCATTTAAATGTGCAAAAGTAGCCAGAAAAGCTAGAAGCAACCTCATATTTTGCCATTGACCATCCAATATGGTCTACTTTCTGTGACAATTAGAGTGGTTTCATTTGGCACCATATTTCTTTTTTTTAGAACATTTGGCACCATATTTCGGAAACTCATTTTTTCTAACTATGGTTTGGCATGACAAGACGCACCCATCGGCCAAACATGGTCACATGACAAGATGTTGCATCAAGCGATGCTGGGGTGGAGGTCATCCTCATTACAAAAACCCTAATGGATCAAGGCCTTTTCGACAATCCCGTGAATTGTGTAAACGCCGTCCATGAACTAGCTACTCATATAGTACTAAGGAATCTTATTTATCTTCGGTCGGATGGCCTGTCGTATCACTTTCTTATGAACGAGACACAACCACCGGTCGTCTTGTGCGTGCTTATCCAGAGAGGAGCAGCATCTGGTCCATCAATCTGATGTGATGTCTTCTCGCTTTCGGTTGTAATCCGTGGTTCGTGGCTGTGAACGATCTCAAAACGAGTCGATGGAATCCCTGGTCTTAATTTTTCTCATTGATCTCAAAACCAATGAGATTATGAGATACAGTATATACACAAATCTCTACCTCTGCGTTCTCTTTTTTTTTTTTTGCGAAAGGATCAGACAACATTACACCTCCGTTCATACAGAAAGACCCAGAAAGAAAAAGAAAATACAAAGAAGTCCTTCTTCTCCTAGGTCCCGACACAGGCGACGCACAGGAGCCGTCGGTGACGCGCCGCTGCCGCTGCTCCGCTTCACGCCTTGGATAGGAGCCAGCCCCATGGCAGACGGGAAGTCGCCAATCGCCGGGCCCGAAGACCCTACTCGCCGGAGCGCCGTCTTCGTCGCGGGAAGGTACAACGCCATCTTCACCTTGACCTTCAACCCCCGAATCCACCGCCAGCGTGGATCCGGCCGGGGCACGACGAGGCGAACTTATCCGTAGACCTGCGGCCTCGAGGAAGTCAGCAGCGGCGCGACGAAGCTCCGGGGAGCACCACCGCGAGAGGGAACGCATGCCGACACCAAAACCTCCACCGACGCCACCTTCTCCTCCATGGCGCCGAGCAATACTAAATGACAGGCTCATGTTTTTTCTTCTCTTTGACAGGATGGACTGATGCTGTTTCCCCAAAATAGATGCATACTTTAATCATAACAACCTTAAGTTAGATGTTGTGTGCACCCATATTTCCGACCGTGAGGCTGTAGCTGCAGGATAGAGTGACGCGAAGATTCGTTGTATGTTGTCACCATGGGACATGTCGATATTTCGATTTCTTTGGTGACGACAGCGGCAAAGAATGTCATGATGACTGAGATCTGAGGTCTAGTAATGGCGGACCGATTCTTCGAGGCGATGAGAAATTTGCTTGGTGATTCGTGACTTGTAACGGAGGAGTACAGGGTACTATATTTCAGGGTGAAAATCCAAGATCTGATCTTAATTGGTTGTGCCTGGCAAATGACAATGGGCTTATTAAAGGCATTGTTTTGAGAGCGTGAACTTTTTTCAGGGTGAAAATCTAAGATCTACGATCGGGCGGTGACGGCGCTCGTGCACTGTTTCCTTCTTGAAGGCGTCACTTTTGGAGAATTTGAACTCAGGTGTTGTCTGCGTGGTGGTTTGTGTTGCAGCTATAAGGAATTGATCACTGTAGCGAGATCTTTTGTTTTTCTTCTTCTTTTTGTTTGTAAAGTTGTGAGCATACCTAATGTTTATAGACAATTTTGTTGTTGCAGAGGCTGGGTGTACTCGAGATATTAATATATTCTTTTTATCGGAAAAAACTGTTGGGTTAACATGCATGTCGAATCACTGCAGATTACTCTGTCAGTGTGGTATTGTGTGTGTCCAAAAGGGAAACAAAGAAAAGGCAATTCTTGGGACACGCGGGGAGGACCACGCCATAAGCCCTTAAGAACAACGTTTGAATCTCATAAAAGGCTAAAGCTATGTAAGCACTAAACAAAGTAGACACTTTGAGCCGTAGATTTAGTAGTTCCTACCAATAAAACCCTAAAGATGCAATCGCCTAGAACAGAAAGAACTCGAAAGGAAAGAGAGTGAAACGTGCATGGGGCATTTGACTCTTCAAAACATTATCGTGTTTGGGTGCACGTTGCACAATGAGTAACTAAAAAGTATGCCGGCAGCTTCGTACTCATCTCAACTTTCTGCCTCATCACTTCCTTTCTAGTGCAACACCTCTTATTTTTCCTCCTCACCTTCGTCACTAAAGCTAGCTTTGATATTGTGATGGCTTTATGAAAGCAAATATTGAAACTTTGGATATAAATGTAGGCAGTGTCACACTAATGCTGCGTTTGGTTGCATAGAATTGGGGCAAGGAATTGGAATTTGGGCAAATTCCGCGAATTCCACCGTTTGGCTTGCCCTCGGAATTGCTCCTCAGAAATGGACCCAAATTCCACGCGCTGAATCGTCTAGTGTAAAGGAGCGAGCGAAGTTTCCGAGCTGTCCACCTCGGAAAGGCTTGGAATCACGACCCGCTCACTCACACGTCTATCTCCCTCCCATGTCCCTGCCGTCTCCTCCCACTCGGGCGGTCCGGCCTGCCTCCCTCCCGTCTCCCCCAACTCCGGCCTGCCTCCCTCCCCTCTCCCCCGACTCCGGCCCACCCCCGACGCACGACCCTGCCGCCGCCGCGTGCCCCACCGCTGATGCGTGCTCCGCCGCCGACGCGTGCCCCGCCGCCTCTGCGTTCCCCTGTCTCTTCGTGCCCCTGCCGCCCCGACCCTCCGTTTCGTGGCCGCCAGCTGGAGAGATCCGGCCGGCTCCAACCAGCCCCGACGCTCTGCTTGGTGGTCGCCGCGTCGAGGAGATCCGGTCGCGCGCCCAGACTCCTCACAGGGAGTTCCGGCCGCTTGCCCCGACGCTCCACTGATTCCGGCCACCGCTGCCGCCGGGAGGGGATGCATCTGATTTATTCCGAATTTTTAATCTTTTTATGTGTGGTAAATTATATATGGAATATATGCAAACATAATCCCCACAACAGAATTTGGAATTAAGTGTGGAATATATGCAAACACAAATTTAAATTGTCCAAATTCAACAAAACACTAAATTCCATAGTCTGTACATCCAAACAGGATTTGGAATTGAATTACACCCTTTGATTCCAACATAAAATTCAGAGCACATCCAAACAACAGAATTGAATTGGAGCCAATTCATTTCCATCTCGGATTTGGAATCTTAGTCCAATTCAATTCCGCGCTCCAATTCCATGCATCCAAACACAGCATAAGGGTCTATTTGGTTGGAAGCTAACTTTATCACACGTTGCCACATTTTTTTCTTTGCTAAACTTCCTCAACCTTAGGTTTTCTTAGCCACACTTTCGCTTCCGCATTGAAATATTGCCACAACTGTTATGACATATGGATTTTACTTGTCACAAAAAGAATATTGACTAAGATGTGGCTAGAACCAAAAACTTGCCTAACTTGATCGAACTTGTCTAACTTGAGGTGTGGCAAAGTGTGGCTAGAAATTAAACAACCTCTAAAATAAAATGCAAGTTTTTTTTTACAAAGATTGCTTTATTAAACCCAGAATTGAACATCAATATCAATCCGATACAATCCACGGAGCTTACGGCTAGCCTCTGCATAGTTAGAACACACATAGCCACACAAACAAAAAGGAAATAAAATTGCGGCACAATAAAAGCATAAGGAAAATCCATGAAAGTGCTTAAGGCGATGGAACGCCGATCCATACACTGCTATCCACGTGCGATAAAAATATCCCTCATCGTCGGCTTCAACCGTGTACAAACCTCCATAAACATACCTCTTTGCTTCAAACGCTCCAGAAATGAACACAAATGGAACAAATAGATACACCAGTAAATGATCTGCAAAGGAGAAAAAATATTACCTTTAAAAATCAAATTATTTTTCCATAGCCAGAATAACCATGCATATTACGGCAATCTCCAACCTAATGAGAAATCTATACTTGTGATCTATTCCATGCAACCACTTGCCTGATATGTTTGCAACACTACATAATAGGTACAAATTAGAAGCCTTTTGAACGACTTGCCATGTAGAACGAGCGAACTAGCATTTGAAAGGTGCTTCATTGTCTTATCATGATGACAAAAACACACTGTAAACTTATGTGCTAGTTCTTCTTTGCAAGGAGGATTACAATTCTAAAATGCCTGGCTTAATAACATTCTTTGCCGCTGAGGAGCATGCCAATGTTTATCCCCTGCTAGCTAGCTGGCCCTTTAACGGCAATGCACCTCACAAGTTTTGGTTGAACTTAGCGGGAAAACCATACCCGACCTGGTGTTTTGTTATGCTCCATTTGAAAGACCAATTTTCTCACTTCATACTCGGTAAAATGTGCAGTAAGAAATGTTATAAATATTCCGAGTAACTACTTAGAAATAATAGCTCCACAGCCGAGCTACGAACCATCAACCACACAAGCTTTTGTTTTACCTGCGATGAGCAAACTAGAGCGTGTTGGTTGATTTGCGGATTTCCATGTCTACGTGGTTTTTGTTTTTGTCGAGTGTGATCAATCGACAATTAGGAAGAATGTTTCTCCAGTTCACATCTCACGTTCTTTCGATTAATCAAACATGGTGATTGTATTTATGTTTTCACTCTCCAGAAACCAGAATGCAAACGCGCCATTCATAAATTTCCTAGACTTTTAGCAAATGACAATCACTTTCATAAACCTTATACCAACACCTAATTAAGTACTTATGTTCCCACTTCAATTTATTTAGACGATACGAACTAGAAGTCATATTAGGTTTGCCAAAGTTGCATGGTCCTAAATGGTGCAAAATTATGTCAATTATTGATGTGTCATTCAAAGTTAGTGAGAATTTCATCCATCCCAGCCTGATATTTGTTTTTATGTCTAAATCGACGCCTTGAGACGACCGTGCAGTATTAGATATTCAGACGCCAGTACTGAAGTTATTTTGGTGGAAATCTTGTTGGATGGAGCAGGAGGCAGACAGTGTGGAGGAACAAGAGCAAGGAATAATAGTCTTCTTTGGCTTGCCCCGGCGGAGGAAGGTGACGAGCGTGCAGATACACTGACAAACACAGAGCAGAGCAGAGTATTGTACGTCCCGCGCGGAAGCAACGCAAGAGACCGGATTCCAACCTTCGATCCACCGATTAACCTCGCCTCCTTACCACCCTCGGCAACTTTGATCCTTGGCTTGCTCCGGCCGAGGAAGCAAGCGAGCAAGCAAAACGCGATCGATGGAGTAAGTAACCGCGGATACTTGCCGCCTCCCTGCTCCTTCCATGGCACTTGCCGCCGTGCCGCCATGCCTTGCACCTCAAGCAAAGTGGCGCCGCGGCCCTCCTCTAATGCCCGCCCCCTTCACGGCCACAGCCTCCTCCGACTCCTGTTCCTCCGATCGTTGCGTGCGCAGCTTGCAACCACCACCTCCTCCTCGACGCGCCGGAAGAAGATCATGACGGTGATTCCGCGGGGCCGGCCCGGTACCGGCCTCGGCCTCCGCCGGCCGATGCTCATCCTGTTCTGCTGCCTCCTCCTCGCCTTCTTCCCTGCCACGGTAGGTACCTTCCTGCCCAGTCAATCAAATTGTTTTCGCTCTCTTCCATGATGAGCAGAGCAGAGCAGGCATGGCTGATTCTTGATTTTTCTTGAAGTGTCGGCGTTCCACACGTTCGTGGGGACATACGGGGTGAACTACGGGCAGATCGCGGACAACATACCGAAGCCGCCGGACGTGGTGAGGCTGCTGCAGATGTCGAAGATCAAGAACGTCCGGATCTTCGACTCTAACCACGACATCCTGGACGCGTTCCGCAACTCCGGCCTCAACCTCGCCATCGCCATCCCCAACGGCCTCGTCAAGGACATCTCGGCCAACCCGGCCAAGGCCATGGACTGGGTCAACGAGAACGTGCAACCCTACTACCCGTCCACCCGCATCGTGGCCGTCATCGTGGGCAACGAGATCCTCGGCGGCGCGGACTCGGGCCTCGCGGAGGCGCTCATCGGCGCCGTCGTCAACGTCCACGACGCGCTCCGCGCCCTCCGCCTCTCCAAGCTGATCGAGGTCAACACGCCGCACTCGGAGGCCGTCTTCGGCAGCTCCTACCCACCCTCCAACGGCACGTTCCGGCCGGAGCTCATGGTGTACCTCAACCCGCTCCTCAACTTCTTCTCCAAGACCGGCGCGTCCTTCTACGTGAACGCCTACCCGTTCCTGGCCTACATGAGCGACCCGGCGCACATCGACATCAAGTACGCGCTCATGGAGCCCAACGCCGGCATCCTCGACCCCAAGACGAACCTCCACTACGACAACATGTTCGAGGCGCAGATCGACGCCACCTACTCCGCGCTCGAGGCCGCCGGGTACCCCGACATGGAGGTGCGCGTGTCGGAGACCGGGTGGGCGTCCGAGGGAGACGCCTCGGAGACGGCGGCGACCTTGGACAACGCCCGGACCTACAACTTCAACCTGAGGAAGAGGCTGTTCCTGAGGAAGGGGACGCCCTACAGGCCCAAGCGGGTGGTCAAGGCCTTCATCTTCGCGCTCTTCAACGAGGACCTCAAGACCGGGCCGGACAGCGAGCGCCACTTCGGGCTGTTCAAGCCCGACGGCAGCGTCTCCCTCGACCTCGGATTCAAGGGCCTCACCTCGTCCTCGTCGTCATTGCTGAACGAGCGTCGAGCCAAGGGTGGATCGTGCGTTACTCGGCGGCGCTTCTGTCGTGTACATTCGTTTTCTTAGCTTTAGCAGCAGCATGATTGACATTGTTGACCGCAGGAAGATTCATTAGCAGGCCTGTATTTACTTAGGGCAGAACTTGATTGGCCGCAGAGAAACGACCATGATTTCTGTAAATTCAACAACCCGAAACATTGATATCCTCATGCTGAATGGAAAGTGGTGGAGGAGAGACTTCAAATCCGGTTAAATAGCTAGAAAGACAAACTCTTATCCCTGGGAAGATTGGTTCTCATTAATTCGGTACTAACCAACATGGTATTGTACATGATTTCATTCTTTCAACTTCTCAAAGGAGTCTTAAAATGATTGGATTATTTCCGATCAAGATTCTTTTAGCAAGGGGATAGTGAAAAGAAAAGTAACGACTTACCAAATGGAGTGTGGTTTGCCGCCCAAAAGACCAAGGAGGACTCGGAGTTCATGACCTTGACGTCAAGAATAGAGTCTTGCTTGGCAAATGGCTGTTCAAGCTTCTTTCTGAAGATGGAATTTGGCAAACCCTTCTAAGGAGAAAGTATGTGGGTGATAAAGCGGTATCTCAGGTTCTTTGGTAACCTGGTGATTCACACTTCTGGGCTGGCCTCATGGCTACGAAAAAGTTTTTTTTCCCACATGGATCATTCTCAATTAGGAACGGAGCGGAAATTCGGTTCTGGGAGGATAAATGGCTTGGCCAATCCACTCTCCGAGAACAATATCCGGCTTTGTACAATATTATGCGACACAAAGGCGACACACTCGTTAAGGTGATGGTTACTTCCCCACCAAATGTATCGTTCAGAAGAACTCTATTAGGGCCTAGACAAGCATCTTGGAATGCCTTGCTTCTCCGGTTGGACTCTGTCCAATTGTCGGGAGGCCCTGATAAACTTTGATGGAATCTCACTCAGAATGGTAAATTCTCGGTTGATTCTATGTATAGAGCTTTAATCCAGCCTGTAGTCCAAGTCGATATTAATAAGAAAATTTGGAAGATGAAGATTCCGCTAAAAACGAAGGTGTTTGCGTAGTATCTTCGTCGAGGTGTAATTTAACTTATAAATGTCCACCACATCCTGAGCGTGTCCTCACCCGTTTTACTGTTCGAAGGCCACACTATCCTGGCCGTTCGTTTCCACCGTCCATTGATTCACAGCCGTTGGATCGTGTGTTTTTCAGTTTCTCACTCGCTGGCGGACACACAGAGTCGATGACGTGTGGGGTCTTCGCCGGCCCGGGCCCACGCGTAGCACGTCGCCCGCGTCGCCCTCTTTTTTCCCGAGTTTTACTGTCGTCGACACAGCGTCGCGCGCACCCTCCTTCTCCCTCGTCCTCGCCCCGCCTCCTTCCTCTCTCTCACTTTCCCCAATTCAGCCTCTCCTCGCATCGTGTTCTTCCGCCTAGATCTGCTCGGATTTGCATGCTTTCAGGATGAAATCCTTCTTGGATAATGCTGGTTGAGGTCTGTTGGTCCGCGAGAAATTGTTGTTTTCTTCTTCTGTGTTCATGTTCGGCTTAGATTCTAAAATTCCTCATTTTGCTTTCCTGTAGATTTAGGGTGCCCGCTGCTTCCTTGACATGCTATAGGAGCTGGAGTACGTTCCTCTCTCTCTCTTCTCCGGGGCATTTTCTCTCGGTCGTTCTGGGTTCTGGTCGTCGTCATCGCCGTTGCCGGCTCGCCGCCGCCGCCGCCGCCAGAGGTGAGTACTTCTTGCTGAGCTCTGCGGCTAACATGTTCTTGGGACAAAGTGCCACTGCTCGCTTGCCTTGGTTCTTGATCTGCCCTTCCAATCTCTCTTCTCGACCATCTCTAGATTCCCTAACCTGCTTCTCACATTCCTGTTACCAGGCCGGGCCTCCTCGCCTCCCGCCGGCCAGGACACTGCTCACTCAAGCGTAAGCACTAACCCCTCCCCGTCCCCTCAATCTGATTATCTCTAGCTATGGCTTTAGCGATTGGGGAAACCTAGAACATTTTCTCTTGGTAGATCTGTATTTCCTGATGTAAAAAAGGCAGATGCGTTTCAGTACCTGGCTCCGATGCTTACATTTCATTGATTCTGCATCTTTTTGTGGTGTATGGGTCAGGTTGTTTCTTTTGGTAGATCTGTATTACATTTTCTTGTTGTTCCAGTTTAGTAATATTATTTTCAAGAGGAGCAAACAACGGCCGAGGCCAAATACAAATGTCACATTGTTAAAGGACAACAACAACAAAACAAGCTATGCGATGGAATCAGCCGATAGCTTGGTTGTAAAGTTTATATGTGATTCATAAATTACAAACGTTGGTAATACTTACCTCCAAGGCTCCGATATGTTCTCGCATCACAACTTCACCGTGCTCATGAAAAGATTTGGTTCTGGTATCACAGTTTTACCATCTTCTTGAAAAATATTTGGCATCTCTTTGGCAAATTGCAACCTTACCGAACCCAAAATTATTTTTTCTACCTGTTCTAAGCTACTTAATCGAGTTTATGGTGACAGATCTTCAGTTGAATTTATACAATTGGCTCTAATTCCCACCTGTCATCGCTTCCCCATTTACTTGAAAAAAATGTCACTTCTTGTTCAACTTATTTTATTTAAAAGAACACTCTCTGGATTTCTCATCTAATCAAAAGAGAAGGGACTGCTGTGAATAGCTTATGGAAGTTAGTCCATTGCACATGAGAAACTAAGAACACGATTCCCTGTCTGTTAGCCGTACTTATGCTGCTGCTCTTGTTGTTTCTGATTTGTGACATGATCATCTTTTCTCTGTTAGTCATGTACCTTCAGTTTAATAACATGTCAGCTTACTTGTAGTTAGTGTGTCAAATAAACGGTCCATTGCTACCTGTTTTTGCTCCTGTTACCGAGTGCAAGAAGCATATATATGATTAATGTTAAAGTGCAAGGATGTGTTTGATGAAATGCCTCTGCTTGCTAACTCGTGTGTTTTCCTATGTTTTGCTAGCCCTTCCTCACCGCTCGTGCTCTGTTGCTGCTAGACCCTCTGCGTTCCTGCTGCTCACTCCAAGGTTTGTATCTCTCGCTTGGTGCCGTTGGTTAGTAGGTTTGTTATTTTGTTGGCGTCTTTGTTGCTCGATTTACGCCATGAAATTCCTGCTGCTAACTCGTCCTTTTCCTAGGTTTCTCTGCCCGTTTACTGGATTTTCCTGCTCCTCCCGGCCGGTGCTGCCCGTGATCTGCTGCTGCTCAACCGTGTGCTGTTTCTTCTTCACTGTTCAAAGGTTTGTCTCTCTCACTTGGGTGGTAGGCCTGTTCGTTTCTTGCTGCATGGGCCCTTTTTTGCTGTGTCTGTTTGTTCTTTTGTGCATTTCCGCTGCCACTATCCTCGTATTCCTTCTCCTTGCCTTATGTTTCTATCGTTTACACAGGTCCAGCAGGTTCAGGGTGTCTATTGTGTCGGCTGCTCATCTCAAGGTTAGCTTCTTCGCCAAAAAAAATATATTGTTATATATATATATGTGATATGTGCCTACGTTTGTGCGTTGTATTGTACTCACGGCTCTTTTCTTTATGCGGATTATGTCCGTGCGTTGTGTTTGATCGTTCTGCTACCATGCTGTACAGGATGTGTGCTCTTGTTTCCTGCGTCATCCCTATTTTAGAGACTCTTGCAGTTCGTTGTGCTTTGCCGGCGTTGTTTTACTTGTGCGAGGTGACCGAGGATGGTTCGGTTTTAGCTGGTGTAGAGCTTGAGCTTCCTTCGGAAGGCGCCGGTGCAGTGCCGCGCAGGGAGTTTTTTTGGAGCAACGCTTGGCGTGGCTGCGCCGGTGCTTATGACCAGGCTGCTATGCAGGCGATAAGGTTTTTGCAGGGGATCTATGGGTTCGTTCTCCGAGATTACAACTATGCGAGTATGAGGGCCTATAGGGAGACTATGCGTTCGGCTATTCTTGTTGCTGTGTGTGCTGCTAGGTATGCCGAAAGATTGGAGAGAGAGGCCTTTGTAGGACCTGTTGCCCAGGGAACATTAGACTGGAATTTATTATGCTCTTGCCTTGTGGCATCCATGACTGATGTGTAGTCTCTGTAACTATTTATTGTATTTATATAATGACTTCTGGGCTGTGGTGAAATGATAACCTGCTTTCTTTGGTTTACATGCCAACCATTATCTTGCTTCGGTTTGTGCAGCAGCTGCGTTTTCTTCTATGGCCTTTCTATGGCCCAGGCTTTTTGGTGGCTTTGCCTTTAAGAGGCCTGTGACCTTTTAAAAACGTACTGGACAGGCTTGTGCTTCTTGTTTGCTGAACTTTGTTACTGAAGCTTTTTTTTGTCACGAAATGTCAGATTAGTTTTATACTAGGAAGTTAGTATTCTTATCTTATCTTTGTGTATGTTCTACACTACCTACATGTTTGTTTCTTAGTTGGCTTTGAAAAACAATAACATACTGGATAGGCTTGTGCTTTGCCCAGCCTTTAAAGAGGCCTGTTAGCTTTGGTTTCTTCTTGGGCTTAGATAGGCTTCTGCTTCTTGTTTGCTGAGCTTTGTTACTGAAGATTTTTTAGTCAGGTCATGTCAGATTAGTTTTATACTAGAGAGTTAGTATTCTTATCTTTTCTTTTTCTATGTTCTACCTACATGTTTGTTTCTTAGTTGGCTTTGAAAAACAATATATTTATGCTGTCTTGAGTATCTCTATGCCCCACTTTTTTGCAAATCCCCGGTGACCTTTGTCTTCTTCTTGGAATTTTACAGAACAGGCTTAATAGAATGGCTAGGCTTCTGGTTGTAGGGTCTTTTCTTGTTTACTTGGTGGTTTTCAAAATTCCTCAGTTCTTCATCGTGCTATTTTCTTTCCTTTTCTATATTTAGATTTTATTTTCTTGCTTGCCTTTGAAAATACTTATTTCTTTGCCTCAGGTGTTTCTGTGGCTCAGCCTTTTAGAGTGGCCAATGAACTTATCAGTGGTTCTTTAGGTTTGTTCAGTCTTTTAATTTGGTGGTTCTTTAGATTGTTCAGTTTTTATTGTCCTATGATGTAGGTATGTATGCCAGTGCTTTGGGTATGAGTTCTCTGATGCCAATATCCTAGAGTCAGCTCTATGGATGGTCCTCCTGCTGTCAGCCGCCGGCGCAGGGCGGCTGGTGGGGTTCCTCTTGTGCGTTTGCCTCGTGCTCGTCCTTCTCGCTCTAAGAAACCTGTGGAGTCACCAGGACGCCCTCCTGTTATCCCTCGTCGGCCCAAGGCGGCTGCTGTGGTGCCTCTTGTGCCTCCGTCTCCTGCTTCTCGCTCTAAGAAACCTGTAGTGTTACCGGGGCGCCTTCCTGTGCCTCGCAGGGGGGTTCTAGGGTGCCTGTTGGAAGTCCATTCGCCTGTAAGAAACCTTTGCTGCCACCACCGCTGAACTTTGTTGGGTACATTGCTTCGGGTCTTCCAAAGAGAAAATGTATGACCCTACTGCTTTTCACTTTTGTGGTGTGCCGGTATTTTATATACTATCTTATTGATGCGTTTGCTTGGCTGCTCTATTTGTTATTGCTGTAGACGATGGTTTCTTCCCTGTTTTTAGCTCGGAAGTAACAGCCATGAATCGGAAAAAACGCAAGATCATACATGATAGATGGTGTGGTCGTCTAGCAGGTGCTTGTTTAGTTCCGTTTAGTTCCTTTGCTTTTGTTTGTTTTCTTAGGCTTATCTTATGTTCACAACGCCATTTGTGGTTTGGGTTACTGTTTTTCGTACAGATCACCTGTTTGCCTCTCCCTTAGAACCTTCATGGGTTGGTTTCACAGACGAGGAGGTTGATATTTTAAAAGGTAATACAAGAGATAATTTGTTGCGCTTCTCTCATCTTAGGAGCGTCTGTTGTCTTACATGTGAGTCTAAGAACAAACTTTTCTCTAGCTGGTTATATAGGAAGGTCTTTCTATGGAGGACCAGCTTATAGGTGCCTTCACTGTAAGTCAAGCTATTGGTGTGGTGAAAGGGTGCGGTCCAGGTCTACGGATCCGGAGGAGCGCTTTGTTTATAATCTTTGCTGCAAGGGTGGGAAAGTGTTCATTGATCCTTTCAAAGAACCTCCTCAGTTTCTTCTTGACCTCTTAAAATTTGATGGCCTCCCACAGGCCAAAGAATTCATTGCAAAAATTCGTCAGTATAACTGTCTATTTGCTTTTACTTCGATGGGGGCAACCATAGATCGATCGATAAATAATGGTGGTGGTCCAAACATTTTTAAAATCTCTGGGGCTATATGTCATCGGATAGGATCACTTTTGCCTGAGGAAGGAGATACTCCAAAATTCGCTGAGCTTTATTGTTTTCATGGTGGAGATGAAATTGACAATCGAATTCAGGCTTTGAGCAGGGAAGATAGAATTCTGGGGACATTAGATAGAGATATTGTTGATGGTCTGATGCTGATGCTAGACGCTCATAATTCTCTTGTAAAAAAATTTCGCATGGCTAAGGAGATTTTGCTTGAAAATGAATTTGCTGAAGTTTCTATTCGTTTAGTTGCTCCTGGCAAAGATGATGGCCCGCAGTTTAGTCTTCCTTCTACAGATGAGCTTGCATGCTTAGTTGTTGGCGAGTTAACATTGGAGAAACCTTGTCGTGATATAATAATCCGTGGTAAGGGAACTCGTTTGCAGCGAATTTCATCATTACACCCTGCTTATATGGCTTTACAATACCCTCTACTCTTTCCGTTTGGTGAGCGTGGGTTTCAGCTTGGTGTGCCTTACAGGGCTGTAGATCCTTCGAACCCTAGAAAAAGAAAGAACATGACAATGCAGGATTATTATTGTTTTTGTTCACACTATAAAGAAGGCCAGCATAATCCATATTTGTCTTGTGGTCTGTTGTCTGATCAAGCGATTGTAGATTCTCGTGTATGCATAGATGAGGCAAGATTAAATTTTATTTTGCTATCGAACAATGATTTGAGGGCTGAGAATTTGCAAGGACTTGTAGATGCGGTTGGAGCAGGCCGTATGGATGGAAGTTCAGTTGGTAGAAAAAATATATTGCCCTCTTCTTATACTGGTGGCCGCCGTTATATGATCGAAAATTTTCAAGATGCGGTGGCTATTTCCCGTGTTTATGGCTGTCCTGATCTTTTTTCTACATTCACGTGTAACCCTAAGTGGCCTGAGATAATAGAGGCCCTTTCTGTTGAACCTGGACAAAAACCACACAATAGGGCTGATATTTCAGTTAGGGTCTACCATATGAAGCTTAACGAGTACCTTCGTGACATTAGATCTGGAAAGGCATACGGCAAGGTTGTTGCAGGTAATACAGCTTGCTGCTTCCTTTCTTTATAGAGTCCTATCTGCTCTTTGTTTTTTAACTTGGCTTCCCTTTCCCAGTGTTGCACACTGTGGAATTCCAGAAAAGGGGGTTGCCGCATGCGCATATACTTACTTGGCAGGACAAGGAGGAGCGGGCCGAGATTAGCCCTGCTTTGATTGATTCGTTCGTCTGTGCTGAAATACCTGACCCCCTGCTAGATCCTCTTGGGTATGCCCTTGTTGCTGAGTTCATGATGCATGGACCATGTGGGGAGGAAAACCCTAAGTGTCCATGCATGAAAGATGGCTTGTGTTCAAAAAAATTCCCTAAAGAATTTCAGGAAGAAACATCCATTGATGAAAAGGGTTTCCCTGTCTATAGGCGTCCAGATAATGGCCGATTTATCTTCAAAAACAAAGTTAGGCTTGATAACAGGCATGTTGTACCCTATAACATGGCAATGCTGAAAAATATCAAGGTCATTTAAATGTTGAGTGGTGTAACAAAACACATGTCATAAAATATCTTTATAAGTATGTTACCAAGGGTCCTGACTATTCAAAGGCTCTCTTTGATAGGATTAGAAATTCTGATGATCCAAATGATGCAGGAATAGATGAAATTGAAGAGTATAGAGCATGCCGTTATGTGTGTTCCCATGATTCTTTCTGGAGATGTTATGGGTATGACATACACAGCAAAACACCTTCTGTAGAAAGGCTTGCTGTTCATTTGCTAAATAAACATGTTATTCGATTTCGTGCAAAGACCAAACTTGAGAATATTGTTAATGATCCCCTGCTAAAGAAAACCATGCTAACAGAATGGTTTGTTGCTAATAGAAATACGAAAGTGCCAGGTCCTTGACCTACTGTGATTTCCCACAAGATGGTCTTGGAATGCACAGGGTAAGAAGTGGAAGAAGAGAAAATGTAGAAAGAAGATTGGTAGAATTTACTACGTGCATCCTTCCACTGCTGAACTTTATTATCTTCGAATGCTGCTAATGATTGTGAAAGGCGCGAAGTCTTATGCTGATGTTAGGACTTATAGTGGTGTTGTGTATGAGACATTTAAAGATGCATGTGGTGCCAGGGGTTTACTTGGTGACGATAATGAGTGGTTTCAGGCATTTAACGAGGCTTTGAATTGGGGTATGGGAAACCAGCTGCGTCAGCTATTTGTTACTATGATTCTTTTTTGTGGAGTTATCGATGAAAATGGTTTTTTTGAAAAATACTGGAGTCATATGGCTGATGACATCCAGTATAGGATTTGTCATGATCGTCATGATCCTTTGTATCGTGTTCCTGATGATCAGCTCAGAAACTTGCTGTTAGATGACCTGGGTCTTGTGTTTGCTAAAAATGGTTCTAATATTCTGGATCATAACTTGCCTCGAAAGTCTGTGTACGATAGCAGTTCACGGGACAGCAACATGATTAGCGATGAGCTTTGTCAAGATTTTGGAGCACTTATTCAAACTGCTGAATGTATGCTGAAAAAACTTAACAAAGACCAGGAAAAAGCTTTTAAATCGATAATAGACCGTGTGAGGGAGGACAAACCTGGGTTATTTTTTGTTTCTGGACATGGTGGTACCGGAAAAACTTTCCTTTGGAATGCTCTTGTTGCGTACCTTCGAGGGTTCAAAAGAATTGTTTTAACTGTCGCATCTTCGGGGGTTGCATCACTGCTTCTCCCTGGAGGTAGGACGGCACATTCTAGATTTAAAATTCCTATTGATCTGGATGATAACGGGGTATGTGATATTCGGAGGTCTACTATGCTAGCATCTTTGATTCAGTCAGCTTCTCTTATTATTTGGGATGAAGCTTTAATGACACATAGGAAATGTTTTGAGGCGCTTGATCGAAGCTTGCGTGATGTCTTATCTGATCGTAATCCTTCTCTAGCTGATGTTCCGTTTGGTGGTAAGATAGTCGTATTGGGTGGTGATCTTAGGCAAATTTTACCTGTTATTGAGGGGGGAACCCGATCTCAGGTTGTCAATTCTGCCATTACAAATTCTCCTCTGTGGAATCATGTGACGGTTCTTCACCTTACTATTAACATGCGTCTAGCAGTTGAGACTGAGGATCCTAATGTGCAGGCTGAGGCAAAGGCTTTTGATCAGTGGGTCCTAAGCATTGGCAATGGCACCGTTCCCGCTGTTGCAAGAGAGGGGGAGTCTGATCCTACTTGGATAAGCATTCCCAGCGAACATTTGGTTCACACCGATGGCCCCACAGTTCCAGCTATTGTCGATGCTGTTTATGTAATTTCTTAAAGCATTTTTCTGATCCAAAGTATTTGAAAGAGAGGGCTATTTTAACACCGACGAATGATCAAGCTATTACCATCAATGATCATGTTCTTTCTCTGGTGCCTGGTGAGGAAAGGGAATACTTAAGTTACGACTCGACGGGGAGCTCATCGGATGGGCCTCGTAACATAGATATTTTTTATCCAGTTGAGGTTTTAAATACCATCAAAGTAAATAACTTTCCTTATCATAAACTGGTTCTTAAAAAAGGTGTGCCAATTATGCTCCTTAGGAACATAAGCCAGGCGGCTGGTTTATGTAATGGCACAAGGCTTATCGTTACTAGATTGGCTGAGAAGCTCATTGAGGCTGTTGTTATGACTGGTTCCAATATCGGAGATATAGTTTATATACCAAGGATATGCCTTACTACTAGAGATCCTAAATGGCCGTTTACTTTGCATCGTCGTCAGTTCCCCATTAGAGTTTCATATGCAATGACTATTAACAAAAGCCAGGGCAAACTCTTACATCCGTTGGTCTTTATCTGAAAACTCCTGTCTTCACCCATGGCCAGTTTTATGTCGCGGTGTCACGCGTCACCTCTAAAAAAGCACTTCATATATTGATTGAGAACGAAGATGGTACCTGTGGTTCTGAGACTAGAAATATTGTGTTCTCTGAATTTTCGAATCTCTTGTCGATAAGTAATGCTGGTGGCAGTTCTGATTATATAGCTATGTACATTATATACTTTTTATGTGCTGCAGACTTTTGAGCTATGTCTTTGAGCTATGTGCTTTTGTTCTTTCAGCCTAAGTACATAGAGTAATATTAGCAACTGTTCTTATTACCTGGCTATGTGTATACTTTTTATGTGCTGCAGGCTTTTGAGCTATGTCTTTTGAGCTATGTGCTTTTGTTCTTTCAGCCTAAGTACATAGAGTAATATTAGCACCTGTTCTTATTACCTGGCTATGTATACCCCATCTTTTTTTGGGCTGAAGCCTTTGGAGCTATGTCTTTTGGACTGTTACTTTTGGGTGCATATTGCCTTCCTGCTATATGTTTTTGCTCTCCTGTGTTTGTTTATTAAATTTAAACGTTCTCATCTCTTCACAGGTATAAATCTATGTTTTTTCCTATGATTTCCTTTGCTTCAAACTAATTTCCTTCTGTATTGAGTTTAGCTACCCATTGTACTATTCTTGCTGTTTTAATCCTGCTTATCGTGTTTTTTTCCAGATGGCGTGCAGCAAGCTTTCTCAGATCAACAGTGACAGTGACCAGTGGACCATTTGTGTCCTCGTTTCTCGGCTGTGGCATTTCCGTGGCGGAACTGATGAAGGTCCGATCAAGCATACTGACCTTGTCCTGCTTGATAGTGAGGTCAGCACTACAACTTACCACCGCACTACCCGCCTATTGTGTTATTATACCTAGGTTTGTTTACTTGTTTTCTGCTAAATCTAACGCAAGTGATTTTTCTTCAGGGAACACACATGTATGGTCAGATCCCTTCGACTAAAGGCACGGCAGATCGGATGAAAGGTCTGTTGGAGGAAGGAAAGGTGTACGTCATTAAGAAGTTCTTCTGCAATGAATCAAGGCCAACCTATAGGCCTGTGGAGAGCCCTTTCATGGTTCAGTTCACAAGATATACCACCGTTGAACCAAGGCCTGGAGTGGAAGAATCTTTTCCATTCTGCACATACAACCTAACTGCTTTCACCGATATTCCAAAGCCCAGCACTGATCGTTTCATCGGTAAGTTTTACATTCTGCTTTCGAGCCATTCTATTGAATGGTCCATTCTCACTCTGTCCATCTTAACTATGATCTATATAGCTAACTTTCGGCTTACGTGCTTGACTCGTGTTTTATCTGTTTTGTTTCAGATGTTATCGGCAAGATTACTATGGTCTCTGATGTCACGGCTGTTCAGTCCATGTACCAGACAACGGCCTCCGACACAAGGAAAATTGTGTTGACTGACCTGCTGTGGGTTATTCTGTTTCTTATGTTTGCTTTATTTCATGCTCAGTGTAAATGTCGCCGATTCACATTTCTTACCACTACTACGGATGTCTTATGCAGAGGCAATGAGCTTCAGATTATTCTCTGGGGTGACCGTGCCGTCCAATTTGATGGAGAGGCAGTTCGTGTGATGGGTGCTAAAGAGCCAGTAATTGTTATTTTCGTGGGACTGCTCCCTAAAATGGCTCGTGGTAATTGCTATGACTTTTCCTTCTTTATGGTCTTTCAATTACTACTGAGGTGCATTGTTATTCTTTGTTTGTTGCCTGTACTGAAGTGCGTTTTGATACTATCTGCAAGCCTCGGGCACCTCTCATTTTATGATGTTGCTGTAGGTGTTAAAATTCTCAGTGGGAGTGCTGCCTGTCGTTGGTATGTCGATGAGGATATCCCTGACATTAATTCCTTCCGTGAAAGGTCTGTTCTAAATGACCATGCTGCGTTTGTCTTCTTTTTATGTTTACATTGAATACTTTCTGCTCACGTGTCATGTTTCTTTCTGCAGTATTGGAGGGCAGTTTATTCCTCTGGCTCCCTATGTGCCTACAGGACCAGATGCTCTTAGGTCTAGGGCACAGGAACAGCCAACTGATAAAACTGTAAAGGAGCTTGCTGATCTTGATCCTTTTGTTGACATGGTGAGTTCTTCCTGTTTCTTGGCTTCAGCACGTGATCCTTTGTAGACCAGCGCCTCATTCATATTGTCCTTTTATATTCTGCAGGACAAGCGGTTTTTCTGCACTGTCACTGTTGACAGGCTTGGCCTTGACCAGCGTTGGTGGTTCGCTTCATGTACCACGTGCCGCAAGTCCTCTAAACATAATGGCTTTCAGTATAGATGTTCAGATGATAGTTGCTCCTCTGTTGATGCGGATCCAACGTGAGCAGCTTTAGCTTTTTTTCCACTCTTATTTACCACTTACTACTACATGTGATATAGGCTTACTACTACCTGTGAGCTAAAACCTTGTTTTGTTCTTCATTTCCAGGTACTGTATTTCTATGTTTGCATCTGATGGTACGGCAGAGGCTGAATTTGTGATGTTTGACAAGGTCGCGACAGGTGCCGTGGGAAACCATTGCTTGCTATACTTCGTCAGAAGTATCCTGGCTATGCTACTGTGGATGAGATGGCTAACCTTGCTAGGCATGATGTCAATATTCCAGCGCAGATAACTCATCTCGTTGGCCAGAAGTACAAGCTTATGGTCTCCATATCCAAAAAATGGAAGCTCAAAAATGGTGAGGACTTGTCTTTCCAGGTCAACAGGATTGACGAGACCTACAAGCCTGAGTTGCCTCCCTCTGTGGATGCTGTTTCTTCTGGGTCTGCCAAGGATACATTAGTAACCAGTGTTTGTGGTGAAAAGCTCCCTGTCTTAGGACCGCTTATCTTGCCTGCATCAGCCACACCTTCTCCAACAGGTTCTGCGCTTGGTTCACCTGCAGCGCAGGTATAACCTACAGAATTCATTCTTATCTGTTTGGTTGTTTCACGGATTTTGTACCCTCTCTTTCTAAATGCTCATTTTCCTTTCTTAGAAACACACGCCTCCTTCTGCTGGCAAGATCGCTCCTTCAACTCCATCTCCAGGGTACTGCATTCCGAAGTATTATGAAAGTGTCTACCTCTTGTTTCTTTGGTTCATTCATTTTCTTATCGTCCTATTATTTATTGCAACAGCCCTGTTGCCCCGAAGCGTGGCACAAGACGTTCTTTATTTGGTAAATCTCTCAAAGGAGAGACTGACGCTGTGCTAGAGGATGGTGCTTCGTCTGCCCAGGTTCTGGATGTCTCTTTTCCTATTTACTGCTCTCTCTCTAGATCCTCACTGCTCTTGCTTTGACTTTATTTTTCGTTGCAAATCATGTAGGCTGCTGTCGAAACTGACGTCAATGATACTTCCAAAACTGTCGAAGTGAAAGATACTGATGCCGTGCTCCTTGAACCCGAAAAGTCTATGGTTGATGATCCTCCCACAAAGGTTGCAGAGAAAGATGCTGAGGCTCTGCCCCCTAAGATCAAGAGGTCTGGTTTAAGTCCATTTGCATGCTGTTTATTAGTTTGTTGTATGCGAAATAAGGGTATAAGAGTTTCGAGTCCACTGGCTTTGCAGTGCACATGCTAGCCCTTACGGTTTTGTTTGTTGGAGATAGATTTCACATGTGGTTTTCTCATGTGTCAGGCCTCCGTCCGGTGGCAAGGGGTCTGGAACAGCTAAGAAGCAGAAGTAGTAGCTTGTCTGCGCTGCCTGCAGACAGAGTTTGTAAATAAGGTTCGTGATCGTGCACTGTGTATGTTCTTTCTTCTTCTTGTAGGCATTACATTCCAGGGTTCCATGTGAACTCAGATTTTACTATCTGCCTTTTCTCTTTTAGACAGTTCCTTTTGTTTCGTGCTAAATTGCATGGTTTCTTGTCTTTGGTGAAACTATGTTGAGATGATTCTTTTCTTTTGTGTGATGACCAGGTTCTCTTCGGTACAGCCCTGTCTTCCTGTATGGTTCTTGTTACGAGATTAGCTCACAAGACCCAGGTGAAGGGTTTTTAGATGGTTCTCTGCCTCGCTGCCTCGACGTCCGCTGGTCCCCAGCGTGTCTTCTCCGTATATCGTCGAGCCTTCAAGACAGCTTTATCGCCTTATCGAGCGACTTTTGCATCTGCATGGCCTGTCTACCGCTATCGACGGGATGTGATGGCCTTGCTGTTTGCCTCCACACTGCTGTTAGATGTATCTTAATGCTGCGGCATAGACCTCATGTGATTGCTGCTTAAGTGCACATGTGGAGGGTATTTTGTGTAAGCGTGTGCTTGTGCTGAAGCACGCTTTTGTAATTAGAAACTAATGACAGTAGGAAAAAGAACCTACTAGATGGAAACCAATGCCAGTAGGGAAAAAGACCTACTAAACTGGTCTCAGCACAGTCCAGTGCTTCAGTTGTTAGCTGCATTTTATCTCTGTTTATATGCTATGGACTATTAGGCTCCCTTGGATCTATCTATTTCTGCATATGTATCTGTGTTTGTCGTTGGTGCTTTTGCTAGACATTACCTCGTGCGGTTCTATGTTTCAATCAGATGTAGGTGGAGGATAACTAGGTTTCAATATTGCTTTTATGCTCCTGGCACTTCATGCTGCCTGTAGTTCATGCGTTTGATTTCAGTGAATGCGTGGAGCATATTTTGTATAAGCGTCTAGAGGAACGCTTTTGTAAGTAGAAGCTAATATCTGTAGGAAAAAGGACCTGCTAGACAGAAGTTATTGCCAGTAGGAAAATACCTGTGAAACCCTCCTCATATTATTGCAGCTTATGCTTGTCTACAGGCATGCTTTTCTGCTTGTTCGGTTTCAGCACGATCCTATGCTTCAGCTGTGAATTGCATTTTACTTTTGCTCATGTGTCTAGCGTATATTTCTACCCGGTCAACCAAATCAGTTACTGTGCTCTATTCACACGTTAAAGGTCCATACAAGAGGAATAGGCTCCCTGCACGACCTGATTGATGTTGACTCGATGAAGAAGATCATGCGCATACTTTCGTTGAGTCAACATCATACCCCCTGAATTGTAAGAGGCCTCCAATCCAAGGAAGTATTCCAACCTACCCAAATCCTTGATAGGAAAACTGTCGGAGAGAGAACGCACTAGACGATCAACAACCTCTGGAGTGGAGCCAGCAATGACAATATCATCAACATACACCAACATGTATATGTGAACTCCGTCGCGAGAGAATATGAACAGGGACGTATCGGCCTTGGACGAGACAAAACCAAGTTGATGAAGAAGCTGACTCAGACGATCATACCACGCACGGGGTGACTGCTTCAGACCATAGATAGACCGCTGAAGCTTGCAGACATGAGAGGGGAAACGGGCATCCTCAAAACCTGGCGGTTGCTGCATATAGACATCTTCAGTCAAGAAACCATGAAGGAATGCATTACTGACATCAACCTGTCGGAGACTCCACCCGCGAGACACGGCAAGTGAGAGCACTAGGCGAACAGTAGCAGGCTTCACAACTGGGCTGAACGTGTCACCATAATCAATCCCATGTTGTTGAGTAAATCCACGTGCAACCAGTCGGGTTTTGTGTTTATCAATAGACCCATCTGGACGATGTTTGGTCTTGAAAATCCATTTGCTACCAACGATGTTGACGCCAGGAGGACGAGGAACCAAGACCCAAGTGTTGGTCTGACAGAGAGCCGCAAACTCGTCAGCCATAGCCGCATGCCAGGCCGGTTCTTGCAGAGCTTCTCGATGAGAGTGCGGAGCAGCAAGGAATGCTCGACGTCGTGGGTCATATCGAACAGTACCATCTTTAAACTCCTTTTCCTTCCGTGTGTTATCCCGCAGCCTCGTGATCATCTGATGTGCCGGAGCAGGAACAGGCGACGGAGCAGCCAAAGGTGTCGCGGCCGGCGACGAACCGGCAGCAGGCGACACGGGCTGATCCGCTGGCGGGGACGCTGGAGAGGCCACATCGGGGACCAACGCTGGTGAAGCCACGGCAGGAGAGGGCGACGTCCCATGCATGCACGTCTGCATGCGATCATCATGCACCGCATGCACGTCTGCATGCACTAGCAACGGCCCACGCATGCGATCATCATGCACGGCAGCAGCCTGCTGCTTGTCAACACACTGGACCTCAATCGGTGGCACCTGAAACAATGTAGACGTGTCCGCTCTTGCCGATGATTGTCTATGTTGTCAGTCATTCCCATAGCATGAGTTGGTGTACGATTGTAACAAACCAGTATTAAGAAAGTAAAAGTTAGGTAAGCTAGCATGCTCCGCTCGCGAAAATGGTAGTTTCTGTCTTAGGAACTGTTCCGACAGTTCAAGTTTAGATAATATCAAATCGAACTGAGAGTGATAGATTCAAGTTGGCTTAAAAACAGTGTGTTTTTTTTTGGCTTAGGGGGAATCCAATTACTCTACCGGTGAACCCTTGGACATACCACCCCGGCCCACGTTTCTACAGTTTGAACAACCCTTGTGAGTTTCCTCAGCCCTCTTCCATTATTGTTTGGTATTTGTTTCAGCAGAAATATGGCCTCTTTCATTACCTATAGTACGGGCGTAGGTTGTTCTTATTTCAACCCGTCACAGAATCTGTAGATCACATCCTCAGTTCCGAAATCCGATTGATGTGGTTTGGTTTTGTTTCAGTAATTATGAGCTATTAATCTACGTGCCATTAGTTAGCATACTAATACAATACATTGCTGCACAGAACCATGCTAGCAGAATGGTTTGTTTCACCGTTAGTCCACTGACCAGAATGTTAGCAGAATGTGTTCAGAATGTCTTCTGTACAGAACTATATGTCGTAATGATCGTGGATTTCATCTCCTTGCATCTAATCCAGACAGAATGCACACCTATTTAAATTCACCTACCTTTCTCTTATCAATCATTAATCTAATTTTGAATAATTCATTTTCCTCACATGCTAAGAAGTATACGCTACTGCAGAAACAGTTACTCTTCTGGATTTAACACCCTATGGATACTAGGTTTGGTCTTCCACCAGGTATGAATCGATTCATCTTATGAAATTGTCTGCCATCTATTAAAAGCAGCTGATTTTAAAATATACTTATTTATTATCTGCCATCTTTGAATTTCTAGATGAATTCATTGCTCAGTGTTTGGATTCCCGCGATTACTCGCCCACATCTAAACAGCTCACATACCTTGGGTTCTCTATTCCATCTGGTATGAAATACCTCCTTGCATAAATTGATCTCATACGGATATAATGGGAGTATTAGCTTTAAAATGCAGCTTACTTATTCTGAAAACAACTTCTCTATTTATAGATGATTTCCTTGCTGAGTGGTTAGAAGCAGATAGCTGTCTCCCTCACCGCACAGTTGAACCAATCTGCTATGTCAGTAGGCAGGAGCATAAGGTCCGAAGAATAAGAGAACGGCTAGAACATTACATGTTCATCACGGAAGAAGACAAAGACTTCACACTTGATCAATTTAGAAGCCTTCTCTCGACATATCTAAACCTCAGTTATTACTTCCAGCTTCATCAGGTTGAAAACAATAGGTTCATACTCACACTGGAAACTGAAAACTCACCTGACCATGCATCTGCTGTCCTTCAAGAAGGAAAAATGATTCGTCTCGCTGAATCAAATGTCCTGTATTATCCTACGGATGAGTATGCAGAAGGATACTATGGTGGAAATCTTGCGTACGAGCTCGATGACGAGGTTGCGGATGTGTGCATTGTGGTGCAGATACATGCATTGCCACTTCATCTTAGAACGATAAAGGCCATTGAACGTATATTGCTTCAGTACTGTGTTGTTCAGGCTGTGGATTATGATTGCCTTTACTCCAGAAAACTTGACTGCATCAGTTGTACTTGCTGGGTTAAAAAAGAAACCGTGTTTCCCAGGTTTGTCATCATTAGGGTTGCTAGCAGGTTTTCACATGATTCCATGTTGCCCTCCAGCATATTTCAGAAACATGTGCAAACATACTGCGTAGCTATCACCAGAAGAATACATGGGCATACCCACCCAGTTCCAAGGTTCCAACAACATAACAACGAGTATTTTACTAGAGCAGTTCAGGATGGAAGAATTGCTTATTGTTTCCTAAGAGATGCTGACGTTTGTGGAAGTAGAATTAGGGAACTGCAAGACTCTATTTTAGTGAAGCCTAAGCAGATAGAATCTGAACTAACAATGCAAGACATTGCTTTACAACTACAGTCTGCAATGCCATCTACCAATGCTAAATTGACAATACAATCCCTTGGTGTTCAAGGTTACATAGCAAGTTCCATAGTGCTACCACTGCCTCAGCTTCTGCAGAAAGCATTGGGACCTGACAATGATATTAACGTAAGTTTCAAAGATTTTTCTTGCGTCCCATGGTCCACTGGTTTCGGAGCTATCGAAGAATCTCTACCAAAGAAGATCAGCATGCAAACTATTTGTCTCCGCACGGATTTTTTTGCTCCCACCATTGTTGAAGATCTGCTAAGCCCTTTCTGTATGTTCGACGCGGATGGGTATGATCCAGGACCATCCGCAGAAATAAAGCACTATAGTAGTGTTGTGTGGACTGATATAAACAGGAATATTCCCACTATCATACTTGTACGTGCAGCGCCTGTGTTCTGTGAAACGATTGATCATCCAAAAGGAAAGGTTGTTGAGTTGACTGTCATGACAGCCTACAACAAGGGCGAAGGAATTGAAGAACTATACTCAATACAAGCTGTTCAGTAACAAGAAGATGCAGACATGGGGTTCCGATGCACCTCCATTTGTGATCTCAACTCTTGTATTGTAGCTACAATTTATGCCTTCGTGCCTTCCTATATGTATTATTGTTCTCGTTGAACTTGTGTGACTGAAATTACTCTACTGCTAAGTCATGCCTCAATGATCTTGCAAGAACCTATATGCACCACGTGCCTGTATTTACTTTAAAGTTCCAACAATGCTATACCCATCAATTCTGGGAACAACTAATCTTTCCTCTCATCCTTTAGAATGAGAATTTTAGCTTTGTTCAATGATAACTTAATCTTGCAATAAAACACTCTTGCTTGAAAGGTATGGTAAAGGTAAACTGTTTCGATTAAAAAAAAAGTGTGCTAAAGAAGTCATTCAGAAGTGAGTGAAGGGGCGCAGAAAAAAGCTCATTTCTTTCATTCAGGAATGGACACTGGACCGGAATGAAACATCTTTATTTTCTCTGCATATATACTGCTACATCTTTGTTTATCAGTACAGCTGCTATCAGTTTGAAGTTTGCAGATGGCACCAAGGTCATATAGTGAGCTATGCAATAGTTCTTCAAAAACCGGGAGGGTCGTCTTCCTTTACCGGGAGGGTCGTCTTCAAAAACCATGTCAGTTGTTACCGACCTTTCTGATGGAATTGACTGTGCCACGAAAAAACACATTGATGTAAGCCTACTTGTGTACAGCCACTTATACTCTTTCTGTCTGATATCTATCTTACATCACTCAGATACGTTATTTGAATTTTCACTACTTATTTTTCTCACGTATTGTCCATTGTTATTTGTAGCCTCTAAATCACTTGGCGTCTGTCTCAACACCACCATCTATAACGTATCGAGTTTTGATTTAGAATAAATCCTACTTAAGGCCTCTAAATCACTTGATTTAAAATGCTTCAAACAAAAACAACACTATATTTAAAATATATAAAACTTAAGGCTGCATTACAGTTTTGATTTTGGCACCTGCGCCAGGGGCGCAACCGGTCATCTAGTTCTTACAAAAGATAACCTTGCCAAACGCAATTGGCACGGGAGCAAAAAGTGTATTTTTTGTACTCATGACGAGACCATTAAACACTTATTCTTCCAGTGCGAATTTGCTAGGTCTATATGGTCAGCCATCCAGATAGGTTCTACCTTATATCCTCCGCGCAGCGTTGCAAATATTTTTGGCAACTGACTGAACGGGGTTGATTCTAGGTTTAAACTACTTATTAGGGTGAGAGCGATTGCCGTTATTTGGTCGCTATGGCTATGTAGAAATGACAAGATTTTTAATGATAAAAATTCTTCTGTTATGCAGGTTATTTACCGATACACAGCTACGCTTCGATCATAGTCGACCCTGCAGCGTGTGGAGTACCGAGAGCTGTTTTTGGAGGTGTCGTCGCGTTTGGAGGCTGCGGCGAGGGAGTTATTCTCCCAGCATGGATGGCCACATAATTTACGGATCAACCCTCCACCACCATAGGTGTCTTTACAATTTCTCATCATGATATGTAATCGTCTTTTTAGTTTTTTCGCTTGCTACGGAACTTTGGAACTTGTTGGGACTGTGTGCATCCTAATTATGCAGAGCCCGGGTGTAATACTTAATATTCTTAAGTAATAAAATCTCTTTATCGAAAAAAAATGTACATAATCAGTCTCATGTTATTCTTACTGTGCATAATTATTCGAAGCATTTCGGAATGATCGGTTGCTCGTGCTTCAGACGTCAGAGCAAACTTTCGCTCGCGAAAGAGACTGTAATTCTCTTTAATTCTACAACCATATTTTTTATAGAAAAAAGGTGATGTTGACAATCACAGGACGAAAGAAACCACAAACGCACCATCTTCAATTACGCCGCCTTCTTTCCTTCTAATTGTTCTACGTACGATACCAGCCAAGGCATCATCTGGTCGCTGCAAGCTTGCAGCCTCTGAAAGAAGCACCAAGCTGATGCCGATGTGCCCAAGTTAAGCATTGCTTGCACAGGCATAGAATCCCGATTTTTTATCACCTTCAGTTTGCAGCAGGAGACGTCCAGTCGTCCAGAGTGGTGGTTAACTCTCTGATGCTTTTTCTTCTCACGGCGATGAACTGAAAAGTTTTAACAGCAATAGCAACAGCTTGCAACAGTGCAGTGCTGTCCTCATCAAGTAAGCTACTCACTCACCACCCGTTCTTTTTCGAAAAGACAAGACTGGAAAAAAGGAACAAAGCAAATGCAAACAGTGGCGGTAGACTAGAATACAAGATAGATTGGTTGAATCTGCCGTGTGCATGTGAGTAATCGGATTTGGGTTCTTCGTCTTTCGCTATCTGATCCTTGTGCAAAGTTGGGTATCCGCGAAAAGAAGACTCTGAACACTCGCGAACTCACAAAGAAGACGCTGAAAAGTAGAGGATCATCGTGGCTTTGTCGATCCTCTCGCTTTATTTTTTTTCGATAAAGGGAGTTTTTATTACTTAAAGAGTTTTAATCATTACACCCGGCCTCTGCACAACTAAGGTGCACACAGCCCCACAAGTTCAACCTTCTCGACATAATGATAAAAATAAAAGGCGAGTTACATATCATAATGAGAAATTGTAAGAACGCCTATGCTAGAGGAGGACATATCCGAAGATCATGTTGCCATCCATTGAGCGAGAACAGCTCCCTGGCCACGGTCTCCAAACGCGCAGCCCCCTCGGAAACCAGGTCCCGATGCTCCACCCGCTGTAGTGGTAGCCAAGAACGAATCATCGCCGTGCACCGGTAGATAACCTGCATAAAGGAAACAACTTTGTCATTGAAAACCTTGTCATTTCTACATAGCCAGAGCGACCAAATAACGGCAATCCCTCCCATCCTAATACGCATCTTGAACCTAGAATCCACACCATTCAACCAGCTCCCGAAAATATTCGAGACACTACGTGGAGGGTATAAGGTAGAGCCTATCTGGATGGCCGACCATATAGAAGAGGCAAACTTGCATTGAAAAAATAAGTGTTGTGTAGTCTCGTCATGATGACAAAAGACACACTTTTTACTTCCATGCCAATTGCGCTTTGCAAGGTTATCTTTTGTAAGAATTACTCCGCGACGAAGATACCATGCAAAAACCTTTGTTTTCAGCGGGATCTTCATCGTCCAAATTTCCTGATTATTATCTACCGGTATATCAGGTTGGATCAAGATTTTGTACATGGAGTCAACCGAGAACTTGCCATTCTTGGTGAGATTCCATCGAAATTTATCCGGTCCATGTGTCAGGTGGATAGAATCCAGCCGAGTTAGCAAAGCATTCCAGGATATTACCAAATAGGCTTCTTCTGAACGAAACATCAGGTGGAGAAGTTCTCATCATTTTAGCTAGTATATCACCTTTATATCTCACAATGTTATACAAGGCGGGATATTGTTCGCGGAGTGGAGCTCGTCCGAGCCATTTATCCTCCCAGAACCTAATCTCAGATCCATTCTTAATAGCGAACGACCCATGTGGAAAGAAGAATTTTTTCGTAGCCATTAAGCCAGCCCAAAAATGCGAGTCTCCAGGTTTTCACACAACTTGGGAGACCGCTTTCGAGCCCACATACTTTCTTCTTAGGAGGGTTTTCCAAAGCCCTTCTTCAGAAAGGAGCTTAAATAACCATTTACCAAGTAGGGCTCTGTTCTTGATCTCAAGATCATGAATACCAAGCCCCCCTTGGTCTCTAGGCCGGCAAACCACACTCCATTTGGCTAGACGATATTTTCTTTTCTCACTATCCCCTTGCCAAAAGAATCTCGATAGGAAATAATCCAACCGTGTTAGAACTCCTTTTGGTACTTGGAAGAATGATAACATATACAGTACCATGTTGGTTAGCACTGAATTGATGAGGACCAATCTTCCACCCAAGGATAATAATTTTCCTTTCCAACTATTTAACCGAACTTGCAGTCTCTCCTCCACTAATTTCCACTCGGCATTTGTTAATCGCCGATAATGAATCGGGATGACCAAATACTTAATCGGAAACTGGCCTTGTGCACAGCCGAATAAATCAGCATACAAGGAAGCCTGGTTTTGAGCCTCTCCAAAGCAAAACAATTCACTCTTATGGAAATTAATCTTAAGACCTGATAATTGCTCAAAAGCTGACAAAATCAGCTTAAGATTCCTAGCTTTCTCAGTGTCATGTTCCATAAAGAGGATTGTATCGTCGGCGTATTGGAGAATGGATAATCCACCATCCACAAGATGTGGAATGATCCCCTCAATTTGACCATCGGATTTTGCACGTTCGATCATGACTGCTAACATATCAGCCACTATATTGAATAGTATAGGCGATAATGGGTCACCTTGTCTAAGTCCTTTTTTGGTCTGAAAGTATTTGCCAACGTCATCATTGACTTTAATGGCTACACTTCCACCCGAAACGCAACTATGAATTAACGCACGCCACTCCTCAGAAAAACCTTTCATTCTGAGGGTTTGCTGAAGGAAGGACCATTTAACCTTATCATAAGCTTTTTCGAAATCAATTTTCAGGATCACCCCGTTCAACTTTTTGGTATGTAGTTCGTGAACCGTTTCATGCAAGATTACCACCCCATCTAGGATGTTGCAACCTTTCATAAAAGCGGTTTGAGAGGGACGTACTACATGGTCTGCCACATTGTTCAGCCTTAGCGCCGCAACCTTGGTGAAAATTTTAAAGCTAACATTAAGTAAGCAGATAGGTCTGTATTGTTGAATCCTTTCTGCTTCATTAATCTTAGGTAATAAAATTATTTCACCAAAGTTCAGACGAAACAACTCAAGTTGTCCGCCATGAAGATAGCTGAACAATTCCATAAGATCTGACTTGATAATGTCCCAGAAATTCTGATAGAACTCCGCGGGGAAACCATCTGGGCCAGGGGCTTTGTTGTGTTCCATTTGGAAAACCGCCTTCCTTACTTCATCCTCCGAGTATGGAGCAGTAAGTAGGTTGTTTTCCTCAACGGAAACCTGGGGGATGTCGCTTGTTCTAGACTCATCCAGAGAGAAGTTTCCTTCCTCTGGTGCCCCGAACAAGCCTTTATAGTAATTAGTAATGTATGACTTAAGCTGATCATGACCCTCAATTGTTCTGTCCTCATCTAAAAGAGAGTAAATACGTTTCTTACGATGTCTGCCATTTGCAACACTGTGGAAGTATTTAGTATTAGAATCTCCTTCCAGAATGAACTGGGCTTTGGAACGTTGATACCATTTCAGCTGCTCTTCACGCAGAAGTTTCGCTATCTGCGCATTGGATTGGCTCTTAAGCTCAATCTCTTGTGCTGATAGGGGGCGAACCTCTGCTAACGCTTCAAGAGCGTCAATAATAGAAGAGAGTCGTTTTTTTCTTTTTTAAGTAAGCCTGTTGTATGTCGTGCCCAACCCACAAGGTGTGTGCGAGTAGCACGAATTTTATTGTTCCACCTCTGAATCGGGTTAACACCTGCCACAGGCCTTTCCCAGATTCGCTTGACCATGTCCTGAAACCCGTCTCGATGCAACCACCCAAGTTCAAACTTGAAACGGTGGTTACCCGGTGGTCTAGGCAAGCCAGTGGTCAGTAATATGGGAGCATGGTCTGACAAACTTTCGATACGTTCCAGCGCCCGTACCGAAACCATTGGAAATCTTGATTCCCAATCGGTGTTCATCAGTACACGATCTAGTTTCTCGTACGTGGGTTCTGGGAGGCTATTTGTAACAGCCCCAAAAATTTGAGTACCAAATTTTCACTTTTGTGTCCTCATTTGCATCATGGCATGCATGTTTCATTGCATCCATTTAAATTGCTAAACAACACCCTCTTTTGGTTTGTCAAAAGTTGGAGAACTAAAATACCAAACTTGCTCCAACAATTCCACAAGGCAATGAAAGCATTCAAAGTTACAACATGAAATATTTTGACATCTCATATTTGTTGAGGAAGTTCCAAAAGTTCCCAAGTTAAATTTGGGCAAACTATTTTGATTTGGAAATAAAATAAAAAGAGGGCAACTCAAAAATTGCCTGTGGGCAATTCCTATTTTATTTTCCTACCAAAGGATTTTCAAATAAGCTGGAAAATTTAGGGAAGCTTCATAATAATATAAAGAGGCTCCCCAAAAATTTGCCTAATTTTTGGAGGTGTTTAAGTGGCCCAAATAAATCGAATACACCTGCTGTCATTTTGAATACAGTGCTAAAAAGGACCACTTGGTGACGAATTGAAAATTGGCAGGGGGGTGTTTGTAAAATCTTCAGTCATCTCTCTCCTCCCGCCAAAGCCGCGCACGGCGTGTCGCCGTGGCGTGCCTCAAGCACGCCTCGCTTCGCCCCCCCCCCCCCCTCCTCTCTGCTTCACCCCTGCGAGGAGACGTTCTCACGTCGCCCTGCTCACCCCACTCCTCTGCCCACTTGCTCCCTGCTCCCCTCTCTCCTCCTTCCCCACGGGCTCACCATGGCCGCCATGGTTGCCGAGCTCGACGCCGGTGATTGATGAACCCCCGAGCGCATCGAAGACCACCCCCAGCTCCGCCGTGCCGTGGTGCTCCTCCACACCGAAGGAATCGTCCGGAAGCCCCGCCGTTTCGCCGCGCCGACCGTGAACTCGCCGACCACCGCCGTGGCTCCGCCGCCCGATTCCCGCCACTCCCCTCCATCTCCGGCCCTGCTGGGCACAGCTACGCGTTCAGGGTGAGCTCTACATCCTTATGGACCTCATCTCCCTTCCTCTCTCGCCGAACTACGCCGTCTCCCGTGCTTGCGTCGCCGTCGGATTTTTCCGAGTCCCCGCCACACCGGAATATCCGGCTGTGGCCAGTACGTCGAACCCCAGTTTTTTTTTCCTCTATCGGATTTTCCGGGTCGAACCCGCAACGGATAATCCGAACCATGTCAGTACCTCAAAACCACACTGATCCCTCAACCGGATATTCCGAATCAAATTTTGACTCGGACATTCCGATCCAGTGCAGTACCAAATTAATACATGTTTTATCCCTTTCTTTCAAATTTGGATACCTAGTTTATTGTTGATCAAATAACTTCTAAAAATGGCATATTTAAAAGAGGAATCTTAAAAGTGTAATAACTTGTATTTGGGTCAGTACCAAGAAGTTAATTCCTGTTTCACCTCTTTCGTCCGAAGTTGTATAACTAGTTTATTTGTCGTCTAAAATAATTTATCGAATCAACCGACTTTCAAGAAGAATTTAAAAATGCAATAACTTTCCACCGGTGCATTGGAAAAATGTGTTTGATGTACCAAATTGTCCAGAGAATTGTGAGCTACCCACTAAAAGTAATATCATGAATATTTGATCACAATTACAATAATGTACTTTTAGTAGTATTAGAATCATTAAGTTTAAATATGGGGTTTATTCCAAATAATGCAATAAATATAATGGGGACCCCATTTAACCTGTTGGTCATGTTCAATGCTTCTAGGGTGCATTTAAAATGTCATATCATCATTCTTGTATGCATTGCACAATTGCCATGTATTGATTGTTGTTCTTGCTCTCCGGTGTTGTTTGCTCTCCGGTAGATCACGAGTTCGGAGTTGAGCATCATTACTCCGACGAGCAGTTTGACTCCTTCGCTCAACAAGGCAAGCGTAATCCCCCCTCTGAGCATGTCTTATCCTATTTTCCGCAAATATTTTCTCCACTATAATATTGCATGCGGTTCCAAATGTCAATTTGATTCGGATTAGAGTATCCTATAGTTGCATTATGATTCCGATGCCCATTACTTGTTTCCCCTCCTATTATCCATAGGTTTGTACTGTTGGCCTAAAATAATTAACTATGCAGTGTTGATGCTTAGCCATGCTTAGTTAAAATGCTTAGCGGTCCGGTGGATGTTTCATGGTGGGAAACAGGTGATGAGATGTACAGGTGATGGTGGAGGAACTGTGGTGACAGGTAATAAGATGCTTAAAGGTGGGGATGAGAGGCCACTTCGGTATGGTGGTGTTTTGTCTCACTCTCGCCGCCTAGGTGCGAGTTCTTTACCTCTTGAACCAAGAATGAGCGCGCTTCCTTTCGGTGGGGTATATGGAGCCCTCGTCGACCGACTAACTTGAGCGGGACTAGCCAGGGTCCTCTAGTTTGAGCTTCCATTTGCGCGTGCGTGAGGATGGTGGTATGAACTGGGATGAGGATGTGGTGTCTAGGAAAATGAGTGGCCACGGGGCAGGGTGTTGACGATCGCTGCTCCGTCCTCACTGATGATCCTGGGTTAGTCTTTAACAAGGTAAAGGTTGTAACCGTTCCCACTCAGCCGGCTTTCCCCGGAAGAGAGCTACGTGTAGGCAATGGGCCGGGCGGTACCGAAGGTAAACACAGTGCACCCCTGCAGGGTTAAATCTTTTCAAAAAGCCGTGTCCACGGTTACGGACAACTTGGGAAAGGACGATAAGACCATAGAATAACTCTAACGGAATGATTAAAAACTGGGTACTAGAGGTACCACTCACGAATGCAAGGTGAGCTTCCTCGAGGGTGATTCGGGGAGGTGCCTTTGATGAACAGGTACAATGGTGGATTATGGTTGATGATGAGTAAGGTGATGAAAGAAAGAGTTACTTCTTCCCCCTTTTCAAAATAATCTGATTAGTCGATGCCATGGAGTTATGTCTTTTTAAAATAAAATCAGCTTGATGCAAAACAGCCATAAAACTTTGAAAGCCAATCATCGAGCATATATTAGCTCTTAATCTTGTGAGTTCGTCGAACTCAACGTCGTTTGCTTATTTTCAGGAGAGGACTTCACCGCCCTCGAAGGTGGGTTCTTTGTGGACGTCGACGAGTAGTCTGGGGTTCCCAGGTGGCAGCTTGGGACATCCCGGATCAGCTGGCGCTGTGATGTTTATCTGTAGGCCTCTTAGGCCATATTTTGGATCTTGTTGTTTAGAACAACCTAATTCGCTTCCGCTTGTTGTAATGTTGGGTCCGTGACCTCTGGTTGTCATTTGCTATCTTTCTCTATTATAAGAGTTGAACTATATGTTTTGTGTCGTGGAGTCTGTGATGTGCCAGTTGTTCCACAAGTCTTGATCTCTCTATTATGCTTTGATAGTGTGCCTGCTGGTATCAGATAACCGGAGACACAGTATCACTGTATAGCAGTCAGGTCGGGGCGCCACACTATTTGCCCAAGTAAACTGCCTCCCAATCATCGACACCTCTTTCAAGTCCAAGCTTTCAATTACTGCGTTGAACAAGAGTGGCCAATGATCATCAAACCGACCTGTACTTTTCTCGAAAGGGAAACGAAGCAAGTTGAAATCCCCACCAATAATAAATGGGTGTGGGTTGTCCTTTGCTAAGTTTACCATCTCTCCCAGAAAAGCGGTTTTGAATTCCGCTTGGGCAGGTCCATACACAGCGACAAGACTCCAAATGAAGTTATCAGCTTTATTCCGGATGTGCAATTTAATATGAAAATCACCTTCCGAAACAGCCAACACATCCATGGTTTCCGTCTTTACACCTAGTAGGATACCGCCAGAGCGTCCATGGGGGGGACGAGAGTGCCACTCAAAGTCAATACCGCCAGAAAGACGATTTAATTGACTTTGCGAGAAGTCCCGTCTACCCGTCTCAGAAATAGCTAAGAAATCCAAATTATGGTCCCGAACAGAATGAGCAAAGTGCAAGTATTTAGCCAAGTCACCAAGACCTCCGCTATTTGCGAATAAGCCATTCATTGGGAAACTATATTAGATTTGGAGACCTTAGATCGTTTCACGGACCTTTTGTTAGAGTTAGATTTAGATTTTCGTCCGGATGATTTTAACTCATTCAATGAGCTCAACCCGTCGTCATCCAATCCTATCTCCAACACTTCACCAATTAGATGAGAAGCAAGCTGACCGTCAGAGTCATTAGCTTCTTCATCATCCACATAGGTGGCGGTCAACTTGGTCGAAGTTTTCGGAATAACCGTTGAACGGTCAAATTCCATATGCCTCAAGACTCTAGTTGACACATCAATTTGATTCTGATTACTACCAAGTTTAAAACCTACACTATTTAACTTTGCAGAAATTGACGGAGATGAAAACGAAAGAAAAGACTTGGAAGTCGAGTCGTTACCGTGTGAGTCCAAGTTTTGTGTCGCTTTACGCCGCATAGCTCTCATGAGAGAGTCCTCGTCCGTCGGGGTGGCACCATCCGCCATGGCCCCAAACCTCTCACTCCACCGTGAAGGAGTGGCAAGGGTCACGGTGGGCGGTGGTGTACATGGCGAGGTAGAGACGACGCCGTCGGCCGCCGGAGGCTCCAAGGGAGAAGCCGGGGTCAGTAATGTCGGCGTAGCAACTGACCCGGCGATCCCCAAGCTCCCGGCAGCACTCAGCTCCAGCGAAGGGGTCATAGGTGGTGGAGAGACCCCTCCCGCTGAAACAGTATCCAGCCGAGCATCCTGGGGAGGCAGAGGTGACGTAGCATCCTCCCCAATACTCGGCCCACCAGCAGCTGCAGTCGTCGGCCCGTCCTGGAGCAAGGCCGCAAGCCCAGCTGGGCTGCTGCTCCCGGCCTGCGCCGGAGCCCAGCCAGCTGCAGCCCGTGCGACGGATATCTCCATGCCGCCCACCGCAGCCGGTGACCCCGGCCCGCCAGCGCCATGTTGCTGTGTGCAGTGGCCCAGAAACATTCCACCCGCTGCAGATTTCAGCCCAGCAGTCTCCATAGCAGCAGAAAAAACAACCCTTTACTCAATTTCGGACCCATGAACAGGGGAACACAAGACCTGGACTAATGGGGCGCACCAAGGCAGGAGCGACCTTGCGGATACCATCGACAATAGCCCTTGCATGAGGAGTTTTAGGACTATGATTATACGGCGTTACGGCCATCACCGCAACATGCTCTGTAGCCACTGTTTTGCCATGTTCTGCACCACCGGAAGATGGAGTAACATCCATCTCCATGTTGGTCTCCTGTGAGCCTTGAGTGCCATTCGACCCAGGGGAGGGTCCCAAGTCTCCCACATTTCCCCCAACATCATCATCAGCATCATCCCCTTTGCGCCTCCAGAAAAAAGGAACAAAGTTGGCGTCTGGGGCAAAGTCCTGAGGCTCCCGTCGGAAGTAGAAAGCAAATTCCTTAAGTTTAACCACACCTCCCACATAACTACCCAACTCGCTATCCACCCTCTTCTCCGGAACCTTGGAATCAATCATACCGACCTTAAGCCGCACAATGCCACGGCTCCTGAGAGTAACCAGATTGACATCCAATGTAGACCCAATGAGAGAGCCGACAGCCCAAATACCCAAAAAGTGTCTCAACGTGTATGGAACTCCCTGAACATGTACCCAAACCTGCTCCAACACTCTCGTAGGAGCGATATCCTGTGTCTTCCATATCGAGATAGAAGCCTGAGACTGATATGCTGGAATACACAACTTGAGACCATCCATACGGCGTAGGTCCTCGAACGAAGGAAAACCTATCAGGAAAGCGTTCTCGCCATGAGGTAACGCCTCCCAAGTCCACGACGAACTCAAGGAGCACATCCTAGATATCAGACTCTGGATAGCCACCGCCGGAACAGCAGCCCCAGTCACCGTGATCAAAGCTGTAGGAAAGCTCGCCGGTGCCAAGTGAGCCTTGTACACATTGTCGGGCAGCTGCATAAACGCTGTGTCATCTGTCCCATCGCCTGAAGTGAACGCAATCGGCTTCGGGAGCTTGAGTGTAGGACATCTGTGAGTCGGGTGTGCACCATTATCACATACAAGACAATAATACTGGACCGGGCAACCCGCAGTAGCATGAGCATCAGCGAAGCACTTCCGACACTTAGCTGGTTTCTTGGCCTTGGCTCCAGCCGCAGCTGCATCCCCCACCACAACCTCAGCCTCCCCCTGTGTCGCCGTCCCCTATGTCACGGGAGGAGCAAGAGTAGCTTGGTTGATCATCCCCTGGTACACCTGTGGCTGAGCATAAACGGGCGGCCGAGGTGCCGGCTGCTGCTGTACTGGCTGAACCGGAGGTTGCTGCACATACTGATAGGCAAAAGGCCCCGGATGTTGCGGTTGCGCAACTCTCTTCTTCTTCCTTCTAGGCCTGTTCACGTTCTGCACCACTGTCGGCGGCTGCGGCATATTCTGCATGGTCGGGAGAGGCACCGGCCCTGCAGACATCGGCATCGTCCCGATCATCGGACCCGTGTACTGGTACTGCTGGACGCCGACGAGAGGTGCGGGCATGTACGCCGGCGACCCCGACTGGCGCGACGGCTGCTGCAGCGGTTGGGTCGGCAAGGGGAACGGAGGGCGAAGCTGAAAGCCCGGCGGACCCGCAAGGGGCGCCGTCCCCATCCCCATGGAGCCTCCTGCACCGGCGGCTTGTGCCGGGAACGATGTAGGCGACGGTGACGACGGCCGAACCGGCCCCATCCTGGGTCCCCTCGGAGGCGGAGGCCGCTGCGGATGCCCAGCCATCGTCGGCTGCGCGGATGCGGCTACGACGGAGGCGAACGAGCGGCGGCGAGTCGATGGAGTCGGGGGCGGTGGCGAGAAACGGCGGCGGCGCAGTGTAGCGAGAGGAGTCGACAATCCTCGCGATGCAGATGTCCTAGGACGACGCCGATAGGTTTCGAGTCGACGGCCGAGATGCGCCCCGTCCTCTGGACAGCTCAGATGCTCCGCGTGGGCCCCATCCTGCATGGCCCGCTCAGTTTGAAAATTCACGAACTGCTCCTGAGATCCCGCCGCGGCGAGCGGATCAGCCAGCCCTGCCGTCGCCGGAGTTGACTCCTTGATCGACGAGCTCGACCGCGCAGCGAAGGCCTTGTCAATGAAGCTTCCAATGGCCGGCATCAGACTCCAAGATCCCATGCGTGGAGGTGATCGCGGAATCCGCAACCCCGCCGGCGATGGCCGCCTATCCGAGCGACGCCGAACCTCCACCATCTTGCAAGCCCTGTCCACACTAGCAATGTTAGGAATTGAAACCTCACCTTGAGCCGACGACAATCCTCGTTCCCAGACACGGCTGGCCGGCGACGGGAAGCCCGCCTCGCCCAAAACTTTTGAACGATCTCCGCATCTGACGTAGTAGGGCAGCGTGCGACCGGCGAGCGACTCGACGGCGGCGTCTCCCCCACGACGTCCATGGCTGTCTGGACGGCGACGTGTTCGCCATCGAGATCGTCGCGCTGGTCGTCGAGGCCAAAGTCGCCCATGGTTTCTGCTTCTAGACCCCCGAGGCAGGAGAATCGAGTCCCCGAGGTCCCCGCGCCCACGCAGCCGGCGCCAAAGTCCGGCGCCGGCGGCTCATGCCGCCACTCCGGCGAGGGACGCGTGCGCAGGAGGTCCGCCGAGGCTCGCTAGCAGCTCCAGATTAGGCGGGGAAGAGAAAGAATCGACCTACTCTCGCTTTATATGAACTTCCGTGGATTTTTCCGGCCTGGCACGTGTTTTAATCGTCGAGCCTTCGATCACACGAGCAACCACTTGGGTGGAAAACAATCGTAGGAGCGATAGTCATGTTGCAACTTGCAAGTAGCAAATCAAGAATTTTTTCAATCTAGGTGAGGATATCAGACATCTTTTTTCCGTTTTCAAAGAGCTTCGCATTATTGGGGCAGCTGGTTCAAGTTTAGAGAGGTACCCGTACCAGAATCTAGAAAATTCTGGATGAGCTGCCCCTGTATGATGGTGATCAGTAATTCAGTATACAAGTTAGGGAAAGAAAATGAAGAACAGCAATAATGCAGGTAGGGATTTCATTGCGTACTAGAGACAAAAATGGCGAAAGAAGAAAATGAAGAAGAGAAATAATGCAGGTAGGGATTTCATTGCGTACTAGAGACAAAAATGGAGAAAGAAAATGGAAAACATAAAAAATGCGCATCCAGGGAATCGAGAATTTTTGACATATTAGACCACTTGCCCGAATGGATTGTCAAAAAGGACCACCTTTGAGTGGAATTGTCAAAACTGCCGTGGCGGCCTCTTCGCCAGCCGACACGTGGCAAAGGCCGCCGTCGGCGACGGCGGCCTTCACTGTTCACGTTTTCCCGTTGCTTTTCCTGTTTTCCGTCGTGACACGTGGCAAAGGCCGCCGTCGGCGACGGCGGCCTTCACTGTTCCCGTTGCTTTTCCTGTTTTCCGTCGTGACACGTGGCAAAGGCCGCCGTCGCCGACGGCGGCCTTCACTGTTGCGCCTGCCACGCCAACAGACTCGACGAGACGCGTCACGACCCAAACGGGAAAAGCAAAGAGGCCGCCGTCGCTGGTGGCGGCCACCAAGGCCGCCGTCGCCCACGGCGGCCTTTGCCACGTGTCGGCTGGCGAAGAGGCCGCCACGGTAGTTTTGACAATTCTACTCAAAGGTGGTCCTTTTTGACAATTCACTCGGACAAGTGGTCCAATATGTCAAAAATTCGGGAATCGAACCCTGGTCAGTACCGTGGGAGGGTACTATGATACCACTACACCAGATGCGCTTGCTGTGTACTGAGGCCCAGCCCATTCTATATAACGTCTTCGCAATCCCATAAAAATGGATATTCCTATCCATAGTCCATAGGGGTAGCTGCTACTACTATGACACTGAACCAAAGCCTACTTATGCAGCACCATCGGTATGACAGTCACTCACCCATATCTTGGCCATGGTTACATAATTTTTCTTCTATTTTATTTCATAAAAAACCCATGGATTTCTTGCGAGTTCAAAAAACGTTGCCAACTGGGGAATGATCCCTCCTCTGGCTATACGTTGGTAGGTAGGTGAGACACCCGGTGCTCGAGTATTCCCCAGCTGAGTCTCAACTTTTCGTCGAGTATGTCAAAGCTGGGTCTCGAACCCGGGTGGGCTGGCTCCACACTCAGAGCACAAGCCACCAAGCCAGCGCTTGGTCCTCATTTTTTGCGAGTTCTATGGCACGATCCAACCCAAATTGCACATATCATAGACTGAAAATCATACCAAACCCAATGCCCCAATCTGATACAGTAGCATCGTCAAGCAGAAGGCAAAATGTAGAGTATATATAATCATGTTCACGAGTCACACTTTTACTCAGCAATGCTTGCAGCTTCTAGCATTGATCGAAAGAAATCAACCGAACTTCTAACACGGCATCTTTTGTTGCCATCTCTCAAAGCTTGGTGTCATTTCTTGGAGCGCCTCAGCCTACCTTCCTTCAGCCGTCGGAATACAGTGGTCTTCTTCATACGCAAAGCCTCGGCTAGCTCTTGGATTGTCATGCGCTTATCCATCGGCAACTCCCGCAAGGCGTCAGGATCAAGCTCGATCCGTTTGCGGCAGCAGTTCTTCGCCTTCTTGCAAACCACAGCGTCTATTCCACCACCAAGACGGCCAATCAGCCATATGCGCTGCACAACCCTCACAGGCACCCTCATTTCAGCAGCCACAGCTTTGCTGACTCCACGTTTCATACTGCTGCCACCGTTCCTCTTTAAAAGCATGCTGTATATAGCACGGCGTTCATCGTCTGTGTAATGGGTCCTCCGTCTTCTGTTAGCAATCTGATCTGGAAACACAATGGAAACACTAGATTAACAAGACTATATATCAACAGTTTCTACCAAAAAATAATCGTTGTACGGTTCATACTGAGAAATGTTTTCAGAAATAAACATAGAACTATTTGTTAATATGTAAATGCAAATCAGATTACTATTCATTGCCCGACAATATGCAACTATACATCAATAAATGTGCAAAAGATAATTCCAGTAAAAATCCTATTAGGAAATATGATGAACAATAAAATACAGCTACCTGGGTATTAAACGAGAATAGGGAGCATGCAAAATCTAACTAAAAATCTTTAAGCATACTGAATGTTAACACAATGGACATAAGCATACTGAATGTTCACACAATGGACATAAGCATACAAATTCAAAAAAAAAAATGGACATAAGCATACTGAATGTTCACACAATGGACAGAAGGATACTGTATGTTCACAGAATGGACAGAAGCATACTGTATGTTCAGTCAATGGACATAAGCACACTGAATGTTCAGACAATGGACATGAGCACACTGAATGTTTAGATGACGTAATAAGATCATGGAGCGCCATTCTTTGTTTACTCAACGTCCAACAATCTAGTACAACTACAAGAACATGAACAACTTACTCAAGTCCAGGCCTCCGCCATTGCGGTGGGCGTCGGAGACAATGCCTCCACCTCCACCATATCCGTTGGCGTCCGAGCCAGCTCCCCACTTGCCGGCAAAGTTTCCATGGTGATATCCTTGTCCATCCGTCCCATCTCCTTTACCACCACCGCCATAAGCTTGTCCGGCGATGCCTCCATGTCTCACATTCACAAGCTCTTCTCTGTCTGCTAGTGTAACAAAATGGAGAAAAAGGTTGAGCAACGATTTGTTAACAAGAAAGGACAGAGTACACACACGGGAGTACAGGACAATCTCACACCTTGGTTGCTCTCACCACACACTAGCCCGTAACTGAGGTCTTCGACAGTACCATCATTCTCTTCTACGACCTCCTCCTCCTCCTCCCAGTTGATGGGTTGATTAAGATCGAATTGAGCCATTATTTGGAGGAAGAATGCTAGGGCTAAGGGATGAATCAAGAAGGTTGTGACCGAAACACAGGGCGGGCCGGGGTAATTTATGGGGGAAGATGGAAACGAAATTCAGGCGCCCGCCCATTGTGGAGTGATTGATTTTTACTGGCGCAAAACATTTGGGCTTTTCGTTCCCTCCGCCGGCAAAACGTACCAATGGAGATCTTGCATGCGCGAGGTCCTATTTATGAGGGACCGGAGACCCATGCGACGAAGCGCTTCTAGCGAGAGATTTTACTGCTACACATTTAGAGCGCGCGCGGCGTGCGTTTATATCGAGCGTGGCTTGATCTCCGGTAAAAAAAACTGATACGCCTACTATATACGGAGGGAAGGGATCACCGGACGTATAGTTACGTTTCGGAGATCACGCGTTTGTTGCTGCCAGACCGGTTTCTCTTTGCCACACTGCGCACGCGTGACATGATCCCACCAGTCCCAGCCGAACGCGTGCCGACGCGGCGGCGGGCAACAGGAACCTGCCCTGCAGGCGTCGCGGCGGCGCCAGCCCCAGGATGCGACTGCCAAGGACCGACGGATGGCCATGCATGCATGAGCACGGCTGGTCAGTGACCGGCGTCCTGAGTCGTGACGCTGGGCGCGCCCGGCCGCGCCGTCGACTTGACCGTCAGGGCCGCTCTTCGGCATGCTCGCCGGCAGCCCGGCAGACACCTGGAGCCTGGAGAGCAAGGTGGTTCAGCAAGACAGCAACCGGACGTGAGGTCACCTCGCTTCGCTTGCCACTGCTTCTTCCTAGGTCAAATCCACCCTACACATCAATTCCTTCCTGCTCATATTTGTTGAAATTGCAAAAATAAACCATCATAATTCACATGCACTCCCATACTATAAGATTGATCCAACATCCCGGTGCAAAACTGTGCTGAAGCTTATATATGATGGTATATCTCATAATAACATCCAAGGAAATCGTTGTCACGGTTTATTAGTTTTAAACATGTCGGTTCTATGCCTAATGTACACTGTCCAGTTCACCTCTCCCACCTATGGTGCCGAGCTCGCAGCACTGTCTCTGTTTTCATGTTTTGCATCATGCAACTTCGCTACTATATTCCCCCAAGCAATTGGGGGAACTGCCAACCAATTACAGCCATCATGGACAAGAAAAATCACCAGTTTCATCAAATGTCAACTGGCAACGGTCAAAGGTGTCCTGCAGACGGCCATCTTTGACGGCACACGCTAAACCTTGTGGTGGCCGTTGGTGGACCCGTTCTGCCCGCCCATCTTGTGGAACTCGGCCTCGATGACCTCGACGATCTTTGCATCGTCCGGGTCGGGCTCCGGAATGCTGACGTGTAACGATCCCATCTTGAGGAGCTCCTTGTGCGACGATTGCTCGGTGGTATGGCCATAAAGCTCTTTATGGAAAGGATGGTCAGGGGAGAAGCAATCGTCGACGTCGGCAGGTGAATGCTTAGATGAGCCTGACCCCTCCCGTCGGCAGAAATGGGGGAGAGATGAGTAGTCCATAATCTACACAATTTGAGGAAGGAAACATGTTACTTTGGACGTCAGGGAAAATAAATGCTGAAGACAGCCACCATTTTCTCCACCACCCTATATTGCTACTTATATTTGAAAGTAAGAGTAATAATACTATTCAGATTAAAGATCTGTGCAGACACAATAGTACAATAAGGTAAAAAATATATATACCTGCAGAAGTTCATCTATCCCACAACCGCTCAAAACTTTAACCTTCTTTTTTGTCCTCTCTTGCAATAGAGGCTTCACAACCTACCAATATGCTCAAATGAAATTTCCATCAGCATTCACTACAAAATTAATTGCTGCAGTCTAACCACTGACTTTTCATGGAAAATCATTGTACCTTCCAACATGCAGAGAATATATATGGAACATTAACTATGTAATATGTCTCTGACTTTTCAGGGTAGTTCAGATCATCAACAGTTGATATTGAACTCAGCATCTGTAATCCATAATAACAGAAAAAAACATGTCAGGCTATCTTCCTAGAATGTAGAAGCAACATAGATAATGAGTTGCAATTTTATTAAAAACATGATACTGGAACAAAGTAGTCCTCAATTCTAGTATTAACACTTCTGTAAGTTTTCTTGGATGGTTAACTTGCACGCTGGACAAGTCAAGATTTAAGTTGTTTATAAAAAAAGGGTCTAAGGTAAACCCGAGTACCTGACAACAATTTTCAAGGAGTGTGGTAATCATCCTTTTATTTATTAACTAACTATAGACATGCTTACTCCAGTTATGTTTAAGTCCATACAGGGATGGTTATATAGTATAGCTATACTGCCATAACTTTGCTCACACAAGAAAAAATTGAGGAAAATAATACTTATGATATGTACCTTCATTTGGCTCATAGCTGACAACTTTAAACCAGTCATGTCGAGAACTTTAACACAGGAGGTGATAGGGCGCCCAAACTTTTTCGTCAACATAGGCTAAGTATGATGTGAACAAACATAAGAAAGAGAATACATGTTAACATAAAGATTGGAGCATTTAGTTTGATACTTACCAAAATTATGCGATCACGGTATTCATTAATCTGAATATGAGATTGCACATAGTAGTGCACCTGAAAAGGAAATAGCTCTACTTTAGTTGACAAAGTGGGAAAACAAAATACCCCAGAACTAGCTAAGTTGGGTCGTATGAGCTGATACCACAAAAGATATTACCACAATAAAGAAGTTCAGTGTATACAGATAAAAAAGAAGTTGGCTGCATCATATAACTATCTGAATCAATAATCAAGGATCATATTATGTAAATATCAATCAAATATCTTTAAGTTGTATCAATGACTTCATATAACTATCTGAATCAATAATCAAGGATCATATTATGTAAATATCAATCAAATATCTTTAAGTTGTATCAACTTCAAAATGATATCAGCAGAAGATGGAAATATCCAGTTTCATGAATCTTTGTGGCCTACTTAACTAATAGCAAGTATGTTAGGAAGTACCGAAGCTTTGTCATACGTGCTCTGACCAACACCAATGCCAAAAACTGGAAGACCCTGCCAAACAGAGAAAAACAAATTATTAGAAGTCTTTTAGTTACCCGCAAAAAAAAAAGTATTTTAGTTGTCTGAATTTCAGCTAAAATGAATTAACAACCCGACTACCAGCCTTCTATGCCTTTTCAGTGCAGAGACTTTAGTAGTACGGAGTATTAGATTAAGTCAACTGCAATAATCACATCTTCAAACAAGAGAATATTGTAAGGGCGACACGCTTTGCTCAGGCTAACAAACATACTAGTAGTGTTAGTAGATAGTTATACCTCCTTGGTGTATCCTGAGAGCCCAACGAGTTGTGAATGACGTATCGATCTGTATAAATCTACTGGGAGTATAGGTCTCTGTATATGTTCAATATAACCACCGATTAGCGATTAACAGACTAATCGAATGAGATATAATCAATAAGAACTGAAAATTGATACAATAAGAGATTTCTACCATGGCTGTTTGATCAGCATAGATTTAGTCAGATATGGGTACCTTACATGATTATTATTATTAGATGTTTATTATTATCTAGAAGGATCACTCACCTCCAATACATTATCTATTTCGTTTTGAATCCTCCAATTCAAAGAATCTACAAGCTGCAAAAACAATTTTATAATCAATTAAGCATCCAATAACCATAAAAATATCCTTTCTTAATTGGACGAGAAAACTGAGAAAGGTTACCATTTTATGAGCCTTTGAAACATTCCATTCTCTAGCCTTAAGGAAGCGCAACATTGTTTCTCTAGGATAGCCCTGGTGCACATTCTGAAATAAACACGATATGTTTAATTTTTATCTGATTCAAGAGCAATAATCACTTTACAAGTCACAGATTAAGACAAATGGACAAACATCTATCAACAAGAACAAGAACAAAGCCTTTTGTCCCAAGCAAGTTGGGGTAGGCTAAATGGACAAACAACTATATTACATCATATACTATCCAAGTGAAGACTCCAAGATCAGCCTTTTTTTAAAGTAGAAATATATGTGCATATTTTCTTAGTCATAAATATAAATACATAATATAAGTTAGGATTGGTTACAGAGGGTGGCATCTGTTGGTTATAGGGATTTTTATTGTTTATTTTGCGAGAACTGTTGGTTACTGTATTGATTGTATTGTGCTGCAGGGAGAAAGTGGTCGTGGTAGTGTCGCCGACGGTTGCATATATGAGAAAGAAACTTACATAACTGGTCACTTCTGTCTCGCTGGGGGCTATTTTCTATTGCTACAGTAGTAGCTATAAAAGGCTCAAGAGAAGGAATATAATTCAAGGTTGCTCTGTTGGTAGTTGGAAAATAAATATTTTTTGGCTTTTAGATATTAAAAAATACTTCTTTTTACTGATACAGTGATTGGTGAGAATCAGACATAGTTCAGTTGATTTCAGCGACATTCTAGCATAAGTCTACCCAATGGTAGCACTAGTTGGTTCCCTCATCCCTGGATGCCACAACAAAACAAACTGATTCTGCACTTCTGCTGAGTTCCGACTCTGTGTTCTATTACCACTCCATTAACCAAAAGATTCCACCTCAGAATAAATTGGCATCGCTTTAATGCAAGATTTAGCGCACGTGTAACATGTTGATCTTAGCTTTAAGAGAACATTTCATTTAACTCGTAATAGAAAGACATATTGAACCACTGTTACTGTTTGTTTACACGTGTGTCCAGATTTAGGATACAAGTCTGATTATACTAGGGGTCAAAAAAGGGAATAATGCCGCGGCAGTCGAAACGCCATATACATAAGATAGCTGCAGACCTAACAAGTGGCAAATCAAATGATGTCCGGCGATGGCGAATATCTCCAAATCACTCCTATCACTTGGTGAACTTGAGAACAGAAAAATGTCACCCTTCCATAGGTTGCAAGAAGCATCATGATCCACGAGGCCAACAACGAACGTCGACCCATGCAACCGAACTCCATTCAACATGCAAAATCAGTATGCGGTAATACACTAGAGAACTAAAGCGCCACAACAGCCTCGCCTCACCAACCCATCGGCAAACGACAATGCACTAACTCCATTTCCCGCCTATTCGGCCATGGATCAAGCACCGCCCTCCAAACACGCCATCCCACCAATAGCTCATGACAACAACCATATACCTCTAGCTAGCATTTACCATTAACCGAGAGAGGAGCTCAGAGATCAACACAGGTAGCCCGTTTTGAACTAAAAGATTTAGCAGGCCCTAATCATTGGACGAAGACGTCTAGTAGCTCACTCCCCCCACCCACACGGACACATTGGATCAGATCAAATCTGCAGGGCACCGAGAATATCTAATCTACGGCATGATCCAATCACAGGGGCTAAGAGAATCTACGAGAATGGGCAGCAAGATCCAAGCTTTGCCCCACAGGGCACGCACCCCAGATCCGTACCTGGAAAGTCCTCCTCAGCGGCGCCTCCACTGCAAGCAAAGAATCGGACCAAGCAAACAGATCACGTCAGGGCGCCGCAACAATCGCGAAAAGGAACTCAAGCTGACAATCGTGAAAAGAAGAGACTCGAGCTGAAGCAGAGAGGGAGGGAGCATCACGCACGCACCTTGATCCATGAGGATGCCGAGCTGCTGGACGGCGTCCTCGGCGGCGGCACCCATTGCGCGCCGCCGCGGGAGCTCGAGAGACCGGCGCAGGGGCTCGATTCGGGGCCGGGAGAGGGCGGGATCCGGGCAACTGGATGGTCCCTTCGAGCTCTTGGTGGCGTTCTGTGGGCGCCTTGGCTTCGACGGCCGCTCTGGTTTGTGGGTGAGTGTTTTGCTGCTCGTCAGTCACAGGCAGTCGTCTGTCTCGGTGGTGGTCTGCTGTGTGTCTGTTGCTCGGTGATGAAGGGGGAAGCGTGCGTACGTCGCGCTGTCTTCTTCTCTATTTTTAGCCGTACGTCACGCTGTTAAACTTTCGCCTTACAGACGGAGAGGGAGAGAATCCGACACGACGCAGGAAAATCAAAAGTCAATGTGTTTAGACGGTGTTTCTCGACTTAGACTGCGCAAGTGCGGCTGGGATAACGACGCTCTTTAGCATGCCATGTCTTTACACGCCAAATTATCACATCACCATGAAGGCGCTGGTCGAGTCCATGTAAGTTGTAAACTCCTAATTTGAGAAATTCCACGACATTTTCTAGTATTTCATAAAGAAAAAGTCAAATTACTTGTCAATAATTGATTTTATCTCGAGATGTTTTCTCACTCACGTCAAGGGAAAATATATGCTTGTTCTTGACGTTTACTTTTGTCCCTTTTTGATGTTTGTTATTTGGCTAATAAACTTTCTGTGTGTTCCTTGTCGTCAATATCACTTTCATTCCTAGTATATGACGGGAATCATTCTCGTTACAAAGGCCCATATGCTCATCCACATGGGGAGGGACATAAATCATTGCTTTGAAATATCTAGCCATGAGCATGATAAACATATGGCCAAAGATTTTAGAAAACCTTGTACGAAGGTTACTTGATCGTATGTCGCTTAATCCGAGTGCAAGAATTTCACAAGAACACAAAATCAATCAAGTTTTAGAAAAATAAATTTCTTTTTTCCATTCTAACATCTACTCGTTACTCCACATTATGTACATTGTTTAAAACAAGACTTCTGGTACCCTTGCGATGGTGCCAGATAGTGCTAGAAAAGGAAGATGATTACTCTCGTGTGAAAATATATGAACATCACCTCGTCTAGTTGGAGTCGCTCTACATAAGTAGAAGATGGGTGACATTTTTTTTGTTATAAATGACTAATTGGTAGGGATATGCTATGCAAATGGGAACGCACTAAGTTGAGGCTTAGTTTTCACTACCTAAGTCATACAATTATGACTGCATATAGAAAGTATCAACCCAATGGGGACAACCAGGTGAGTCGCCATCGGCTGGGATAACGACGCTCTTTGGCATGCCATGTCTTTGTACGCCAAATTATGACATCACTATGAAGGGGCTGGACGAGTTCATGCAAGTTGAGAACAAATTTGAGAGATTTCGCATCATTTTCTAGTATTTCATTAAAAAAGTCAAATTACTTATCAATAATTGACTTTATCTCGATGTTTTCTGACGCCAAGGGGAAATATATGCTTGTTCTTGACGTTCACTTTTGTCCCTTTTTGATGTTTGTTATTTGGCTAATAAATTATTTGTGTGTTCCTTGTAGTCGATATCACTTTCATTCCTAGCTAGTATATGTCTGGAATCATTCTCATTACAAAGGCCCATATGCTCATCCACATGGGGAGGGACAGAAATCATTGCTTCGAAGTATCTAGCCATGAGCATGACAAACATATGGCCAAAGATTTTAGTAAATCTTGTACGAAGGTTACTTGATAGTACGTCGCTTAGGCCCCATCCCAGTGCAAGAATTTCCCAACAACATAAAATCAAATTTGAGAAATTTCGCATCATTTTTTAGTATTTCAGAAAGAAAAAAAGGTCAAGTTACTTGTTAACTGATTTTATCTCGATGATTTATGACGCCAAGGGAAAATATGTGCTTGTTCTTGACGTACACTTTTGTCCCTTTTGATGTTTGTTATTTGGCTAATGATTTTTTTTTTGTGTAAGTTCCTTGTGTAGTCCATATCACTTTCATTCCTAGTATATGTCGGGTTGGTGGAGCCAGGTCCCAGGCCACCAGGGCCAAGGCCCGGGACGCAGCGACTGCATATAGGTTTTTGTTTGTAGTACATTGTTGCGATTTGTGCATTATACAATATTGTATCTCTGAAGTTGGCCCGAGGTGAGTCCTGAACCTGCCTCCGCCACTGCCGGGAATTATTCTCGTTACAAAGGCTCATATGCTCACCCACATGGGAAGGGACATAAATCATTGCTTCGAAGTCTCTAGCCATGATGAACATGATAAACATACGGCCACGGAATTTAGGAATCTTGTACGGAGGTTACTTAATATTAGATTGATATTAGATCATCTCCACCGTCGCTCCCAATAGATAGTCCGGTAATTGTGTCGAACAAGTGCTATTGGAAGCGCCGGCACAGGTTGCCGGGCTATTGGGGTGGCTCCCCTCATCGGTCTCTCCCAATAGACGCTTCTAATTTATTTTTATCAGAATGTGCAAAGAGCGATGGTCAAGTTCGAACATCCAAACACAAAAGCATCACCAGGTCCGGCGATCATATGCGCGGAAGTCAAATGGTCGATGCATCCTCCTGTGTCTCCATCTCGGCCTCGATCTCCACCGTTGTATCCGCTGTCATGCTCATCGTTGGTTCCGGCGACGTCGTGCCCATCATTGACTCTGGCGTTGTCTCCCTCGTCGTGCCCATCAGCATTGGCTTCGGCGACAGAAGACACATCTCACGCAAGATGCGCTGTTGAGAGACCAATAAATCAAGGCCTCACTGGCGGTGGGTAGGCAGAGAGGTCGACGGTCAAGGTATTGGAGTCTTCTTACTTTTTTCACCATGAATTGCGATGCCTCCGAGAGCACCTTGATTTTTGATGTGTCGGCGATGATGAGAGTATCTTCGGCCTTTTCTCTCTCAACGGCGAGCCTGTCTTTCTCACGGCGACCTTTTCTTTCTCCACGGCGAGCTTCTCGTCATGCTTGTCATCAAGGACGACCAACTTTCTTTGAAAGGGCTTGCATTTTGCTTCGACATGGATGTCACTTCGGCGAGGCACTTGTCAATGGTTGCTTGCACGGACGCCGATGAGGATGCATCATTCTTGTCGGCCTTTGCCTTCTTGTTTCCAACAGGGCGTCCCACCCAGGTGGTGACGTAGTGATCCGGCCCATGGGGACCCTAGCCGCCGCTGAGATCGCGACGGGTGGCTTCCCACTTCTTTTTTATTTTGAATCCTCGCAAAGCAATGCATGAACTTGAAGTCCTTATCTTTGTTGTTGTCTCAATGGAACCTTAGCGTGTCTTCAACTCGTCGGCCATCGTCTTGCCACTCACTCTCCTTCCACGGATTTGCCCAAGGTTGCCGTGTATTTTTTGCAATCACCTTGTATGTTCTTCCACCTATGCGACATAGCATTTCAGTTGCGGTCCATATGCACCTTGGCATAGTCACCATATGTTCTAGTCTCGTTGAAATTATCCTAGAGCCTCTTCCAATATAGGCCGCGTGTTTGGTTGGCGCCGACAATGGAGTCATCGGTCACAAGCTTCAATGCATCACATAGGAACTCGTCCTCGGCGGTTCTTCCACCTCTTACCTTTAGTGCCTTTCTTTCTCGTCTTGATGATATTCTCGGTGGGCGGGAACGAGGTGGGTGGGGAGGCAGCAAGCAAGAAAATGAAAAATTGGTGGGGGAAGGGGAAAGTGAAATAGACCGACGATGAGTTGTTGATGGGCCGGTATCGCGCGTCGAAATCCGACATGGTGCTTTGTCGTGGTGCCTCGCTACGAATGGGGCGCGAAGCAGGGTTGCCGAACGCGCTATTGGTCCCGTCCGACAACTGTACCGCTATTGGTAGGCCCGATGTGGGACGTTTTCATGTCGGCGCGCCCAATAGTCCTATTGGAGGCGCTATTTGGAGCGTTGGTGGAGATGCTCTTAGGTGACTCTACCCCACTTCGCATGCTATAAAATGTTATGTCGCTTAGACCCCGCCCGAGTGCAAGAATTTCACAACTAATAAAAATCAAATCAAACTTCGTCTAGTTGGAGTTGCTCTACATTAGTAGAAGGTGGTGACATCTTTTCTTTTATAAATGACTACTCGGGAGGGCTATGCTATGCAAGTGGGAATGCACTAAGTTGAGGTTCTGTTTTCACTACCTAAATCATACAATTATGACTGCATATAGAAAGTATCAATCCGATGGGGACAACCAGATGAGTCGCCATCGAAGCAAATGTACGAGACAATCAGAAATTCACTATGACTTGAATACTTACTAGAAGGGATTGGCGCGCGTTGCCGCGGCCAAGGGAATTATTGCGATGAATAGTTGACATGACGGTTTGAGCAGATACTTGTTGATTTTCATCATTTATAAACCGTAAGTCATTTATCCGATTTACGGAAAGGGGCATAACTACTCTTGTCGAAGTAATATGCATCTTTCATAGCTTCGATCATTTGTAAGTGGCAGAAATCAGGCTTTTCACATGGAACTCTCCAAATATGCTAGTATTAAAGTAACATGCCATATCTACCAGTAGAAGTTTTATTTAGAGGATCTACCCGTAGAAGATCATCTCACGCTGGCAAAGACATTAATAGTGTTGACTAATGAGCTATACAGACACTATTAGGAAGGGAAAAAACCAAGGCGTACATGAAAACCTAATACGCTGGCTAGACCGTGTCTTGCACAATATTGGAAAAAAAACGAACGTGGAGATTACGGAATTTATAGACCTCAAGCTCAACTCATAAGGGCGCATGACAAATCCAACTCTAAAGTATATGGAAAATCAAGGCAAACCAGGACTCTGATCTAAGATCTGAAATATATCTTGCTCAAATGTTGATGGGATAACTGCATTATTTTTATAGTTCTCTGTGTAGAAAAACATCACAAAATGCTGCATCAAATCAAAATGTTTGTATACCTACAACTGAAGGTGGAAAAAAAAAACTACTATATCGCAGTTGCTTGAAATCATCTTGTGAGCCAGACAACAAAATATTGCATCACTGAGATATATACGTGACTGTGAATGTGGAAGGGACTAATTTGATGATTACCTCCATCCAGAAAACAAAGAGAATAGGTATGATCGATAGATTTTCGATGATAATTTTCACCATGGGTAGTAGCCTATTAGAAGGTGATGAATACCTATTCCCTATTCTCAAAACTCCAAAGGCAAGGTTAATAAATTATACACCACCAGGGAGAATATAACCTTTTCGAAGACAAAGCTGTTGAGCCCCTTGGTAGCTCCCTGCAAATGAAAATTTAGACGCAAACACGTTGACTGTAAAAAAATAGAAGGTTAGAACTAATAAAGCAAAAAAATGTAATATGGGAAACTAAGGCAAAATGTAGTGAGGAACTGGAATATTTACTGAAATTTTTTGAAGTGTTAAGCAGGGAAAATATTTAAGCATTCAGCCAAACATGTTTCACATGCCTTCTTTCACAAATCCTTCAAAATTACAGTATCTTTGTTTTCTCACAAAATCAGTAACTTTGGAGTTTTCTGTACATTTTTTCATGCCTTCTCATTATACAGAACTTCAATTTTTTAAACATACAAACTAAGACATATATGATCGAAAGATACATATAGAAGAATTATGGCTGGTCAAGATAACTTACAGCTGTTGGTGATTCTTCACAATCAACTTTATATCTCCCTTTTCTACCTGTGCTGTGCACACTTCAAATGATCAGACAGAACACAGATGTACTATACTATCTAAAGAAGAAACGAAAAATAAATAAATTACTCGGTCAAATTTTCCAGAATCCTAAAAGGTAAGCTCTTAAAAGGTAATCCTAATAGTTTGCTAACCAAACATCCCTCCTTTTATTTGCACGACAAAGAAAGTAATTCTTGAGCAGAACATTAGAACAAAAAGTGAGAGAGTAAGGGAGGGACTGCACCGCCATGGTAGAGGGGAATGTGAGGTCAGTGGAGGGAGGAAGAAGAGCAAGGAAGAAGGCACTGCAAAGTTGTAGTGGCATTTTTCCAATGAGCTAAAATGTAAGGCATTTCTCTGAATCGCCAATATTGCAATGGCATATATCTATTTTTCCCCTACTAAAATAACAAACAACAGAAGTTCGGATCTGAACAAGCAGCATTTAAAAAGAGCAAGGCGTTACATTGGCAGACTTGGTTCTAACAAATATCACAAGTACGTATTTGCCTAAAAAAAATAGAGACAAATCAATACCCATTTAATTAGCACTGAATGACGAACATAGGAAATGAAAATACTAAATTGATAATTACTTTTGCATCTATGAGCAAACATACCTTATTTGGCTGCTGATACTTCGCTTTGTTGGCTTGTATTATAAGATCAGCTAGTTTGGCTGATTCTACAGACCTGCCAAACCATAAGTAAGCCCTGTATTAAGTAACGCTGAATTTTGTAACCTCTCCCTTGACATGTTACACCCAGTAGGTACAAATACTGAGTCAAAGCTGAAAAGTTACGTCCCAAGCTTCAGGTACTTCATTATCAAGGACTTGTCGATCTGCTATAGATGCTTTGTATTGATTATTGACTAAACAACAAAATTTGAAAATATAATTGAGATATAAAGACAACTACAGTTCTAATATAGGAGAGCTTCAAATTTCTACTATTATGCTATTCAAACTTATGAATTCGTCTGAATAATTGTGTTTTGTGTGCCAGTATAATTTGGAAAGAAAATGTCACTTAACTGAAAATGAAGTTCATGCTGACAATTCCCCCGTTGCTTCCATTTGCAGTACTTTCTTTTGAGAATAAAATACAGGCTGCATGCCTTCAAGAAGTTAGTAGCTTAGCACATAGTGTCATCCTGAATATGGTATAGTACACCATGTTCTTTAACCTATATTCATTCTCAACAGAAAGTCTAACCAAGAAATAATATTTGTTTAACAATCAATAAATCACCAAACCGACTAAACTAAACACTCCACATTATGGTACAGATTACATAATAACCAAAATTGCCGGTAGCATAGTTACTCTTAAACTACAGAAAAAGCATCCTATGGAGTTGAGGTCACTGGTTCAATCTTGACATGCTATGTCAAAGAAAATACGAGATATGGAGTCAAGTGAGAACGAAGTTCAGTTGAATACAAAAATTATCTAGATACTTTGACATCAAGTAACTGACTAATCAGACTCTCACCATGGATCGACGGGGACAGGCAGACATCTAGAACGAAAACGGCTTCATATCAATGCCTGATCTGCAACTCCATCACAATTCTATAAGTAACTCCAAAAAGAACCATTTCAAGACAGCTCAAGTACAAACTCAAAACCAGGAGCCAGAAAAATCGCCACCGCAACTATTATGCAATTAATAGAGAGCAAATATCATCATAGCCGCAAATTCAAGATAAAGCTGCTGGAATTGGGGCCGGGGTTCAATAGAGAAGAAATGGCTAGGCGGAGGCCAGCTTGGGGAGGTGCAGAGGTGGCCATCCTTGGCCTCCCAATCAACTTATGTCGTTGTTCCTCTTCCTGCCGCCGGTCTGCTAGTTACCATCGACCTAGGGTTAGGGTGGCCTGCTGCAGCTGAGGGATGGTCAGCGGGGGAGGAGGTCTAAAAAGAGGAGGGCAGGGAGGAGGGCCATGGAGGAAGATGAAGGCGGCGGGAGACTTACCTTGCGCGTCGCCGCCGGGAAGATGCAGCTGTTGGATATTTTTGGTGATCTAGGCTGCTCTCCTAGGTCAAACTTTTCGGCTGCTACAGTAGGGCGGTACTACAGTAAGTGCTACAGTAGCTCTAATGTGTTGTCTTGATCGGAGACATCGAATTTTGATCCAACGGTGCTGGTTCCCCTAGTGCATAGTGCTAAACAAAATAAAAGGGTTAGATGATCCTAGAAGAGTGAGGAAGCACGCAGAAGCTCTCTCTGCCTCTCTCTCTCACTCTCCAACTCTCTCACAAACAAAGCCACCGATCAGGCAAGCACTAAAGCACTAGGAAGAACCTAAGCACAGACTGCTCCATCGGGAGGTGGTGTGAGCATCAATAGAAGGCATGGCATCATCGCAAGATCAAGGTAATCTTTCTATTCATCTTCTTTTGTGGCTCAAACTTGTGCTAGATGATCCTTTAATTTTCAACAATGGTATCAGAGCTAACTAGCTCTCAAGTTTGAGCCCTAGCTTGAGTTTTTTTGCTTGATCTATTAATTGTTACGTGCTAAAGTTCAAGAACAGCAAGCTTTTGTTGCTGAGATCAAGCATGTTATGTTGTTTATAAAGTTGTTCTTCCTAGTTATGATTATATTATGTTTTAGCCCTGTCTCTGTTAAAGTTTTAGCCCTAAAAGTACTAAAGTGAATCTAAGGTTTTAAATTTAAGCTACTGTTAAGGGGATTAAGTCAGTTTCTTGTGAATTATAATTTTTCCCCAATTTCCAGAAACGCTAGAGTTCAAATTTCTAATGTTTCTTCCCCTGAATTAAGCTGTGGTCTCGAATTAAGCAAGTTTAAGTGGGGAATTGTTCATTTGATGCAAATTTTTGTGAAATCCCCAATTTCCCGAAACCCTAAATTATGAAAAATCCCCAAATTGAAGAACCCTAACCCTAATTCAAGGTTTACGGCGGTGGAAACTTACCTTATGGGCCTCGCCGTCGTCGCTGGCCACGGCGGCGTCGAAGCCACCAACTAATGTTGGCAGGGGATCTCGGGCTCGACCTCGAGTGACCTTGCCGTCCGCCGCGCCGGGCCGTGGCGGTGCTTCTTCGTGCGCTTGTCGCCGTTGAACGCCGCTGCGGTGCTGGATGCATAGGTCGCCGACGCCGTGGCAGGGACGCCTGCTCGTGCGCCGTCGCCTTGCGAAGGAGCGCCACCCAGAACCACTCGACGGAGGTGCGCGCTAGCCAAAGCTGCACGCAGCTCCGGCGAAGGGCCCTGGACGACGCCGAGGCTGACATCCTCCTCTCTGTTGCGTTCGCTCTCGTTGTCGCTCGGGAGCAGAAGAGGAAAGGAAAAGAAGATTAGGGTTTCACGCTGGGGCAGCGACGATGCGCTGGACTTGTTCCAGTTGTGTCTGCTCCGAGCCGTTGGATCGATATCCGACGGCGCGTGTGCTTCTGCTACTAAATGGGCTACGGCCCAGGAGGGGATCAGGGGGAGCTGAGGGCTGGGCTGGGTTTCGGCCCAGTTCAGCAGAATGGTTATGCTGATTAAATAAAATAAAATTTGGGGCTGAAATAAATGAATTTCAGGGCTATTTTTCCTGCATGTTTTTAATTATGCTTATTATGTCTATTATTAGTCATGTTTTAATTGCCATGCTTAGTTATTCACATGTCTTTAAATATGTTTATTATTAAGTTTGCATATGATTCATGAATTATGGTGATTTTTATCACTATGATTATTATGGAATAATGTTTCCGCTGCGAAATAAAGTTTAATTGATCCTCAAATAAAGTGTGGTTTTATGCTTTGTCATTCTGACCAAAGTTGTTTGACGGCATTTTAACCGCAAAATTCTTTTATTGATCCGTTTCACTTCTGGCCAAAGCTGATGTGAACCGGGTTAGTAGAAGGAAATTAATGTATGAGGATTATTAATGTGTGGCTTTTATTTATCAATTTGGCCAAAGCTAATTGATGAATATTTGTCCACAAAATTTTGTTGTTCATTTTCATCTCTGGCCAAAGCTGTTTTGAATTTGATCAATAGAATTTAATAATAATTATGATGATGCTTACTAAAGCATTTTGAATTTTATCTTTTGCAGCAACTAATGTCTCTAATATTGCTGGAATGCTAAATGGCATCGAACAGCTAAATGGTAGCAATTATGTTATGTGGAAGGAGAAGTTGGAGATTACAATGGCCTTACTCAATATTGATTATGCTCTCCTTAATGATCCTCCTGAGGCACCTAAAGAAGATAATGAAAATTATGAAGCCCTCAAGAAGGAATATGATGTTATTAAGGCTAAGTGGGATGACTCTAATCGCAAGTGCCTTATGATGATAAAGGGCTCCATTACACAGAGTATGAGGGGAGCCCTTCCTGACTGCGAGACAGCTAAAGGGTACTTTGCAAAAATTGAGCATCAGTTTAAAGGGTCTTCTAAAGTTTATGCAACAAGCCTTATTCGAAGACTAATTGATGAAAATATGATCCTACTGGAAGCCTTCGAGAGCATATTATGAAGAAGTGCAACATGGCTGCCAAACTCAAGTCTATGGAGATGGAGATTTCTAGTGGTTTCCTCGTCCATTTTATTATGTCATCTTTGCCTCCTCAATTTGATCCATTTATGATCAACTATAATGCGATGGATGTCAAATGGGAGATTGATGAAATGATGGCGCGATGTGTGCAAGAGGAAGAAAGGCTTAAGGCTGACAGAATTGAGCATATTAATCAGTTTGCTCATTCACAAAAGAAGAGGTATAAAAATTTGTGAATGAGTATATGAAGCCCAAGCCTAATAAGTTTAAGGAAAAAGGCCAATCTTCAAAAGGTTCACAGCAGAAGAAGCCAGAAAGAGCACCTAATGCGGAAGAAAATAAATCTAATGCTTGCCACTTTTGTGGAAAAGGTGGACATAAGCAAAAGGATTGTTTTGGCTTCAAGAGATGGCTCAAGGAAAAAGGTACCGATGTCATTACTTTTGTTGAAGAATCCCTTTATGTTAATTATGCCACCAATACTTGGTGGATTGATTCAGGTGCAACAATTCATATTGCAAATTCGTTGCAGGGATTCAATATGAGGAGGACCCTAAAAAGAGGGGAAAGAACAATTAGAGTTGCTAATGGTGTTGAAGCTTATGCCGAGGCGCTTGGTGATTTCACTCTCATACTTCATGGTGGTTTTAGGCTTCAACTAAATAATGTTCTCTATGTACCCTCGATGAAACGGAATTTAGTTTCCGTCTCATGTTTAGATGATGATGGATATGAGTGTCACTTTGGGAATAAACAATGTATAATTATGTATGACAATAATAATGTTGGTTTTGCTTGTCGCAAGACAAACTTTATGTAATATCCCTATGTGATGATATAAATAATGTGGGTTCTACCTCAAATTTAAATGTCGGTACCAAACGCAAACGTAATGATAATGAGACTTCTTCGAAATTATGGCACTATCGTTTAGGCCATATTTCGAGGGGGAGAATTGAGCGTCTCATTAAAGATCAAATTCTTCCTTCTCTTGATTTTACGGATGCGGACGTTGATCATTGTATTGATTGCATCAAAGGAAAATATGCCAAGAAAATTAAGAAAGGTGCAAATCGAAGCACGGGAGTTTTGGAATTAATTCATACGGATATATGTGGTCCGTTTAATGTGAGATCGGTGGATGGTTTTAATTCATTCATAACGTTCACCGATGATTTCTCCCGTTATGGATATATTTATCAAATTAAAGAAAGATCAGAGGCATTAGACAAGTTCAAGATTTTTAAAGCTGAGGTTGAAAATCAATGTAATAAAAGAATTAAAGTTGTAAGATCTGATCGTGGTGGAGAATACTACGGCAGACATACTACTTATGGCCAAATTCCTGGACCGTTCGCAAAATTCTTGCAGGAAAATGGCATTGTAGCCCAGTACTCAGCACCGGGCGAACCTCAGCAAAATGGGGTGGCTGAAAGGCGAAACCGCACACTTATGGATATGGTGCGGAGTATGTTAAGCCACTCCACTCTGCCGACAAATTTATGGATGGAAGCCCTTAAAACAGCAGCACATATTCTTAACAGGGTTCCTAGTAAATCGGTGCCCAAAACACCGTATGAATTATGGACTGGGAAAAAGCCAACCCTGAATTATTTTCATATGGGGCTGTCCTGCTGAAGCAAGGATTTTTAATCCGGTTATGGGAAAATTAGACCCCAAGACAGTCAGTTGCCATTTTATTGGTTATCCTGACAAATCTAAAGCATATCGATTTTATTGTCCAAATCAGGCAACTAAGTTTGTTGAAACAAGACACGCAGTGTTCTGGAAAATGATGTGATGAGGGGGAGCATGACACCTCGGGAAATAATTTTGGAGGAAAAACGGGTATATGTCCCGGCTCCAATAATTTTAGAACCTATTTTCCCGGTGTCTGCTGATATTGCACCTCCTGTGAATAATACACCTGCTGAGACTCCTGTGACTATTTCAGATGTCACACCTGATGATACTTTATTGAAGATACTCAGCAGCCTCAAATTGTTGATGATGTGCCAAATAATGAACCACTCAGAAGGTCACAGCGGGCTAGAAAGTCTGCTATTCCTGATGATTATTTCACTTATATGAGTGAGGATGTGAATGAGTCAATATTGAATAATGATCCCACCTCATTTAAAGAAGCTATGCAAAGTGAATTTTCGTCTGAATGGCTTAATGCCATGAAAGATGAAATGAAGTCCATGAGCATTAATGATGTATGGGACTTAGTAGAAATTCCCAAAGGAGCTAAAATAGTTGGAAGTAAATGGGTCTATAAGACCAAACGTGACTCCAAGGGAAATATCGAAAGGTTCAAAGCCAGACTTGTGGCAAAAGGTTTTACTCAAAGAGAAGGGATTGATTATAATGAAACATTTTCACCCGTCTCTACTAAGGATTCATTCAGAATAATTATGGCACTTGTGGCTCATTATGATTTAGAGCTACACCAGATGGATGTTAAAACGGCATTTCTAAATGGTGACTTGCATGAAGATGTATACATGGCACAACCGGAAGGTTTTGTTGTGGAAGGAAATGAACATTTGGGATGTCATCTGAAGAAATCCATCTATGGCTTGAAGCAAGCATCAAGAGAGTGGTATTTCAAATTTGATCAAGTCATAAAGGAATTTGGTTTTAAGGAAAATAAAATGGACAATTGTGTTTATGTTAAGTTCAGGGGGAGTAATTTTATCTTCCTGATATTATATGTTGATGATATACTCTTGGCCAGCAGTGATACAAATATGCTAATGGAGACCAAGAAATTTCTGTCATCTAAATTCGATATGAAAGATCTCGGTGAAGCAACTTATGTTTTAGGAATTGAAATTCACCGGGATAGATCCAGAGGAATATTGGGGCTATCTCAGAGAGCATATATTGAGAAGGTACTGAAAAAGTACAACATGCATAAGTGCTCAGCCTCGCCTGCTCCTATTGTAAAGGGCGATAAATTTGGGACTTTTCAGTGTCCAAGAAATAGTTATGAATCTGCGCAGATGAAGTCAGTTCCCTATGCATCAATTGTTGGGAGCATTATGTATGCACAAGTGTGCACTCGCCCTGATTTAGCATTCGTGACCGGATGCTTGGCAGATATCAGTCTAATCCAGGTCAGGATCACTGGAAGGCTGCTAAAAAGGTCTTGCGTTATTTGCAAGGTACTAAAGGCCTCATGCTTACTTATGAGAAATCTGATAACCTTGAAGTGGTGGGTTATTCGGATGCTGATTTTGCGGGGTGTGTTGACACTAAGAAATCCACATCAGGTTATATTTTCACCCTCGCAAATGGAGCTATATCATGGAAAAGCTCAAAGCAAACTGTCACTGCATCGTCGACAATGCAGGCAGAATTTGTAGCATGTTATGAGGCTACCGGGCAGGCGGTATGGTTGAAGAATTTTATCCCGGGACTGAGAGTGATTGACAGCATTTCCAGCCTCTCACTCTGTACTGCGATAATCAACCCGCAGTGATCTATGCGAGTAACAACAAGTCAAGTGGTGCTGCCAAACACATTGACATTAAATTTCATGTTGTGAAAGATAGAATCCAGGATCAGACAATAAATGTCAAGTACATTAGTACTAAGTTCATGTTAGTGGATCCGCTCACAAAAGGCTTACCACCCAGCGTATTCAGAGAGCATGTTGCCGGCATGGGTTTGGTTGAAAGCTTTTAATCCTGGAGAAGTTGGAACTATTATGGCACCATCTCCCCAAAAAGGCTCATTTTGAGATCGAATGGGAACCATAGTCACTTGTTTTAGCAGTACTTAATTGACTGTTGTAATCTATTGTCTTGGTGTACCATTTTATCAAAAGATGAGTCTGTAATGTTTATGATGTTTATGTAAAGAATTATGTAAATAAAGCTAATGTATAATGTGAATAAAGTTTATGGAGCTCATAAGTTAAAGAGGATCATTTTGATATGAAGTGATGTACTATAGTCACTGGATTAAATGGTACCTAATAGACCATTATAATCTTTTCGTCTTAGTGCATTATTTTGTTGAAGAGTGAGCTTATAATGTTCAGCCTTACGATCAAGGGGGAGAATGTTGGATATTTTTGGTGATCTAGGCTGCTCTCCTAGGTCAAACTTTTCGGCTGCTACAGTAGGGCGGTACTACAGTAAAAGTGCTACAATAGCTCTAATGTGTTGTCTTGATCGGAGACATCGAATTTTGATCCAACGGTGCTGGTTCCCCTAGTGCATAGTGCTAAACAAAATAAAAGGGTTAGATGACCCTAGAAGAGTGAGGAAGCACGCAGAAGCTCTCTCTGCTCTCTCTCTCTCACTCTCCAACTCTCTCACAAACAAAGCCACCGATCAGGCAAGCACGAAAGCACTAGGAAGAACCTAAGCACAGACTGCTCCATCAGGAGGTGGTGTGAGCATCAATAGAAGGCATGGCATCATCGCAAGATCAAGGTAATCTTTCTATTCATCTTCTTTTGTGGCTCAAACTTGTGCTAGATGATCCTTTAATTTTCAACAGCAGCATCCTAGAACGTCCCGCCTGGCTCCATCCGCTCGCCGATGGAGAGACACGAGCTCCGTCTGGGTTTTCGGCCTAGCTGCTCCTCCTCCCACCGCCATACTTTTTACCCTCCCTACTCCATCACACACAAAGAAACCAAAGAATAAACAAAAGATGGAAAAGAAGCCAAAACCTACAAGCAAAAGGATGGGAAAATCAAATACAGGGCAATAGAGACTCACCTCAATAGAACCCACACCAGGTAGCCTTCATAGGCTGCCCAAGTCAGGGAGCGGGGGCGGCGCGTTGTGCTTGGTCGCCGGGCAGGAATCCATTGAGGCGCTCGGAACTGGGGATGGACCAGAATGCATATCGCCACGGTTGCGGCCACCTCGGCCCCCTGTATATCCTGCATCTAGATCGCTGCGAGAAACAGCATAGCCAGGCCCTAACCCAGACCAAAGCATGACAAACAAATCTAAGAGAAAATAAAGAAATGGCAAAGAGAAATCCAGATCGACAAGAACAAAGAGCAAAACACACATTTACACACAGATGATCCCGAGATGGAAGCAATCAGTCGACACACTCAGCACATAAATTCGTCTAAAAATCGGAAACCAAGGCACGATAGATTCCAGCCACATGAACCACTAAACGCATAGGACCAATCTAAAAAATTCCCCAGTCCAATGAACCAACGCACATGAACAGCTACTTATACAACACGAGCAAGCAGTGCGAGAAAAGTAAACTAAAAAATGGATTAAGGGAAAGAAAAGGCAGAACCAGAAGCAACCTTCGCGCGGCCGGCGCGCCTGCTGCCACCAGCACAGATCCAAAGCGCCAGCCGCCCTCCAAGTCCACCAATGCTGAGATGCATACCTGAAAAACAAAAGACGCGGGATAAGGAGAGAAAAAGAGGAAGAACAAGAACAGAGGACGACGGAGGGGCAGAGAACCAAAGGCGGCGGCGCAGCAAACGAAACGACCAGAAAGGAGGCCCGGAGCGAGACCAACCTCCAAGCATAGAGAAGGAATAAGAGAGAAACACCTGTCCCCCGCGCGTCTCCACCGAGCGCCGAACCGACCTAGACAGGCATGCAGACAAACGTTACATCGAAGTATCGAACACAGGCACACACGCACGCGCTCGCACCGACGTATAGGCCCAAACAAACATGGCCCACGTGCAGCGACGGGTACATGCAATGGATGAAAACGAGCTAACCAAACGAGTCACTGAAGTGTGGGCCCAAAACGTGGATTAACCACAGGACAGCAATCCTAGCCAGATTGTAGGTTGTAGTTGAAAGTGCATGTGTTGCCCCATGCGTGGTTTTGGTAATTAATGACAATCCTTATGGACTAATGTTTGCATTGAGATATTCTTGTAGATCTTGTCCATAGGAAAGTTTGGAGTTCATGTGTTGGACTTTAGAAGATTACATGATGACCAAGGTTCCATCCAAGGGTTTATATGAAGAATGGTCATGTGAAGAGTTGAGCTTATTGCAAGCATGGCTTGGAAAAGAAGATTGAGTGAACTTCATGTTATCTCCAAGCCATCATCTATATCAAGAGAAGAATATGAAGCGCAAGTGGTTACATGAAGACGGAGCTTAGCGAGGCTCTCCCATAATGGAGTATGGGGGAGCATTTGGAGAAGTCTTCATCAAGCATATGCTAGCAGGTGTTCCAACTCGAGAGAGTCAAGATCGTCATCATCTAGCTCAAGTGGAATGCGCAAGGCAAAGGTATGATCTTGATAGGGTTTCTATTTTACCGGTCTCATGTTGTTAGTTTGGAGACCGGGTTATAGGATAGACGGCGTACTATCAAGAGGGGCTCTCAAGTGAGTAACTTGATCGCATCTTTGTGGAGAGCTCAAACCTTTGCATTCTAGGCATATCATCTTTCTTGGTTCTTATTTGACTTTTATCCATGTGAGAATTTAGAGCTTGTGTTCATCTCCATACCAAGCTCTAGTTGATCAAAAACGGATTTCATTTGGATATCTAGTGGTGTTTTTGATGTTGGAGGTTTTACCGGTTCGTCTCTTGTAGAGAGGTCAAACTCTCCTCTTTTGTTATCCTCCTCACATGATGGACTATGATGTGTATATGCATGATCTTGTTGTGCTTGTGATTATCTTCGGAGCAAGCCCAAGATCATTGAAAACGGAGTCCGGATGGAAAACTTGTTGCGTTCTCGGTGTTGGAAATATTACCGGTCCTCCTCGAGATAAGGTCCACACCTCACATGTGTGATATCTCCTCCATATTTGTGACCCTTAAGGAAAGCTCTTGTCGCTACCTTTCCAACCTCGTTGGTTTCATCTCGTTTGGAGCTTCCTTGCAAAAGTTATTGCATTTCAGGATTTGCTGTTCTGTGTTGCTTTTCCTGTCCAAAGTCTCCGGCCTCAGGGGTGCTCAGGGCCAGAGTCTCCGGCCTCCCTGGTTTTGGAGCGAAGTGCCCCGCGGACGGCGCTTGCGGTATAGCGTCCGGAGTTGGTCCGGAGTATCCCCGGAGTCTCCGCCCGGCCGGAGTCTTCGGCCCTCGTGGTCCGGAGTCTCCGGTATGAGTTTTTCTGCATCGGCTTTTTCCTGACTTTCTGCGTCCGGAGTCTCCGCCCGGGCCGGAATCTCCGGCCTCCCAGTCTGTAAACTCCGGACTAAGTGGCTGCAACGGCTCTTTTTCTGGGAGGGGTATAAATACCCCTTCACCTACCTTCAGCCACTTAGCTCTTCCAAGCACGTTTTTCCCCCTCTCTCTCCTCCATTGTTGACCTTGGAAAGCTTGCCCCTCTCCCAATTCCTCCCATGATTCTTGCATATCTTTGAGGGATTTGAGAGAGGAGATCTAGATCTACATTTCCACCAATCCATCTCTCCTCTAAGTGAGGGGAACCTAGTAGATCTTGATCTTGGATTTCTTGGTGTTTCTCCTACTTTGTTCTTCCTCTCTTCTCCCCCCATAAGCATTAGTTGCTTGTGGTGGGATTTGAGAGTGAAGGATTTGAGCACATGTGCTCTTGCCTTTTGCATTTGGTGCATTGGTGTGCTCTCCACGAAGATTCGTGGAAGTTGAAAGCTTGTGAACTTGTTACTCTGGGGTCTTTGGACCCTAGACGCCCGTGTGGTGGTTGAGACCCTTGGTGGTCACTTGTAGCTGTTCGGGAGCCCCCAATCCCGTTGTGGGTTGTGCCCCGGATCGTTGTTGAAAGGCTCCGGATTTCCACCTCGAAGGATTCCGATAGTGGAAGGTGAATCAAACCTTTGTGGTGCGGTTCATCGGAGAAGAAGGTGAAACCTTTGTGGTTGTTGAACCATTGTGTTGGTTCACACCTCTCCAACGAGACGTACTCCCTTAACAAGGAGGAACTCGGGAATACATCCTCGTCTCCGCGTGCCTCGGTTATTTCTATACCCGAGCCTTTTACTTATGCACTTTACATGGTGATAGCCTTCGTGCTTGAAGTATTCTATATTGCTATCACCTTGTTGCTTGTCTTGCTTAGCATAAGTTGTTGGTGCACATAGGTGAGCCTAGTTTATTTAGGTTGTTGGCTTGTTAATTTAAACACATAGTTTTATTCGCATTTATCAAGCCTAAACGGAAAAGTTTTAATCGCCTATTCACCCCCCCCTCTAGGCGACATCCTTGTCCTTTCAGTAGAGATATAGTGTTGTTTCACTATCCAAGAGGATCTCCAACCCTTCCCATTTATTCAAAACTCTCTAAAGACTAAAATCTTATAGAGCCATACCTATCTAATGCCCCGAAACTCCCCGGTCCCCACTTCTGCAAAAAAAGGGAAATGCCCCTGAATTTTCCCCCTTTGTCTCACTATCACAATTGCAGGGGAATCGGTGTACTATTAATTTTCTAGATGTGTTACAGCGTACTAATACTGTTTTATTTTCATCAAATTTTTGGTGGAATTTTCCCCTAACAGGAAATGTGTAATCTTTAAATTCCTTCCGGAGGACATAAGTTGCTTCCAGCTAGATCTTCGGTGTAAAATGTATGAAAACAACACAAAACTCGATAAAAGCACACACAAAAAGTTAAAATGAACATCAAGATAAGTGAATTTACTAATAAATAGTTGGTATAAAATACATGTATTTGACTGCACCGCCACTCACCTCATTTACGCGGTGTTGTGTGGTGCCTCCCCGCACGGATATTCTCGTTGTTGATCTGCACAAAAAATAAACTAACGGAGCCTCGCGGCGGGGCATTTCCCTCCCATCCGGCCTTACACATCCTCACTTCCCTCACCCCGAAAGAGCCACATAAGAATTGCCAGACTCCCTCCGTACGGATTGATTTGGCTAAATAGGCCACCAACGTTCAAGATAACGGAGGAGCCGGACCGAACGTCTCCAGCTCCAATCATTGTTTTGGGTCGGCGGAGCCGGATTTGAGGAATTTGAGAAGGTAAGGCAATTACATAACATGCTCTATGTATCCCCTTTTATAGATGAGAACTCATTTTAGCTATACAACCCACATATATAAAGCATTTCGAAGGCTTTGCATTGAAGGATTTGAGGCTCTGTTCTAAAGGAATGAAACTCAAAGGAAATTTACAGGATTTTGTTCTCCGGTATTTTTTTTATGATGGGAGCGTTCATAATGGAGGAAACAACACTCACGACTCCTTTCAAAAGGGAATACTTCCTACATTTTTCGCAAGACTCCATGAGAATTTTTACATCCACTCGGCATCTCTTGGTTTCACGTCTGCACGATGTAGACTCTCTGGCCGTGGATGTTGCCATTAAAATCATGTTTACACACAATGCTTTAAGAGGAGTATGGAGCCACCCTCATAGCTGAGTAAAATGTTGCTAAAAAATATATCATCATTGCTCTATCTAAGGGTATGAACTAGAAATTCCAAATGAAGTAGAATCGGATGTTGACTACATCCCGCTTGGCACCCTAGGTCCATCCATGTGTAACCGGTACTTCTTTTCTCCTAGTTTGTAGGGTTTAATTTGCAAATCTCTTTGCCCAAGGTGATAGTTGATTGGAGCTGAAATCGTGCATGTATTGGTGGGGAGAGGCACCAGCCAATAATTGAGAGAGAATTAAATGAAATTGTGCCTATGAGGTGGGACGTTTTGGGACAAATTGGTTATGGGATTGTGTCGTACAAACTAGGAAGGAGGGAGTTGATGCACCTAAAATGCATCTACTTTTCCAAGCACTTTGCTTCATAATTTGCTCCGGAATCTTCCCATATTTGAATAAAACGCTGAATCTGACGCTGTTTTTAGCAAAGTCTCCTTTCTGGTTGTTTTTGCAGGAAATTAAATCGGGGAAAAATACCACGTCATTTTTTATGGAAAAGAAGGACATCGTGCAAAAGACGGACTCGAGGAGGCGCACGAGGCCCAAAAGAGTGGGCCCCACGCAGTCAGATTCCTTGACCGCGTGGGCCCACCCATCTGGAGCCTCGGGCACCGCCTCTCCCTCGGTCTTCCGCGTACCCCTTCATATATACGAAAAAGTGGACGCCCTAGGAGGAGAGGAGTTTTCGCGAAACAGAGCGCGCCACCACCACGATCTTCGTTTTCGGAGACAGATTGATCCAGGATTTCTCCCCCGTAGGAGAGATCCGGAGGCCGTCTTCACCGCCATCTTCACCGCCTTCATCTCCATCGACCATGAGCTCCTTCACCATCACCATGTGTGAGTAGTCCGCTGTAGGCACATGAGGTGGATGGGGATTGGATGAGATTGATCATGTAATGGTACCCGTTGTTCTAGATCCTAGGGGTTTATCTTGAAGATACTTTTGTATTGTGTTGATGCACTTATGCTATGTTTAATGCTTGCTACTAGGGCCCGAGTGGCATGATTTCAGTACTGAACTTATTTTGCCCCATCATATATTTGAGTTTGGTATCTATCTGCAAAGTGTATTACCTGCTATTATGTTGAACCTGCGAACCCTAAAAGTGACAGGTAGGGAAAACAAGGGGGAGATGTATTAGTTTGAGGATTCTATGTGTTCATGAAGTGTTAATGCGTTGTTCCGGGCTATTCGAAAGGGTAGACCTTAATTACCTGTAGTTCCAAGTTGGCCCCGGTGAAATGGGCAGGTAGGACAATAGATGTTGTGCAAATTCTCTTGGTTAGTACGCACAACTATTTATGGAACACATACCTACATATATCGGAGTTAGAGATAAGTCCCATTGCTATATCTTATTATATGATCAATCTTATTCATGCAACACCCCGCTGTCACCTCGTGCCTACGTTTTAAATCCCTGAGTTACACTTTCACTTTTCCGGTGAAAACTGGGAAACCCTTGTTACTACTGCTGTTTTATTTTGCTTGCTTGAATCACCTTACTGCCATCACTATTACTGCTGCAAGTTTATTGATATACAGGTGTGGTTGAGAGTGACGCCTCAATTGCCAAAGTCTTATTGGTATTCTTGTGTTCCCATCGAGTCGAACTATAAATTTGGGTAATACTTCCCAACGAAGATTTCAGCGATCCCCTATACTTGTGGGCATCAAGACATTTTCTGGCGCCGTTGCCGGGGAACCTAGCTTTATTGGTAAGACCACTTGTTATCATTTATTTGCTGCACTTGCTTTTTCCTAACATGGGAAAGGAAAAGATTACTCCGAAGGAACTGAGGCCTTCAACTACTCGTAGAGGTACGGACTTGCTAAGTAGGCCAAACTTTTCACCTAATGCGTTTCTGCTGTTGTTCCTAAGAAAAAAGGAAAAGTTTTATCTAGTTCACCATTGTCTAAGATGTCTACTAGTACTGAAAATGATTTAATATGTGGTAGCATAGACAAAGAAGTGACACCTGAAACATCTGAGACAACTGAAACACCTGAATTTCCTGAATCATCTATTATTGAAAATGTGGAGTCTGATTTGGAAGATAATGAGTCTTGTGATGATGAATATGAAACTTCTTCTTGTGAGGAAGAAGATGCAATTGCTATGGCTTTTATGGATTCGAATCTTGATAAATTGGATAAACTTGATAGCAATAAAAATTCTTCTCTTGCTGATTTTCCTGTTACTAAGAAAATGAATGCTCCAGCTATTAAAATTAAAGATAAAGATTATGAGTTTAGTGTTGATCCCGAAATAATTAAAAAGGCTGAGAAGTTTAAGTTTAATGGGAGAGACAATGAATTTCCTTTTGAACATATTGCTGTTTTGCATGATTTGTCTGTTTTATTTGGTAAAGATGAGATTCACCAACGCTATTATTTCTTAAAGTTGTTTCCTTTTACCTTGGGAGGAGATGCTAAAACTTGGTATAATAGTTTAGAACCTGGATCTATTACTAGCAAAGAAGAATGCTTGCAATTATTCTATAATAAATATTTCCCTGCTGATAAGATTCATGGTTTAACTATTGAGATTAGCAAATTTTCGCAGAAAGAGAAGGAGGATCTACCCCAAGCTTGGGGGAGATACCGTAAGTTGGTTAGGAAATGTCCTACACATGGCTTCAAGAGTAATGAAATACTTGATATATTTTACAATGGACTAACTAAAAATACTAGAGACTATCTTGATAGTATTGCAGGGAATGTTTTCAGGGAAAGGACCATTGATGAAGCAACCGAATTATTGGAGACTATCTCTAGGAATTATGAAGATTGGAATATTGAAGTGATAAATGAAAAAGAGTATTCCCAGAGAAGAAAGGAGGTATTCTTAAATTAAATGATGAACAAATGAAAGTGCTGCCAAGGATATTGAAGAGAAGGGAATTAAAACCTCTCATCTCAAGGAACTATCTGAAATGGGTGTTAAACTTCCTATTGATAAACCATGTTTTCCAATCCAAGTCAATGCTATTAGCTCTATGGAAGGTAATGAAAAGGTAACACCTCCTATTGATGTATCCTATGTTAACGATTTTGCTTATAACCATAATCCTGAGGAGCATAGTATTAGAATGAGTATTATGGAAAACTCTCATAAGATTAAATTTCTTCGTGAAAGTTTAAATGCTAGTGTAGAAGAAGTTAGAAGAATTATTAAACACTGTGAGATGATGAATAATCAAGTTGAACAATGGTTTCTCTTCAAAATAAATTGTATGAAAATCTTATTGAGAAGAAACAGGTTTGTGGAGTTAATACTAGAGGTGGTGCAAGTACTCAGGATCCTGATTATCCTGAAGACCATCCTAAGAGAAAAGAGCAAGAGGCTCTCAAGAAGAAATCTTCTGCAGGAAAATCTCCCAATGAAAACAAAGATATTGATGATTCTCAAGAACAAGATAAGGATATTTCTATTTCTGATGCTGAGACTGAAGATAATAATAATGAAGAAGAGGAATCATCTACACCTGAAGAACAACATGAAGCTGAAAATATTGAAGAACCTGAACCTCCTGAAAAAGACCTCAACCATCTATTGATAAGAATAAAAAGAAGAAGCATCCAAATCAGCAAAAAGGTAAAGAGAGGGATCCATGGGTACAAAGGCCCATACCATATCCCCAAGAGGTAATGAAATCTTTGGATGATGCTAGGTTTGAGAAATTTCTTGAGTTGATTAAAACTTTATATTTGCAAATCCCTCTTGTTGATGCTATTAAAATTCCTCCTTATTCGAAATATATGAAAGATATTGTCACTAATAAAAGAAAGATACCTAATGATGCAATTACTGCTATGCTTGCTAATTATTCATTTGAGGGAAATTGCCTGAAAAACGTGGAGATCCTGGTATTCCAACTATTCCTTGTCATATTAAAGATACTTATGTGAAATATGCATTATGTGATTTAGGAGCTGGTGTTAGTGTTATGCCTTTTTCTTTATATAAGAAACTTAACCTAAACAAATTGGTTCCAACTGAAGTGTCATTGCAAATGGCTGATAAATCAACTGCTAAGCCTATTGGGATATGTGAGGATGTTCCTATCTCTATTGCTAATGTGGTAATACCTACAGACTTTGTTATATTAGAAATGCCTGAAGATGATAATTTATCTATTATTCTTGGAAGACCCTTTTTAAACACTGCAGGAGCTGTGATAAATTGTACTGAGAGCAAAGTGACATTCAATGTCAAAGGAAATGAGCATACTATCTATTTTCCCAAGAAGAATCCTGTTACAATGATAAACAAGAGTGTGAATTCTATTCAAAGAAATACTATTATGATTGGAAGCTTTGAAATTGCACTACCACCTCCTGTACCAAAATATGCTACCTTGATGATTGGAACCATTCCAATCAAATTGAGGTATCCTGAACTTCTTCTTTATATATATAAAATAAGAATCATTTATGTTATCCTTTACATATTATTAATGAGACTTGATCAACCTCATTACTAATGTGGAAATGATGCAAACTTGATTCCCATAAAAATTTGCATTGCATTTTAATTTTATTTGTCTTAGAACTTTAGAATATTTGCATAAACATAATTATTTCAGAAGTCCAGAAATTCCAGAATATGAACTTTGAAAAATTCTCTTCAGAAAATTTTCTTGAAAAATTCCAGAAAAATTTGGGGTTAAGTTATTTTACCAGAGGGACCAGCAGCCAAAAGTGGGGGCCAAAAGGCCACCAGGGACCAAAATGGGGTACCCCACGCGGCCAGATTCCTTGGCCGCGTGGGACCCACCATTTTGACCCACAGGTGGAATTAGGTGAGCAGCCAGTGCCCATCTCCTCACCCTCGACAGAAAACCACCTCCAGGTATTTTTCCCAAATTTTCCCGAGCTCCCTCTTCCTGCCATCTTCGATCTCCCAAGTTTGAGCAGATTTTTCAAATCTGTTTGGTGGAATTACTCCTTGGTATGTGACTCCTCCGCCCATCCAATTACTTTTTGTTCTTATGCTTTATTTATGAAGTATTTTGCTGTACAAGTGTCACTAATATGCTTGGAAACCATAGATTTGAGTTTTCTAGTTAATATGATGCATGATATTGATGTGGAGACTATATGGATGGTTCAATGTTGTTTTAGATTGTTACATCTTAATTTTTGTTGGTATTATTTTTGGACAGCAAGCTTTCACCATGAACAAGGGTAAGGGATTCATGGGGATGATGTCAAGAACAAGGAGGAGGCCATCTAGAGCCACCGATAATCATGATGATGATCATCTATGGGAGGATGGTGCAGAGTTTGTGGGGGAAAAGCTTCGGATTCATGCAACCAAATGGCAAGACCCGATGTTCTTAACCATTGGGGGATAGGAGATGACTTCAACGCCTTCGTCACTGCAGCGGGCTTACTTGAGTTCTCTCGTCATCCACGGGAGACATACGAGGGGATCGCACGGGAGTTCCTCTCCACCTTCCGCTTCGAGGGCCCCGAACTTCACAAACGCAGTAAGAAGAGTAATCCACCACCTCCTACTTTCACGGTTAAATTTACTATGAGGGGGCAGCGCCTTGTTATGTCATTAGAAGAGTTTTGCAAAGCTATTCGTGTGGAGAACACGGGTAGTTGGGATGAGATAGGTGCTGATTCAAATCAGGAACTTGTTTCTTTTTGGCGTAGCATTTCTGTTAATGTTCCTGAGAGCTCAATAGGGGCAAATTTACCACATACAGCACCCAAGTTTGAGATACTTTGCGTTGTTCCTTGCAAGAGGATTTCTTGCTAGAGACAACAATTCTGCTTGCACGGGACCAATGGTTTATTTACTTAAATGTGCAAAAGAAAACACCCATGTGAGTATAACTTGGGAGTCATTCTTGCTAGAACTCTGCATTTAGCTGTGAGAAGGAACATGACTGATACTACCCCTATATATGCTGGTGCTATTGCTACTTTAATATATGAGCACATTAAGGAAGAGAGGGGCTTTGATAACAACATGGGTAGACGTGTAGAAGAGTCTAATTTACTTGATTTTACTTTAACCTGTCGCATGGAAATGAGTGAATGGCATAAGGGTGGTTGCAACTATATTTATAAGAGTCACAATGGACAAAATGTGTCCATTAGGCTCCCTCGTGCTGACCTTTTTGACAGGAACACCGGAAAATGGACCGTGGAAGAAGTGCCACCACAAGAGGAGCCCCAAAACCCGGAGATGCAAAACTATCCATGGGGTTTCCGAGGACCGGAGCAAGGAGGGTACCAAGGTGGTGACCCCTCTTACTATGGAGGAGGGTCATCAAGTGGTGCACCACCTTACTACGACGGAAGTGGAAGTGGTGGATACGACTACCACCCGGGATACTAGCTTGAACTCAAGCTTGGGGGAGTACTTCTCTCCCTTTTCATTCGTTGTTTTATATCACTTTTATCTTGTTATGTTTTAGTTTATTGTTCTGAAAATCTTGAAAACACAAAAAGATTTTATTTGTTTTCTTGCTTATTTACTTCTGGTCATTTACCTTATGCATCTAAAAATTAAAAAGAACAAAAATATTTTCGTTTTCTTGAATCTAATGCAAAAACGGAGGTGCAGGAATTTCTGATTCTGTTCACTGTTTGATTTTTCATATTTTTTCTGTAACTCCGAATGAGCTAAAATTTTAACCACTGCTGCAACTTTATATGACCTACACACCCGTAAATTATGAAATTATTCTGATGTGTTTAGGTAGGGTAAAAACAGTACTGTATGCAGTAGCATTTTTGGCAGATTTGAGTTTTTATTGCGCAGTTCAAGTTGGGAGAGGAGAACAACAATGATGAGCTGATGTGCATGAAGTGGAGGAAAGGTATGACACCTTTGCCGTGCTTATGTGGACTTTTTAATAATAGCAAGTGCGCATGTCATAATTTCTCTAACATCTAGGGAAGTGCTAGCAAATGTTTATTCCTCCGTGGTTTAGTATGTTATATTATGATGCAAGAGAGATATTATTTAGTGTCAACACTTGGATGTGGATTGAATAACTGTGGTTCTAAACAAAGGTCTACGCATCCCATTGTGCTTGCTAAACTTGCCAACCAAAGTAAAAGATCTTTTCAAATGATAAACATGAAGTCATATGCTTGACAATCTTAGGGTTGAGAGTTAGCCCATATGTGCTGACACATGCAAAGCTTTCAACGTGCTCTTAATTATATTTAGTTGATATCATGTACTTTTGTCTATGGATGCCTATCACGGGTGAAATAAATGTGGAAACTTAGTAAGTTTAAGGAGTTTGTATAAATGGCTAGAGAGATGCTTTGGGCCGCCAATCTAAGCCATGCATCATTCATGGTGGAAATTTACAGCATAACCATAATGTTCATTCTATGATGCACCTCATAATAAAAAGCTATACCCATAGTAAATAAAAGAGTGCTGAGATTGTTCATTGTCTGTTTGTCTTGTTGTTTTGACATGGGCTGGCTTCCATGTCATGAGGCAAGAGGTACCCCTGTAGCAACTCTCAATGACGCTATTAAAATACTTACAATGACCTAAAACTTGAATTTACTCTGTGACCCGAGGTGAGTAGCACGTGGTGTAGGTACTCGTATTCACGGGGCATGAGGCTTTCAACCTCTAGTTGGTCAAGCATATGAGTCATAATAGGGAATGTTAAATGATTTGATAAAATTGAGAGCAAGGATGTAAGCACAATGAGTTCACTAGTCAACAAAGTAAAGAATCAAGAGATCTCAAAAATCTTGACATGATTCAATCAATAGCGATGCAAGAACCTTTGTTTTCTTCTACAGTTGGGCAAACTCATCCAAGTGCTGACACTTCATGTTATTTCCTTTGTAACAAATATAAATGCTTTAACACCGGTTAGATGCATCTTTGCCAGCAGTTTGTTATTTGTTATGGAAATTATGTTTTGAATACTTGTTGGTATTAAACGGTGTTGTATATGCAATGCAAAGTTCTTGTCAAAGTCTTTTCATCGCTTCTGCACTACGTTTGAGTTGTTCGAGGACAAACAACGAGCTAAGCTTGGGGGAGCTGATGCACCTAAAATGCATCTACTTTTCCAAGCACTTTGCTTCATAATTTGCTCCGGAATCTTCCCATATTTGAATAAAACTGCTGAATCTGACGCTGTTTTTAGCAAAGTCTCCTTTCTGGTTGTTTTTGCAGGAAATTAAATCGGGGAAAAATACCACGTCATTTTTTATGGAAAAGAAGGACATCGTGCAAAAGACGGACTCGAGGAGGCGCACGAGGCCCAAAAGAGTGGGCCCCACGCGGTCAGCCCTCCCATCTGGAGCCTCGGGCACCGCCTCTCCCTCGGTCTTCCGCGTACCCCTTCATATATACGAAAAAGTGGACGCCCTAGGAGGAGAGGAGTTTTCGCGAAACAGAGCGCCGCCACCACCACGATCTTCGTTTTCGGAGACAGATTGATCCAGGATTTCTCCCCGGAGGAGAGATCCGGAGGCCGTCTTCACCGCCATCTTCACCGCCTTCATCTCCATCGACCATGAGCTCCTTCACCATCACCATGTGTGAGTAGTCCGCTGTAGGCACATGAGGTGGATGGGGATTGGATGAGATTGATCATGTAATGGTACCCGTTGTTCTAGATCCTAGGGGTTTATCTTGAAGATACTTTTGTATTGTGTTGATGCACTTATGCTATGTTTAATGCTTGCTACTAGGGCCCGAGTGGCATGATTTCAGTACTGAACTTATTTTGCCCCATCATATATTTGAGTTTGGTATCTATCTGCAAAGTGTATTACCTGCTATTATGTTGAACCTGCGAACCCTAAAAGTGACAGGTAGGGAAAACAAGGGGAGATGTATTAGTTTGAGGATTCTATGTGTTCATGAAGTGTTAATGCGTTGTTCCGGGCTATTCGAAAGGGTAGACCTTAATTACCTGTAGTTCCAAGTTGGCCCCGGTGAAATGGGCAGGTAGGACAATAGATGTTGTGCAAATTCTCTTGGTTAGTACGCACAACTATTTATGGAACACATACCTACATATATCGGAGTTAGAGATAAGTCCCATTGCTACTATATCTTATTATATGATCAATCTTATTCATGCAACACCCCGCTGTCACCTCGTGCCTACGTTTTAAATCCCTGAGTTACACTTTCACTTTTCCGGTGAAAACTGGGAAACCCTTGTTACTACTGCTGTTTTATTTTGCTTGCTTGAATCACCTTACTGCCATCACTATTACTGCTGCAAGTTTATTGATATACAGGTGTGGTTGAGAGTGACGCCCCAATTGCCAAAGTCTTATTGGTATTCTTGTGTTCCCATCGAGTCGAACTATAAATTTAGGTAATACTTCCCAACGAAGATTTCAGCGATCCCCTATACTTGTGGGCATCAGGAGTATAAGAAATATGGAAGTTATTGATCACGTGTATTGTTTCCTGAGATTTACGAGTACTCACCCAAACTCACACAAGTTTTCTATGATTTTATGGCTCCTTTGATTAGTAGGATTATAAAATAATGTGTAGGACTGAAATCCTATTAAAAATTTCTTTAGAAAGCCATTTGATTCTTAGGATCGTATTTCATAGAATATAATCTCATAAGAACGTTATAGCGTGAATTTCATAGGAAAATGACATTAGCTCAGACCTCATAAAGATCCTTCACCACAATTAACGAAAATTACTATTCCCATAAGGTTCAACTAAACATGACATGTCAATCACATAGGTTTCCTATTTCTATATTTTTCCGATCCTATGAATCAAATGAGCTCTTGGATCGTATGTTTTGCATAAACATCCCTTTCCTATCCCTATGCTATTTCCCACACACCTATGTTTAATCTTGCAGATTCACAGATTGGCTTTCCAAACAACCGTCGTATTTACGTATTCGGCTTATGAGGCCCAGATGCATGGTGCCATTCAAACAAACTACAGACCGATCATCTGGCGATCTGATGCACCTATGCGTTGCCGCATCTTCGCATGGCTCACGATCAAGGGTCGCTGCTAGACTGCTGACATCCTCGCCAAAAAAGGGTGCCCCCACAATGACACGTGTGCCCTATGCTTAAGTGCCCCGGAGACGGCGCAACACCTGCTTGCTGACTGCCCTTTCATCAACCAACTTTGGTGCTCGATTCTGCCAATTGCAGGGCTTCCACCCTGCTACCTCCGCATGCTCGGAAGTTCCTTAGCAGAATGGAAGACAGATACAACCCAGATGACTATCAAACAAAATAGAAAGAGCTGGACGGCCTTATCACAGTTGGTATGGTGGCTAATCTGGAAAGAAAGAAATGCTAGAATCTTTACCCGCCAAGCCTGCAACATGGATGACATGAAACTCAAAGTCCTACAAGAGGCAACCTTGTGGAGGACGGCTGGTAGACCTTTAGCAGCAAGCATTCTGAGAAGACCAGGCGAATCGGACTAAAGATGCTGCCTGTATTTTTTTCCTTGTATTTTTTACTTTGAGTTCGCTTGTACTCTGTTTTTACTCCTTCTACTATAAATGAAATAGCAGCCAAGCTGCCTTTTCCGTATTTACGTATTCGGATTGAGAAAGCTTATAAAGGTCGTGTGCTCCGTGGATATGTTTACACGACCAAACGGTGGTCAGTTTCCGTTCTTGCAACAGAAGCAAAGCCCGGTGACAGATCGCAGGAGGAGATGGCCAGCGCAGAGGACGCCGCCGCCGTCGCCGCCCGCCGATGCACCGTCATCTGCGACTACTGGAAGCTGCACGTCGGAACGGGTAAAGGCGCCCGGCCCCCCTTCCCGGTTCCCCCACCCCACTGCGTTCAAATTTGAGATGCGTTTAGGTGCTAGACCGGCGTTGAGGTATATAGGGTCCTGACCTGCGCTGCGCTCCGGTGAGGTGGATTCTGTGGTCTGCGTGCTGATTTCTTCGTGCGGACAAAAACAGTTACACCAAACGAATTAATCCAGCCACAAATTATACATTGGAGGCAGTTATTTAGGGTGTGCAACTCATGCTAGGGCATGTGTTAGTTGTTTCCATGTGTTGATTGCTCAGGTGCAGGAAATTTGAGTGTGCTATCAGGTTTAATCAGTAGAGGATTTATAGTCCTCTTACAAAAAGTAGAGGATCTATAGTAGGACACTATTTAGTCTAACTTTATTTGGTTTAATTATAGATTCGTATTTGTTCACGTAGGAGTTTTGGGTTTCCTCTGTGAGCATCTCTTCAATCTGGACATCTAGTATTTGAGTTTCGAATGATACTTTTTTTACTGTATCTACAGCTACAATTGTGCATTTAGAACTCATGTGACACCCTTCTCTCTAGTTTGCTGAACAAGCTTGGCGAACTGCCAAAACATATAGCATCAGTCCCCAAAGGGCCTTTTTAGGGGATTCTTATCTTAAGTAAATAAAAGTTCTGCCATACATGTTTGCTTGTTTTCCAACACGCCGTTCACCTACATGCAGTGGGAGAAAATCATAGAAACGCAAAGGACTATGCAAAGGTCGAAGATTACTTGGACCACTCCAAAGTGTTGGAGAGATGACAGAAAGGGTTCGCTGTCCTTTTGGCGATGATGACTGTAAGTGAAGAGCCTTTCTTTTCATGTTTTGCGCTGTATACGTTTACAGTTATTTTTGAACTGACACTTGGCCAAACGCCTCCTGTATGAGGTCCTTCACAAGTTTGCATTTTTGCCCGCTTCCAAAATTCTCCAACAAATCTTGGTGAAAGAAAATTCAAAAAAAAAAATCTTGGTGAAAGGAAATGTACAAAAAAGTTGTGAAAACCTTAGGATCTTGTGCATAAATATAAGAAGCTACTGCTATACCAAAATGACATCCTTGCATTTTGTTTTTTGCACAAGCATTAAATTTTGCTACGAAATAACAAGTAAAGTTACCATGAAGTTGTACCGAATTTTTAGTGTGCAAACTCGCGAGGGCCTCCATATTGATCCACTTTACTTGCCTAGAAGAACCACGTGTAGTTCTTTTTCTTTATTATTTGCAACTGAACCACCTATTTCTTCAACTGAACCAGGTGGATTCGTAAAGACCAAACGGTGGGGAGCTTATTTGGGGGAAGAGATGACCAGCGGAGAGATAATAGGAGAGGTTATCTGTCCTTTTGACAATGGACATTGTAAGTAAAGAGCCTTTCTTTTTTTATGTCTTGATCTGTATACTTGTATAGTCACTGTTTAAGAGACACTAGCCCCCCAAAAGTTGAAAGGCCTCTCATACGAGGCCCTTCGCAAGTTTGTATATTTGCATACTTCTAATCCAAAAAAAATCATGGTTAAAGACTTAAAGAACATGTTCACATAAATTGTGAAAAACTTACGATTTTGTGCATAAGAACTAATACAACAAAAATGCATCTTTGCATTTTTACACATTTTTTTTTACAAATTAACGTAACAAATACTATTACCATGAATTTGTAATGAGAATTTTGAAGTGTGCAAACTCACAAGGGCATCTATATTAATCCAGTTTGCTTGCCTTCAATGTAGAAGAACTAACTTGATAGGCATATACTTTGAATTTCTGCATGAAGCTGGCACATATAGTTTTTCCTTTTCTTTATTAATGTCAACTGAAACACCTTTATCTTCAAGTTATTGTTGAGGCTAGCTGCGGTCCAAGATACTGCCGAAGTGAAGTGGACAAGGAGAAATTAACTTCTGGAACTCGTGTCGTTCTGGACATGGCAACTTTAACAATCACTCATGCTACGCCAATCCAAGAGGAGGTATGACTAAGTGTTCTGATCATGTTGCTACTTGTTTTCGTTGGTAGCAATGTATTTTAGGATCCACTCGTTACATTTAAAATTGGACTGCACTGATGTAGAACGAAAACTGAACTTGTTCCTTCAGGTGGATCAAATGAGACTGATAAGAACGATCGAGCTGCCTTTAATGAATCCAGAATTGTTTCTTAGGGTCGGAGTTAAGCCGCCGGGGGTAAATTCAACAGACGTTGACTCTATCCTGTTCGGAGAACTCCACCCCCCAGTTAGCCCGCTCAAGATCAATCGCCACCCGAAACGGAGATACCGAGAGATGCCCCCGCGCCACCACCGTGCGAAAAGTGAACGACGATGGCAGTGGCAAAGATAGGAACATGATGGGAGTACTGGTTGTTCGGGATCTAGGTTGTCCCCGTTTAGATTGCAAGTTTTCTGAAAAATCTTATTGCCTGCAACTTTCTTTTCATGTGTGTAACATATGGCCAACGATGAACTGCTAGTGATTTGGGAGAACTAGTATATAGTCGACAGATGGTACAATGTTCTGTTGTGCAGTAGTCATTTCTAGGCCCCGTTGTACATAGGTATTTCACGAAAATTGGTAAAAGGAGAGAGGCGTTTTGGCTCCCGGGTGTACATGCACCTTTTATTTGAAATGCATTTGAAACATATTTTGAAATGTCAAACAAATTGTAAAAAAAATCTTCGAGTATAGATTGCAACATTCTATGTGTTCACAAAGTTGTTTCACGAAAAACCGAGATTTTATATGGCTTGTGTAAAAAAGACAAATTTTGGTGCTAAAATAAGCCTTTTCACGAGACAATTTTTTTGTCTTTTTACGGCGGCCACAAAAAAAGTCGGATTTCCACGAAACGACTTTGTAAACATATAGATAATGATATGCATCCGTGAAATTTTATTTCAGAATTTTTTAACATTTTGAAATTTGTTTTTTAAATACCTCCCAGGTGCATAAAGTGGATTTCACTAAAAATCTGTTCAATTTTCATATGGCTAGGCAAAGTTCCCACATTTCAAATGGAGCCTCACTATTATATCCATTTTCGTAGAGTGAATAGCATAAAACGGGGAAATTTACCACTTTACATTTTCGGACAGAAATCTACCTTTTTTTCCTTCGCTTTAAAATGAATGGGTCCCACTTGTCAGATTCGGTGTCGGTTCCCTCTCAATTCGGTTTTAGCGCGATTTGAGAAAATCTCGGTCTAAAGTGGTAGATGTTTATCTGGAAATCGTGAAGTGGTATGAAATGGTAGTTTTATGCTATTCACCCCCGTTTTGTACTTCATATTACATACAGTGCTCATGTTTTATAATTCTAGAAAAAGGAAGAAATTGAGTACTTGCCTAAAAATTTGTATTAACATCCTCATTCGGCGAGAGTCATGAATCGTTTTGTATTAGTCGGTAACTGTGAAAAGGTTCTTCTCTGTCTGGCAACTTGAAAATGCTTTGTTGTACATGCAAGCGGGTTGAAATAGGTAGAGAATTTGTGTTATGGCTAGATAAGTCGTAGATTTGTGGCAATGACTCAATAGGAGAAATAGAGAAAGCACCAACCTAATAGGCACTAGGCACACAATTCAAGAAAATGCCAGCTTCGTCGTTGCTTGAACCTTCTGCACGTCGAGAAAATCCATGGTGGAGGAAGCGTTGTGGGAGTGGGGTGGCACCTGAATTGGAGAACACGTTTTTTTTCTGCACGTGCTGACGAAAACTATAAGGAAATAGCTTAAAATGAAAGCAAAGTGGAATCTTATATACAAGAAAAAAGGAAACTGGGTTCTAATATACAATAGTAGCAGTTAACTTTTGATGCAGATTTTAACCTTACGAGCAAATTTGTATAAGGAATACAACAATATGAAGCCAAAAGAACTAAGAACTTACACAACACAAACTGAAGTTGTGTGTAAGGGCATGTACAATGGGGTGACGTCAGCCTTCTCTTAGCGTTGACACGTAGGATAATTATCTAGTTGGCGGAGAGAGAATGAAAAAAGAGAAGGTTGTCTTCCCTTAGCTAAGAGATGATCTCTTACGAAATAAGAGAAGACTAATTTCAGCATTGTACCATTTGTCTTCCCTTAGAACTAGGATTTCCTACTAAAATATAATTAATTCTTATTAATTGTTAGGGATGGCAATAAGAGATAACGCATTGTATAACTTATAATTTTGCCTTCTCTATATGATGTGGAGGGCTAAGAGAAGGCTTCTACCATTGTACATGCCCTAATGAAAGGTGAAGACGTATGAAGCGATTTGTTAGTGTGCATTGCATTGACATGTGGACTCCATCCTTCTTCCCCAATCCCCTCCTATCGCTCTTCTCACTACCCATCGCAATTCATCTCTCTCATGTCCCGTCGCTCCGCCTGACTCCACACCCCAATTGACCAGTGGCCATGGCGACACCACTCCTCTCTCTCCTCCTCTGCGGCGACAAGGCTGGTGGAAGAGAGGGACATGGGAGGAGCGTGCGTTACGTGCCCACTTCATCGTCTCGCGACACCAGGCGCACGCAAATGGGGAAGGTTGGAGAGGATACTATGTGTAGGGGCTCATTGCGCCCTCCTCCTTATCACGCCCGGTAGAGTTTTCAGGAAACATTTGAAGCAGACAAAATATATTACGGAGAAAGACCTATCCAATGTCGACCAACAAAGAGGAGAAGATACACCTACGGACAATCAGTCTCAAGGAGGAGACTCCTCACACAAGTACAATGTTCAACCTCCATGGCACCCACATAGAAAAAACAACCCATACCGAGGCAAAACCAACACGAAGATTTTATTCATGTCACCATACGAGATACTCCCTCTATCCGCAAATAAATGTCGTTCAAACTAATGTATCTAGCACTAAATACATATAGATACACCCATTTGAGTGACACTTATTTTCGGACGAATGGAGTATTTTTAATCTCATAGGGTCATACCCCTTTCAATACTCGTTCCCTGTTTCCAAATTCCCCGAGCAAACACGTTGTAGACGTATTATAATGTGATATCGTTGCATTCCGTGTAATTCATTATGTATCCGATTTACATATCCCGTTTGTTTAGTAGTTGCATGCATGGTGGTCAATTCGTGGCTGCTGAATTGTGCTGCACCGTGTTTTTTTATAATTTGTGGTTGAAAATTGGTTATAAAAAGGGAAAAGCTATTCATCAACCGGCTGTAGCTACAGCCGGTTCAGGCGACGCGCGCGTCCCGTCCCGCGCTCGCGACGCAGTCCTGCGGAGTGTTCCGACTGCCTGCTTTAGCACATGGTCCCCACAACCCGTATGTCACGTCGCTGCCTTTTTTGGTCCTCGGCATGGGCTGGTCTCTCCTTAAATTTTCTCACGGAAGTGGACAAAGGACCATGTGACATGCAACTATGCTATTTGCTACAGCACCGGTGCATGTTGGATGTCGGATGTCACTAGCAACGTTGCACGTCACAGCGGCCTCCTTTTTACGGTCACATCCTTTTTGCTACATGTCGTGGGAGTAGATAGGATCACTACATCCATTGATTACATGGTGCTAAATCAAAACATTAGTTACTTGGTACACATTCTCAAAACAAAAAAAAAGTTACTTGGTACACGCTCAAACTATTTTGGTATTTGATGGTTCGTGGTGCCGTCGTCTAGTCATATTAGCGAATACTACCACAAACCCGACACCTAAAGGATGAATACGGAAAGACAATGGAGGTAGTGCTAGCCGGACCATGGTTGCCGGATCTAGCGCCGACAGGCCTTAGGCAAGCCAACTCGTGGTTGGCGAGCACGAATCGGTGAAGGGACGGTGCATCCAACTTCCATTGTTGATGGTTCGTGGTTAGTGACATTTAAGATATGTAGATGTTGCATATGGTGTTTCGACGTGTTACATATACATATGCCTTTTGCTACATGAGGGTATTGAAAATGTAGCAAACCGCCACATGATTTTCCATGTTTTGCTACAACCAAGTTGGCGATGTGTTGCATAATTTGTTGGATGTGGTGGGCACAATTGTTGGATGTGGTGTTTTTTTTCTTGTTAAAAACGGCGACACTCTACCAAAGTTTGTGCTGCAAACAAATGTGAATTTGTTGCATAGGTTACTGGTTTTTGCTACATGGCGTGTAAAAAGTGCTACAATATTTTTTCCTACACGCAAGTGACGACACACAAACAGCGACACTCTACCAAAGTTTTTGCTACAAACAAATATGAATGTGTTGCATAGGTTATTGGTTTTTGCTTCATGGCCATGTAAAAAGTGCTACATTTGATTTTTGGCACGTCGCAAGTTTTTTACATATTTCTAGAAAAATGTTGCAAAATAATTTCGCATTTTGTTACATATATTGTTAGTTTTTGCTACATGGTCATGTCCAAAATGCTACATTTGATTTTTGGCACGTCGCAAGTTTTTTACATATTTTCTAGAAAAATGTTGCAAAATAATTTCGTATTTTGTTACATATATTGTTAGTTTTTGCTACATGGTCATGTCCAAAATGCTACATTTGATTTTTGGCACGTCGCAAGTTTTTTACATATTTCTAGAAAAATGTTGCAAAATAATTTCGCATTTTGTTACATATATTGTTAGTTTTTGCTACATGGTCATGTCTAAAATGCTACATTTGATTTTTGGCACGTCGCAAGTTTTTACATATTTTCTAGAAAAATGTTGCAAAATAATTTCGCATTTTGCTACATATATTGTTAGTTTTTGCTACATGGTCATGTCCAAAATGCTACATTTGATTTTTGGCATGTCGCAAGTTTTTACATATTTCTAGAAAAATGTTGCAAAATAATTTCGCATTTTGTTACATATATTGTTAGTTTTTGCTACATGGTCGTGTCCAAAATGCTAAATTTTTTTTTGTTACATGGTGCAAATTTTCCAGATTTCGATGTCACATTTTGTAAAAAACTACATAAGCAGAAAAAATGTTACCGTAGCATTTTTGCATACACTAGCTTGTGTTTTATAGTGCATGGCCAACTAGCAGCTAGGGTCTACAGTCTACTACTACTAGGCATGCGAACAAGCAGCAAGGCAGCCGCATGCACGAGCCTGGGCAAGCGACATCTCGAAAATACTGGAAAGGGCGAGGTTGACAGCGACATCATGTAACACCCGTACATGGCCGTGTCGACCCAGGAGCACATGGGCTTTGGGCCCGTTACAAGCCTGGTCTAGACATTACAAAGGAGAGCACGAGCAGTTGTCTCAGATGGAATCGAACAGAACCTGAACCAGGTCTCCGTCTCCTACCTCGGTCTCTCTCTCTGAATCTTCTTCTTCCTCATGGTGTAGTTGCTACCACAAGCATCCAAGGTCCGGTGCTACCACAAGCATTTGTATCGATCTCACGTCCCGGTGATCGCCGGCGGCAACGGGACATAACAAATTGGTATCAGAGCTAGGTCATCCTCCAGAAAAATCCACAGAAAAATCCCCCCAAAAAAAATTCGCTTCTGTCTGGAGTTGTGGGAGCGATGGTGGCAGCAGAGACCACCATGGAGGCGAGACTAGCCGCAATCATGGCGAGCCTCAGTGATTCGTGCGCGTTGCTGGCCTCTTCTACGCGTGGATTGGAGGTCAAGGTACGGGAAGGGCGGGTGGCCACCACGACCAAGCCGATGTTGGTGCAGGATGGGGTATGGGAGCAGCAGATGACCAAGCCTTCTTCGTGCTCGGATTTCTCGGCGGTTCAGGTCGTGGGTGCTGGTGTTCCACACGCGGACGCCGTCTTCGCCTCCGCCATGCCCACCAAGTGTTTGACAAAAAGTCCTGCCCGCTGCACCGACAACAGCCATGGGGAACTCGTGTTCCCAGCAGGTCACGCTACACACCCCACTGCTACGACCTCGTCCGGTGCCGGGAACTACACGATACAAGGTGTCGACTGGGCTGGAGTGAACAGGCATGCAGGCTGTTCGACGCATTTCCTCGCCGGCTCTGTTGCAAGTGCTCACGGTGTCAACACAGAGGTGCGTGGCACCTCCCTACCTCGCTTTGATGGTACCAATCCACGTCTGTGGCGCACTCGGTGTCTCGAGTACTTCACTCGCTTCAATATACATAAGTGCATGTGGGTTGTAGCTGCATCATTACACATGGATGGTAAAGCCAAGGAGTGGTATGAGGCCTACAGGCTGGTTCAGGTGGTTGGTGCTTGGCCTGAATTCATAGATGATGTTGAAGCACACTTTGGTGCTGGGGATTTTCCACCATCGACAACAATTCTTGGTGCTGCTCATCCGGGTGTTGATGTTCATGGAGGTGGGGACATCTCACCAAATGTGATGCACACAACTATCGAGTCGACGAAGCCCATTGCCGCTAGTTATGAAGAGGTTCTAACCCATGTTGGAAGCTCGTCTTTATTTCTGGAACTAGTTACTGATGCAGCAGATCAATTGTTTGATGCATTGCTTCTCGCGGATGTGTCAAAGTCTGTCGAGGCAGCGTCTCTCTCTGTACCTTGTGATCCTACAGTGCCGCACCTTATACTGAGGGACACATATGTTTGGAAGGTAAATTATTCTGCTACACACCATTGGGATCTGGGAGTTTCTCCTGAAATACTTGATGTGCACTCACTGGGAAATTTGCCACTGTTTGACTCTTATGCGATTGGAAGTGGTCTGTGCCAGCCAATGCTCTTGTTTAAACCTGTTACTGCTGGTATATGCTTAACCTTCTCATGGGACCTTGGAGAGCACCTATATGTTGACAGCTCCCAGCTATACACGCTTGCATATGAGCTGCTGGACACAGGATGGTATGCTGGAAAGGTTATATGGTTCAGCAACAACGAGATTTTTGTCCATCCGTATTTAGTTGCTGGTGGTTGTTGTACTAGACAATGGGATCCAGGTATCTTGCAGTTTATTTACACCAATGTGTCCTATGGCATTGGTCAATTTAATGGCTACAATCAGACTATGCCAATTCAGTTGATACACAAGTGGAGCAAAATTATCCTTGACTGGCCTCCTCACCGCCGTCGTCGTAGGCTCCGGCCGCGGCGGCGGCAGGGCCCGTCTCCAAAGGTGGCGTGGCGAGGAGCTTCTGAGCGGAGAAGCTTCTTTTTCGGCATGGGTATGCAGGGGCGGCGGCCCCTGATTCCCTCCTGACGGCTGCCGGCCCTGGCCGCGGTGGTCGTCGGCAGGAGGTTGTTGGCGGCGTCCTGGCCGTGTGGGCGGCAGGGCTTCCGCAGCGATGGTGCGAGGAGCTGGGGTGTGAGGGCGGCATGCGTGCCTCGTGCGCGTGTTCCCGGCGAGGGGGAGCTGTTGCGCAGGCCGGCGATGGAGTATGCCGTCGGCCGGAGGCTCCCGAGGAGAGGAAGCGGGTCTGGCAGGGGCGAGGTCGGGGAGGAGGAGGCCGTGCGGGCTGGCGCGGCAGCGAGGAGGTTGCGGAAGGAGGAAGCCGGGGCGGCGGCCCCGGGACGCGACTGCAGCTGGGCTGTGGTCGGCTTGACGCCTCCCGTGGCATGAGGTGTCGCGGGTGCTGCGGCAAGCAGTGTTGGTGGTCTGGCCGGTCTCGACGGGCGGTTCACGGGGTTCGCGACACATCGCCGGGTGAAAGCCCTGCTTCGGTTGCTGCCGGGGCCGACGACGGCGACGCCCTTGGCGCCGCGTCCTTCTTGAAGGCGTCGTCGTGGTGATGTTGTCGCTTCTCCGAGCCGGGTTCTCCGGGGGAAACCCCAGACCCCTCGCGGGGTCGGGCGAGGGCGGCGCTCCGGCGTCGCTTGCTTCTTGGGGCCTCGCCTTGGATGTTCCACCGGCCAGTGGGACCCGTGGAGAGCTGGTGGTTGGCGGCGGCGTCTTTTCGTCTTCGGCTTGGGGTGCGCGGCCTTGGGGCCGGTGTGGATGCCGGAGCGGCGGCTCCGGGCTCACCTCCATCGTGCTGCGTTGAGGTGGTGGAGCATCGACTTTGGTCGTTTGGGCGTCTTGGTCGTCGGCTCGTGTGGGGCGCAGCCTTGGGGCTGGCGTGGATGCCGGAGCGGCGGCTCCGGATGTTTCGCCTCCGCTGTGAAGCGTCGAGGTTGCGTTGAGGTCTCCTCCGCCGTGTTAGTGTCGATTATGGTTTGCTAGGGCAACATGGTCGTCGACTCGTTTAGGGGCGTGGCCTTGGGGCCGGTGTGGATGTCGGAGCGGCGGCTCCGGGTTTTTTCTCCTTGCGTTGAGGTTGTCTCCGCCGTGTTGGTGTCGGTCATGGTTGCTAGGGCAACATGGTCGTCGACTAGTTTTTGGTAGCGTGGCCTCGGGGCCGGCGTGGTGTGTGGTGTTGTATGGTTTTTTGACGGTTTTCCTTATAAACCGTCAAACTCGGTTACACTTCTTCTTTATCAATATAAAGGCAAATCTTTTGCCTGGTTTCAAAAAAAAAAAATTATCCTTGACAAGAAATTATGCTCTTCGGATGTTTGCACTATTCAGAACCTTCACATCAAAAGTCTCATGTCAGATTTTCTCATGCAATTTTTCAGAAGTATTTCCGTTCAGCATGGGGACAAAACAAGCAACTTTCTACAACAGGATATTCTTATGGTCAGTGGGGTTCTCATGGTCGCTCTAGCTGAAAGGACAAATGATTTGTGGAAAGCCGAGATCATTGCTTCATTTGTTCAGTTCCACGATGACCTTATCAGTGTTTCAGCAGAACCACTACAAATGAGTACAATACAACGCTTAACTCAGTGTGGTCTATACGTGTGGCAGCTACAGGTCCTCCATTACTGCTTCATATCGGGACTAGAAATCGGGATCATAAACAAAAGCTGGGTTGTACATGATCATGTGAAGCTTCTTGTTGTTCTTCATGTGCTATATAGAGGTCAGATTTTCTGTTTGTTGATCCGTCAGGCGAACCATCTTCAGTACAAGCAATGGGATCCTGGTGTTCAGCGGATTCTTGTTGCCGCCTTCAACATGATGATTACAAGAGCAATGGAGGATACTAGTCGGACTTGGTTGAAACAAGGATCATGGTGCAATAGTGCGAGCTATCATCTGCGCCCACCTGACCATGCCATTGCTTGGGGACAAGCAATGTTTCCTCGGGGCGGTAGTGTAACACCCGTACATGGCCGTGTCGACCCAGGAGCACATGGGCTTTGGGCCCGTTACAAGCCTGGTCTGGACATTACAAAGGAGAGCACGAGCAGTTGTCTCAGATGGAATCGAACAGAACCTGAACCAGGTCTCCGTCTCCTACCTCGGTCTCTCTCTCTGAATCTTCTTCTTCCTCATGGTGTAGTTGCTGCCACAAGCATCCAAGGTCCGGTGCTACCACAAGCATCTGTATCGATCTCACGTCCCGGTGATCGCCGGCGGCAACGGGACATAACACATCACGCGTCGCGCGGACGGGCGGTCAGACCGGCTGTAGCTACAGCCGGCTGACGCGTAGCGCACGCCTTATAAAAAAGAGAGAGTCAGATGTACGCTAAAATAAGCAAAAACAAACGGACAAGACTATATTATGGAAAACCACCGCGATGTCAAATATAGGGGGCTTGAAATTTCTTCTTCTTCTTTTTAAACCGTCTTAGCTACGAGCACGCCAGTACATAAATCATTCAGAATCAAGAATTACGCTTTTAGAGCTACCTTACGAACTTGTATTTTACGTATTCAGTCGCAGAAAGGTAATAAAGACCTCTATAGAGGTCAAGTGGATAATTTTTACGCAACCAGGAGTGGGAGCTTCTTTCCCTTCTTGCGAGAGAAGCAAGTCCAGGAACAGATCGCGGCGATGGCCGACGGAGAGGACGCCGCCGCGGCCCGCCGTCGCACCGCCATCTCTGACTACCGGAAGAAACTGCTCAACTGCAGGGAGCTCGAATCACGCGTAGGAACTGGTAAGGCGCCCATACTCCTACCTCACTCCGCTCGAACTCGTGATGCGTTCCGGTGCTAGATCGGGAGTTGACGGTATAGGGACTTGCCCTGCGCTGTCGGTGCGTAGTAGATTTTGTTTCCCGGCGCTAAATCGAGTGTTGTGTTTGCTGATTGCTTGATGTGGATCTGAAGTTCTGCCAGCAAGTGCGATGTGAGACTTAGGTTTTGTTCTTGTCGGGTAGTTGACTCCTTAGAACATTGACATATTCTGCTCTTCCTTGATTGCTTCATGCAAAATAATTGGTGTCCCTTCAGTAAATTTGCAAAGTTCCTTCTCCGCTATTGTAGAAGTAAGTCACAGAAGCATTTCTACCAAAAATAAAGACACATAGACATTAGTTCACAATGCCGCGTTGTTAGTTAGGTTGCAGTTCACTTCGGGACTCTGCAGATATTTGCAGGTTGTTTTGTTCATTGTTCTCCAGTGGCCCGTCTTTGCGCTTTATCTGTGCATACATTGGTCGTTATTTCGGTATGATGTATCGGAATGCCTGTTCATAAGCTATCTGAAATTTCCTAAACTCAGTCACTTTTTCAAGCCCTTAGATCAACTTCCATCCATCCTCATACCCATCCATTACATACAAACTAAAAACTGCTAGAGATGCTCTTATAAAGTGAGAATTTGTCCGTTGCTGCAAGTTCAGGCTAACTAATCTGTACTTTTAGGCGATTCAGATTTACAGAAATTTCAGGGTTAATTAGCAAACTTGTTTTTGTATTGGGGGTAAGTTCTGCCTATCTTACAACTCTTGTTGGTCTGAGAGCAGCTCCATTGTGTAGGTTTGTAGTTGGTTTTGCATACTCGATGAGATCTGTACAATACATGTGCATCTAAATGCTAAAGAAATACTATTTTCCTTTATTTGACACATGGTTCATCTATATGCAGTGAGGGAAAACCTTAAAAATGCTAAGAAGGATTATGCAAAGACGGAAGATGACTTGAAGTCACTGCAAAGTGTTGGACAGATAATAGGAGAGGTTCTTCGTCCTCTTGACAGTGAACGCTGTAAGTAAATAGGCTTTCTTTTCCTACCAATATCTGTACTTGGACATATATTTTTGAACGAACTTCTCCCTGGAAAGTTAATTATAATGGCCGTCTTATACGACTATACGAGGGCCTTCATTACAAAAATTCCCCAAAATCGTGGTTCAAGTACATGTACAAAATGTTGTGAAATTATTATGATGGTGTGCAACAAAAGGAAAGAGAAAGAAGTTGTCTTATCTTCAGTGTTTTAGCACAAGATGATATATTTTCACAAAGTTTGGCATCTGTACATGAATTAACAAGTATTAGTACCTTGGATTTTAATGGAATGTTTTGAGGTGTGCAAACTTGCAAAGTCCCTTCATAGGAGAGTGTCTCCAACTCTTGCTTGTGGCATTATGGAAGAGCCAACTTGATCAGTTTTAGTTTGCATACCCGCATGAAACTGCCACCTGTAATTTATTCCTTTCTTTATCAATAACAACTTAAAGCTGAAACACCTATTTCTTCAAGTTATTGTTAAGGCTAGCAGTGGTCCAAGATACGTCGTCGGTTGCCGGAGTAAAGTGGACAAGGAGAAATTAACTTCTGGAACTCGTGTTGTGCTGGACATGACAACATTAACAATCATGCGCACTCTGCCGAGAGAGGTATAATTAGTTATGCCGATCATCTTCTTAGTACTTCTTTTGTTGCTGCATTATTTGTTAGCTATTTATTTTAGTATACAATTGTTATATTTAAACTTAGATTGTCGTGATGTGGGTTGAAAATTGAACTTGTTCTTTCAGGTTGACCCTGTGGTGTATAACATGCTACACGAAGATCCAGGCAATGTCAGTTACTCTGCTGTAGGCGGCTTATCTGATCAAATCAGAGAGCTCAGGGAATCAATCGAGCTGCCTTTAATGAACCCGGAATTGTTTCTTAGGGTTGGAATTAAGCCTCCAAAGGTAAATTCATCAAAACTAATGTGTTTAAGTTCCACTTTATTCATATAAGTTGAAGAGGTGAAGGTATAAAGGCTGTGATTTTGAGAGTCAGTGTATGTTTGTTTTACTTTCTCCAGGGTGTTCTACTCTATGGCCCACCAGGAACCGGGAAGACATTATTAGCGAGGGCTATCGCCAGTAACATTGATGCTAACTTTTTGAAGGTGTGGTTTTCACTTGATTGTTAGTACTTGGTATTTTCTTGCACATGAGTAACACTGACATATTGCCTGAAAACCAGATTGTGTCGAGTGCAATAATCGACAAATACATCGGAGAAAGTGCTCGTTTAATTAGAGAAATGTTTGGCTATGCACGCGATCACCAAGTAAGTCTTGCTGTGGCTTTTTTCCTTCTGCAAAACTAATTGGTCTTAAACTTATTTTCCATCTGGAAGACACACATAGTGGCAAACGCTTATGCATCTGCGCTTATGCATCTGCTGTTATTTGCTTGCTTAATAGTTCCCTTTGACCCTGATGTTGTGTCACCTAATCATATTCCTATGCATGCACTAGCAAATTTTAAGCAATAGTCTCAATATCAGTTTTGCACAACAAGATGAAATCACTGGAAACTGTTGCCTTAACGTTTGAGTTGCTGTAGGGACAGTATAAATGCATTTCTGAGATGTTTTAGCTTACATCACCGATTAGTTTAGTTACACCGCTAATAAATTTTGTTTCATATTCTTCAACTTGTTATTTCTAGCCATGCATTATCTTTATGGATGAAATCGATGCAATCGGTGGGCGAAGATTTAGTGAGGGAACCAGTGCCGATCGTGAGATCCAGCGGACGCTTATGGAGCTTCTTAACCAATTAGATGGTTTTGATGAGCTTGGCAAGGTAATTTTAATTATCATCAAGTTGGTCATGTACTTTTTCTAGGTATATTTATGCCACGTGCAAAGGCAATGGATTTAATTGAAATATTTTACTTGCCTGAATGTGTGTGCAAACCTTTTTTGGTCAAATATACCAGTGACAGTGAGGTCACCGTCATGTGATTTACAATTGTAACATCACTTATACATGATCAGCCTATCTTTTTAGTCTGTTTAGTTGTGTACTTGTGTAGTATTGAGCGAAGGCATCTGAGATGAATTTATAGATTAAATTTATTGTTCGTCTTTTTCTTGTATGAATTTTCTGGCTGTTGATTGGCATAATATTTTCTTCGACTCCTTTTTGTAACATTACTTATTGCTTTTTGTTGGTGCTGTATGAATTCTGTTTGAGGCTGATGTTATTGCTTAAACAGGTCAAGATGATCATGGCAACAAACCGACCTGATGTTCTTGACCCTGCACTCCTGCGCCCTGGACGTCTCGACAGGAAGATTGAGATTCCGCTACCAAACGAGCAGTCAAGAACGGAAGTTCTTAAAATTCATGCAGCTGGCATCGCTAAGCATGGAGAAATCGATTATGAAGCGGTTGTGAAACTGGCTGAAGTGAGTATATCTTATCTAACCTTCTTATCTCATGTACTTCGTGTTCCACTGCTCAAATTCTCAACTCATCTGCCTTCAGGGGTTCAACGGGGCTGATCTTCGCAATGTCTGCACCGAAGCTGGCATGTCTGCAATTCGTGCAGAGCGGGACTACGTAGTCCACGAGGACTTCATGAAGGTTCACTGTCTTACACTGTTAAAATCTGGGAATCATTATCTAAACATGCTACTACCTCTGTTCTTAAATATAAGTCTTTTTGTCTTCTTAGACTTTTCTTGATTCGTGCATATCTAGACGACGTATTTAGACACATTTTAGTGTGTAGGTTCACTCATTTCGTTTTGTATCTAGTCCACCTTGAGATATACTCCCTCCGTATCAAAATATAAGACTTTCTAGATATTCCACACACATATGTATCTAGACATGTTTTAGTGCAAGGTTTATGTGAATCTTACACTAAAACATGTCTAGATACATGTGTGTGTGGAATAGCTAGAAAGTCTTATATTTTGATACGGAGGGAGTATCTAAAAGGTCTTGTATTATGGAACCGTGAGTAGTACTCAAGAATTGACACGAGTCTTGTGCATCTCAGGCTGTCAGGAAGCTGAACGACGCCAAGAAGCTGGAATCCAGTGCCCACTACAGCGCAGACTTTGGCAAAGAGTAACGCGCAGTAGTCAGTGATGTAATGTCCGATTTTGCTGCAATGGAGATGCCGGAGTTGAAGCCGCCACACATGGAAGCACCCCGGCTATTACGTTGTGGGTCTAGGCCGGAAGCTGAAGGTGTTGCTCCCTTCATCATGTAGCGCAACGAAGTCAAAAGAGGAACCATTCAAGAATTTTACATCAGATGCTCTTTGCTTGTACGATCACTCTTTTTCCTCAGGAGAGTTTCCATGTTAGTCCTGTTAACGGTTTTTTGAAACAAGTCCTGTTAACGGTTTGGGCTGTTCCATTCCATGTACTTCTGACGATGTGCTTGGGAAAAAGGTTATTTTTTGTTCACCTTTTGAGTTGTGGTTTGCTTGCTCATCTCGTACTACATGCCAACCATGGTTGTTGGGTTTATATCTGCGCGCTGTGTAGTTCATTGCTGAAAAACGGCATTGTCGCTGAAATTCATACAAAATCCGTAGGTATACATTGCTGAAACAGAGACAAAAGTTTTGCCGATTTTTCATACTTGCATTGATACAAGCATTACAGAGGCAAGCAACGCCGCAGCACGCCGTCTTCAACCTCGAAGAGCACCAGCACAGTGGACCTCCAACGCCGGAGACGAGGGAGAGACCAGCCGCCCGGAGCTGCAGAAGTGCTCCTTGCCCAAAGGCGTTCTTGAGCCGCAACATCCACCAACTCAACCGAGCTGGATCTGGGGACGGATGGAACACGTAGCATCTTCAGTCCAGGATCTGGGCCAGCGCCGAGCCGCCTTGGCCAGATTGCCCTCCTACACACACGTCACCAGCCTGCCACCGGCGCCGGAAGAAACGGCGGCAGGACAAGGACGCATTTCTTTTTTTCTGCGATTCCCCACCCTCCCGCCGCCGGACACCGCAGATACGCCGGCGGCCGCGGACGAACCCGAGATCGCCTCCGGATCGCCTCAGAGCACTGTAGCAAGGGGAGGGTTCCAGAAATAGGTGTTGTGTGAGATATAGGATATAGGATGTTACGGCTGAGGCCAAAAAGAAAAAAACCATAAAGTTCCGGGCCTACTAAACGAGAGAAAAGGCCAAAAAGAAAAAAAAATCATACATGTCAGGCCTACTAAACAGAGAAAAGTAAGAAAAGTATCCCACGAGGGACCATATCATCCTACTTCATCCAGTCTCTCCGAAAGATAAATCGTCATTACTTCAAAATGCGACTATGAGGCGCTGTCTGGAACAGGAAGCAGATCAGGCGGAGACGTCCAGCACCCAGAGGCATATCTCTAACGTCGAGCCTCATTTTCTTGTGGAGAACATGCAACGCTTTGTCGACCGCCGGGAATTGTGGCTTAGTCGCGAACCTGCTGCTGCGACGGCCGGGGGTGGGCAGGGCCACATGAGCACGTGGCATTGGCATCGACGGAAGAGGCGTGGGCAGCAATGGCACAGCCAGCAGGCTGAACAGATCCGCGACACTGCGTATCGCGGTGCCTGATGAGGGAGCAGTACCACCAGCCTCAGCAACATCATCGTCGTCGGCGACGTCATCAGCATCGGCGGCGAGAAGGTTTCCAAGCGCAGCAGCCTCCGCGTCAGCGTCAATGACGTCCGCAACAGGCTGAAACTCCCTCCTCACCAAGTCACCGTCGTTATCAAGGCCGTCTTCGTGCGCCACCTCCTCGCCGTCCAGCAGCATCACGTGCTGACCCTGCTCGGTGAGGCATGGCGAGAGCTGCTGCATCTCCCTATCCGCATCCTCAGCCTCAGTCTCAGCCTCATCATCCTCACTGGAACGTCCCCCCTCGCACGACGCGTCGCGAGGCGAGACCAACCGATGGTTAGACCCACGACCGTAGAAATCAGCGTGTCGCTACCAGTCAGCAATAGGGAGCACTCCAAAGCCGAACGCGAGACCTGCACCGGGGCCTCATCGAGCATCTCATGTCGCACCTCCTCTGTCAAAGCTGGTGACAGGTGCATATGCACCTTCAGCTCAATCGCCTCACGGTCGTCGTCCTCTCCTTGCGCATTAGCAGCAGTTTTTTACAGATTTTGTAGTCCCAAAATAAGCAACGAGATTTATCAGTAAGAGTTGCTAATAAATATAGTAATTTATCTGAATTAGAAGTAGGCACTTATCCCCAACCTGAGGCGACCCACAAAGCTCGGAGCTGTCGAGCGAAAGCCATGGACCGCTCCGCAGATCCAGCGGCCGCAAGCCCAAGCACGGATCTCAAAGCCCAGAAATGCCACGAGACAACCGCCTCTCCAATTCAAACGGTCGCGGGTAACCCCCTCCGGCCCTCCATTTCGGCGGAGGAAGCCACCACCCGCCCACGAGATCGCTATCCGCCATTGTTCTCATCCTCTCACCTGCGTCCTCTCCCTTACCGGAGGTCGCGATGGGCGCGGTGGCGCGGCCGGAGCCGGCGCAGCGGAGCGCGCCGATGCGGCTGTGCGTGCACGTGGTGGAGGCGCGGGGGCTGTCGGCCATCTACCTCAACGGCTCCAGCGACCCCTACGTGCGGCTGCAGCTCGGGAGGCGCCGGGCCAAGACCACGGTGGTCAAGCGGAGCCTCAGCCCCGCCTGGGACGAGGAGTTCGGCTTCCTCGTCGCCGACGTCGACGAGGAGCTCGTCGTCTCCGTGCTCAACGAGGACACGTACTTCAGCACCGACTTCCTCGGCCGGGTCAGGGTGCCGCTCGCCGCCATCCTCGAGACCGAGGACCACTCCCTCGGCACCGCCTGGTACCAGCTCCAGCCCAAGAGCAGCAAGTCCAGGAGGAAAAATCGAGGTACGTATGTACGCTCTTCGTTTCATCGATTCTTACATTTCGCGATCCTGCCATGTGTTTTGGTTGCCTTTGATGTTTCGGAAGTATCAATCTTCAATCTAAGCTATCAAATTGAGCATGGAATGTTTGTCCTAGGTAAGAGAAATGCCCCATGTGCTGTTCAAATTGGGCACAGGGTATTTTTAGCAATAGAAGCTTGATTTCTCAGAGAAAAATTGCAAGCTTTGGATGTAATATGTTCCAGAAATTTATGTAGGAGAAATGGAAGCTATGAAATATAGAACAGAAGGATTCGTTTAGGTGTCATTACGCCTCATGCTAGTGCTGTTTATAGTCGAGTTTCTCTATTTTGAAGAGTAATCCTTATTAATTAATTAAATTTGTAAATGGTGTAAACCCAATTTTATTTTTTAAACTATCAAGTTGCTAATTTCCAGTGAAAACTTTATTGCTAGAGTCGATTGAAACTCGCTAGAAAGCAAATGTAGCTGACACTAAAGCTACGCGTTATTCACTATTTTACTTCATTTTTACAGGTGAAATTTGCCTGAAGATATACTTGTCGGTTAGGGAAGGCCACTTTAATGAATCGCAAAACATCCTGATGCAACTTATCAACGACACGCCGTGCAGCTCAACTAGGTCACTTGAAACTAATGGCTCGTCCTTATCAGCAGTTACTAGCAGCCTGGATCCTTATCAGCAGTTACTAGCCAGCATGGACCACGCATTATACCGTACCGGCGTGGATCAGTTGCCCGGAAGTATCACAGACCAAAAAGACCCTAGCAGCATAGAGCGCCTACCCTGTGGCACCACACAGCAAGCCGTTCTTCTGGAGCCTGAAGAAGATCACGGCGATGCTACAGCATCATCAGTAGTGGAGGTCTTGTCTCGTACTTCCGGAAAGGTGCTGATCATGCACCTTGTATCGCATCAGATGCAGAGCCCACAGAGCAGTTTCAAGAAACAGAAATAAATTCTGAATCTTGTGCCCACGGCACACCTGAGGTTAGTCTTGATGAACTACTGAAAACCATGGAGTCTAAAGATCAAGGTAGTGGAATGCCAGGAAACCTGCCTGGTGGTATTCTAGTGGAGCAATCTTACATTATTAAACCAGCTGAACTGAATGCCATGCTGTTTTCAGCAAGTTCAGATTTCTGGCTAGCAGTTGCAGAAGTTCAAGGGCTAAGTGGGTTTCAGATTGATCCCTGGAAACATGAGAATAATGAGAATTCTGTGAAAAGAACACTAACTTACACAAAAGCTGCAACTAAATTAGTTAAGTCTGTGAAAGCTACAGAAGAGCAGACATACTTGAAGGCAGCTGGAAATTCGTTTGCGGTTCTTTCTAGTGTTAGCACTCCCGATGTTCCCTGTGGTAATTGTTTCAAGGTGGAGATAATGTACTTTATAATACCAGGTCCTCAATTGCCATCTGAAGAACAAACCTCACAGCTTACTATAAGTTGGCGTCTGAACTTTGTTCAGAGTACAATGCTGAAAGGAATGATCGAGAACGGGGCCAAACAAGGCCTCAGAGAAGGATATGCACAGTTTACTGATGTACTTTCCCAGAGAATTAAAGTAGCTGAGCTCAGTGACGCTAACTCGAGCAAAGACAAGATTCTTGCTTCACTGCAGACTCATGAACAGTCAAACTGGAAGCTTGTTGCTCGATTCCTTGGGAGCTTTGCATTCATATTCTCAGTTATTTTGCAATTTATGGCATTGCACATCTTCGTCTAGCTAAGCCCAATAATATGGTGCATGGAGGGCTTGAATATTTTGGTATTGATCTGCCAGATTCAATCGGAGAGGTTGTGTTTTGTGCTATTTTGATCCTTCAGGGACAGAATATCTTCAAAGTAGGTCGACGCTTTTGCATGCCTGGAAAAAACGTGGTAATTATTTCTCTATCTAAAACCAGTGCATATATATTTATATTTTGATAGATGCGCTTAATGTTATGTTAACATTAATCCAGGATAAAGTGAATATTATTCTTTCCCCATCTTCTCTACCTACTTTTTTCTGGAATTGCTTTTGTTGTTGAGATGATTTAAAAACCACAAAATTTTCCAACTTAAGAATATACTATCATTCCCTTAACTACTACTTCATAAATTCTCTACTCCTTTGGGGATAAGCAATAATAATATGCAAACATTTTGTTCTTCCAATATTAGGCAGCGATCATGGGGTCAAAGCTCATGGTGATGGTTGGTTGCTGACTGTTGCACTTATCGAGGGAAGCGGCATATTAGGCGCGGGCACACCTGGCTTGCCTGATCCTTATGTAGTTTTTATGTGCAATGGAAAGAAGAAAACTAGCTCAGTAAAATTCCAGGCGTCAGAACCGAAATGGAATGGTAAGTTTATCTTTTGGTTACTTTTCTTTCATCCAGTACGTTGAAAAGAAGAAAAAGAACTGGAAAATAATGGGATCTGGGAACACTTTTATTCGTATGGATTTCTTAGAGCATTTGCTGATACCGTGATTTTCTTAAATCTCTAGAGATATTTGAATTTGATGCGATGGATGATCCCCCATCAAGACTGGACGTGGTTGTGCATAATTCAGATGGACCAGTCGATGAAACTACTATTGGTCACACAGAAATAAACTTTGTGAAAAACAATTTGTCAGATTTGGATGACATGTGGCTTCCTCTAGATGGAAGGTTTGCTCAAGGATCTGAGCCCAAGTTACACTTAAGAATCTTCTTGGACAATTCACGGGGGACTGAAGTTGTTATGAACTATCTCGACAAGATGGGGAAAGAAGTCGGTAAGAAGGTACGGGTTGGCCAGCATTTGATTTTATCGTCATTTTCAGCACAGGATATTTACCGAAGTTGCATATGACTGAATATTCAGATGCACTTGCGGTCTGCTCAGACAAATTCATCATTCCGTAAGCTCTTTAGCCTTCCTCCGGAAGAATTTCTTATCGATGATTTCACCTGCCACCTAAAAAGGAAAATGCCACTTCAGGTAACTAGGTGTGTTGAGTTTGTGTTGAATCCATGGCTAAGTGTCTGTTAATTGTTTTATTGCACACTGACATTTGCCACTGTTTATAACTCCTTGGTTGTTACCGTTCTGCATCAATTTCAACCAAGAACTGAATTAGTCAGTATTTTCCGCAGGGGCGCCTCTATCTTTCCCCAAGAATCACTGGGTTTTATTCCAATATATTTGGGCGAAAAACCAAGTTTTTCTTTCTTTGGGAAGACATTGATGATATCCAGGTTGTTTCGCCGTCTCTATCAACAGTTGGCAGTCCATCCTTGATGATCATCCTCCGAAGGACAGAGGTCTAGAAGCCAGGAATGGTGCCAAAACACTGGATCCTCAAGGAAGACTGAAATTCCATTTCCAAACATTTGTTTCATTCAACGACGCTCACAGGTGCCTTTCCTGCTATTTGTTGTTATTTCTTGGTGGCTTGGTGCTGCTTACTGCTTATGGTTTTACAGCTTACAATTCAATATGATGCCCCCTTTGTTTATAAAATTTATTTATTTGTTATATTGTTCAAAATAGGCTATTTGCTAGGACATGTATAATATGTGATCCTTTCTGTTTAGAAGTAAAATCCCCCAGGTCGCAAGCTTCTACCTTATTTGCGTATCCAAAGCCCAACCCAGGGACTTGCCCCCTAGCAGTAACCTCCCGCTAAATAATTCCCGGACTGATTGAGAGAGGAAATTTGGAGCATATTGACTGGGAACCAGATGGTGACTTTGGTGACATTTTACATTTGTAAAGAAAGTGGTTAAACTGCACGGTTTGTTACCAGTTCCCAATTCCCGTTGAAAGGGAAAGAACCTACCTTGGGCTAGAATTGTTCTTGAAACCGTTGTTTTATGTGTTGGTGTGACCAGAGAAGCACAGAGGCAATATTTTTCTACATCAGCCCACAATATGCTTCTTGATTCCTTGGTGAAGACCTCTCAAGTCACTTCTAACTTCTAAGCTTTTTCATGCTATGCAAATTACCATGGTTAGAAACTCCTCTAACAAATTCTGGACAGAGGGAGTAATCTGTATCAGTCATCCTATGCACATTTTCATTGGTACGATAATGCTGCATCCGAATAATAATTCATCTTGTTAAACTTCTGTTAAGATTACTTGAAAAATCATCTTGACTCTCATTCTTCCACTACAATTTTCCATGAATTTGTCTTATCAAATGGTTGTTGAGCTATCAATCTGATGTCTGACAGAATTATTATGGCACTTTGGAGAACACATGCATTGGGTCTAGAACAAAAGGGAGAGATGATCGACAAAGAACCTGAACCGAAACAGCTCCCCTGTGAAGAAAGTTCTTTGTTGCGCAATGAAGACGTAAAAATGTCAGAAGTCTACTCGGCTGTTCTTTCCGTTGATGTGAGCCTTGCTCTCTTAAAAAAGGAATGCATGTGTGGAACCTTGTATAATCCAGTTGCAAAGCATCTGCTCAAACCTCTTGAATTCTATACTTGCAGGTCAATGCTTTGATGGAGATGTTTTCTGGAGGTCCATTGGAACACAAGGTGATGCAGAAAGCTGGTTGTGTCAACTACTCACCAACAGAATGGAAACCGGTAAACCAAAACATATACCAACGGCAGATCAGCTTTAAGTTTGATAAAAGTTCGTCGAAATATGGAGGAGAAGCGACGACCACACAACAAAAGCATAACTTACAGAATCGAGACGGGTGGGTCCTTGAGGAGGTGATGACCCTGCAAGGTGTCGTGCATGAAGACTACTCGAGTGTGAGATAACTTAGATAATCAAGACCACGTCTGATGAAAATGCTCGCATGCTTATCCTCAAATTTCAGGATCATGACATTCTTTCTCTTCCAAAATTGCAGATCCAGCTCAAGTACCATATGATGAGCACTTCCTTGAAACCAAATTCCTGCAGCATTCAGGTAACGTTAGGGATTGTCTGGTTGAAGGGCACTAAGCACCAAAGAAGGCTACAAAGAATGTCATGTCGAATTCCACCAACAAGCTGAAGGAAATATTCTCGGAAGTCGAAAAGGAGCTTTCATCAAGAAAAGGTACCCATTTTTAGCACACCAGATTCATTTTTTCCAGTAGCAAATTGCCGAAACAGGAATGCCGCTGCTCTGATGAAATAGTCTGATTGGCGTCAGTGCTAACTGGTACTTTTGCAATGTTCTTCCAGGTGCGAGTTGACGCCAATGCAGAACATCGACTGGATCGATTGACCATGTCGCTTGATTAGATGAAAAGAAGACGCCAAAGATTGGCAGTCCGGATGGTCACAACATAGTTTGGCGCGGCGGCATATCACCGACCGCTTCCCCACCTCTATGCCTCCAGCCCGATTTTTCCAGAGATGGCCAGCCTATGTGAATAGATAGACACTGAGATACATTGGATCACTCCAATGTTACCTTCATAGGAACTCAAGCAGCACTGTATATACACCATGAACTTATACCACAAGGTTACACTAATGGAATATAGAATTTTTACCAAGCCTTGTGATACCGATCATCTGATGTGCTTGCACTATTGGACATACGTCATTATTCCTGTACAGAGCTTGGAGAGTTTATATTTACATCGGCCAACTATAAACATAAAAGAAAAACTAGCAGCACACAGATAACACCAAAATGGCATAACTCAAGCTCATAGGAGTATAGGACCATCAAGCTGCAGGGCAACTTAAGGAGTTGGCACAAACAGACTTTCAAACTGTTGCCAAAGGAGTTGGCACAAACAGACTTTCACATTGTTGCCAATCGTTTACCTTGACACTATTTGCCAGATGGTTATTGCTACATGAAAGCATATATACAAATATGATTTGGCACAAACAGGCAGAAACTCCAGGGCATAGAGGAAAATAATGTTATTTATTTTAGAGGATCAGGTAGGCATTTCAGAAAAGAGGTTTTCTGCCATCCAATTTCTGATTCCAGCTCAAAGGCCAGTTACAAAGCCAAAAGGAAATACAAAATGATATTCAAATGCGGGTGTTAGCAATTCAATTCCACATTAGAATGGTCTACAAAGCAGCTGCTGCAGGTTCTTCTTCCGGCTTCTTCGTATGGAAGAGGTCGAGAACATCTGCGTGGTTTCTGACACTTCCAGGAGATACCAAGAGTAGCTGCTGTGCAATTTCATGCCTCCCCTCTTTGAACAACCCTTGAAACAGGCGCGTGTAAACTGTTCTTGATGGGAACTCCTTTGAAGTCATTGCATTTAGCAGACCCTGGGCATCCTCCACGGTCCCAGACTTTGAAATGTGCGAGACAAGTGGAGCAATAAAAGGAGGAAGGCCATTAGTTTTCATTAAACCTAGCACGTCAAATGCTTCTTCCAGATGCCCTTGGCGGATCAACTTGTTGATCAAATACTTGTAGGTACTTTGCCAAGGAACCACAGCGTTTTTCACCACCAAGTCTTTCAGAACTTTGAACGCTTCCTTTGCTTCTTTCTTCTTGCAAAGCCCATACACGAGCACCTCAAGAGCACAGCCAACCTGATTGCCGCTTCGTCTTTCCAGCATTTCAGGGAAACATGCAACTGCCATATCAACCTCATCACCAAGTGAATACTTCTGAACCAAAGCAGACCATACAACTGGATCCAACTTGTGCCCTGTTTTCTCCACGCGGGCCAAATGTTTGCGCGCATCTTCTAGATTCCCAGCATCACACATTGCAAGAACAGCTTTGCCATGCACAGTGCTATCTGGCACAAAGCCACCTTCCTCCATGGCCTTCAACACCCTACCACTCTCCCCAAGCCTTCCTACGCTTCTCAAAGACTTAATAACAGCATCAAACACGGAAACTTCACCTCATTCCCCGCTTTCTGATAGATCCGCACAACCCTCATCACCAGCTTCAGGTCCATATCATCCGTCACCACAACCTTCTTCAACAAGAACACAAAATCATCATACGATGGCTTCACGGTGCCACCCATCGCAAACCGGAACAAGTCCACCGCATCCTCAAACATCTTCCTCTTGAGGAACCTATCGATGAGAGTAACATACACCTCCTTATCCATCCCAAGCTCCTTGCTACTCATCTTCTGCAGCACTTCCCGGAACTCCTCGATGCAATCCTCCCGGCCAATGGCCTTCGCCATTGCATTGTAAACCTTGCCCCAATCGATCCCCGCCCCAGCTGACTGCTCCACCCACGCAAAGAACACCATCGCCTGTCGTGGGAACTGTCCAACCTTCTCCACAACCAACGCCACCAGCTCATCAGTCACCGCAACGCCTAACTCATTCAGCTTGTCGAGCTTGGACAACTCATCGGCATCTGAACGGAGAATCTTGCACGCCTCCGCCACGGCCGCGTTCCTGGCGTGCGCGGCGAAGGCGTCCTGGATCATGTCGGCGTCCTTGGACATGCGCTTGGACCGGAAGCTCTCAGTGGCTGCCTGGAGGGTGGTCTTCGAGAAACCGTAGCCCTTGGAGCGCATCGATGTGACGAGTGACCAGAAGTGGTCCGCGTCGCCGTTGGCCGCGGCGAGCTGGAGCATGGAGTTGAAGCACTTGGAGTTGAGGACGGCGGCGTCAGGGTTGAATATGGCCCAGGTGAAGAAGCGGGAGGCGGCGGGGTAGTTGGAGGCGAGGTCCGGGTGGACAAGGAGGGCGGGGATGGTGTTGGGGTGGGAGAGGTCGAGGCCTGCCGACTGGATCGCGGCGGTGGGATCCGCGGGCAGGGATGGCTGGGAGAAGATGTCGGCGACGGAGGATGCGGACATGAGGCGGTGGTGGGGGATGAAGGAGGGGAGGCGGCGGAGCCCGCCGCCGGAGCTGAGGACGGCGTGGATCATGGTAGCGGCGGCGGCGGCGGCGACAGAGGAGGAGGAGGAGGAGGGGAGGGGCTTTGGAAATGAAATTGGGGTTTAGCCTGTTAGGGTTGGCCCAGATCCGGTTTGGGGGTGGAGGACAAGGATGGGCTTTCTCAGTCTCTCTTCCGTTGCATTTTTCAAACTGTTTGGATGCTAGTACAATTGAATTTCGATCAAATAGATTTATCGAGGTGTTCCAGATCAATAATAAATAAGTTGGAATTGGTCCCAATTTGAATATTTTTGTTTGGTCCCCAAAAAATTGTGTCAAGTAAATTCGATGAAAGTATAATAGTCAACTATGTATATGTTGCTTCTATGTTCATTCATTGCACTAGAACACCAGCATATGGCCACCGTCGACAAGGACACCACTTCATACCTCCGTCGGTGGCAGAATTTCCAGAGCTAAAAGAAGGAACAAGATGGTGGAGGTTGGTTGTCAATTGAGGGATGTTGGTCAAGCCGCAGAGCTTGACTGTCAATGGCACCGAGGAGCTTAATGGCGTTGAACCGTGGAGGAAGACAGGGCCGGTGTAAGGTTGACAATGAGGCCGTTTGACCAGGCGGAGTACCTCCATATCCATGCCCGTGGGAAAAAATGTGCTCATATCCACACAAGTTGGATATCCGTTGATCATAAAAACCAGCATCGAGACAAATTTAACACGATCTAATCAACAAAAGCAAAAGCAAATAAAATAAAATAATTACACGTAGCTCTTTTCTTCCCTTGATGATTTCCTTTTTCAAAATCCTCCCACATATTTGATGTAAGTTTTTTAAAAACCTCCACACTGGACAATGGGGTTTGGGTTAGCGTCACTGACATATTGGACCGTACATGTCAGGTGGGCATCCAAGGGATATCCATGGAGCAAAGTCTCTGCCTGTGCGAGAAATCAATGGGCAGGACAAGCGCTTCATACCTTGTCTAGCGTGGCGAATGTCCATGGATAAACTCGCTATCCTTAGGCTGATCGTGGTGGAGATTGGTGGGGTCGTTCATTAAATCTTACAAGTCAAAAAAAAAGGACACTAGGGAGGGGTGCCAGTGGGAGGGGCCACTAGAGTATGCTTGACAACCGGAGAAAGGGCAGCCGATGAAGCGATGACCGGTGGGATATGTGTGGAGTTCAGGAAGTTGTGTTGAACACTTGACTTACAACCTACTCGAGCCTTGATCTCGAGCGAGTATTTTTTTAGTTGTCTCCTAATTCCATAAAAGATACTCCCTCCGTTCACTTTTATAAGACATACTAGTTATCTTTTCATTTTGGCCACATACATACTGAAATAAGTGAATCTAAACTTATTTTGTACATAGATTCACTCTTTTTAATATGTATATCGTCAAAATAGAAAAGATAACTAGTGTGTCTTATAAAAGAGAACAGAGGGAGTAGTTCACAATTCCCGTTCGCAATTCTAGAGACATTCAAATAACAAGAAATCAACTCATCCAATAGTCCAATACTAGCCTCAGTTTCAATATCCAAACATGGTGTTAGCTAATGTCACTAGTGGGCAAATATACCAGATTAGTCCACTTTTGTATATATAGGAGCATCTAGCCCGTGAGTCAACACAATGCCTCCGTTCTTTTGGTGTTTTCTCACAATCATCAAATGATCAGAAACACATTTGTTTATGAAAGAAAATTTAGAGAGATACCCAACACTTTCTAAGTTTTCATAATTCTGTAAACTTAAAAGCACAGATTTTACTGAGTTCATTAAATGATTTTACATGTCCCAGTTCTAGCTTCACCATCTGAACTGCTTGCTTTTGTGTTGATCAGATGATTTTTGAGGTTTTCCTTGCTATACTGGAAATAAAAAATTCGGATGCTTTGTTTGGATGTATAAATTGGGCCCTGGAGTTGTCTATTTGGTATTGGCTGGCTCAAATTCCGTCGTTTAGATTTACATAGTATTCAAGCCTGAACATTAAACCGAATTCCGAGCCAACTCTGCAACTCTGCAAGCGTCCGCTCACCTGTTCGCAACACGAAGGTCCCGAGCGTCGTTTTCAAACGAAGTTTAAGGCTCGGCTCGGACTCGACTAGGGCTCGGCTCGGACGTCGGGGAAGGCAAGGGCAAACCTTCCGGCCAAACTCGTAAGTTCAACAAGGTGGATCGGTGAGACTCGCAAGCTGGCTCGAAAGCTCGATGCAAGAATAAAATTAGACACTGTCTTCACCAAATTGTGGCAATTCACAGTTATAATCAACAATCGAGTATAAATGTTGCAAAAAAACAATCGAGTATAAATAGATCCATAACATAGTTTAACAAAGTACCAACAACCATAATAGTGACATGCATCACAATTCACAATTATTTAATATGCACTAAATACGAATTTAAATGAATAAATATACACACTAAAACATGTCTGGATATATTCGAATCAGAAAAATACTAAAACATCTTCTATTTCGGAGTAGGTAGTACTCATCAAAATCATTTTCTGAAAAAACTGTAGAGTGCTTCGGAGTCCTGACATCCTGTACGTCGAGACCGTCCGTTTCATCGTCATCATCCAACCCCCCTGTGTCTCGGAGACTCGGACCTCCGTCAGCTTCGACGAAAACTCAAGTCTTCAGATCTCCCGGTACGCGCCGAAGCTCCCTTCTCCCATGGCTCTCTGACCAGGCCACGACCGTCGACCGTGAATAACCTCGCGCGCGCTCTCTCTTTGCTTCTTGGACCAGGATCTGCTCCGCGGAGATGGACGTCGGTGGCAGCGGCGCCGCCGACCTGAGGAGCAGCATCAAGAAGTGGAAGATCATCTACCCGGTGTACCTCAACTCCAAGAAGACGGTTGCCGAGGGCCGCCGCATCGCCGCCGCCAAGGCCTGCCCCGACCCCACCTGCATCGAGATCGCCGACAGCTGCGGCTATCTCAAGATCCCTCGTGCGATTGAGGTACCCGTATCTTTTCTTCCCTTCTTATCGATGGAAATTCTGTAGCGGGGGATTCCCTTTGTTCTTCCAAAGATTTATTATGCAGGCGTTGAGTCGAGTGCTTATGGTGTATATGCAGTTGGATAAGGCGTATCCGCGAGATTTCTTCCAGGTTGGGAGGGTGAGGGTGCAGCTCACGAATGACGACGGTACCCCAGTCAATCCTGCAATCAGAACAAGTAAGCCCTAAAACTACTGACTTATCCTGGAAGAGTCCTTGATTTCTTTGAGCATTGTCTGATAACGTGGAAGCTCTGCGCTGTAAATAGAGGTTAAGATAATCTAATTCTATATACGATTCAAACCGTTTCGAGCTATCCCAGTTCCTGTTAGTGCAGCAGGTAGAGCTGTCAGTGGTAAGTATGAGCTATGTCATTGTTTTGATCGCTTCTATGAAGTAATGTTGATCCTGCAAAGTCCTAAAGATGATACTTATCATGCGCTATTGTTAAATTGCACACTTTTAATTCCCTAAAAGACAGTGGCCGATTTAAGATTTTAGGCTAGGGTGGGACAACTACAAAGTTTTTTCGATTCCGCAAACTTAGCATTTCATTAATTCTCTAATTACATTAAATCAACATGTTTCAACAATTCTACAATATCTCCACTCCTCTTCATGTCAACAGTTGTACTGTGCAAATTTCAAATCAAGTCATCAGTTCATTGAATTCTATATTTTTGACCATTGATGAATCTGTAGTGCAAAAGGGTATTGAGAAGTAAAAATCTAGAAAGAGTCAGGAACTAGCACATGATGAAAGCAGTTGTAAAAAAAAATGTTGTTATGCCGGTTGTCAGTCACTCTAGACTGCGTCCCAGCCTAGTTGCAGTTGTTGTCCTGCCCTGCTAGCACTGTTGCGGTGTTGTCCTCCATACAGTTCAAGTTTCTTTCTGGTGTTGACTGGCGGCTGCGGCTACGAAGGACTAGACGACTAGAAGCGAAAACATGAAGGTTCCTGGATCGTCGCCTCACCGCTTTACCCATTATTCTCGTGCGCGCATGCGCGATGGGACTTGCGATCGGGAGGCAGAGGGACGTGCTAACCTAATTCTTTGCTGCGTCGGGCCTAAATGGCTAGAGTGATACTGTTAAGGCCTTTTCTCACAAATATATATATGTTACGGGCCCAATTTCTTAGGGTGGGGTGTGTCCCACCCTTCCACCCTGCTAGATACGCCCCTGCTGGAAGGAACTTATTTTCTGTCCAATGCAATTCTGATTGTATTCTCTTCAAGACTTTGCGAAATCAGTATTCTTGTGGTAAGTTGACAGGTTGAATCTCCAGATATTAGTGCACATCAATGTGTGTGCCAAGAGAAAAAATGTATGGAATACGAGTCCATTTTCTGTGGGACCCTCTCTGCATTTCACCAGTGCACTGTTGTGAATACGAGATTACAATCTTAATCGTCATAAGTAGCAAAGGGTTTATTCCTTTGAAACAAGCATGCTTTGGAATATGGTTTGCTCCTTAGTTTATGGCAAGGAAGTCTATTCCAAAATGAATAGAAGATAGTCTCCGCACAAGTATGCTAAACCTGTTGGCCATCTTAATGAAGCATATACTGCTACCTCATGCCTCACATTGTACTATCATCTTGATTGCTTACACATGGTTGGTGATGATTTACCCTTTTCTAATGGGATATGATTTACCTATTGACTATTATATTCAAGATAGTGATACTATGAAAGATTAAGTTGTGGGTCGTCAGTGCATTTATCCTTTCAGTACAATCCAATGTAATATTTCTAAGTGATGTAGCATTCAGCGGATTTGATGTCTGATCTTTTAATGTTTTCAGATTTGCTTGATTATTTTGTTCTGCTCTTAGTTAGTCATCGTCAATATCTCCAAATACATGCACAAAATATTTTCCCGGAATCAGATATCTATGTGGCAGATTCATCTCAAGATCCTGTTTTCATTCGACTTGATCAACAAATTACAACATATTAGTATTACCGATATTGATTAAGAAGAGTGAATAGAAGAAATTAAGCTGCGAATATGGGCCAATAAGCTTAGTAACCACATAACAAGGATACTAAGTGACACAGGAATAAATAAGAAATCATTTTGAAATGAAATTATAATGCTAACATATTGTAACATAATAAGGATTAACCAATTAATTATCCAGTATTGTGCTGTGAAGTCAAACTCCAGAGTTTTCCTGACTAGGCACTTCATATTCTCTGAATCCATGCAGTCTTATCATGTTTGCGACAAGGTCCTGTGAACGTGGAAACCACCATACACGAAAATTGATGTTTACACCCAGCTGTCAGGACTTGTAGCATTATGGTGCACAGACATAAAAAAATGCAAAGGCTGCTGCTTGGCCTGTTTTGGCGTGTACAATAATTCTCGTGAGGCCTTGTTCGGCATAACATATTAACATGATTGACTAAAAAATGGCAACTACTTTCGTATTGTTCTTTGTAAGTTGGTAAACAGTAAAATGGACTTTTTACTGTTTTCCTTATGCAGATCAGCACATGTATGCTTTGCTTATGCATGGCTCAACTTTTCTGGTAAATAAGTTTTGGAACATTGAATAAAGAAATGCATAAATAGAGTATATAAGGCTATGTTTTACTGTTCGTGAAGGATCTGAGGGAAGAGTTTTCTAGGACCCCATATCTGACACGAAATATGTACAAAGGAGATCTGATGTAGTCCTGGAGCTTAAACCACAAGATTTGCAAACCAAATATTCCCTATTCTTTACATTGCTTTTTGAGGAAATAAAACATTCTTGAAGTGGATTTCTTTTATCCGAATTTCATGTAGATGTATATACGTTAGGAGATCCCATGATTGCCAGGCACATTTGCCATGATTGTTCCATTTCCGTTTGTACTTAGGTATTTTTAGTTGATTTGCTAGTAATTCGAATTATGCCATGTCATTATGTAGCTGGGATGCAACAATAAGAACAAAATGGCTAATAATTCATGGCGCTAACTCAGATTACAAGGGAACTATCATTTTATCATTATGGGTAAGTATCTCTGAGAGGATGTTTGGGCTGATATAATCTCTACTACTCCCTCCGTCCCAAAATAAGTGTCTCAAAGTTGTACAAAAGTGAATGTATCTATACTTGTTTCATGTCTAGATACATCCATTTTTTGACAAATCTAAGACAGTTATTTTGGGACGGAGGGAGTATATAATATCAGTAAGGGAGTAAGGGTGCCGGTCGTACGTCGCGGCGATTTTGCAATTTGCCCCCTCGCAAAACAGGGAATCAACCCGCAATCCAACCGTTAGACACATTTGCACTTTAGCCCATCGACCCTACTCACTCACCTCCACCCGATCCCCTCTCTCTCGACGGGAGGCGGCGACCCTGGGCGGCCGCCACCATGGGAGCAGAGTGAGAAGACATTAGGTAGGAGGACGCATGGGAGAGGGGAGGGAAGGGATTGACCTGGATAACGCAGCGTGCTCCTTCTTCCTCCACCACGTCGCTCGATCTGTCCGATGCAGAGCAGATCGACGACGCCTAGCCGGGCTCCGGCGACGGGCTACAGACGCTCCCCGACGACGTCTGAAACCTCCTCTTCGTCCCGAGTCAACCTCTCGATCCAAAGAAAAACCTGTCGATCCAAAACGCTCGCTCCCGTCCAGCGCAGTTCGTCGCTCCCAAATCCTCCGGTAGCAGCTGGGAAGCTGCGCCGAGTGCGCGCTGGTCCCAAATCCTCCGGTAGCGGCCCGCCTCGCCGACGCCGCGGAGGTGGACGCGGCTCCAGCGCGCGTGCGCCAGCCCCAAAGCATCCGGCGGCGGCGCAGGTCGTCGCCCCGAGTTACTGTGTCGGCGGCCAGTCGCGCACGAGTAGCGGACACTGCAGGCCACCGATGCGCCGCTCTCAAGTCCCGCTCACGCGACACTCCTACTGACTCACTCGCGCTGTGCCGGCCTGCTGGTGCTCCCGCCTGGTCATCTTCGATACGACCGTCGTGCTTAGGGTAGTCGTGCTGTACGACTCCGTGTCCACCGTGTCTGAATTTCAAGACCCCTCAAGCGAGGCAACGAGCATCACCGCAGCAGCATGCAGTACTGCTTGATTTACAGTCTACATAGTTTTGATATTTCGGTTTAATTTCTCTTAGTTTGTGGTCCGCTGGTATCTGTTCGTTGTGTGGCCAGTGGAGTCCAGGCGAAATTCATATGCAGGGGAAATTGACAGGTATCTTCTTCTCGACTACGGTTATGGTGTGGGGTGCAGGAAAGTGCTCTGACCAACAGCTTTGTACAGTACACTCTACGTGATTCCTAAAATGCGTGTCACCGGTGTACTTAGTTCTTTCTGTTTGTGCTCTGTACTGCCTAGCGAAGAGTGAGTTAGCTAATACTGATACTCCTGAGATGGGTTCTGCACGTTCTCTTTCATGCGATTATGTCACATGTGATGTCAGCACACATAGAATTGTTGTCATGGTCAGTTTACTATACCTCCTATGTTTTGCTTCTTCAACCTAATTCTTTGGCAATTTAATAATATTTGTTTTGTTATTGATCTTTTGTATAATTGAACAGAAATTTTATAATGATTTTGTTGTACGACTCATAATCTATGTGTGCTCATTTCACTACTTTTTTTATATCCATGATATTTAAACAATTAAGATTGGAAATATGGAACTGAGCAAATTTATCATAATGTGAGCTCATAGCAACTTTTTATTTCTTATTTTTCATAAACGTTGGCGTATAGACGTATAATAGAATTATAAGACATCGTGGATGTGTCCATTATATTTTTCAAGGGTCACTTTGAAATCACTGTTACATTTTCTACCCGTTGCAACGCACGGGCAATTTGCTAGTAATTACATTCTTTGATTAATTTTTGCTTATTTCCAAATGGAACGTGGCAGTCTATAGATGAGACTTCTCTTAACAAAGATCTGTTTCATATACTTAACAAATACATCTAATCATAGCATCCTTGTTCTCATCCATTTGAGCGATGCCTGGATTGGGCCGGCTGCCATGGAAGCCTCCTTTTGCATCTGCCTATATCCATTATGTGTACATATACTTCTCTGATTGGATGTTTTGGGCAGCAAAGGGCTAGGGGGTAAAGTGTGTTGCTTTATGTGGATGATGTATTTCCTGGCCTTTGCTTGGTAGTGTTGTAAAATCTGGTCATTTATACTTGTATTTAGTTCATCTTGTTATAGAGAATTATGCAGCGCAGGTATGTAGTTTCATCAGTTACCCTTGATTCTGTATAATATGTCTAAGTTGATTATACCATGTCTATGTAACTATGTGTCTATGGTGTACCATGCCTATTTAACCGTACCGAATCCGTAATTCTGTTAGCCTGCGCAGCAGCCAAGTACCATGGTAGTGATGTTTTTAATCTTAAACTCTTATTCGTTGCTAAGTAGTGTTGGTGCATGATAGCTGAATATTGAGTTTCTTTCCTCCAATTCAACTCCTCAAAGTCATGCGAAAATTGCAATCATATATAGCTCATAGGGTGGTTAAAAAACTGTCTAATAGGATAAGGTGTACCCACCTGGATCTTGCTCCTGTAAATTTGTCCATTTATAATATTTAGATCTTTTGCTACCGATTAAGTTGTCCCTGTTGTTGTGTATCCACCTGGTCACCTGGATCTTGCTCCTGTAAATTTTCCATTTATAATATTTAGATCTTTTGCTACCGATTAAGTTGTCCTTGTTGTTGTGTATCCACCTGGTCACCTGGATCTTGCTCCTGTAAATTTTTCCATTTATAATATTTAGATCTTTTGCTACCGATTAAGTTGTCCCTGTTGTTCCTCACAATAGTGTGCCCATGGATATGTAATGTTAATACATAGCCTTTTATCTGTTGATTTGTAGTGTCCCATTCATATTTATCATTTGGATCTGTTTTTGCTAAATTGTTTAGAGGATCTCAAGGGAGTAATTACAATGTTGCTTAGTTCCATTATGTTACTGAAATTTGATCTTCCTTTTTTATTTGGTTAAGAAATATTTTTCCTTTTTGTTTAGAGTAAAGCACGCCTTACAGCTGCCGATACTATGAGAAAACAATGTGGCTGTTTATTTTTTATACTTGAGCAACAGATTTCTTGCACCTTGTGTCACCGTGATACTGAATTTGCTCCTAGGAACCGTGTTCCTTCCTAGTTACTTGTAATCACAGGTTTTTCTATGTCTGGCAATTCTTGAAATCCTTATCACGCAACAGGATATTTCCCATGACATGCGCGTCTTTGAACATGTTTTGTGTATCCTACTGACACCAGTCCTTTGCATTTCAGAGAAGCAGCTAATGATTCAAATAGCAGAGTTGGTCCCCAAGCATCATGGGAGGACTAAGAAGCAGGAACCTGCCCCTGGTTCATCAGTTGCACCGAGTAACAACAAGAAGAAGAAAAACAAGAAGTGATGCAAGTAGCATACTGTGTTGTTTTCATCTGTTCATAGAAAGTTTATTAGAAAATTCATGGAGAGATTTGTCAGTTGTATGTCTGCTATGAGGCCTGGATAACTTAACCTTTTGGGGTTCTGAATCTCTGATTCATTTGGCGACAGCGGCCTACTGTTGTTTGCCGCAATGGCAGTCGAGTTTGCAGATGCTTTCAGTTTTATAGGGCTTGTTTGACAGGACTTTGTTTGGAAATCCAACGGATAGGCATGTTTAGAAGCCTTGAATGGAGTTCATCTTAAAAATATTCATGTGGCTTGGCACTAATTTAAGATGGTTTTTGTTGGGGGAAGCAAGTGGAACATGATGGAATGGTTCCACATCAAATCAGAGTATGCTCTGTTATGATACCTAGCAGGCTATCACTGTATATGTAGCACTACTACTCGAGCAAATGACCATGGCGCCCAAGCAGCTCCCTCTTGCCGCATGTGATAGTTATCAGTATATACTTTCAAAATTCTGCTTCAAGAAACAATCAAGATGCAATGCTCCAGTATCTGTTGAAGCAACTCAAACAGTTGGCAAGGACAGCAGTGGCGGGAAGGCGAAGTAGGGCCAGCAGCCGTCGCTGACGCCGCCAAAGCACCTCGCCCGGCAGACTCTCTCCACCTGGAAACGCTCGACGTCGATCCTAAACAGCTCCACATCACGGCTACAGTCGCCCGACATGAACGTCCGCGGCGAACTTTCTTGGCTGACTTCAATGATCAAGCACCCGCTGGCCGCGCTGCGGATGCAGTACTTTGACCACGGCAGCTGGATCGTCTTCTCGAGCTGCCACGACGGCGGCTGGCCGCCACCGCGCAGGATCGTGTAGTAGTTCAGGCAGGCGTTGCCGTCGGCGTCGTAGAACTCGTGCGCGAACACGCCGATCGCGCCGTCCGCGCCTTCCACGACCGCGACGTTCTCCTCCCGGAACCTGGCCGGCGACGGGATTTCCTGGACGGAGAGCTCCATGGCGCGCGTGTCGAGCACCAGCCAGCGGCCCGTGAGGCAGTCCGGCCAGTAGAACCGGCCGTGCGCGTAGTGGCGCCGGTTCCAGACGGCGTGCACCGAGCAGGCGAACGGCGAGCGGCGGCTCCTCCAGACGAAGCAGTCCAGCGATGGGAGAGCGCGCCAGTGCCCGTCTTGTGACGTGAAGGCGAGCGCCACCACCTTTCTCGGGCACCGCGCCGTCCAGATCACCACGAAGGAGGGCTCCTCCGAGTCGGGGTCGCCTGGTGCGAGGAAGGGCTCGCACCAGCGGCGGTTGCCGAGGACGCCGAGCGGGTCGTTGACGCCGGCGGCGAGGTCCTCCTGGATGGGCGGGAGGAGGACGTAGCGGCGGGACATGGGGTCGCAGACGACGAGATCCGTGAAGACTGTGCAGCCGGAGGAGGAGGACGCTCGGTCCAGGAGGAAACGTCCGTCGTGGTAGTCCCGGACGATCCATCTGGACTGGGATACGACTCCTGCAACGGCATCGGGCGCCGCCGGGAGGAAGGAGAAGGAGAAGTCTGCGGCTCCGGCGACGGCGCGGGCGGCCGCCGCGGCAGGGTGGGGCGTGTCGGCGGGGTGGAACGCGCCTCCGGCCTCTCCGGAGGCTGCGGTGGAGGAGACGACTCCGAGGAAGGGTCCCGACGCGTCCGGGTGTAGCGCGCGGTGGCGGCGAAGGAAGCTCGGGGAGGAGACGAGGAGGCGGAATGAGGCGCAGGCCGCGGCGGCGCGCACGAGCGAGGATGGGGATGGAAGGCGAAGCAGGATCTCATCCACGACGTGTTCGGGCGCTTCCCGGATCGTCTCCGCGTCCGCGACGACGACGGCGTCTGCCATGAGTGCTTCGCGGAGCTGTGAATCTGCGACCGCAAGTTGAGGGGCGCGGGCAGCAATTTAAGCCAACAAGTGGTGGGCCCAGTGACCGTGGAAGTCATGGCATGTGGGCCACGAACTGTGACAGGAAACATTAGTCAAGTGCATATGGAGATTAGTCATGGCATGTGGAAAGGAGCTCAATCTCTACTCATGCTGGCATCCTGGGAGATTTGGCGCGAGCGAAATAGGAGGATTTTCCAAAAGGAACAACTGTCTATAAATGCTCTCGTCTCTAGAATTAGGGATGAGGCCATTCTGTGGAATATGGCCGGGGCAAACATCCCCTTTGATCCTGGTTGAGGCCTGTCTCGCCTTCTTTTTTCTTGTTCCTTTTTGCCTTTTTGTTCGGTTTTTGTGGTACTCTCCTTCTAATCAATAAATTTAGCAGCGCTCCTGCTAACTTTCAAAAAAAAAAAGTTTGTTTGTCACCCATCATTTCATTTCTTGGAAAGTGAAATGATAGAGTTAGGGGTGGGAATCGGCATAACACAAAATAAACATTTGTTGTAATTTCAGATGAAATGACATATCCAATTCAATGCCAGCCAAACATGTTGGGCATGAAATAACAAATGAATTCAATGATTTCGGCTCGAAATGATGGCTACCAAATGACCTCTTAGGGTAAATCGTCAAATTTCATATGATTTGCAGTGGCGGACCCAGGAATTTGTTGAAGCCTGGACACGCCGCAGTGCAACTATTTTTTTTTAGATAGATGTAGAAAATATGGAGCAAATATTATGTTCAAAATAGTTTTAACGTGAAAACATGAATATAATACATTACACGCTCACAACACATTTCAATGTTCACAAGTCCACAACACATTAAAATGCACATAACGCTAAAATTAGATATGACTGGAATTAACAAGAACTCCCAAAAGACTAACGAAACTCTGACGATCGATGCTAAAAGTTGAAATGTTGAAATGCACGCACAAAGTGACTCTACATGATAAAAGTAAAGATGGATAAGTAAATCATATGAACATACGTTCAATTTTTTCTTTTCTTTTTCCTATTTTCATATGAGTTATATTGCATCACTGGTTGCATGTGCACTGCCACTTGCTCTCACCTCCTAGTGTACATGATGAACTTATCTCACACCTCCACACTTGAAACTATATCCTCTAGGTGACACCTCCATAACAGAACGACGCGATAGTGGTGCATCGACGGAGGTAGCGGCAGGAGCTGCACGAGCACCGACAAAATTTACAACACAAAAGTTGTGGGAAACTATGAGAACGTTCTATTCGTCAAAGGAAATTCCAAACGATTGACCGAGTGGGACAAATTTGACAAAATCGTCTAAAAATGGTGCAAACTTCGAACCAAAATTAAGAAGTTACAGTGGACGGAATGGAACCTACTCATTGACGCGCATATATTTTGTGTATATTTTATCTCAAATTGACGCGCATATATTTTGTGGGTACATTTGCATTGGCATCTGTATATCCTACACAGCATAGTGGATGCTATCCGGTTACTGTGAAGTTTTTTTTTTGTTATACTAAGATGCCACCCGCACCATCCAGGTCATAGTTTTCTTCAACTAGAAATTGTCAAACTAGTTCGAGTAGTTAATCTTTTTTATGTATATTAGTTTGTATAGTCTTGGGGAGAAACATATTAGTATATGCCTATATGCTACGTGGTGCACGGAAGATTTGACTTCTGAAACAGGAAACAAAACTGAGAGCTTGCGTGGCCGTGATGTGCTAGTATACAAATGTGCAGCTCAACTAAGCAAAAAGAGCTAGAAGTATGCACATATCCAGAACGGGGCAAGTTAAGGCCATACACTATGTGGTGCCGATTCAGAGCCAGATGTGTCAGAGTTGAGCATTACTATAGTTTTGCTGCTATGTTGGCATCACTTCTCTATGGGGTCACACTGCTTATGTGCAGCATGCAATCAATATTTTATCAACTGCTGTCTCTGCCTGTCATGTCGGCCTACTATGGGGCTGCTCACAGATTGATTCCTTTTAGTCGAACCAAGTTGTTGGTTCGCTTTTTTAATCTGACAACATGAGTCGATGACATGCTATGTATCGACCGAACAAAAGGCAGGAGAGAGAGTGTATGGTTCGCCTTTTTTTTTTGACACATCCAACATCCACGTATATTCACCGATCATCCACATACACAGTACATAGATCGAAAGCAAAGGAAGAACAACAATACGAGGAGGAGGAGCCAGAACCAGCTCCGAGATCAACACCACCACCGGCGACGAAGAAGAAGACCAGCAGCCGCCAACTTACCACTGCCTGGGAGCAAGTATTCCCTTGAAAGACGCCGCCTTGACTGTCCGCCGCGCCGCGGCGAAACTTCGGACGATGAACGACCGTGGCGGACTCCCCTCTGGCCCACCAACGCCTCTTTGCCTCAGCTGCCTCCGGATCCGTCGCAGGAAGAAGAAGGAGAGCTCGGACCACCCTGGGATCTGGCCGCCAGATCCGCCGCCCCGGATCTGACGAGAAACTGCGGCGCTCGAGCACCACGCCGGGCCTCGAGCACCACCAAGTCGAGCGCGGCGACGACGAGCTCCGGAGAGCACCACCGCCAGAGAAGGCCCCGCCGACACCAAACCAACCGCCGCCAGCTCCACCTCCTCCGAGAAGCCGCCGGCGAGAGCCCCACCCTACCCTACCAAAAGTACAGGCCGGAGACGGGGATCCCCCACCCTCCCGCCGCCGAAGCGGCCGGCGGAGGAAGGGAATCCCACGCCTCGGCGGCGCAGACGCGGTGGATCGGCGGGGGGTGTCCAAAAATCGCCTGTCTCTCCTGTAGACGGGGAGGAGAAAGGGGAAAGCTACCTACACGCTGAGGGATGGTTCGCCTTTTTTGCACATAGTGTATTGTCTAATAAGCTACACCATAGTACTAGTCACTTCGGATTACTCAACTTTCTACTCTAATTTTAGTTTTAACGGATGCCATTTTTTTTTTGCATATAGGGTTCAGCTTCTTGTAAATTGATCACTCTTCTTCTTCTTGATGCCATTTTTGTCATGCACGTGGACAATCCAATGTCAACACTTTGTACTTATCTAAGTGCCAAGAACAAGAATAGCATACCTGATCACTCACATGTTTGGAGGTTTCTGTGGAATTACAATATTTTTGGCTTTTCATGAGCAACCTGTGAGAAGATTCAGCTTATGTTAAGTAAAGAACTATCTGAACCTCTCCACGCGCAGGGCTCTCGCGCAGGGCCACCTCAGGAAAGAAATAGTGCCCAACTCCCGCAGGGCCACCGCGCGCCAACTCCAGGTTATCATGATGAGTGCCACACGACGTCGGCCTCTTGCATATCCTGATCAGGACTTCGAAACCTGTCGGCGTCCACTGATCCCACAGGCCGCTTGAAAGCAAATAACATAAAGGTCTTACAAGCAATACAGATACACAACATAAGAAACATATCATCCAGTACAGCCGATATCCTAATCTAGTACCCAAGAAATTTGTGACGAACTCAAAACACAGCGAACAGATACTACACTTGCTTCTCTATGAAATGCACACCCAGCAGCCAGGAAAGAAATGCAGCTCGACTCACTCTTCGATCCAAGAACTTCCTCTTCTTCACGTGGCATCTCTGGTCCAAGCAAAACAGACCAAGAATCAGGATGAAGACAATTAACCATGACAAGATGAAAACAACTGAGGCAAATAAAGAAAACAAAATATTGAGCGGCACACAACACATGTAAAAATGTTGGATGAAGAGAGGCTGACAACAAGCGGGGCAAAAACTGTAAAGAACCCACTCTCCTATCCAACTTATTGATGAGAATTTGGTAAATCAGCACAGAGCACTAGCAATTGGACAAAGTTATCAAAGTACCTTTTCTAATTAGAACGCTATTTCCAGACAAAAACAAAAGCATCAGAACACTGTTGTTTTTCCAAGTAGAACAATGTTTTCAGTATATGTAATTGCAGTAGGCTTCACTTCGATCATGTACATACTAGCACTTGGGCAAAACTAATTTTACAGCAGCAGCAGCAAATGTCAGTAGCTAGGCATCATCAGTTCAGCAACATTGACAACTAAGAGCCTGATCCAAATTCAGCTATGGGCTGCAGGAATCCAAAGCTGAAATGCGCAAACGATTTCAAAAAGATGCACGGAAAAGAACGCGAGCAAGATCCAGAGCATACTACAGCCCCAAGTTGTTGAGCTTCGCTTGACCAAATGTGCTTCCTTGGAGGACATAAAGCAAATGAACCACAACATACTAATTAACTGACACATCCTGAAACAACTAGCAAGTCACTATCTAGGTAACTAATGTGTACAGATATTAGGTCATAACACAAAGAACTTAGCAAATTACACGACTATATCCTTTTAAGTCACATGTCACGTCACTCGAGATGGAACAATCTACGGACTACATGATCAATTTCAGCATCGACCACATCAGCGGCACAACAGAATAAGTGGAAGATGTTGGAGAACCTTTAGATCATCTAGCTCAAGATTTGAGCCACAACCGAGATAGAATTAAGGAAAACTTATCTTGATGCTTGAGGTGGAGTCCAGGGCTTCGAGGGATGAAGCCCTTGCTCTTCTTCACCTTCACTGTAGCTGCTGGAGCTTCAGGAAGGTGCAGGAGGGATCCTTCCCGTGGCTGGCTGTGCTTGCTGGATTGGGTAGCATAGAGGGGCTAGAAGAGAGTTCTGGTGGCCTCATCTTCCTTCCTTAACCAGTCCCTAAAAGCACCCCTCTATATATATATGTATGCACAGTGCCACAGGGGGACCCACCTGTAAGTTGGAGATATTTCCCCCAATCAGGGAACTGTAGCACGACACTGTAGCACCGTCTTACTGTAGCAGCCGTAATTGTTGACCTATGTTTAGCCTAGATAAAAAATATCCAACATTCTCCCCCTTGATCGTAAGGCTAAACTTTATAAGCCCACTTATCAATGAAATGGCATACGAGATAAAAAGATTACTGCGGTCAATTGTTTAGTACCACGGAAACCCAATTACTACAATATACCACCTTATATCAAAATGGAACTTCTTTAAATTATGAGCTCCATAAACTTAAGCTTAAGTGAAAATTTTATGAGCTCATCTCTTTGTTGAAACTTATACAGAGGCAATAAATTACAACGGTCAATTAAGTACCGCCGAACTTATTGACTACAGTACATCATTCCAACGAAGAAATGAACCCTCTTTAGATTTGTGGGGAGATGGTGTTGCAATGGTCCCAAGAGTGCAATTTGTTCTCTTATGAATATATATACTCATAGTTATACACGCACTTGAAACGAGAACAATATGTTTTCAGAGTCATAATTAGTCCCTTAATAATAGGCTGCCACATAAACTTAATGCCGGCAACGTTAGAAGGCAAGCCTCTTAAATATGGTGCTTAGAACTTAATATCTTATGTAATGCTTACATGCAAGCACCCAAAATTTACTTTATATGTGTTCAACCCTTATGTCGTAAATCTAATACTTATTTGTTGAACACCAAAAATTTAATTCATCAAGGCCTTGAATGTTTTGACTCTGGAATCATTCTTTCACAATGTCTTGGGTCTGGCAGGAACCTCTTGACATGCTACTTGAATTGACTGCACTCTTACATAATATGTCCCGGGATAAATTTCTTAAGATAATCCCTTAATCTTAAATTATTATGAATCAGGGACACAAATCCATATCTTAAAACATAGGGATCGAAACATGCCACAATTTAATTTGCATCTTAACGATGCCTTTAAGAATTTGGGTGAAGCCATTCCACAATATGGCTCCCCCTGCAAGAGTGAAACTTTTGTGGATAGAACTTAAAAGAATTTTCACTCCTTGCCAAAACCTTAAAAATCCACAACTTGGTGGTCATTATTTTTCTTGAATGTGAGCATGTAATCGCTTAATGTGATATATTATCACACAGTTACTTTAGTGCTTGTGCCAACAAGGCAAAGCTTTTCTTAAATATTTTCCGGGAGGTCCAAAACCCGAACTTATGTCTGCCAGGATATCCCGGACACAAGATATTTAGGGCACATAATAACTTAAACATTAGTAGCAACATGAGGAAAACTTAATGCCCTTGAGGGAGTAAACATAAATTTCCAAAATGAACTTAATACTCCCTTTTAATGGACCCATCTTAGTGAGTTTTAGCTACATGAGAACATCACTAAGACGAACTTATCAACCCCGAGAGAAAACCTCGGGCCTTATTCAATATCCCTATTGCTCATAATTAACATAAGATTGATCCATCAAAAGTTTGTTATTAAACTTATTTGTTTTTGAGCTTTGTACCACTACCAGATACTACAAAAACAATTGATCATCATAATTCTTTATTTCATAAAGAAGGATTTCCATCTCCAAAACTTAAGGTGGTCAGGTGCCATCATTTTTATCAAACTCCCAACCATATCATATATCAACAAGTCTTTTGATGAGACCCGTTGCTTAAACTTTAGAGGGACCATTCAAAAAATTGGTCTTTAACTTTGTCAGAAATGGCTATACTCATGATATCCATGATGGAGTTCTTAATTGCCATGCAATATTTGACTGCTCTCTTAAATTTCAACATCATACTTCATTTCAGAGTATCATAATTTTATTATCCTCCTTAAGTGATTTAGGAGAACTATTGTAGAGAGCAGAACCAAAAACTTGTATCTTACTTAAGAAACATGGCACAACCATTTAACATTGAAGGGCAATCTAATAATTCTTAGTCATAAAGATGCCCTTAGGAGATGGAGTTTTTAATAAATCTGACTAAATGTGGTACTTAGCTCAACTTAAGATCGATCAAACTTAAATACCTTACTGGTGAAATCTAAACATACCTCATGGGGAAGTTCAAATGCTCCCCCTCGAAATGTGGACTGAGCCATAGCTTAACATTTTGACGAACTTCCATAAATATTCCACCTTTAGTAGAAGGAGCCAATAAAAAACTTATAGCATTAATCCACATTATTTGAATGGAGGATGAAAACCTTATTTTATGCTAATGGAAATCTTCCAGTAGCCTTAAACATTAGCCTCCCGTCCATCTTTAAAACTTCTGTTTAAAACTTCCTTATTTATGAGGCCATAATAATATTATGCATATATCATCTTTATTCAAAATGTTTACACACTTTCTTATGGATATAAAATCCTTTGAGCTTAATCATAGTCCACTTTTGTGCTTTATTGTAGATGACATAATAAGGCGAACTCAAAAGCTCCATAATTAAATCATGAGAATTTTTCATGATCAACATAATCTTATAGGATTTTGAGAAGCTTCTTCAAATTACTTCTCCATTAAATGCCAGGAAACTTTATTATGAAAGAACTAGGAAATCATTTTCCTAGATCCTTACTGGCACATTCCCCCAGATTCTTACTGGGTTTTGCTCCCATTAAACATCAATAGACAAAAAATCCATTGGATTCTCATCAATACTCTAATAATCAAAATTTCTTTAATAAGAGCTCATTATTTTTGTACATACTTCATTACTTATGACCTCATGAAACAATAATACATACATAAGCTTAATTCATTTCTCATAAGAAGCATTAAATCAGCCGAAAACATTATGGCTGAATTGAAAAAGATTAACAATAGGGATAAAATTCATGATCACAAATATTTTATAGTGATCATGTAGAACATAATTCCTCATAGAACATTAATCTTTAGGGAATGACCATGTATCCAATCAACTTTGGTCAGAATGAATACACGTGCCACAACCTATCCAAAAATAATCATTAAATCTCCAACCAAAATTTCCATCTTAATTGGAGATGACTTAATTAGGAATGACTTAATGATCATAAATGTTGAAAACTTCATTAGTTAATTGATCTGGGAATAAATCAGAGGCACTTAATAGCAGAAGCGTATTTAAGACAATTGACATCTTTTACCTTAATTCCCCGAAGGTACTTAAATATTTGTGGCATATTGCATTATGTCCATAAGCCTTATGCATGAAAACCTTTCCCAAATCATAAACTTATTTTGTTGATCTGATCCACATCAGCTTTGGCCAGAAATGGACGAGAACGACAAACTTTTGCGAGCAAGTATTTATTAATCAGCTTTGGCGAGAATAACAAATACATGTCACACTTTATAGCCTCTTAAACTTCTTTCACCGATCTAGCCCATATCAGCTTTGGCCAGAAATGGACAAGACCAGCAAAATATTGTGATTAGATACTTAAAACAATGAGCATAATTAAAACATAAAACAGCTAATTAAAACAATAAGCATAATAATTTATGCAGAAAAAAATAGCCCTAAACATTATTTATTTCAGCACCGATTTTTTTTATTCAGCATAATCAGCCGAACTGGGCCGAAAACCCAGCCCAGCCCTTAACTCCCCCTGATACCCTTTGGGCTTTGGCCCATTTATCGCAGAAGCGCCGCGAGCCGTCGGATGCCGATCCGACGGCAGGGAGCGGTCGCGACTGGATAAGACCAGCGCGACGTCGCCGCCCCGCGCGAACCCTAATCCACTTTGCTCTCCTCCCTTTCCTCTGCGTCTCCCGCAACGACGAGCGACCAGAGAGAGGCAGCGGCGGCGAGCACTGCGAGAGAAGGCGTCCGCGTCCTCCAGGCCCTCTCGCCGGGGCTGCGTGCGGCTTTGGCCTGTGCGCACCTCCGTCGAGCAGCTCTGGACGGCGCCCTTCGCGAAGCGAACGTGCACACACGCGAGCGTCCCCGCGGCGGCGATGACTACCTTCGCCAAATCCGGCAAGGCGGCGCCTCTACTTCGGCGACCAGCGCACGAGGGAGGACGACGACCATCCGGTGCAGCAGACAGCAAAGCCGCTTGGAGACGATGGTCACGGTGGCGCCGTACAACGACGAGCACCGCAACGTAAGGTTATCGTCTGCTGCCCTCAGTTTCATTAAGATTAGAGTTCGGGTTCCAGATTTTGGGGATTTTAGCATCCAGAGTTTCGGAATTTGGGGTGAATACTTCATAATTGCATAAAACAATCCACCCCCTTTAAATTTTTTTTAACTTAAACCGAAACCACAAACTTTATTGCAGGAGGGAATCACATAATTACTTAAGCTAGGGTCTCGGATTTGGGGAAAACATTAGAATTCATGCATAATTTGCTTCTTTCCCCATCAATTCATTACATAAACCGAAACCCTTGATCCAAAATAGGGGATAAACAGAGGAATTTGTGTTCTAGGGTTTTTAGAAATTGGGGATTTTCTATATATGCATCAGTCCCCTTTTAATTAATTGCATAACTGAAACCCTAGAACCTCAAATGATCTGTTAGGGCTAGAAAGTTTTAGTATTTAAGGGCTAAATAAATTAGATCAAGCCAAGTCAGGAAGAATAGCTTGACACTTTAACATGAACTTGATAAATAAAGCATGAAGCTCAAACTTGAAGCTAGACGCTCTGATACCATTGTTGGAGAACCTTTAGATCATCTAGCTCAAGATTTGAGCCACAACCGAGATAGAATTAAGGAAAACTTATCTTGATGCTTGAGGTGGAGTCCAGGGCTTCGAGGGATGAAGCCCTTGCTCTTCTTCACCTTCACTGTAGCTGCTGGAGCTTCAGGAAGGTGCAGGAGGGATCCTTCCCGTGGCTGGCTGTGCTTGCTGGATTGGGCAGCATAGAGGGGCTAGAAGAGAGTTCTGGTGGCCTCATCTTCCTTCCTTAACCAGTCCCTAAAAGCACCCCTCTATATATATATGTATGCACAGTGCCACAGGGGACCCACCTGTAAGTTGGAGATATTTCCCCCAATCAGGGAACTGTAGCACGACACTGTAGCACCGTCTTACTGTAGCAGCCGTAATTGTTGACCTATGTTTAGCCTAGATCAAAAATATCCAACAGAAGAACCTACAGCAAAGAGCCATTTATGTGTCCCACCAAACCGAAGAGAACTCCAGAGTACGTGCAAAATAATGCATGTCATCAGTCAAACCCAATTTGTAGTTTTGTACTCACTCACTGAAAAGCCGATCAATCGCAGAATCTTGCATCACTGACAAAAAAACATCAACTCATTTTTCTGTAGTTCATAAAACAATATCCTAAGATGAATCATCTCAGCATTATTATACAAATTAAAATCATCCCAGCAATAGAAGAACACCTACTTTGTTGTTTCCACTATACACCTTCAATCTCCATTTTTGACATGCTCTGAAGTTTTTTGATACATAAGTGCATATCATCGCAGTATAAACAAAAAGATGTGTAACTCAATGACTCCATCAGAGGCAAATACTGAACTTCCTAGATTATCAAGCCACTTGAGATTCATTTTCTGTATCATGTGCACACGAGAGGCTGGTGGAGTAGAAAGCAAACAATACTGGTATCAAACTCATAGGCTTCTTCGGAATGCAATGACTATCCAGTTTAGAAAATTATCAAAATCCATGCCACATATCATCTTAATAATTAAGTATTTGAGCAAAGAGAGAAATTAACCTCACCTCTTCAACCAACATGGCACATTAGCAGATCTCATGTGCTCAGAGTTTCTGATCCACCCATTTCCACCCAATTCCCCTGCCTACAAGCAAAAGAAGCCAAAGAAACCAATGGAAAAAACAAATCAAGGAATAGTTGGAACAATGAGAAGACATGGTAAGCATTTGTGACAAGTATGGTAAATGAAGCTACATCAATTGTCCGGTGCAAGAGGGAATGATAATGATCCTTTACCAAAACATGTTAGGACTTTTTACATGTAGAATGCACTCATCCGGAATTATTCAGGAGATAATTTGTACCAATTATTTCCAATGGGTCCAAGCAAAATTTGATTAGATCGACAAACATCATTGACAAAATTAGCATTATTTCGTATACTATTCGAATTTCAAGATCTAGTACAGCTTTCTGATAAAAAATAAATACATGCGGCTACGAATTGATGGTTAGTATCATGATCAATCAAATAAACATTATCTTTCAAGGAAATGAATTGAATGTAAAAAAAAGATAATAATCTTTAAGCTTCAAAGTGTCCCAATTGATTATCTAATTTACAAAACTGATGGTTTCTTTATATCCTATTAGTGCAGCTGTTGCTACTTCCCAATTATTAAGCAACAAAATGCTAAAAACATCAACACACACAGATAGTCAGAAACATAATTTAGAAATGGCCACGCAGAGATAGCTCTAGTTACATTTGAGTGCAAAATTTAATTTTGCCAGGTAGTAATACAAAGAACTAGATTACCATAAGATCACCGGACTGATAACAAGTCAAGCTATTCTCATACATCTTGTCGACCCTTGATGACATGAACAATAATATAGTAAACACACATAATTGGAATGAATCTTGGCACACAAAAGGGACAGAGGTATTACCTGCAGTAAAGAAATTTCTATAGGGATAATGCATCTTATTATCCCAGCAATTTCTTTCACAAATTTTTGTGAACCGCATCGACTCAAGTTGAAGCATGAAGTCGCCAATATACGTACCTAGAACAATGACATTTGACTCCTCGTCATACCCCATCATCGCCGCCCTTTTGTGGCGGCTATGCATTCTCTGTGTAAAGAGCCCCTCTAGTTGAATGACTTTCAGGTGCAGGACCCATCCAATGTGAGATCCTGGCTCAGGGCTTAATAGGATTGATAAAATACCCATATCAATAAGTTGCAACTTCTTTTTCGGGAGCTCATCTGGAAGGAACTCTGAGGTTAAGCGTGCTTGGCCCGGAGCACTCCAAGGATGGGTGACCGGCCGGGAACTGGTTCCCGGGTGCGCACGAGTGAGGACAAAGTGCGTAGAAAAGACTAGTGTTGATCTGTGGGGCCAGTCTGGAGATCCTAGCGAGCTGCCAGGGGTGACAGGCCCGGCCCGGGGGTGGCCGGGGTGTTACATCCAACAACACCATGAGAGTTGGAGCTCCTCTTCCATAATTGGATGCCCAGTTTTGACATAACTGCAAAGCCAAGGTCATTATTATTTGTCCGTAAGAGTTGAATGGAAAGGCAGCCGGTACCATGGGCGTCCACTGGCTTCTCGATCACATCAAGGCTCTGCTTTTCAATATCGAACGCAAGTATGCCACCTCCACGTAACAACCAGCAAAGGGCATTCCCAATGAGGACGCTGGCCCTGACCGAAATAATCGCATCTGTTGTCACCACTGAGACAATATTTCCCCATACACGATTCATAGAGGCAGACGGAAGTCTGCGTTTGTCCACCACACGTCAAAACCAACTTAAACGGGCTCGAGAAGCAATCACCGTGCACATGCCCATCCACAGCATCAGAGCATAACACCGCGGCATGCCAAACCCAATAACTCTCCCTTTTGGCGTTGCGAAGCCCCTGCGGAAAAGGCGCGCGGTACTGCTGGCCGGTGAGGGGATCCCATACAAGGGAGTGACGCATGCCCTCGTGGATCAGGACGCCGAGGCCATGGCGGCAGCCAAGGAAGTCCCAGTCGCTATAGGGGGTGTTCCTGGGCACGGGGAAGCGTGTGGCGGGGATGCTGTCAGGCTTCATGCCCAGAAGAGGAACCAAGTCCTGTTTTGTACTAGGAGAGGAGGCTTACGGTGGTGTTTGCGATAGCGTTTGAGGAACCGGGAGTCCGAAAGGATGCAGTGCCAGCGCTTGCAGACAAGGGAGGCACGCGGGAGCGAGGATCGCTTTGAAGGGAGGCGGAGAAGGATCTCCTCCAAGAGATTCTCGTCATCGAGCCGGGGCTCTAGAGCTGGCGAGTAGCTAGCATTGTCGGCCAGCGTCGGGGAACATCGCAGCCTCTTGGCTTCCACACATGACGTACTTGGATTGGGTCATTGGGATCAGCCCTGAAACAGCAGCATCAACGAATGTAATAGTCAATGGACAGATTTCTGTGATCAAGAAAGTTGCAATACACATCAATGTTATCAACAGACTGGATCTTTTTATGAAGGACCCTTTAATGAATGTCGTTGCGAATCATCAAATCCAACCAATAGACGAATGTCGTTGAACCAATGTGTGTTGCAAACCATCTACAAACAGTACTGCCTAAAATGGAGAGAAATTTCTTACTTACCCCTGAGGAATCTGAGCAGGGTCCATCATCTGGCTCCTCATACCCGTAGGGTATGGGTAAGGGTGGAGACACCCCATACCCTTACCCGTCCCCCTCAAACTTGCCCGTCACCCGTACCCATACCCTTGAGCGGGTACAATTTTTTCCCATACCCTTCACCAGACAGGGTAAAAGGATACCCGCGGGTAAAAATACCCACGTTTGCAACACAACAAATTGAATAGAAAATAGTCGTAAATAACATTATATAATCATATAACTTTAACAAGCAGCACATACTTTGGAATATCAGCATCCCAATCATTCGTGGCATCATGCATCGCATGGTTGGAAAAAAATAGTAGGTACATTAGGTTATTATTATTGGGAGACACACTTGTCACAGATTTATAAGGGTACATGGGTACGCGGGTATGGGTTATACGAACCCATACCCGTACCCTCTCTGTCCGATGGGTACGAGATTTTCCCATTTACATACCCACGGGTATTTTTTTGTCTCCAAACCCTTACCCTAATAGGGTTTTTACCCTCAGGGTACGCGGGTAATGGGTACCCATTGCCATCCCTACCTGTGTGTTTACGATTGCTAGAATTTGCAAAACCAAACTCGAAATACACACATAGAAACAAAAAAGACAAATACAACATGAATAGTATCACAAAAAGAAAAAAAAGAAAAATGACGCTATTCACATTGTAATTTGTCTTTTTTTATTTCGCTGCGTGTATTTCGAATTTGGTTATGAAAATTGTAGGGAATGTGAACACATCTTGTGACCATCTTCTATTTTTTTGGAATTTTTTGCCACTTGTAGATTTTAATTTTGAAGAGTGATATCATGTTATCATTTAATGTGTGGTATCGCTAGATATTTTCCGCTGTCTCCTGCTGCATCTCTTCTTTAAACGTCAAGGGTAGCTGCTGACTTTTGTATTGCAACATGCATGTATGTATAAGTAAAGATCAATGGCCAGGTAATGGAAATTTTCCAATCCATGTGAAGAAGTTTAGCGTGTGTGTTGTTTTATGTTGACCCAAATTCATATGAAGATATAAAGTGAGAGGCTAACTTCGGGGCGAAGCGGAGACCCGTCGCCGGAGGCTTGGGCTGTAGCGTGCGGGGGTGCGGGGGCGGCAGCCCCGCGGTACGGTACGGATCGTTTCCGATTCAGCCTACAGCTGATTTAGAGTTTTGCACCACTATAAATACATCTTGTAAGCCGCCGGTTGGGGTAAACCATATATTTTTCAGGTTGCTTCACCTAGCATCAGCAATATGTGTAGTACGATGGCACTTGCCTGAAATTTGAGAAAATTCGTGGAGGGGTTTGGATGTACTCCGTAGACGGGAAGTTTTTTTTTTTTGACACATCCAAACCTCCGTATATTCAGCCGTCCACATACACAGTACACAGACAAAATACAAAGAAAGTACAATACGAAGGGGAGAAGGATCCAGAAGCTTCGAGCACTTCACCGCCGCCGTCGCCGGAGACGAGGGGAACCAGCCGCCGTCTTGCCGCTTCCAGGGAAAACATTGCCCTATGAGAGACGCCGCCGTGACCGTCCGCCGCGCCGCGGCGGAGCTGTTGTCGATGATCGACCCGGGCGAGCGCCCCCCTAGCCCCTCCGATCCACCTTGCCTCGGCCGCCCTCGTCGCCGTTGCTGGAAGAAGAAGAAGAGCTCGGCGAGCCCACGGATCCGCCCGCGGCCCCAGCCACCAGATCCGTCGCCTCGGATCCAGCCTGGGGTCGGGGAAGACGCGCACGGCAGCCCCCAGGGGCTGCGAGCACGAAGGAGACGGCCGCTCCACGGCGAGGCTCCGAAGAACACCGCCGGCGAAGGGGAGGAGCACCGCCACCAAAACCACCACCACCAGCCGCACTCCCGCCTCCAGAGCGCCGCCGGCAAAGAGCCCAGCTAACCCTACACTATGTACACACCGAGATCCGGCGTTCCCCCACCCTCCCGCTGCCGAGGCAGCCGGCGGAGGGGAGGAAACAGCCGGATCCGCGGCGGCGAGGTGGGTTGACCCGGCGGGTTTCAGAAAATCGCCTCTCCTCTTAGGGACGAAGGAGAGCGTCGTGAGGGTTTTGTGCACTACGGGAATCTACCAAGACGCCGACGGCCGGACGCCGTCGGCGTATGCACGAATGCCGTCGGCGTCGCGCTGTCGGCGTCTCGAACTGTCGGCGTACCCAAACTGCCGTCGGCGTACGCTCTGGTGGGACCCACAAGACGGCATCCCCGCGTTTCCGTTAGCTTAACATACGCCGATGGCATTGCCGTCGGCCTCTGAGCGCCACGTGGCCGCTTCCTGGGTGCCTGGGAGACGACCTACTGCCGTCGGCGTATGGGTGACCATATGGTCCGCTTCGGGCGACGTGGCAGCATCCTGTGCGTCCGGCCGGGATCCTGCGCCGTCGGCGTATGGGTGACCATAATTTGTTAGTTTCTGCAAATTGGTTCTGCTGGTTTCTAGCACATTTTAAATACAATTAAAATTGCACAAATTTTAAAACATCACATAACATCACATATATAATCCAAACCATCATACAAATTCCAAATGACTCAAACACAATTCGAATTCATACAAACATTCATACAAACTCCAAATGACACAAACATAGTTCGAATTCATCCAAACATTCATACAAACACACCCGGACACATCCTACATCTCCTGAGAGCTCGAGGTACCGATATCTGAGGCCGATGATTCCTTGACTTGGCTCATCTTGATCAATCACCTTCATTGAGAAAGGGTAAACAATTAATAAGCATGTTGAAAAATAAATACTAAGCATAATAAAGACATAATAAAATGTAGAAAATAAGAATAAAGATGTAATGCAATTAAGAAGAAGCATGTTGAAAGACTAAGCATGTTGAAAAGTAAATACTACGCATAAGGACATAAAAGACACTCACCCGAATCATCAGTCTCATAATTAAGTCTTGGGTTCTCATCATCACTATCAACATCACTATCACGTGTGTAAGTTGGAACCTCATCGCACGGTGGAGGCTCATCATCGTCATCACAATGTAACTTGTTGAGCATATCTATGTCCTTTACATCCACCACTAAGTCACCACCTGTCTGTGCATTGTCCTCGCGGTCCTCAAGACCTTGTATGCCAAAGTCTCCAAAGGTTTGTTCCTCTTGATAGAAAATCCACTCGTATGTTTTAGGGTCAATGTTGTTGTAATCGTCTTCCGAGGGCATGGGTAGCTTACCATGTGGCGATACGTGGAACACGACTTCCCAGCCAATGAGTCCCTCTTTCTTGCATGGGTAGGGCAAATAATAAACTTGCCTAACTTGGTGAGCCACAACAAAGATATCAGATCCATGGTAGGTGGTTGAAAGCTTAACTTCAACTAACCCAAAAGGGGTACTTTTAAGTCCATCCACAGGGTCGAACCAGTGGCATTTGAACACAACGAGCTTGAGTTCTATGTTCGTGTTATTGAACGTCAGCTCGTATACGTTCTGTAACCTTCCGTGGTAATCAAATTCACCGGCTCCTTTGGTGAAGACCCCGGTATTTATAGTCTTTGCATTAGGCCGACTGTTCTGGTGAAACTCTGTATGGAAGCGGTACCCATTCACATCATACTTCTCATACGTCTCGACTCTACGGTTACAACCTTGGGAGACACATCTCAACTCATCCGACATCACAACGTTGGGATCAGCTCCCTACAAGTACAAATTGTTTGTGCATTAGTAGGAGGGACAAGACACGGATTGCAAGGTAGAAGGGACAGGTTAGAAATTACCTTTTCCCTGAACCAAGCCGTGAATTTTTTCTTTCCGGGGGCACCATCTTTCAAAAGAGTGTCCAGCTCGGCTTCATCGGGTCCCTCTGATGTTCCCGACCACATTTCATCCTTGAATTGGCTAAAAGGAGAAAATACGTATTAGACCAAAACCGAGTTAGTAGTTGCAAAGTAATTTGTTCACCATTTTACCTAAGGAAACTACCCTCTTCATCCTCCCCGTCGCGGACCACTTCCTTCATGTTCATAAGCACATAGAGCATTATGCACTCCAGCTCTTCATTGGTCAAGGTATACCTTTTTCCGCCACCGGCCTTGCCACCGGGAAACTGGAAGAGGGCGAGCTTGGGGTCTTGCTTGGGCTCGTCAACATTGTACCGAGAGGCCTGGTTATGCATAGTGGGAACATCATCGGGATAGTACGTTAGCCTGGCGTCTGTCATCTCCTGGAGGATAGTTGCCTCAGCTATGCATGCTTCAATCTTATTTTTGTTTCCACATTTGGTTCGAATATACTTAAACTCTCTCTCAATACAAAACTGCCAACGAAACTGCACCGGTCCACCCAAGAGTGCCTCGTTCGCGAGATGCACAACAAGATGTGCCATCGGAGTAAAGAAGCCTGGCGGAAATATCGTTTCTAAGTTTCATAGCAACTCCGGCACTAGATCATGCAGCTTCTGAATAATCAGGGGACATATCTGCTTAGCACAGAGCGTGCGAAAGAAATGGCTCAACTCCGCGAGCACTCGCCAGACACGGTCGGGAGATACCCTCGAACCATCACCGGCAGCAGCCGCTCAATCCATATATGATAGTCGTGACTCTTGAGCCCGGTGACTTTTCCTGATTTTATATTGACTCCCTTACTTATATTCGAACAATAGCCATCAGGGAACATCACGACGAATTTGAGCCAAAAGAATGCCTCAGCCTTTTGCATACTATTAAGGCAGAAGTCGGCATGCGGCTTGAACCAGTTCTTTCGACGGCCTTCAGGAGGCTTCATGTGTAATCTCTTCCTATCACAGAGCTTCTTGACATCGACTCTAGCCTTAACATTATCCTTCGACTTCTCAGGAATGTTCAGGACTGTGTGAAAGAGGGACTCTCCAACATTCTTTTCGGTGTGCATCACATCGATGCTATGGGGAAGTTCGAGGTCCTTGTAATATTCGAGCTGCGTCAAGCCTGCCACGTGAGTCCAGTTGTGCGTCACACCATATCCCACATATCGTGGGCCATTTCCCCCAGCAGGCACGAGAGCACTTAGCTCGGCATCAACAGCTGCACCATCGAAAGTTGGTATCTCTTTTTCTTCATGCTCAACTCTGCCCTTCTTGAAGTTCTTTTTGTCTTCTCTAAACCGATGCCCTCTTTTGAGGAACTTTCGATGTGTGTCAAACGCGGAATACTTCTTACCCGCGCTTAGCCACATGAACTCAAGTCGGTTCCTGCACACTGGGCATGGCCACTTACCAGCTGTACACCATCCGCAGACTAGGGCGTACCCGGGCATGTCGTGCATGGAATTGTGGAACCAAACTTTCATCAAGAAGTTTGTCTTCGATGCACGATCATATGTCAACGTCCCGTGGTGCCAAGAGTGGTTCAGATCATCCACAATCGGCTGCATGTAGACACTTAAATTCTTCCCCGGGTATTCAGGACCTGGAATGATCAGCGACATGAATATGGTCTTCTTTTGCATTAGGGCTCCAGGAGGGAGATTGAGCGGAATAACAAACACGGGCCAGCAGCTGTACGAGGCAGTCGACATACCATATGGATTGAATCCATCGGTTGCTATCGTGATTCTGACGTTTCGAGCCTCTCCTGCCTCATCGGGGTGTTTCATATCAAAGTTCTTCCATGCCGTACCATCAGATGGATGTCCCATCTTTACTCGTCCGTGCTCATCCTTGTATCTCTTCCCCGTCTTGTGCCACTGCATCTGTGTGGCAGACTCTTTGTTCATGTAAAGCCGCTTGATTCTGTTTATGAATGGGAGGTAACGAAGAATCTTAATGGCGACTTTTGTCTGCGTCTTCTGACCATCGGCTTCGTTTACCTCATGATACCTAGAGGCCCACACAGGCTACAGTACTTGTCATCCGCAAACTGTTTCCAAAACAAAAGGCATCCTTTTGGACAACAATCTATCTTTTTATAATCCATGCTGAGATCTCGCAGGATTTTCTTCGTTTCATACATGCTTTTAGGCAGACAATGCCCTTCGGGCAACATGTTACCATATGTTTGCAGATGCGCTTCAAAGCATGAACGGGTGTTGCCGTACTCGAGCTTTATGGCTAGTGCTTGCGAGATGGCATCGAGCTGAGAAATTTTTGCACCCTCGAACAGAGGCCTCTGAGCCGAGGCCATCATATCAAAGAAGGCCTTCGCGGTTGGCTCCGGGTCCTCTGGTTCACGCGGTTCCTCCGGTTCTGGAGGCTCCTCCGGTTCTGGCGGTTCCTCCTGTGAGGGTGGCGAATCTGGCACGTCGCCATCACGGAGATCATCTAGCCAGTTTCTAATCCCATCATCTTCATTGCCATTGATCCGCTGCCGCATCACCCTACCATTCTCGCGTTCGTAGTCATCAAAGTCGACTGTCGTGACGAAGTTCGGCATATACCCATGAGACCAGAGGTGTTTAGTCATCTCATCCTTTCCCTGACGTTTACGCATCTTGCAACGAACGCAAGGGCAGTTTGGACGCATGCCTGACTTTTTTGAACCACGCGCAAACTCCTTCACTAACCAACTGGTCTTCCATACCCACTCGTCTGTTCTGTCAACCTGACCAGTTCGGCCACTGTACATCCACCCATTATCAGCCATCCTCTGCTTTCCTATGAGCCAAATAATAATAATATGAAATTAAATGCATGCAATGTCACCGAAAATTTATTCAATGTCACCAATTTATTACGGCCAAATTTTATCTTTTACAGCATGCAAGGTTCACCTAAACTTCTAATAGGAAGGGCCTATCCCACCCGAGTATGTGTAGATCGAGTCGTGTTCCATGTTCTACCCGACCCGAGACGGAATTTCGGCAGCACCTCCCCGCTGTTCTTCAGAATACACGTCTCGAGCTTGTCAAGCCGAGAGGGTGTGCATCCGAAGAACAACGGGGAGGTGCTGCCGAAATTCCGTCTCGGGAAGGGGTAGAACATGGAACACGACTCGATCTACACATACTCGCGCTGTCCAACAGGACAATCCGGAAGAGTTACGGTTATAAATATGCAAAGATGGACAATCCTGCATATTTATAAATTTGTAACCCTTCCGGACGGGATCTGACTCGGGTTACGCGACTGACTTGGTGATCTAGACAAAAATAAACCTATGCAGCAAGAGAGGCGAAAGATTTATACCCTCGATGCGTGATCGGTGGCCGGAGAAGGTCAGAGGACGTGCTCCGGAAGCAGGGCGATGAAACAGGGGCACCGAGGCGGCCCCTCCTCGGCTGGTGAAGAAGCCCCACAACGACGCGCGGGACCGACGATGCTGGCTGGCGGGAAGCTACGTCATCTGAAAAAGCACACAATCGACATATGGGCCTTAAAGCTGAATATGGTTAACTGAATATGTCAAATTTTTTTACCCTTAGCTATCTATTGGAACTTGCTTTGCGTTTTTCTGCTATCTCTCTCCTTGATACGATGGAGGAACATATGCAAGTACTTTTATAGAGGTTGGATGCAACCAATGTAAACTACTCTCGGTCTGGCCGTCGATGCATACTAAACATAACACATATAGACAAGTAGCACAATAATACATAGGTAGCATGCATGATAAGTCTAGCAGTACGACAGGTAGCAAGATAATACATAGGTAGCATGCATGATAAGTCTAGCAGTACGACAGGTAGCAAGATAAGTCTAGTAGTACGACAGGTAGGATGATAGACATCCTAAACTCGACTCGCGCCGGTGTCAGTGACGTCGTCCAAGCGGTCCCAACAAGAGGAAAGGGCGCTGCTAGAGTCCTCCTGCTGCTGCGTGCCGGAGGGGCCGACCTCGCCCTGCTGCTGCGTGCCGGAGGGGCCGGCCTCGCCCTGCCCGCGCTGCTGCCGGCTCTCGCTGAGGACCTGGTACTGGACCGCCATCACCTGGGGATCAAGGAGGAGATCCTTGACCAAGGGGTCATCCTCCTCGCGCTGGTGGCGCGCCCTGAGCAGCCTCTCTGCCTGCCGGTGCTCCCTCTCCTCGGCCATCGTCGCGATCCTCATGCCATCTGGCGCTAACATATGCGCCACGCTCCGCTCATCCTCAAAGTTGAGGATCGCTCTCGCCCCAAAGTGCTGGATCGCCGCGCAGTCGTAGGCGCGGGCCGCCTGCCACGGGCACCTGAAAGTACCAAGCTGGATCTTCCTGTGATCCACTGTGATCTGAGCTGCCCAAGTCGGGATCTTCGTGGGTCTCCGGTGAACACCACGAAACTTTCGCTCTGGCTCCGACATGATACTTAGTTAAGTAAAAGCATTTGATACAGGGGTTAGTCATATATGAAATGAATATATGTAAACACTAACACCTAAATTAAACCTATGCAGCAAGAGAGGTGCAAGATTTATACCCTCGAAGCGTGATCGGTGGCCGGAGAATGTCGAGGACGTGGCGATGGAACAGGGGCACCGGGACGGCCCTCCTCAGCTCCGGAAGAAGCCTCGCAACGACGGTACTGGCGGTGGTGGGTGCCGGGAATCTACGACATCTGAAGAATAAGAGAAATTAGTTTTGTTAAATTTGAACACTTAAGGAATTTCCTCTCAAGTATCAATGCAATTAATTTTAACAAGGCACAAGAACTAAACAAGTGACATCGGTTAAGATGTCGGTCCATTGTCCAACTTCATGGGCGACATAATCGGTCGAAGGGAAAAGCTAGCAAATGAACCCTACATAATAGCTAACACTACATAATAGCTAACACTAACATACTACTAACACTACTAATTAACAGAAATTTAGCTAACACTAACATAATAGCTAACACTAACATACTACTAGCAGTACTAATTAACAGAAAGGACGAGCAATGGTCCGTCGCGAGCCAAGGCCATCCAAACAGGCGCTTGCACACAGCGGAGAAGATTCTTGAACCCACAAGAAAGAAAAAGGGGAATAAACACAAACCAAACAACCGAGCAGGTCATGTACCAGCACGTTTACAACCACGGCGACCACGATCTAGCTGGGCAATATCACCCGAGGCAGAAAGTGCAGCAGGGCCATCGGTTTGACAACAGCTACCCGCGTGACACTGGTCAAAACATCTTGTCAACTGTCTATAACACTGAACAATGATATCCTCCACGGAGTATCACTCCGGGACATGAGAGAAGGCCTAGGTGTCATGCATATAGGCCAATGTGTTTGACGTCCTAATTATCGAAATGTGGTCTAAACTAATATCTTATTAGATTGACAGTTAATACAATAACACTCTTTTGTCATCTCAGATAAGCATTACTGAACATGTCGTTTGTTTACATGGGAGAAGGCTTATGCCTCACACATAAAGTCAAAAGAAGTAGTAATACATCAAAGCAACTAAGAATCGCTAAGCAGTTCATATTCATGTTAGCATCTCCATCCCCACCCACCCCACTTGAGCCGACGGCGGCTCAACTAAGAATACGACGATGGAGGGACGGATCTCCATCCCCACCCACCCCACTTGAGCCGACGGCGGCTACGACGTACGGAGCAGAGGACGGATAGGGAGGCTCGCTCACCTGGGAACGGGGGAAGAACCGAGGCGCGTCCGGAACCGCAGGCGTGGGGAGGGGATGACGGAGGCGTCCGAGCTCCAGCGGCGGCCGAGGGGGGCGGCGATGCAGGAGGGCGGAAGGACGAGGGCGGCGCCGCCGGTGGCCGGAGATCGAGCAGGGGGACGAGGGCGGCGGCGGCGAGCGTTCGTGGCTATGTGTGTGTGTGTGTGGGGGGGGGGTTGGGGACGACCCGGCGCGCGGGCCGCGCGTTTTGCTTAAGTGGATAAGCATACGCCGACGGCAATGCCGTCGGCGTATCCTTTTTTTTTAGTCAATATTCCCTAATTTATTTAAGTTGTACTACACAATAATATTAGTCAATATTCCCTAATTTATTTAATTATAATTTTATAGACTTTTATTATAATATATTGTATTATGTGGTAGGCCCACGCGCAAATTATTCCTGCGCTCCGCTATCCTTTTCCAGCGAAACCCTAGTCTGATGGGCCCCGCATATCTCACCCCGAGATTTCTCCGTACGACGGTTCACCAATGCCTCCCAACACACTTGTATACATATGATATGGCACAACCTAGGTTTTGGTGGGTTTCCGACGCTCCGGGGACCCGCTTCGGCGAAACCCTGAATCCGCTGGAAAAACCCTAACGTTTTCGTCTACCAGCATAGACGTGCGTCGAAAGGGGTAGGCCAGTGGACTTTTTTTGCTTGGTTGTGTTAGGTTAGGCCATGGGAAGGTGAGAAACCAAAGTCTACCCCAAATCAACACAAGATTCCATCCGGTTCGCCCGAAAGGGGAGTTTTGACCTCTAAGTGCAGAAACTCACTATAGAGAAAGTGAGGCCGGTGAAGCCGGTCACACCTAGGAGTAAGATATTGCACATTTACAACACACAACACACTTGTATACATATGGTATGGCACAACCTAGGTTTGGGTGGGTTTCCAACGCTCCGGGGCCCCGCTTCGGCGAAACCCTGAATCCGCTGGAAAAACCCTAACGTTTTCGTCTACCCCCATAGACGTGCGTCGAAAGGGGGTAGGCCAGTGGACTTTTTTGCTTGGTTGTGTTAGGTTAGGCCATAGGAACATGAGAAACCAAAGTCTACCCAAATCAACACAAGATTCCTTCCGGTTCGCCCGAAAGGGGAGTTTTCACCTCTAAGTGCAGGAACTCACTAGAGAGAAAGTGAAGCCGGTCACACCTAGGAGTAGGATACCGGACATTTACAACACACAAAACACTTGTATACATATGGTATGGCACAACCTAGGTTTGGGTGGGTTTCCGACGCTCCGGGGCCCCGCTTCGGCGAAACCCTGAATCCGCTGGAAAAACCCTAACGTTTTCGTCTACCCCCATAGACGTGCGTCGAAAGGGGGTAGGCCAGTGGACTTTTTTGCTTGGTTGTGTTAAGTTAGGCCATAGGAACATGAGAAACCAAAGTCTACCCCAAATCAACACAAGATTCCTTCCGGTTCGCCCGAAAGGGGAGTTTTCACCTCTAAGTGCAGGAACTCACTAGAGAGAAAGTGAAGCCGGTCACACCCCGGAGTAGGATACCGGATATTTACAACACACAACACACTTGTATACATATGGTATGGCACAACCTAGGTTTGGGTGGGGTTCCGACGCTCCGGGGCCCCGCTTCGGCGAAACCCTGAATCCGCTGGAAAAACCCTAACGTTTTCGTCTACCCCCATAGACGTGCGTCGAAAGGGGGTAGGCCAGTGGACTTTTTTGCTTGGTTGTGTTAGGTTAGGCCATAGGAACATGAGAAACCAAAGTCTACCCCAAATCAACACAAGATTCCTTCTGGTTCGCCCGAAAGGGGAGTTTTCACCTCTAAGTGCAGGAACTCACTAGAAAGAAAGTGAAGCCGGTCACACCCCGGAGTAGGATACCGGACATTTACAACACACAACACACTTATATACATATGGTATGGCACAACCTAGGTTTGGGTGGGGTTCCGACGCTCCGGGGCCCCGCTTCGGTGAAACCCTGAATCCGCTGGAAAAACCCTAACGTTTTCATCTACCCCCATAGACGTGCGTCGAAAGGGGGTAGGCCAGTGGACTTTTTTGCTTGGTTGTGTTAGGTTAGGCCATGGGAAGGTGAGAAACCAAAGTCTACCCCAAATCAACACAAGATTCCATCCGGTTCGCCCGAAAGGGGAGTTTTCACCTCTAAGTGCAGAAACTCACTATAGAGAAAGTGAGGCCGGTGAAGCCGGTCACACCTAGGAGTAGGATATTGCACATTTACAACACACAACACACTTGTATACATATGGTATGGCACAACCTAGGTTTGGGTGGGTTTCCGACGCTCCGGGGCCCCGCTTCGGCGAAACCCTGAATCCGCTGAAAAAACCCTAACGTTTTCGTCTACCCCCATAGACGTGCGTCGAAAGGGGGTAGGCCAGTGGACTTTTTTGCTTGGTTGTGTTAGGTTAGGCCATAGGAACATGAGAAACCAAAGTCTACCACAAATCAACACAAGATTCCTTCCGGTTCGCCCGAAAGGGGAGTTTTCACCTCTAAGTGCAGGAACTCACTATAGAGAAAGTGAAGCCGGTGAAGCCGGTCACACCCCGGAGTAGGATACCGGACATTTACAACACACAACACACTTGTATACATATGGTATGGCACAACCTAGGTTTGGGTGGGGTTCCGACGCTCCGGGGCCCCGCTTCGGCGAAACCCTGAATCCGCTGGAAAAACCCTAACGTTTTCGTCTACCCCCATAGACGTGCGTCGAAAGGGGGTAGGCCAGTGGACTTTTTTGCTTGGTTGTATTAGGTTAGGCCATAGGAACATGAGAAACCAAAGTCTACCCCAAATCAACACAAGATTCCTTCCGGTTCGCCCGAAAGGGGAGTTTTCACCTCTAAGTGCAGGAACTCACTAGAGAGAAAGTGAAGCCGGTGAAGCCGGTCACACCCCGGAGTAGGATACCGGACATTTACAACACACAACACACTTGTATACATATGGTATGGCACAACCTAGATTTGGGTGTGGTTCCGACGCTCTGGGGCCCCGCTTCGGCGAAACCCTGAATCCGCTGGAAAAACCCTAACGTTTTTGTCTACCCCCATAGACGTGCGTCGAAAGGGGGTAGGCCAGTGGACTTTTTTGCTTGGTTGTGTTAGGTTAGGCCATGGGAAGGTGAGAAACGAAAGTCTAACCCAAATCAACACAAGATTCCATCTGGTTCGCCCGAAAGGGGAGTTTTCACCTCTAAGTGCAGAAATTCACTATAGAGAAAGTGAGGCCGGTGAAGCCGGTCACACCTAGGAGTAGGATATTGCACATTTACAACACACAACACACTTGTATACATATGGTATGGCACAACCTAGGTTTGGGTGGGTTTCCGACGCTTCGGGGCCCCGCTTTGGCGAAACCCTGAATCCGGTGGAAAAACCCTAACGTTTTCGTCTACCCCCATAGACGTGCGTCGAAAGGGGGTAGGCCAGTGGACTTTTTTGCTTGGTTGTGTTAGGTTAGGCCATAGGAACCTGAGAAACCAAAGTCTACCCCAAATCAACACAAGATTCCTTCCGGTTCGCCCGAAAGGGGAGTTTTCACCTCTAAGTGCAGGAACTCACTAGAGAGAAAGTGAAGCCGGTGAAGCCGGTCACACCCCGGAGTAGGATACCGGACATTTACAACACACAACACACTTGTATACATATGGTATGGCACAACCTAGGTTTGGGTGGGGTTCCGACGCTCCGGGGCCCCGCTTCGGCGAAACCCTGAATCCGCTGGAAAAACCCTAACGTTTTCGTCTACCCCCATAGACGTGCGTCGAAAGGGGGTAGGCCAGTGGACTTTTTTGCTTGGTTGTGTTAGGTTAGGCCATAGTTGAAATAAAAACGCACATATACCCCAACTCTTGCGAAGATTCCCCCCGTTCGCTCGATGTGGGAGTTTCCAGCTATATGCCCAAAACCTCGCCAAGGAAACAGTGATGCTCGTGAAGCCGGTCACACCACGAGGCAGGATAAATTGAGCCATATTTTTAATATTTATGTTGTAGGTGTATATTACATGTGTTGTTTTTATTTATTTTACATGTATATGTTGTAGGGTCGGGTTCCGGAAGACTCAAACCGTTATTTTATGCTGGTGGGATACCGTAATTGGGAGGGAAATGCTAGATCCAATATATATAAATTATACCTACATTAAATATTATAGATCCAATATATATATAAATTATACCTACATTAAATATTATAGATCCAATTTATATATAAATTATACCTACATTAAATATTACATAGAGAAATAAATAAATCTAAATTAATTTATAATTAGTTGAAAAAAAACAATTATACGCCGACGGCCTTTTATACGCCGACGGTAGCCGTCGGCGTGTCAGGGCAGTAAAAGGCCTCCCGTTTGCGCACCGTCAAGGATGGCGTTATACGCCGACGGCGGCCGTCGGCCTATGTCGGGCTACGCCGACGGGGTTCGCTACGCCGACGGCCGCGTTCGTGGCTCCCCGATCTCGCCTTATACGCCGACGGCCCCGACATTTGGCCGTCGGCATATAATCAGGCCGTCGGCGTCTTGTGGCTTTCCTGTAGTGGTGGCTTGGTCGAGGCTAGCTAATCCTAAGTTCATCACTCCAAACCATGAATTATCAATGAGCCTCTAGGGTTGCGGTAATGTGTGGCTATGTATGCAGTACTCCCTCCATTACACAATATAAGATGTTTTAAACTTTTTCCACATTCACATCTACACGCATGTATCTAAATTAGTGTATATGTTTACTATTTTTAGTCCAAATGTAGATAACATGTTAGACACCTAAAACATCTTATATTGTGAAACGGAGTACATTCCTCAAGCGCCCTTCAAAAAATTTTACACTCCCCAAGCGGGATACACCACTAGCACCTCCCAATAGGGTTACCAACGCCACTACCGTCTTTGACCCACCGGCGCAGCCAGTGGCGAAGCTAGCCCAAACTGAAAGCCTGGGCACATGGGTCAAATTCATTAGGTATAGGGGCGTGCCCTAGTAGAAAAATAACCCAAGAGAGGACAAGAGGCAGGCCCACTTAGCAAACTTAGGCCTAATCATCAACACAGGGTCATCTCGCTTCAGATGCCGATTTCCACTGCCCAGCCGCCGTGCGCCATGGCCAGAGCTTCTTGGGGCGTCGTTGCGAAGCCCGGGCATGTGCCCGGGGCGGAGGTATGGTAAAATCGCTACTGGGCGTCGCCACAGCGCCACTCAGGGCCCCCCGACCTCGTTTCAGGCGCCCGAGGGGAGTTGCAGGTTCCCCACCGCTCCTATCAGCTGCCCATTGGTGGATCGCAAAAATATATGAGATAATTCGTCCTTGTGTAACCATAACCTTACAATATCCAGTTGTACAGCCTTGGCCCAGTTTTATCTTTGGGGTCACCTTCATAATTAAGATTAAAAAGACAAAATCATTAAGCTTTCATGATGTCATTGTGGTTCTCCGGAGACTCATTTTCAGCTATTGTGTTCCCCTTTCTCTCGTTTGGTTTTACGCATAGCCTTCTGCTTTTCTCTGCTCATTCATTTACCTTGATCACTCTTCGGGGTCTTGGTTACCTGACAAGTTATAGGAACGAGGCATAGACAATAGAATATATGCAATATATAGCACTATTTAATATCTTATAAACAAAAGGTGCACAAACACTACGAGGTTATGCCTCAATCAGTTCGAGTGGACTACTCATACATCGTGATTAGATCAATAAAAGAAGACATTGTAGAATATGAATAATTGCTTATCTTACAATGTTGCCAATCACGAAAAGATCTAGATTTCAAATATATTATGGCTATGAAGATGTTAGGAGAAATGGAAATGGAGTGGTGACGGCGACAACACTTCGTGGAGAAAAATGGTGCATGGCAGCTCACTTCTATTGGCTATGCCCTCTCCTTTTTATAGAGGCAGCATACCAAATTTGTTTTTCGGAGGTCTTTTGATGTGCATTAGATGTGAGATTTTTGATAAAAGTGGCTTGATTTGATATGACGGAATCACCGACCTATCTGTACGTAAAACTTCGGGATATAAAACTGCTATGAATACCAATTGCCATGACCTAGATATATGTCGTCCTTGACTGTTGGTGTCGTAGCAACGGAGGCCAACTGATACTACCTTTTTTTCGATGATGACCAAAAGGGGAAATGATTTTATGAGAGAGAGTTGGTCTACAAATTCATCCCCGTAAAACAACTCTAGCAATTGACACGTAGCATGCGGGGCAGTATGATTTTGTACTTGTGGCAGTTTCTCTCTCATGTACATGTGTCAATTGTTTGCCACGTGTCAATTGTTAGAGTTGGTCCACAGGGTGAATTTGTAGACCAGTTCTCATAAAATTATTTTCCGACTTCCTCAAAAAAAAAAAAAATCCGACCAAAAGGGGCATACACACAGTTTGTGTACGATACGAGTCAGATAACCAAGTGCATGCGAACAGCTAGATGCATGCATATGCATGTTACAAAGAAAAATCAACAGCTAAGCGTGCATATATGCACGAGGCGGCGAGGAACTAAAGCACCAAGATTATAAGTTTTATCGCCCTTCAAAGCAGTAGCAAGAAATGCTAGATGCATATTCGAAATATTACTAGTGTTTTCCCTAGGAAGAACACTTCTAGTTAAGTAGTATAGGAAATACCTTATGGCCGGAAACTGAACATTTCTTATCTTACCACGGTGGGCTGAGCGAGAGTCTCCATAACACAACTCCTGGTAGAGCGCAGTTAGCTCGGATGGCTGCTCCTTAATCTTCTTGGTCGTCCCCGATGGGGCAATACCTATGATCCTGCAAAAATTATCTAGCTCCATAGTACATGCACGATCATAAATTTTAAAATCAACTGTTGGTTTATAAGCTTTGCAGTTAAATTTGAAACTCTCAACAAAGATCTTAGTGAGTCTAGAATATTGGGTCCTGGTATCCCCCATGAATGTTTGTAGACCCACACTCTCAATCATGCTCATGAAGTCCTCATAAATCCCTGCAGCCTGCAAAAATTGAGTACATGGAAAAACAGATGGATGTGGTGCTCCAAGGTCCCCCGAATCATCAATCTCTGGAGTAATAAGATCTTCATTGTAAGATCTCCTAGGAACTTTGGCTTCAGATGACCTGGTCTTCCTTGAGGATGATGGTGCACGCCTCTCAAACAACTCTCCAAAGGAAAATTTCTTCATCTTCCTTTTCTGAAATTTTTCAACAAGTCTCATAAAAAATGATTTTGCAACTATAGAATCAAGGCAACTACTATAGAAACTTGCAAGAGGGCTACACATGCATCAAGGATAATTAATCTAAGCATAGAACAAGCATGCAAGCTCACTTAACCAGCAACATACAGCAGCAAAATACTCTAGAAATACAACACTAAACAAAATTCTACTTGGATAATCGAAGGAGTCACATACCGGTGAGTAAACAAGCAAAGTTTCAGCAACTGAAATGGGCTGAGCAAGGAGATCGAAAAATTCGAGCTCAAGAGCAGCAGGAACACGAGTTTGAACAATGGATATGAGTTTGGTCGGGAGAGAGAAAGAAAGGGGAGGAATCTCACCTTGTGGAGGCTCAGGTGGGACCCACGCCACAGGGGGGCGCGGCCTCCACCCCTGCCGCGCCGAGCTATGGCGTGGCAGCGTGGTGGGTCCCCCTGGTCAGCCCCAGGTACTACCACGTTGCATTTTTCAAAATAGGAATTTACGTAAAATTTTCAGATTTTTCTGACAACTTTCAATTTCGAGCAAAAACTGGGCACTTAAAATTCTAAACAGCAGCTAAGCAAAATTTTAACCACACTAAACAACATTCTAAAAATTTATAAAGACAGCAATATAACAGAAGGTATAACAGATGAGAAAGAGAGAATGTGGTTTAACAATTTTATGCAACTAAAATGTATTTGTCAACAAGGTTGATCAAGTCTTGCCACCAAATATATTTTATTTGACATAAAAGAATTAAACTACATGATACCATTATGTTACCTTATATTGAATAGATATTGTCCCAACCATAATACTTTCATATCCTTCATGGTGGTCATAAATAGGACAATCAATACTTCCAACTTTGATAGTTTTATAACTTGCAATTGAGCTAACTCCACATAATACATTTTGCTTCTTGGGAAAATAAACAGTATGCTCTTTGTCATTGACATTAAAAGTAACTTTCCCTTTATTGCAATCAATAACAGCTCCTGCAGTATTAAGAAAAGGTCTACCAAGAATAATGGACATATTATCATCTTCAGGCATATCCAACACAACAAAGTCAGTCAAAATCAAACAGTTGGTAGTAACTTGAACAGGAACATTTTCACATATACCAACAGGAACAGCAGTAGATTTATCAGCCATTTGCAAAGATATATCAGTTGGTATCAATTTATCTAAATAAAGTCTCTTATAAAGAGAGAAAGGCATCACACTTACTCCAGCTCCAAGATCACAAAGTGCAGTTCTAACATAATTATTTTTAATAGAGCAAGGAATAGTTGGTATACCTGGATCTCCAAGTTTCTTTGGAACCTTACCATTGAAAGAGTAATTAGCAAGCATGGTGGAAATCTCCTCATTAGGAATTTTCCTCTTGTTAGAAACAATATCCTTCATGTATTTCGAATAAGGAGGCAGCTTAATAGCATCAGTCAAAGGAATTTGCAAAAACAAAGGTTTCATCCACTCACAAAACTTGTTGTAGTGTTCTTCTTCCTTGGATTTATGTTTCTTATTAGGAAAAGGCATTGATTTTTGCACCCAAGGTTCTCTTTCTTTACCATGTTTCTTAGCTACAAAATCCTCTTTAGTGCAATTTTTATTTTCAGTGTCACTATCAGAATCGCTCTCAACCTCTTCATTATTATTAGCATTGTTTCTATCATTATCATTAACAGGTTCATTACCATTTTCAGTTTCAGCATCAGACACAGATATACTATTAGGATCACTAGCAGGTTCTTTTTCCTTAATAGTTTCAGAAGACTCTACAGCAGGTTTATGTTTCTTCTTCTTTTTCTTAGAAGGAGAGCTGGGCCTTTCAGCTAATTGAGAATCTTGTTCAATTCTTTTAGGATGTCCCTCAGGATACAAAGGATCTTGAGTGGAAGCTCCACTCCTAGTTGCTATTCCAAAAGCATGTTTTCCATTACTATTAGAATTTTTAGCTAGCAAGTCTTTTTGTACTTTAGTAATTTGCTCCATTTGAGTTTGAACCATACTAAGATGTTTAACTAGACCTTTAATGTCATTTACAGTTCTTACCAAAACATCTTGCAAATTACTAATAATACGAGAATTTTCTAACAGATGATTTTCTACTCTCATATTAAAATGCTCCTGCTTAACAATAAAATTATCAAGTTCATCTAAGCATTGATCAGGAGGCTTACCATAAGGAATATCACCAGCATCGAAATATTGTAGAGAGTGTACCTCAATTGAAGGTGGAGGAGTCGGCTTACATAAGTCTTCTATTGGAGGTAAATTTTTAACATCTTCAGATTTAATACCCCTCTCCTTGAGAGTCCTCTTGGCTTCTCTCATTCCTTCATTATCAAGTTCAATAACACCTCTCTTTCTTGGTGTAGGCACTGGCGCAGGCTCTGGTGTGGGAGTGGGTTCAGCTATAACCCAATCTTCATAATTTTGGCTAATCTTAGCCATTAATTCCTCAGCTTCATCTGGAGTTCGTTTCCTGAAAACACAACCAGCACAACTATCCAGGAATGTCCTAGATTCATCGGTTAGTCCATTATAAAATATATCAAGAAGTTCATTTTTAGGTATATCATGTCCAGGTCGAACTCTAAGCAAATAACAAAACCTTGACCAAGTTTCAGAAATATTTTCTTCCTGCAATTGCTTGAAGTTAAAAATTCTCTGCAAAGCAACATGTTGAACACTAGCAGGATAATATTTATGGAAGAAAACATCAACCAATCCTAAAGGATTTTTAATACAACCGGGAGACAAATTACCAAACCAAGCTTTAGCATCGCCTTTCAGAGAGAAAGGAAAAATTTTGGTAACAAAATAGGTGCGCAATTTAATATCATCAGAGAACAAACTACTTAAAGTAGATAACTTGTTCATATGTTCCATAGCACTTTCATCTTCAGCACCACAAAAAGGATCTTTCTCTACCACAGATATAAAGGACAAATCCACAGAAAAGTCATAATCCTTATCAGTTATACGAATAGGAGATGTTGCAAACTCAGGATCAGCAGACAATTTGTAGCTAACAGTGTGTTTTTTCAGAAAATCCATTATAGTGGCAGAATCAGCAGAAGAGTCAAGATTCCTGCATTTTTCAGCAAAAGCTTCATCTACTTCTATATAATCTTCCTCGGGGTCATCATCATCGATGAATTCCCTCGACTCAGGAGAAGCAACAGGTGTGACAACATTTTCATTAGGCATTTCAGAATTTTCAATAAGTCTAGACCTAGCAATCGTAGCATCTAGAAAAGGACCTAACGAACCAGTTTCACTAAGCACAGTAGAAGCATCATCAAATTCATCAGAAACAGTTTCAGATTCAGTAGTGCCAACACGCGAAGCAGGTGCGTGTGGCGGTGTAACCAGTTGATTAATAACAGATGGTGAATCAAGAGCAGCAGCGGAGTTCAGAGCCGTACCTTTCCTTGTAGTGGATGGCAGAATAGCCACCTTCTTGTCATGAGTTTTCCCCATGATAAATGGATTGCAGCAAAGGATATCACTTCCAGATGAACTTATAAATAAAGCTATGCTCCCCGGCAACGGCGCCAGAAAATAGTCTTGATGACCCACAAGTATAGGGGATCGCAACAGTCTTCGAGGGAAGTAAAACCCAAATTTATTGATTCGACACAAGGGGAGCCAAAGAATAAATATAAGCCTTAACAGATGAATTGTCAGTTCAGCTGCACCTGAAAGTAGACTTCCTCGACACAGATTATCAGTAGCAACGGTGATATAACAGCAGTAGTAACAAAGTAATAGCAGCAACAGTGTAACAAAGACAGCAGCAGTAATTTCAGTAAACAGCAGGATTAAAAGTACTGTAGGCATAGGGACGGATGTACGGGCGTTGCATGGATAAGAGCGCTCATGTAATAATCATAACTCAGGGCATTTGCAGGTAAACAATTATAAAAGCATCCTAGTACTAGTCAAACATAGGCATGTGTTCCGTATATAGTCGTACGTGCTCGCAATGAGAAACTTGCACAACATCTACTGTCCTGCCAGCCCGTTTGCAGCGGGGCCTCAAGGGAAACTACTGGCAATTAAGGTACTCCTTTTAATAAAGTACCGGAGCAATGCATTAACACTCCGTGAACACACGTAATCCTCAAGTCAAAGCCATCCCCTCCAGTTATCCCGGTTGCTGTCACTCCGGGGCCTCGGGTTCCGGACAATAACAGGTGAAAACAACTTGCAGATATGATCTAAAACATAATTATTCTCATGCATCAACAACATGTTCAGATCTGAGATCATGGCACTCGGGCCCTAGTGGCAAGCATTAAGCACAACAAGTTGCAACAATGATAAATAGCACTAACAATGGATACTAGGCACCATGCCCTAACAATCTGGCAACTTATTACATGAACAATCTCATCCAATCCCTACCATCCCCTCAGCCTACAGCAGGGAACTACTCACACATGGATGGGGGAATCATTGATGGTTGATGGAGAGGCGGTGGTGATGACGATGGTGATGATCTCCTCCGAATCCCCGTCCCGGCAGGGTGCCAGAACGGAACTTCTGATCCCCGGAATAGAGATCGCGGCGGCGGCGGAGCGTGGATGTGTTTCGCGAAATATGGTCGAACCCCCCTCGATATTTAGGTCAAGGGCAATATATAGTCCAAAGGGGAGCGTCGGGGGGCGACCGAGGTGGCCACGCCACACTTGGGCGCGGCCCCACCCCCAGCCGCGCCCAGCTATGGCGTGGCTGCCTGGTGTGGCCTCTCCGACTCCCCTTCTGGCTCCGTGGGTCTTCCGGTGAAATATGACGATCGCAATTGTTTTCGGAGTTTTTCTCGAAAGTTGACTTTTCTGCACAAAAAGAAGACACCAGGGCAATTCTGCTGAAAACAGCGTTAGTCCATGTTAGTTGCATCCAAATCATACAAGTTAGAGGTAAAACAACAGCAAAAGTGTTCGGAAAAGTAGATACGTTTTGGACGTATCACCGGTCAAGCACACTCCGGATCGGGACGGCCTGGTTGTTGGACCACGTATAACGTGCCCCAACTCGAGTGATCTCCCTCAGAGCCAGGTCAGCAATCCAGTCGTTGAACATACGCATCCTAGGGAGGTCCACATTATCTGAGCTCTTGTCATCAGGGGAGCAAATGAGATTAAAATCGCCTGCCACCACAACAGGGGTAAGGCTTCGCTCCACCTTTGCCTTGAGCTCAGCTAAGAATTCAGCGGACCTCCGGTGATCCGCGGGGCCATAGACAATAATCACCTCCCAGCGGAGGTTCGATCGTCTATGGGTGAGCAACATGCTCACAAAGAACTCCCCGCGGTCCATATCCTCAATCTCAAAGGTATCCTCCTTGGCACCAAGGAGGATGCCCCCTGAGTGTCCCGTCGCCGGGAGCCAATGCCACGAGAACTTGTGACGGCTTAGGCTCTCTAGCTCTGAGATCGAGAAATCCTGGTGAATCGTCTCCTGCAAACCCACAATGTCTACATCTTCGTCTCTAAGATAGTTGATCAACTGGCGGCGTCGGCCCTCCTGCCCAAACCCCCTCATGTTCCAAATAAATGTGAGGACATTCATTGAGGAACCATATCGGGGTTGGTCCCCTTAAGGGGGACCGATTGGGCCCTACTGGAGGTCGAGGGCCGGGACGCTGACTTCGGGGGCCTCCCGCGCCTTTTCCCGGTCTGGAAAGTAGGCACAACAACTGTGGTATCATCAGGCCAAGGAGGGGCTCCACTGCCAGACCCTTGTGCCTCCTGCACAGGGTCAGCGGGAGCCGGGGGCCCCTGCCGCTCATGATCTGCCTGAGCACGAGCTGCCGCTAGGGCCCCCTCACAGACCTCCTTAGCCTTGATGGCCGCAATCTGCTCAAGGCGAGGCCCACGCTCTCCACGGAAAATAATGTCACAGTCCCCTGCAACCTGAGCAAGATGGCCTAGCGGAACAGAATCGAGAACCGAAAAACAGGAACCAGAAGGAGGAGAGGGAGGGAGAGGAGTAGGGGTAGGCGTAGGACGAGACGTACCAATCCCACAGTCAAGCGCCTTGCGACGGCGAGACGCCACCATCGCGACAGTAGGCTCCACCGCCTCGCCTCCAGTCCTAGCCCTCGCCAAGCGCGCGCTGTGGCGGCGAGTGTCTGGGGCGGGAGGGGAGGACCGATGGCGCCTAGGGCGCCCCCTGGTGCCAGTCACGGGAGTGTCGGGGAAGACCGTGACCGGCTCCAGGACAGGAGCTGCCGGGGTGCCCGGGGAGCGGGTGTACCAGACCGCGCCCGGGGAGCGCGGGGTGTCAGGGGCCATGACCTCCATCCCCACACTCGGCGCGTCGTCAGAGTCCTCCATGTCCACCTGAGGAGAGGCCTGGCGCCCCAAGGCAGACGGGACGAGGCCGGAGATGTCCTTGGAACCCGGCCCCTCACAAAGGTTGGAACCGTACTGTGAGAGCGGGAACCCAAAGGACAGTGGCGGAGCCGGGGGAGCGTCGGACAGTCCAGGCGAAGATGCCTGAACCCGGGAGCCCTCAGGAGCTGTCGACCCTGCGGGCGGAGGCGCTGAAGAAGGCGGAGCTGAAGCCGCAGGAGGAGGACGGGCGTCCGTGGCGTGAGGGACGTCACCGTCAGACGGGCCGTCCTCCGAGGAGCCCCCCTCCCCGTCGTCGGAGGGGCTGGTGTGAGGAGACGACGAGTGTCTGGCCCGAGGGGAGGTGGACCGCGGGCGATCCACCTCAGACTCCAGCTCGACCACCAGCGTCCTGCCTACCCCGTCGAAGTAGAAGGTGGGCAGGGTGATGTTGAGCTTGCTCGGGTCCGGGGCCTTGACCCGGATCCGAACAGGGCCATCACCAGGCAGGGAGCTCATGTCCACCTCCTCAAAGCGGCCCACGGCCTGGGAGATCAGGGCCACGTAGTCCACCTCCTTCCGCAGCTCAGCAGGGATCCCGTGGATCCGGATCCACGCCTCCGCAAGGGGCGGCGGCGCATCCGGGTCGATGGCGGACGGCGTGATGGAGACGCGAATGTTGCGGTGCGGAAGCGTGATGGTAGCACTCCAGGACACGTGGGCGAGCAGCTCAGCAGTGGGGAACGCCACCGAGAACTCCGTCGGTGAGCGCTCCTTCACCACCCAAGTCCACCCACTGTCCAAGCCCTCAAGCTCGGAACGGATGGTCTCCGCCGAGATCACCACCGAAGGGTCCAAGCCCTGCTCCGGAAGCACCGTCACCAACGCCAAGTGAGCCGGAGCCGCCAGCTTGATACCACCGGTGTCCACGTAGTAGAAGCCGCCATCAATGCCATGCCCGTAGTACTCGAGCATGGACGGCCTAGGGCATACACGTGACGTTGCCGGATTCACTGCTGCTGCAGCTGGCTTTCTCTTCTTCTTGGCCTTTTTCTTCTTCTTCGCTACTGCCACTTGAGCCGGCGCCGGTTGCGCTGGGACAGCCTGCTCCCGACGAGGAGGGGAGTGGCCTCTGGCGGTTGCCCAGCTCGGCCCGTAGCGCCTCTTCCCTGCGAAGACCCTCCGGGGAAACCCCACGGCGAGGTGGCGTCCTCTGCCTGCGAGGGCTCCGGCCTGGCGGCGCGCCACGGCTCCCCCGCGCATGGCCGACTGGGGCACGGCGAGGTGGAGACCTCCTAGGAGGCGGCCGGTACGGCTCGACCGGAGCGCGGGGCGGAGATGCACGCGCGCGAGGAGGAGAGGCCGCACGAGTCCGAGGTGGAGATGCCGCGCGGGGGGGGGGAGGGGGGAGGGGAACCTCGAGCTTCACGGCGGCGGGGAGAGGGGCTCCGGCGCCGCTTCATCACGGCGGCGGCGGCTTGGCGAGGTGGATACGACGGGCGGCTCGGCCGAATTTTGCAACCTGCTCGCACGAGGCGGCGCTGGCCAAAACTAGGTCACGGGCACCCTTCCGGATCCACAACCAGGCCGCCTCTGGCCCGTTGGGCTGCGGCGGCCCAACAGCCTTGCGCTGGCCCATCCTGGCGTCCTGGCTTCTCCACTCTAACATGGGCCTTGGGCCCAGAATCCCCTTGGTGGGCCTAGGGTTGGGCGCGGCTGGCCCAGGGCCCAGCAGGGACGCGAGCCTACCAGCGTCCGTCCCCATCCTCCGCTCGGAAGTCGCCGCCGCCTCGTCGCCGGTCGCCCGTGCCAGGTCGGGCCGGGGAGCCGCTGCAGAGCACCTCTCTGCAGCAGCCGCCCCTACCAGACCAGCACGCGCTGGTCCCGAACGGGTCCTGCCGGCAACCAGCGAGCAAGCGGTCGTCTTCCTTCGCGAGGCTGACCGGAGCGCCGGGGATCCTCCCGCGCCGCGACCAAGCGTCGGAGAACGTCGCCGGGCCGGCGAGCGCCTTGCTACCACCATGAAGTCACCCAGGGTGGGCAGCGCCGGGGAGGAGCAACGCCGCTCCAGCTCCAGCCTCTCCGCCTCCGCCTCCTCATCTTCGTCGGCCACGTCCGCCCAGCGCCGCCCGCACAGGGATTCCGGCGCCCCCGCCAGCACAGGGGACGCGGGCTCGCCCGCCGCAGGCATGGCACCAGCGAGGCAAGGCTGGCCGGCCGGAGTTAGGCACGGGAGGGGATTTCGCCGGAGTCGTCGCGCGTCGCCATGAAGCCGCCCTTTTTTTTGAATTTTGAGTTGAAGCCGCTCTAATTTTCCGGAGCAGAAGAAAGAGACCATGGGAGGGCAGAACACCAGGAGCTTTACCTTGTTGCGCCAGGGGAGGAGAGCCCCAGAAGCTTGGCCAGAGAATAGGAGGCCGGCCGAGGAGGGCGGAATCTGGCGGAGGAGGAGCTGGCCGCCTGAGAAGAGAGAGCCCCTCTCTCTCTCTCAGATCGATTCCTTCCACGGGTGTGTTCCCCACCTCTCTCCCATCAATTTCACCTTACTTTGGCCCCCAATTTCCTTCCCATCCCGCCAATTTCTGTTTCCCGCTCCGTCCATCACCGTTTCCCGCTTGAGCTGCCAAGCCATGTCGAGGCGTCCAATCTCAGCCAGAGCGACGCCTTCCCCGCCTAAGCGACGACATGGACGCCTCAGAGTCAAATCTGGATGCCTTTGACAAGAGACTAAGGCGGCCACGACGCCTTGCTGTCTCCGAGCGCTCTGACGCTTAAGCATCGCCTTTAAAACCATGCAATCTGAACCAAAAAAGATAACACAAATATCATATCGACAATTTCATCCAAGCTATAAAAATATCTGAAAACCATCTGACCATACACCCGACAGAAGAATAATAAAACCTAAAGCAAGTCACATATAACCAACGGTCCGCCACCTCTAACTATTTGTTGCTTGCTGTATGCCGGACTGCATCATTGAACCCTGAATAAACAGAAAGCAAAGTAAGAAATAAGAGTAATGCCTGAGAGAGGAATATGATTTTTTTAGCATTTCAATATTGATAGCAAACATCAGGAGGTTATTCAATATATTTAAATACCTATGGTATGACAGATATGGCCTTGACTTTTAGAAGCTTGCTTCAATAGAACATCACAGCCCCTGTAGTACAACATGAATGGAGCTTAAAAATGGTGATCTCTAAAAGGAGGCACGAAAGCAATAAGCTTATTTGATAAAATAAATGTTGTAAAGCTTATGAAACAACCTAATTGAGAAATCTGTCACCAGCCTAAACTGAAACAGAATCCTTTGTTAAGATGACATCTCCACTTTGCCATCAGGCTAAAAGTAAAGCAAATCTGGTCAAGGGGAAGGAAATTACTCAAACAAAAAGGAGTACTCACTTGGTAGGGCGCGTATGTAAATATATGCTAGTAAGGATCTCTTCAACAAAAATGAAATATGAAAGACTGAAATAAAAATGAGTAGATAGCACGAGCACGGATCCAATATCCAGACGCCCGTGGTGTTTCTTACGACCTTGGCTTGTTGACGCGAGAAGAGTCGATGTGCAAGGCTGTGGCATGCGGGAAGGGGAACTGCACGATGACCTCGGGGCTGTCGGGGTACAGGTGCGACTCCCATTTTAATTTTTGCTCTCCTTTCATCTGTACATCTCCATTTCTTGAATCAAATTATAACTGTGCATTTAACTCTACCGTCGAATTATTAGGCCCATGTGATGCGATCCAATTGGAGTTGTTGGATGGCTGCTCACAGCCGTGGAGGCATCAATGTTAACATACTAATCGATCTCATGCTGATTCTAAACTACGACGCCGCCGGCCGCAGGCAATGTTGCAGGAGCCAGAGTGTCGGCAAAGAATTTTGATTTTCAGGTTCAGAACCAATCGCCTTGATGGAGGCCTCTAATATACATCAAGCTCCTTGTGCAAGAAATTAGCAGGTGGAAGCATCAGATTTCATGAACGGTATTACAAACAGGCAGCAGCACGAACTTTATTCTTTCTTATCGCTGTCTTTGATTGAATATTTGTATAGTGTATGTTATACTGTGAGTCCATCAGGCTCTACGTGAATATTGGAATCCATGGATTATTTTTGTCTCTACCGACTGACACATGCACTTAGCCTCTAACCGTCGGGGAACGAATTAACACAGCTTCCTGCCCAGAATTCCCAGATAATCTCTACTGAACACTTCGTTTGGCTGTCGATATTGAGAGGGCTTGATTTACCAATCCGGAGAACCGCATCAGCTCACAGTACGCATCTAGCTAGCGGACAGGAACCAACTGATGCTAATCACAAATCTCGGAGGAACACAATTACACAAGGTCCACGAACGCTGGCTAGAAGAGATCGACACTTACATGGGGGCAAACGCAGGCGACGATGTGTGACCCGCACGGCCCGTCCTGCCCATCCATATCCTCCCTCGACCGCTGGATATACGTAGCTGATGCCGAGATTTCTGTGCAGCAGCGTGCGTCCTCGCCTCCATGCCCGAACACCTCCACCTCTGGATGTAGCTGATGGCGGTGATTAAGGCTGTAGGGAAGCTGGCGTCGGTGAAGGCCAGTGCTTGCTGCTGGCCGTACGCGACCCAACCGAGCTGCTGGGGATGAGGAGGTGGAGGAGGAGCAGCAGCAGGTCCGCGGCGGTGGCGCGAGAGACGGCGTGGGAAAGGCAACGGCAGCGAGGACCGGCGGCCGGAGCGGAAGAGAGGAGGAGCGGGGCGAGGGAGGAGGCGAGATCTGAGGGGTGGAGGCGGCTGCGTGGGAGAGGCTCCGGGTGGGGAAAATGAGGAGTGGGGAGTTAGGGTTTGGTATTTATATAAAGGGTCCGGTTCGTAATTTCCAGGAAACGGGAGGACTTTCTTGCAAAATTGCCGCGTGGACCGTCGGATCAAGAGGCGACGGCGCGATCGAAACACTGTAGGAACCGTACTCTACAGTAACCGGAGCGCTGTGAGGGCTTCAAATTTTGCGTCCTTAATATATACTAGATGACCCGTTGCGCCCCTGGCGCAGTGACTGATTCAGATCGGATTTTGAGCCATAAGCTTGCCCACATATGTTGTTGTATGACAGAATAATGCAAGTACTTGGAGTTTAATCTATAGATATCCTGCTGCGCAAGTACCAGAATCATGCAAGGAGACAATCATTTGTAGAATTAAAGGTTCAAAAGCAGTGACCATAACACAACTAACACACTATCTTCACACTTCAGGTTATATACTTCTCTATCTTTTTTCTGCATACTGCAGGTGGTACATCTCTTCACACCTCAGCTTTCAAATACCTAAACTGCATCCAAGATACGGATAATCAGAATTGTAAGAAATGATATATTATGTGTCCCATTTCTGAATTTTTTAACAGCAGTACAAACTTCCCTTTATTTATCCAGGCTGACAAAAAAAGGAGGAATACTGTTTAAGTTAAAATAATACAAAAATGCATTGTGATATCTATTTAAACATTTTAGAAAGATGTGTGTGTCACAGTAGAAGAATGCGCTACATTTTAATTAGCAATCTATAAAGCAGGTCATCAAATTGTCAATTAATGGAACAATAGTGTTAGAGGTGTTGGGCTATACCTGGCCATGGGCCGGGCCGGGCTTCGGCCGGGCCTACAAAAGCACACGGGTGAAATCCTAGGCCCAGGCCCATCCGACCTTCGGGCCTATATTTCAGGCCCAGGCCCTCCCATGATAGCAAAATCCCATCGGGCTTTCGGGCTTCGGGTCGGGCCTCTTCCTTAAAATGCCAATATGCAAAGTCCAGGCCCAAGCCCATGCGACCTTCGGGCCGAAATCTCAGGCCCAGGCCCGCCCATGGACAAGCCCAGGTCGGCCCAGGCCCTGGAATTTCGGGCCGGGCCGGTCGGGCCGGGCTTCCCATGGCCAGGTATGTGTTGGGCAAGCATAACAATCTATAATGGCTATCAATCATCATCGGAAGAATTTCCGACATCTGAAAAAATTGATGTTGGGCAAGCAGAACCTTTTGGTCTCAGAGGTGACGATCTCAGGTTCCTTCTCTACAACGTCAGCTGCAGCGGCATGCACAACAGCTTGAACAGAGGGTCAGTAAGCTGTGAAAAAAGGTCAAAACCGGAACACCATGGAACCACCATTGTACACATCTTTTCCTGCGGGCAAGCAAGAGAAAGCACACCCATTAAATAGAAGCAAGGAAGAGGAAGGAAGCAACATCAAAACAGAAGCAGTTCTCGCAGTCACAAGACTCGCGGTCATACCGAGTCGCCGGTATATGCACAAGGCCACATGCCGCTGATGACAACGGGAGGAGTGCCGCTGCTGGAGTGGCGAGTGGCGTACACAAACTGAGCACGAACCAAGCCACCCTCCTACAAGAAAAAAGACGGAAGTATCAGAAATCAATTCAGGCAGTGAGTAAAACTCGTAGTAGACCACCCCGGATGAACTGTAAAATTCAGAGAAAGAATGCCCATGCGGACATGCCATGAAGTGGAGGAACAAATAGTGTGACTCTGAAGTTTAAGAAGGGCCGAAGAAGACAATCATACTAACTTAACAAGAAAGAAAAACCCCAATTTATTGTTTTCCGTTGCTATCTACAACAGAGTTGAACATAAATAAATCTACCATACATATTGCAAGCAGTTCAAACAAGCAAAACAAAACAAAGGTGTGAATCGTGAATTGGAGACAATAATGCAATTTTTTCAGCAAAGTATTCCTTCATATAGTGGATAAGAAGTGCATACAGTAATAAATTCCAGTGGTTGGTCCACAACAAAAAATTATACAAGGAGAAGCAGCAGATTTAGAGAGGTTTGGAACGCCACACGACCGCACAGACAGACCTCTTCTCCTACTCGCTTATGATCATGACCACCAGGTCCAGCATCACCACCATGTCCTCCAGCCTCCACGACGCCATAGCGAAGGGCAGGGCATCCACGCACTATGGTTCAGATTCTAAATAGGTCCTGGAGACCAAACCCTAGGTGCAAAATAAAAATTAAATTAGAGAGGGAGGAATCAGATGAATAAAAATTAAATTCTTCCAGTCAGTCATCACATTAATTAATCCTAGGGGCAACATGCTGTGCTACAAAGAAATGTGCTGCCTATCATAAAAAATGTCATTGTACAATTACCACCATTCTCCGTGAGTGCTTGATCTGGTGAGAAACCTACTCAGAATGCTTAAGATAAAAAATGTCTCTGTACAACTACTCACCACGTTGTATGCATAGCAGGTATAATGAGTATTTACGCATATCTCATATCTGAAATGATACATAGGTCAAGCTGGCCGCAGAAAGGAATACATAAATTTCAGGTTGAGTATTATTGGAAGAGAATGTAAGAGGGCAGTGATATCCATTAATTATACCAAATTATAAAGATGAGAAATGAGAGTAAATTGTGAAGAACCAACAATTAGTCTACCATTTTCAGTTTGAAACTAAACTAAATAAAAATTATAGATGGCAAATTCACCATCCTCCAACGCCCCAGTATTACCAAGTAATGGCCGCGTCCCTCCTCTAAATCGTCTTCGTGTGACTCTTCTCCTTGCTCAAAGCCATGTCAAAGCTGCAAAAAGCAGCAGCAAATCATCATTAACAATTGTAACGATCTGAATAACAGACTGGCCCGATCAATTCAGAACTCCAAATATGCATATATGGAGTAGATGACCAGAAAATTAAAAATTAGCCAATACACATCCAACTATAACTGCAGATCTATTTCAAAAAAAAATTGTAGACATTATCAGAAATACATGGAGAATTTGACAAACCTGCTAGAAGCAATGTGTTAACACAAGAATGGGCAAGGTCAGAAGAAATACTTTAGTCCAAGGCAGCTCATACATGATGCCATATACTACAGTGCACAGGGTCCTCCGGCACCTTACGTGAGCAACCCTATTGACCTGCAACAGGCATGAACGAGAGCAATGAGGGAACACATCTGGAAAGAAAGACAGAAGGCATGCAGAGTTCATCGTGCTAGCTGCAATACAGAGTTCACAGGAATCACCGACCCAAAACACAGTGTAAATCCCTCCAAATCCCCACTCTGTCCGCTGTAGGCTTGGCAATAATTGACGTGAGGCTGGACAAGAAATGTGTGTGCAAAGCAGGCAGGGGAAACCACCATGAAAATGTTGCTGTCCACCCACACCCCCAAAAAAACCTAGATCGAATCCATGCTATATCCTCGATGCAGAATCAACCCACGAGCGGACACCCCACCGCCGGCGACCAAGCGGACGGGTGGTTCGATCTGTGTACCGAGAGGGAAAGTGAGAGAGAGACGTGAGAGAGAGGAGATGAGTTGAGAGGAAGAGGAGGGGCTTACCAGCGGAGAGCCGGCGAGGCTGCTCCTCCCTCGTCGTCCTTGCTCGCCTCGTTGTTGGCCCCGGCTGTGGAGCTTGTAGCCACCAGATGGGGAGGAAGAAGAACGTGTGCCGTCTGCGTCCGCAGAGGACCGTGCCGACGCTCGCGAGCTGCAGTGCCGACGGAGGTGCGCGGCCCTCGAGCGGGAGCCTGGCCGCCGGAACCCAGCTGCAGCAAGCAAAAAAATTCAGGAAATCGTAGCGAGATAGCAGCATCCAGGCTTGGAACCTACAGATTCAGCACCATCACATGTAAACAAAAATTTAGAAAATCAACATGCTTGATTCAACCACCGCAGGGAGAGGGAGATGTGAGCAGACTGCCTCTCTCTTCATGTTACTCTTCTCCTTGCTCAAATCCATGTCAAAACTACAAAAAACAGTAGCAAATCGTCATCAACATCAACAGTTTTAACAAGCTGAATAAGAAATTGGCCTGATCAATTCAGAACTCCAAATATGCAGAAGTATATGATAAAAAAATTAAAATAGCCAATACACATCCAAATTGAGATCTTGAGTACATAGCACCAAGCTGGCTCCAATCTGTCTGCAAATTCAAGCATGTTCATGCAAATTAACCAGACACACGAAAAACAACAAATTACCTGGAACAGAGAATAGGGAGAACGAACGCAGTGGATCGTGTAGGACGCCCTGGCCGCCGTCCACCACCGGCGGCGGCCTCCCTGGCCCGTGCACCACAGGCGGCGCCTCCCTAGAAGCCGGTCGAAGCAGCACGAGGGGGGGTGCGAGGCTGGCGGAAGCGAGAGGTCGACGAGAGACGCAGGATTTTTTTTGCTCTCCCCGAGGGCGGACGCCTCCCCGGCCTCATCTTTGGCCGCGCCGATAGCCGCTGCCGCCGTGCTCCTGCTCCTCTTTGGCCGTGACGACAGCCGCCGCCGCCGTGCTCCTGCTCCTCCCGCGACCCCCGCCGTCCTCCTCGCCGCCGCCGCCGTGCTCCTGCTCCTCCCGCCGTCCTCCTCGCCGCCGCCGCCGCTGTGCTCCTGTCCGCAAGAAATCGGAAAATATAGTTAACTGTCCGCATGTATTTGGACCACAGCTTCCAAAGCTAACTTACTTACCCTGCTCTTTATCAGAATTGGTTTTACAGTCCCTCGTGTCAAGATACTCCACAACAGAGAAAAAAGTACATGGTATGCCATGTTTTGCATATTCTGTCCGAATATTAAAATCCTTAGCACCCATAGAGACCATATAAAGTATAGAGGGAAATTGATGCTTCAGTTAGGGTACCTGATCAATAAATAGGTATAATTACCAATTAGATTTAATAGAGATTTATATGAGAGTTACAATATAGACATGGTTAAAAAAATCACTCGCATGCCTGACATTTAGACATTTCAAATCCAAACATTTGAGTCGTGACTTCAGTCTGAGCATAGCATCCAGTTATTTGGAATCTGGAGTGCATGCATAGAACTATCCAATTGGGGAAAACACATTCATCATTTACATGCTTCAATGGCATATTATATGAGAAATTCCATACGAATTGCAGAAACATGTGAAAAAACAATATGAGATGAAAATGACAAGCACTATGGTAAGTCTGATTATCAGGCAACACCAGCAATGGCAAGTGTACCATATTATCAGCAAAACAAAGTGAACAATTATTTTGACTGCAGTGAAACTGAGTAAAGCAAAGTGACCAATTATTTTCACCTGCAAAGCTAGACTGGAATCCTGAACTGATATCTAATTAGAAAGACGCGTGACGGGAGAAAAAAGAGGAGCTTAGCACCATGGCCAAACTTGCTACTGCCTGATATAAAAAAGCTAACCGGTAAACAAGCAAGACGAAGGAGAACGGTAGTGTTAAATAGAAAGTGAGACTGGCACCATGTTCAAGACAGTCACCCCCATTCCATTTAATTCTGCATTGTCAAGCCTGTCTCCATAGAATGGATCAGATTTCAGAGATCTCCAGCGTCACGGTATATGAGTCCCTTGACGAATTCCATTTGGTGAATCCATAGTCAAGCGAAAATGCAGCATTACTCTTGTCCACGTCATACTAAACATATACCTGTCAAGGCATATTTCTTTTGTAAGTAGCACATATCTTAGCTTGCTCGCATGAGTTTATTAAAACTGCTGGTTATGGAATATAGATTTTGAGAGCATTTAGATAACAGAAATAAAACAAGTTTGTGTGTATCTGTTCTCCAAATTTAATGTCCAGTGGTATTCGCGAAGTGAACAGACATCTCTGCCCGGAAAGCCTTTCCTTCGATCTCCCAACAGGATTCTTTTGTGGTAATATCACCATTGTGCTTTATCTGATTTGATAAAGACCCACATGATTATAACTGAATGTATTGACAGGGAAAAAATTACATGAAAGGTCTCTAATGGAAAATATTAGAAACGGTAAGCATGACAAAAATTACAAGAATGCCTATTGGAATTAGGAGAGTTGGCTTGGAGTTCTTTGGATTAGCAACACCAGACCATGCTATCCAAAATCAAATCACGCAATAATCCACTTCATGTAAATGACAAATAAAAAGTCTGAGAGTTCACCTAGGACTCAAAAAACCTCTATTACTGCTCAACCATCCGCATCAATTCTACAGAATCAAGCCATTTGTTTTACCTTTATGTAGCTCACCACAAACTATAGAAATCTATTTTCCATTCCGCAGCTTTGTTATTAACTGAACTCTATGCTCTTATACTTACCTGCAACCTCCTGTACAAGGCCCTGTTGCATAAGGGAGCTTCTAGGGATTTTAGTTCAGGGTGGTGGAAACTTGATGGAATAGTGCAAGCAATCGAGATAATCCATCTGTACCATCATAACAAAGAATCAATAGCAAGGTCAAGCTACCATTATTGGCCCCAAAAGTTTCCAAACATTTTAGTAAGAAGATTAATATTTTTAACAGAGAACACGACCTGAGGAGCCAGGTAGGCTAATTATCCAGCTACCGGTAAAATCTTTTTCTAGCTCTTAATGCTTTATGAAACGATAGGAGTTCAGATCTAGAATATGAAGAAGCGAGGCAATGAAAGGACAACTACCTGAACAAGTGAGACGTGGGCAGCGAGGAGTAAAAATATTATCCACATAATACCACCTATTATTGCCAGAAGCCATTTAGAGAGCAGACCTTGTCAGATGTCAATTCAGTGCCAAGGTCAACCGAGATAAAGCAAGAACCATGTTGCCTGTAGTAGATGGAGCACAAAAATATTAGGTACATAGAATGCAACGAAAAGGATAAGACTTCAGGCCTGTTTGAAGTTAGTCAGTACATGTGCTATATCAATCATGTTAGCAGATGACATTTGAGAAGAAAAGATAGTATCCAGAAGTCATTGCATGACCCAAAAATCATCAAATATTCAATTTTAGTAGTACAATCTTGATCAATGCCCAGAATTTTCATATATAAATCATGTTAGCGGATAAACCCAAAAATTCTTTGTAGACATTTGTACAACCAGAACCTTTCTAAATAATAAGACCTGGCATCACATCGTACGGAAGAATTTTAACAAACATGTGATGGACACATTGTATCAACTTATCATAACTGCGGTCATAAATTTCTATCCAATTAATCAAACAACTAAGATAGGCTCAAGAATGGAGAAGCATACATATTGTTGCGAAGAGTCACGGGCTCTGAAACTTTTGTGGAGAACCATCGACACCGCCACATCCTCGGCAACTGCACAGGAAAGACGATGAGCTGGTTAGCTGTTTCGCAAACATGGCAAACAGACCAATCTCTCGGGCTTAGATTTTGTAAACAAAATGGTGGAAAAGGGCTGGCGGCTGCTCACCTCGGCTCATCACTGTCATCAGGTAGAAGCAAGGCGTGGCTTAAGCTCCAAGCTCTGCATCCTCTTATACAGGGAATTTCCTTCTGAATTGTTGCTTGCACCTCACTGCACTGAATCCATAAGGGTGAGCACAAATTAAATAGACCAAACCCAGAAACAGAAATTGGGTACTTACCAATAAATCGTGCAGCAGCAGTTCCATCACTGACCTCCTCCACACCAGTGGAATGCCACTTCTTAATCTTTTGAGTAATCCCATGAGCCTGTTACTGAACCAAAAACCAAACATCAAAAGAGAACCTAGTATATATTTGTGAAGAGAAGGCCAGATACGATACCAAACATACTCTGCGCTTAGTCGATGAAATTAGTGGCTTCAAGGGGAATGCCATTTCTTATGCTTTTGAGCAGAGACACAGCAATATTCCTCCCTACAAGCACAGAACATGATTACATCAAACATAGGATAATATATAACTGAAACAATGGAATTTACTAAGAAGCTAGAAAATGAAAAGAAAATCCCTTTGCATACACTTTTCTTATTTCTGTCCATAATAACAGGCAGAGAATGTAGCATTGCTAAAATCAAACCTAAAGTTGCATATTTGATTATTTGTAGAATGGAAACATTTCTTCAGTTATATAGCTTCCATTGGCTTCTTTTAAATGTCAAAAATCCAAGTTACTACCGGATCAATCATCAGTATTTGGAAAATCCAGATCTGTCGCATTTGGATGACCAATATTTCACATAAGAGTTAATACTTCGATTTTATCAACCAATCCCCAAATCTACACCTGTTATTTAGCATTCGTATCAGCCACCAAACAATTCCAAGCAGGCAGCTCTCTCCCCATTGGCAGCCTACACAAAAATCAATACAACATAAGAACAACAACAAAACAAAAAGGAGCAACTTCTCTTGTGAAGCAAAGGATTGGAAATCAAAGATTGATAAAATAGTGGTCATAAACCATATGTCAAATATATGCCTGCAGGTTGAAAGCAAATTATAGAAGCAAACCTTTAGATATTTCTTCTGAGCACACTTTCCAAGCAAACAACTATCTCCATTGGCGCACCTACAAAAAAAAATCAATATTTAGCTGCCGCTACAAAACAACCTAAAAACAACAAAAAGGACCAAGGATTAGAAGATCCGTGTAGCTCGAGGATGGAGACGGCAAGGGACCATATGCACGGGCACCAAGCTATTGAGGAGCTAGATCGATCTCTCCCAGCTGGGCGGATCTGAGATAGAGGAGGCAGCGGTGGGATAAAGTGAGCTCGTACCTGTACAGATGGTCGCTAGGCAGCCGCGTCCACCACGTCGGTGCGTGCAGACAGCATCGAGTGGCCGCTTCTGGTGGTCGCCGAGCAGCCGCCGTTGTTGACCCGTCGTGGCCGCTGTCTGCAGGCGCTAGGTCAGCTCTCCGCGCAGGAGCGCTCGCGGAGCGGGAGTGGAAAGGGTGGAGTCCACGCTATGAACGGGAGAGGAGGAGGAGATGACGAAGGAGAGGCGGCGCAGATTGGGAGCGCGGTGACGGCCGGCGGCGCGGCCCCCCACCAAGCACGGCTCCACGGAGGCGTCCCACCAGGCGCTCCAGCCTCCGACAGCAAGGCGCGCGGCGGCGGCGCCAGATGGCGAGCTGGAGGAGGAGAGAAGGGCTCGACCGGGAGAGGCGCGGGAGGGGATTGTGGGAGAGAGGCGCGTGCAGGGATTGGCCTGGGGTTGGTCGTTCGTCCGCGCGGCTCCATTGGACAACATCATCTACCGCAACAGTAAAAGCCAGAAAAAGAAAGGGGACGCAGAGCACGCACTGCACCTGGGCCTCCTCGGCCGGTTGGCCCGCGAGTCATTGACGTAACGAGCTGGGCACGAAGTGAAAAGGGGAAAAAACTACCATCGGACGGCCACGGTGAAAAGGGCGGCTGAGTTTTTCTACTGTTTTGAGGTGAACCAACGGTGGAGATAAGCTGCCTTCGCCGGTGGCTCACAGCCCGGGTAGTGTAGTAGCGTTTATAGGTTTAATGGTGATAATATAAAGTTTCGGGCATCTAAACAAAAAGAAAAATATTCCATAGTTCGCAAATTGAAAATAGTTAGCAAATATATATAGGACGATTTGAACAAGTCAAATATATCACTTGTGAGCTCTCACCCACGCCACATTTTGGCCTTGCAACAATTTAATCCTGTCACCCACTAAACTTGTTATGTTGCTCTTGGATGGTACTCCACCTATAGTTCAATGAGTTCTCGTTGTGGTGGGTCGTAATATGTAGTAGAATGTAGTGTTTTTGCTCGTGCAATTGATTTTGTATCATCCTCCAATAGGTCTTTGTTAGCATCCGTTTTTGGCAGATTGCCAGTTTCAGGTTCAAGGAAGACTTGGTGGCTCGAAGAAGGCGGCAAAGAAGGCTAAAATGTTGATTTGGGAAATTTTCCTGAAAAAGACGGCCACAAGAAGGCAGCCAATAATCCGACAACTGGAACAAGGTGGAAGCCGGATTCGGGAGTGCAAAGTTGCCAAAAAGACCTAACAAGCTAAATCAAAGGAAGGCAATAAAGGTTGCAGAAAAGAAGCCAACTTTGTCAAGACAAGGCGGCTTTGTCAAGACAAGGCGGAAAAGAAGCCAACTTTGTCAAAACAAGCCGGCAGAAGAGAAACCAACTTTGTCGAAACAAGCCGGCAAGAAAGAAGTCAACTTTTCACCGATCAAGGCAGCAAAATAAGACAACTTTTTCAAGTCAAATAAAGGCGGAAAAAGACAACTTTCAAAGTAAAGATCAAGGCGGAAAAGGTGAAGAAAACTTTCAAAGATCAAGGCGGGAAGATGGAAGGCAACTTTACAAAGAAGCCGGACGGATGCTGAAGTCTGGGTTCAATATGAAGTCGATCGAGATATCTTATCTCTAAAGTAAGACAAGTTTGAATCCAATACGGAAGGAAAAAAGGCAACTTTCCAAAAAAGTTGCCTATTTAGAGATGGATTCGACTTAGACTATGATTTGTAAACCTTGTAGAAGTCCAATACATGTACGGGAAGTCCATCCGCCTCATATATATATGTGAGAGGTGATGGCCGATTGAAATTAAGCAAACAATCGACAACCTATCAATACAACCTACTTTTTGTCTCCTCAAACCCTTGTTCATGCTTCCGTTGTTCGGCGCCTTCGCTTAGATCTCACCGGATATCAAAAACCGAGCTAAGAGCGGCCAAGTCCGGCTTAGTTCAGCCATTCGTCGCCGGCTTTCTTCAGACGGGGCTTCCCGAGGGGCTGGGGCGTCTGGTCTAAAAAGCGTCTGCTTGTTGTCTTGCGTATCGCGCTGGAAGCAGGCCTCCCGCGCGGCGAGTTGCGGAGTATCTCCCCAGGCACCGCGGGTACACGAGGATGTGTTTGTGTGACGCGTTTCGAGCGAACACACTTTTTGGCGACTCCGCTGGGGACCAATTCGATCTAAAAATTGGACAGCAATGACCAATTCCAAGACCGATTGCTGGCATCAGCACCGACAACATCATCAAGCCAACATTGGATAATTTGTCGGAAGAACAACGCCAAGGTCTGGAGGCGTTGTCGGAGAATGACTCCCAAGAAACAGGGGTGGTCAAACTCACGAAGAGAGTTCGTGTAAGGGGCTGAACACGTTGGTCAATCAACCCTCAACCTGCGCGGCGATGGTGCTCGTCGAGCATGAGGAGGGACATCACGACAGAGATGAACACCAGCCCGTACCCAGGTTCACGACCCTCGTGTGGAGGTAAAACCGCTACTCCTGCTTGTCTGTATTGCACTGCTATGGAGGTCACAGTACAATGAGCTTGCCGAGGGCTCTCTTTTGGCAATGGAGTGCACAAGGAAGGGGAAACGGTGGTCTTCTTCTTCCTTGCGCGTAGGTAGCTAAGCTGGAGTGAAAGTGCGATCCCTTGCTACGGTGGAGCACCGCCTCCTTTTATAGGCGCCTCGGGCCTCTTCCCTGTGCTTGCGCAGCGGAAGGGCTACCACATGGCGACAGAAGGGGGAGCACGGTGCACCGCAGCCCAGCTGTCCATGGACGCAGTCCATGGGCGTAAAGCTGATGCCTGTGGCAGAGGAGCCACCGTCCATGCAGGACGGCCAGCTGGGGCGCAGAGGAACGTGGGGGTGCCCACGGTGACGTCGGCCGTGGAGCGTAGCGCCGGCCGGTCCCCTTATCACCAAAGAGGAAATCCTTGTAGTCTGTTGCGCATGGCGTAGCTTTGTTGACTCCTTTAATCGCCAAAATGGCAACTGCGGCGTCGTCGTCACTCTGCGGCCGCTGCAGAGCCCATGTGCGGTCTGCAGAGGTTGCTTTGCAGCGAAGGAATCCCCGTGAGGGCTGGGGTGCCCTGTGGAGGATTCGGCGTTGACTTCCCTTCTGGGAAGATCGCCTTGAAGAGGGGGCAGCAGTAAGGGGGGCCTCCGCAGGCCTCTGCTGCCTCCTAAGCCTTCGCGAGGCGATTTGCCTCGCGGGTCTCTCCAGGCCGTAAGCCTGGTCCTTAGCGAAATTCAGCCACCGAGTGTCGAGGGCTGTGGAGGACAGGCCCAGCACACCCTGGTTCTCACTGGGCCGACAGTAGCCCCCGGGCCCATGATGGGCACGATGCAGTCCAGTGGGCGCAGACGAATCGTCATGGGCCCAAAGTGTCCGGCCGGCCCGAGACACGTGTAGAGCAGTTAGGCGCTGCGGGACTCGTTCTCCTCGATGGCAACGGGCGTAATGGCGGGGCCCGCCACGTCTCGATAACTGCCCTGAGGTGATATAAAGCCTGCAGCGCCGGTTCAGGCAGCAGTTACTGCCCCAGTTGCGTTCTCGCCTCTTCGCTCTTGACTCCTGCGCTCTTCGACCCGGCGCTCTTTCTCCTTCCCCGAGCTTCTCCGCCGCCCTTTCTTCCTCGACCATGGGTCCCAAGAAAGACAAGGCGGCGATGGTGAATGACCCTGCTGGGGCGCAGCAGGAGGACGAGTTCGCGCCGGCGCTCGTGGGCACCCGCATCCACACGGCGGAGGTGCTGGACAAGCTCAGGCCGATGGCCGCTGGCAAGAACAACGAGCACGGCGCCAGCGTTCTCAAGGCGGCGCGCTTCGGCAAGCTCGTGGCGGGGTTGTACCCCATTTTCCTCCAGACCCTGTTTGGTGGCCCGGTGCCGCCGTTTTCCCCTTTCTTGGAGGAGGTTCTGGCCTTCTACCAGATCCAGCTTCTGCATCTCCACCCCAACTCCATCCTGATCCTCGCCATTTTCGCATATCTTTGCGAGGCGTATTTGGGGGTGATGCCTTCCGTGGCCTTCTTCCGGAGCTTCTACGCGCTCCGCTCCACGGCGCCCGGCGAGCGGTCCGGATGCGTGTCCTTCCGCATTGCGGATGGGATGGGAGGCATCTACATCCCCATGTCCTGGGATGGCGATAAGCCCGTCACACGGGTGACGAAGAAAGTGAACGACTTCCGCCAGCGATGGTTCATTGTGGACGCCAAGACGCAGAACCCTTTCTTCGACGTCCCTGAGGCGCCGCCGCTGAAGAACTCGAACTGGTCGAGCGCGGCCTTTCACAGCCCAAAAATTGCTGACTTGGTCGCGCGCATGAGGCTCGTCCGCGAAGCTGGCCTCACGGGGCAGATGGTCGCCGAAGACTTCGTGAGGCGCCGCATCGCTCCTCTCTAGAAGCACACGAAGCCGGCGTGGATGTATTCTGCCCGGTGGACCCGATGCGCCAGCACTGCGGCTCCTACACCGCCGACGTCATTGTCTCCATCATGGGTATCCTCTTCACCGCCCCGGATGTTCCTGCGCCGGGCAGTGAGTTCGCAAGCCCATCCACCAACTCACTCCGAAGAAGCGCCTAGCGATCCTGGAGCTGATGCCGGAGTTCACCCCTCAAGGTCTGGAGGTGGAGGAAAAGAAGGAGGCTGCGGCGCCCGTGGTGGAAGAGGACTGGGCCGCAGAGTCACCCGCCGCATCTGACGCCGATCTGGGCGCTGTCTCTGGAGGGGCGAATCCTTCGGCAGGGGAGGCGAGCTCCTCGAAGCCTACGCCTCCCGAGGAAGAGGTTCTGGAGATCTCGTCCAGCGGGGACGAGGATTTCCTTGTGGTCCCTTCGCGCCAGGCCGCGGAGGAGGAAGAAGACAGCGGCCGAGAGCCGGCGGGGCACTGCGAGCCCCGCTCTAAGGCTAGCCACGACAGGGCCGCCAAGAGCCCGGCGGGCACTCCTCTCAAGAGGAAAGCTGGGGCTGCCCCTGAGGGGTCTAGTGCCGGTGCCGCGTCGTCGAGACTGCGGCGGTCGTCAGACACGGTGTGGGTTGACTCCCGCGCCAAGACATCTGGGTAAGTTTGGCTTCATTGTCTGCTTTCTCTTCCTCTGATAAAACTCTTGTTCCCTTCTTGAAGACCTTTCTTGTTTACTTGTCAGGGATTTGGTGACGGCGAAGCGCCGTAGGCTCCGTAAGGCTGCGGAGGTGCGGAGCGCCACCCCGACAGCCGCTGAGGGGCCTGTGGAGCCCTCAGCTGAAGAGACCGCCAGGCCTGTGGTGATGGACACCACGGAGCCGGCTGCGGACGATGCCACGAGGCCTGTGGCAGAGGAGGCCACAGGACATGTGGAGGTTGCGCCCCGTCACACCACCTGAGCAGCAGGATGGGGCCGCCGCGGAGACGGCGGGGAGCAGCACGCCGGCGAGGGAAGGCGCCGACGTCGAGATGGAGGAGAACGTTCCTCTGCCGCCCCGCCAAGCACAAAACCTGAGGGGGCGGCAGCTTCTCCTGAGGCCGCAGCGAGCGCAGCTGCGGCGGACCTACCGACGGCTGGGCAGCCTGGCCCAGCCCCCGAAGCCCGAGAGGAGGCGCCGCTGGAAGGCGACGGCGTTGGTGACCACGATGCAGGTGGTGGAGAGGGCTCGCGCCAGAGCCCCTAGGCCAGAGTTGACCCTGGCCCAAGCACGGAGCTTCCTGGCCCTGAGCCTAGTGCAGATGTGGGAGCTTCCGCGCCTCGTGGGAGCTCATGGGCTCTGGTCCTGAGAGGCAGGAACTGGAGCGGCGCTCGCCGCGGCTCCGCTTTCCGCCTGGCGAGGGATGCGCTGGACGGGCTGGAGGCCCAACTCGCCCTCGAGGAGGCTGAGCTCGCCAGGAAGTACGACGAACTCGAGAAGGCCTGGGCCCGCTTCTTTGAGACCGTGGAGCGTTGCCGCCACGGCGACGAGGCCATGTAGGCGCAGCGTGAGGAGGCGTTGCGCTTCGCCAAGGAGTCCGCGAGAGCGCGGTGCGCGAGGCTCAAGAGACCCTGGAGCCAATCCAGGCAGAGCGCGAGGCCGCGGCCGAAGATCGAGAGGCGGCCATTGCGGAACGCCAAGCCGCAGCCTCGGAGCGCGTGGCCCTTGAGACCACGCTGGCCGCTCAGCGCTAAGAGCTTGCTGACCGCGAGGAGAAAATCATCGCGGATTCTGAGGTCGTACGAAAGTCCTTGGACCAATACCGCATGTCCTTGGATGTCCGTGAGCGAGCACTGGCGGGGCACGAGGCGGAGGCGCTCAAGCGTGAGGAGCAGCTGGAGCAGGTCGACAGGGAGCTGACCACGCAGCGCGCGGATCTCGAGGCGCGTGGGGGCAATCTGGCCGAGGCTATAGGCAAGCACGGCGAGGAGGTGGCCAGGCACAAAGAACTCGTGCAGAAGACCAACCAGAAGCTCGCCAAGAGGAAGGAAGAGGCTGAGAAGGAAGTCATCGCCAAGCAGAAGGAGTACCGCGCTGCCGTCGCCGAAGATTACGCCGGGAAGTTTAAGAGGCAGGAGGACCGCTTCAAGAAAAAACGCGCGGAGGACAACGCCCGCATCCTTCAGCTGGAGCAACTGAATGCCAGCCTGAACTCCCAGGCGAGGCGCGCCAGGGATGGTCGTCGCCGCGCGGAAGAGGCTCGCGAATGTGCGGAGCAAGACCTGGCCTCCCTGACGGCTGATATGGAGGAGATGAACGCGCAGGTGGGCCTGCCGTGGAGCGTGCTGAGGAGGCTGAGCACAGCGTGCAGGCGGCACGGGTCTTGACGCAGCAGCGGGAACACATGTTCAAGTCCTTGGTGACTCGGGGGAACACTCTCGCGGAGAAACTGGGAGTGGATGCCCCTGAGGTTCCCGTCCATGGGAACGCCGACGCCGCCGCGTACCTCGCCTACTTCGATCAGCTCTTCACCACGCTCGAGGGCCCTGTGGCGGAAATTAACGACCTTGTCGATGAGGAGTGCTGCAAGCTCTTGACGGTGGCGATTGATCACCTCTTCGCCAACCTCCTGCGTCTTCATCCCTGCTTCGACTTCGAGTCCGTGACCGAGCCCGTCGAGGAGGACCAAGCCCAGAGGCTCTCCAACTTGGTTCGGGATGAAGTCAACGACTACGTCGACCGCTTCAAGAGGGTCGGGGCGGAGCAGGCCGCTGAGGAGGAGGAAGGCGCCGAAGGAGAAGAAGCTGAAGAGGAGGCTGAGGTGGACGGCGATGGTGATGCCTCTACCTAGGCCACTCCTGCAACAAGACGCGCCTGAGGCGCAGTTATCTTTGTTTAAGACTTGTCTCGTTTTATGCTGGCTTGTAAGACATTTTAATGTGTGCTACTATGTGTGTGTCCCTTGAAGGGTCCTTTATCCCTGTTCCATGTCTTTTTCGCTCTACGTCGTCAGGACCCATCTCTTTGCGCTATGACTCCGCCACTGCGGTATGCCGGAGCTTTGACTCGGCAAGGCCGGGGGGTGTTTAAGGCTTAGAGAGGTAAGGGCTCTCGAGTCACGGTGCTCGAGGGCCCCCCTTTGACGCACAAGCAGTCCATGAAAGCGAGGGAGAAAAAACCCGCTCGAGGGACGACAGATACTCGTGAGAGAGAGAAACAACTCCTGAGGCGTAAGCGCTGGACTTAGCTTTGTGAGACTTTGGCCTCGTAGAGGGCGTCGGTTTCCCTGATGGTGCGCTTTCCTCTTGAGGCTGGAGCGTGGCTTCACGAGCTTGGGGGGACTCTTGTTCCCTGTATTGGTTAGAGAGGCAAACCCAAAGCAAAAACATGGTAGTAAAACTCATGCGCGCTTATAGGTTTCCTCATGAGTATCTCGCGAGGAGAGTAAGCACCAAGGTCCTTTGGTGAGGTGGCGTGTTTGGGAGCAAGCCCTTGGGCCAGATCTCTTTGGTGAGGTAACAAGCGTGAGAGCGTGCTCACGTGTTAGAGCTCGGATCCTTTGGATTTTGCGGTGCTGCTGGGATGCTCCGAGGCACAGTCACCGTACTCAGCCCCCGCTCGCGAGGTGCGCATGGGGAAAAATATGAGCGCGAATGAACTAAAATGATGAAAAGTAAACTCACCACCAAAATATTACACAGTGGCGCCTCAGCGCAATGTTTCATTGAGAAACGAATTGGTTCATTACACTTGGTATTGCCAAGATAAAGTTTTCCATGTCGAGGCATGGGGACCACATTTAGTGGCTGAGACTCTTCACGGCCTGCGGCGGCACGTTATGGGGAGAGCTCAGAGGGGCTGGCCCTCAGGAAGAGAAGCTTTTGTGAAGCTTGCAGGTGAAGTTGTGCGCTTCCCTCTAGAGACAAAAAATGCCTGGTGTGACTTTGATCACGGCTAGAACTTGCGTAGGTGTGCAATGTTCCATGGGTTCTTGACCGGGATGCCGTCCTCCGTTTCGAGGCGTACCGCGCCGGGCCTGGCGATGTGTGCGACCCTGTAGGGGCCTTCCCACATGGGCGAGAGCTTGTGGAGACCTTCCCTAGAGAGGATTCTCCTGAGGACGAGGTCGCTTGTCTCGAGAGTGCGTGGACGTATGTGGCGGCTGTGGTAGCGTCTCAGGTCTTGCTGGTACTTTGCTGCCCTGAGGGCGGCACGGCGGCGCAGTCCGTCGAGGAGCAGCAGGTCGTCGTTGTGGAGGTCTTCTTGATCGTCCTCGTTGAAGGCAAGGACCCGTGCGGATCCATGCTTGATCTCTGTGGGGAGGACTGCTTCAGCTCCATACACGAGGGCAAATGGCGTCTCACCAGTGGGCTTCGTGGGGTTCGTGCGGATGGACCAGAGCACGGACGGGAGCTCGTCTATCCAGCCCTTGCCGTAGCCCTTGAGGCGGTTGAAGCTTCTTGTCTTGAGGCCCTTGAGGACCTCAGCATTTGCTCGCTCGGCTTGACTGTTGCTCTGTGGGTGAGCCACCGAGGCGAAGCAGAGCTTGGTGCCGAGGCTCTCGCAGTAGGCCCTGAAGATGCCGCTGGTGAACTGTGAGCCATTGTCGGTGATGATGCGATTTGGCACACCAAAGCGGTAGACCAGGCTTCTGATGAACTTTACTGCTGCTCTGGCCGGTATGCTGCGCACCGCTTCAACCTCTGACCATTTGGTGAACTTGTCGACGGCCACGAAGAGGAAGCGGTAGCCCCCTTGCGATCTCGGGAAGGGTCCTAGGATGTCCAGCCCCCAGACCGCGAAAGGCCAGGAGAGCGGGATGGTTTGGAGTCCCAGTGCAGGCTGATGGACTTGCTTGGCGTGGAACTGGCACGGATCGCAAGACTGGACGATGGTGGTAGCATCTTGAAGCACTTGGGGCCAGTAGAATCCGCTCCTGAAGACCTTGCCAGCAAGGGTGCGTGCAGAGGAATGGTGGCCACACTCTCCACTGTGTATGTCTCTGATCAGCATGCGACCTTCCTCGGGGGGACGCACTTGAGTGCAATTCCATTTGGGCGCTTGCGGTACAGGTCTCCCTCGAGGATGTAGTACGACTTGGCTTGGCGACCGACTCGTTCCGCCTCCGCGTCTTCCTCGAGGAGGACTCCCTTCAGCAAATAGTCCTTGAGCTCGTCGACCCAGCCTGTTTCTTGATGCGCCATGGTTAGCAACAGACGCTTCCCTGAGGGTGGACCGCAGTCGGGTGCCCCACCTGCAGGAGGTGGTGGGAGTACTTCGTCTGCGCTTGCGGCTGCTGCTTCTTGTGGCTGCTTTATGGATGCCTTGGAGAGCCTCTCCTCAAAAACGCCGGCCGGCTGGGCCTGCCTTCGTGATGCTCGCTTGGCGATGTCATCTGCCTCCTGGTTCTCCTTCCGCGGGATGTGCATGAGTTCCATGCCTCTGAAGTGCTTCTCGAGCTTGCGGACCTCTTCAAGGTAGGCGGCCATATGGTCGTCTTTAGGCGTGTAGCTCTTGTTGGAGAAGTTAACCAGGAGCTGAGAATCACCCTTTATGAGTATGCGTTTGATGCCGAGGGTGATTGCAGCTCTGAGCCCGGCGAGTAAGCCTTCATACTCGGCGATGTTGTTGGAGATCTTGTCCATTGTGAAGCACAGCTGGATGGCGTAGTAGAGCTTGTCGCCTTTTGGTGAGGTCAGGACGACGCCAGCCCCTCCATTGCGGCAGGCAAAGGCCCCATCGAAGTGCATGGTCCAGTGGCTTGGCATTGTATCTCCGGATGGCATGGTTTCTTCTTCACGAGGCTCATCAGGAGTTGGGTCTGTCCACTCGGCGACGAAGTCCGCCAGCGCTCTTCCTTTGATGACTCTTGTGGTGTCGAAGCGCAAGTTGAATGGTTGCAGCTCGATGTTCCATCCTGCGACGCGATCTGTGGCGTTGGGGTTGCGCAGGATTTGCTCCAGGGGGAACGACGTGACCACCGTGATGGGGTGGCCCTGGAAGTAGTGGCGTAGCTTCCTGGAGGCGATGAGGAGCGTGAGGAGGAGCTTCTGTTGCACTGGGTAACGCTCGTCAGCATCTCGCAGTACAGTACTGACGAAGTAGACAGGGTGCTCGACGAGGGTCGTCGATGGTGCTGCAGCGTCGGCTCCCTCGAGAGACTCCTCACACTAGTACAGAACGACACATCGGATACCCCTCTATGGAAACGGCAGGTGTTAGGCGACAGAGAATCGCGATTTTAGCGTTGCGGACGAGGCCTGGCAAAGGCTGGTCCGTCAACATTGGTTACGGAGAATTTTATATCTCCGTTACCAAAAGTATTGGCAACGGTCATAAATTTGTCTCTGTTTCCAATATGTATCTCTATGGCTACGGTTGTTTATATATATCCGTTTGCGATGTGCTTGGGAAATTGCAGTTGCAATCTGGAAGCGCGCCTGTTCAATGCGGCTTAATTCACGAGGGATTGGAACCGCCTGATCGACGCTAAAAAAATGTGACTGGAACCGCGCGAAGCCAGGCATGTCCCGCATTCTCCCCTTCGTTCTCTCCCACATTATCTACCACACTAGCACAACCGCCATGGCGGAACCCTGGTGGCAGAACGAGGAAGTCCCGAGCGACGACGCGAGCGCGGAAGACCACGGTGAAGTTCCATGGTGGGATCAATACGGGCCGCCGGACTCGGACCCGCCATCTTCACGCTCTGTAGAAGACGACTCCGACGACTCGGACCCGCCGTCTTCACGCGAAGGAGAAGACGACTCTGAAGAGGACGAGTCGCCGGAGGAAGAGGAGCCGGAGGACCCGCCGGAGCCGTATTATTCTAGCCAGGAAGAATACGACGCCGACGACGACAACGACGACGAGGAGGCGTCGGAGGAGGCGCCGGAGGAGGAGGCATCGGAGGAGGCGCCGGAGGAGGAGGAGGAGCACGCGCCTGAGGAAAAGGCAACCGGCAAGAAGCGACGCCGCGCCGCGGATGACAATGGCGCGGAGGCAGGGCGTAAGCAGAACAAGTAGAGTAGATAGTTAGTTCAATTACTCTATCGATCCTTTGTAAGTAGGCCCAGTGTGTCAGTGAAGAAATTAGAGGAAACGGTTGTTTATCGCCTCCGTTTGCGATGTTATTATATGCTATAAATGTGCCACTGCGGCAACCCTAACGCTCTCGCTCTCACTCTCACTCCACAGTCATAGTGTGGCGGCGGCTCCAGACCAAACCCTTATCTCGCAGATCTGAGCGGCGCGTCCGGCCGGCATCGCCGCCATGCATCTTCCCCCAGCGGCGCGTCGGCGCATCTTCCCCCAGCGGCGTGTCGTGAGCCGCCGCGCATCCCCCAGCGGCGCGTCGTGAGCCGCCGCGCATCCCCCCCAGCGGCTCGTCGGCGAGCCGCCGCGCATCTTCCCCGAGTATGTCGCCGACGCGGATCTACTGGTCTATTACAGTGCATCTTCCCCGGGTATGTAGCCGACTAGATCTTACATTTTGTTTAAAGTAGCACAGAAAACTTGTCTAGTATTTGAAGTCTAGTATTGTGCTCTGTCTAGTGCCGATGATGAATACACCCCTCGACACTAGATCTTACATTTTATTTAAAGTAGCATCTACCGATCTAGTATTGTAGTACTGTCTAGTATTGTAGTATTGTGTTCTGTCTAGTATTGTAGTACTGCCGATGATGAATACACCCCTCAACACTAGATCTTACATTTTTTTTAAAGTAGCATATAAAACTTGTCTAGTATTTGAAGTCTAGTATTGTGTAGTGTTTGTTTTTAGTACTGCCGATGATGAATACATTACCTTCAACTTGTCTAGTATTTGAAGTCTAGTATTGTGTTGTGTTTGTTTTTAGTATTTGAAGTCTAATAGATTAATTTCAACCCTTTGTCAATGTGCTAATCCTCGTTATGGTTTTGTGTAGCTAGTGTATGAAGTAATAGTATATTTCGGCGACAATGCATAAAAATGGTGAGGCAATTGAAGGTAACATCACCTTCAAGTTCTGCCTCCAAATCGTTTCGATCGGACAGCAAGCACACGGATATAGGCGCTTAAGGTGTAAACTGTTTTCATCTTAAATTGTATTTATGTCATGTAGCATCATATTTGGCTCTTTTCTAACTAGACATCCATGTATTTTATATGCAGAAGCACCATGCAGATCCAAACAAGCTTTAAAAGAGCTAAATACAAAGTGGGATCATATCCGTGAACCGTCACTGTTGTGACGTTTCGCTGCACTGTTCAAAACACTTTTTTAATTAAGAGTGTCTTGGACAGTGTGGCCGAAATGTCACAGCGGTGACGTTATTATATTTCGGTGACACCGTCCAAGATGGAGCAAGCCTCGCTACGAAGAATTTGGCAAGATTAATTTGCTAAGGAGGCTTGCGATCTCGGTGTGGTTTCTTGTCTTTAGTTTCTCCATCTATTTTGTGTATGTGTGTAGCAATTTGGCTGCAGATGTGATTTGGAGAAGCATGAAACCGCTACTCGAGTCTTTGCTAGGTCGAATTCCGTTTTCGGCGCTTCAGAACTGAGGAAGAAGGTGGAGCTGGAGAAGAGTGGAGTGTCATAAAGTTAAGTTTAGGGAGGCATGAGAATGATAGGATTAGCGAGGCATGTGTAACTCATCTTTTGATGCTATGTAATGATGACAATTCTTATATACGTTATGAATGGATTTGGTAGCAACTTTGTGTTTCTGCTGTGAGATTTTCAATGTAATTTGGCAACCGAATTGCTCCTGTAGGCTTCTGAAAGAACCTCAATGCAAACTAGTAAAATAGAATCTCCGTTATTGATGCACCGATACATCGGAAACGGAGATGGGTCCGCAACCGTAGCCAACTTATGCCTCATCGGTGATGTTTTTTTGCCTCCGTTACCGATGAAGGCCTTCACATCAGTGACAGGGTCGGGGACACGGACCCTTTCTCCGTTGCCGAAGGGGTTTTTGGCCCGTTTCCGATGTGTCGTTCTGTACTAGTGTCAGGCCTTTGGCGAGGTTTTTCTTGTGGAGGAGTCTCGGCAGAGGCGCTTGTGGAGGGCTCGACTTGAGGCTGTGGGCCTGGCACTGGGTCTGGGGAGACCATCTCCTCGTTGGGAGGTTCTGGACTTGGTGTGGCAGTGCTTTTCTTGGGGAGTACTGGCTCTTCTCTTTCTACCACCAGGACGGCGCTTGCGGTTTGTGGAGTGGCTGCTAGGTACAGCTTCAGATGCTCGCCTGTCCTGGGGGCTACCATGACTGGTGAGCTAGCCAAGTATTTCTTCAGGTCCTCAAATGCCTTGTCTGCTTCTGGAGTCCACTTGAAAGTGCCGGACTTCTTCATGATCTTGAAAAATGGCAGAGCTCTCTCACCGAACTTGGAGATGAAGCGGCCTAAGCTGGCCATGCATCCTGCTAGGCGCTGCATGTCCTTGAGGCGGCGAGGTGGCTGCATGTCTTCTATAGCCTTGATCTTGTCAGGGTTTGCCTCTATGCCGTGGTGGGACACGAGGAACCCGAGGAGCTTGCCTGATGGCACCCCGAAGACGCACTTGGCAGGGTTTAACTTGATATTCACCTTGCGCAGGCTGGCGAAGGTTTCCTCGAGATCCTTCAAGCGAGTGTCTCCCTCGCGAGATTTGACCACGATGTCGTCAACATAAGCTTCTGCATTTCTTCCCATCTGAGCCCCCAAGGCGATCCTCATGAGCCTCTGGAAGGTGGCGCCGGCATTCTTCAGGCCAAAGGGCATGCAAGTGTAGCAATACACACCACAAGGGGTGAGAAATGCGGTTTTCTCCTCGTCTTCCTTAGCCATCTTGATCTGGTGGTAGCCTGAGAAGGCATCCAGAAAACGGAGGAGGTCGCAGCCGGCGGTGGAGTCCACAATCTGGTCTATCCTTGGCATGGGGTATGGATCCTTGGGGCAGGCCTTGTTTACGTCAGTGTAGTCGATGCAGAGCCGGCCTCCCCCAGCGGTTTGGGAACAACCACGCCGTTGGAGAGCCAAGTGGGGTGGGCAACTTCTCGAATGATGTCTGCTGCTTTTAGCTTCTCTAATTATTTAATGATGAACGCTTGCTTCTCGGGGGCTTGTTTCCGCGCTTTCTGCTTCACAGGGCGTGCGTTTGGACACACGGCTAAGTGGTGCTCGATCACCTCCCTTGGTACGCCGGACATATCTGACGGGGTCCATGCGAACATGTCAGAGTTTGCCCGAAGGAAGGCGACTGTCGGAGACTAGTCTCAGGAACTAGGGGTGTCTCTCAAGTGCCAGGAAACGAGTAAGGGGCTGAACACGACGTCAAACAAATCCTCAACAACCTCGGCGATGGTGCTCGTCGAGCTCGGTGAGGAACATCACGGCAGAGAGGTAACACGAGCCGCTACCCAGGTTCAGGCCCACCGTGAGGTGTAAAAGCCCTACGTCCTGCTAAGATGTATTGCACTGCTTGGAGAGGTTCACAGTACAAGTGTGCTTGCCGAGGGCACTGCTGTGGCTATGGTGGACTATGGTGGAATGAGCTCTGTCTTCTTCTCAGACGTAGCTCCTTGGTTGTGGAATGAGTTGTGAATGCGGGATCCCCCTCCTAGGTCGTACACTGGCTCCTTATATACTGGGCTTGGTCCTCTTCCCCGAAAACCTTCGGCGGGAAGGGATACCACAATGCCGCCGAGTTGGAGCACAGCGCACAGCGTCGGGGGCGTCCATGGACACGGTCCATGGCAGGGAGCACGTCGTCTTGGCAGAAAAAGCCACCGTCCAACCAGGACGGTGGGCTGGCGCAGCAGAGCTTTGGGCGCGCCCCACGGTGACGTCGCAGTTGGAGCGTAGCGGCGGCCGGCCGCTTTATCACCAATTTGGCAAGTCTTGGAGTCCGCTTTGCTTGCCGCAGCTCCTTTGACCACTTTATACACGAGAATGGCAACTGCGGCGTCTTCGTCATCACGCGCAGGCGCGCGCGTCACTCTGCGGCGGGCGCAGAGCCCATGTGCGCTCTGCAGCGGCGCAGGAGCTTGCTTCCACTTGAAGGAACCCCGCGAGGCCTGAATCCTCGCCGAGGTTCTGTAGCCGTTGACTTCTCGCGAGGGAAAACCTCCCGAGGGTGGCGCGGAGACGCGCCAGGGCCTGAAGATCTTCTAGGAGAGGCCTTCCGAGGCAGAGGTTCCTCTCGAGGCCTCCAGGCCGATCGATTGGTCCTTGGCAGAAATGGTCAGTCGAGCAAGTAAGCTCGCGAGGGAAAATGCCTCGCGAGGCTCGCCAGGCTGAAAGCCTGGTCCTTAGCGGAAATTCCTGCGGAGCGTTCGAGGGATGTGGCAGGCCGGCCCATGACACCCTGGTTTTCACTGGGCCGACAGTAGCCCCCGGGCCCGCGATGGGCACGTTGGAGCTCCTCAGGCGGAGGCGAATCGTCGTGGGCCCAAAGAAGCCTGCGAAGCCCGAGACACGTGGAGCGCTACGGTCGGGCACGATCTCACGATCTCCTCTGAAGTAACGGTCGTGGTGGTGGGTCCCGCCACGTCCCTGTAACGGCTCGATGAGCCGATATAAGGCGAAGAGCTCGGCGCAGGCGGCCATCACTTCATTCGTTCCCCTTTCATCTCCTTCCTCTCAGCGCTCAATCCCCAATCTTCTCCTTCGCGACCTTGCTGCAATGGCGCCCAAGAAAGCCACCGCTGCTTCGAAGGGCAAGGCAGTGGCGCAGGGCGGTGGATCCGCTGAAGCGCAGCGGGACGGCGACTTCGAGCCGGCTCTGAGCGGCTCCCGCTTCGAGACGGAGGCGCAGCTGGACAAGGTGCACCACATGGCGGCCTCGAAGACCAACGAGCACGGCGCTACCGTGCTCAAGCGCGCGGGCAACTCCCACGGCACCTTCTACCCCATCTTCATGCACTCTCTCTTCGCCGGCCTCGTTCCCCCCTTCTCCGATTTCTTCCTGGCGGTCCTGGAGCGCTACCAGATCCAGGTTCTCCATCTTCACCCCAACTCCATCCTCGTCCTCGCCATCTTCGCCTACCTCTGTGAGGCGTACATCGGCATTCCGCCTTCGGTGGACCTCTTCCGCAGCTTCTACGTGCTCCGGTTCACGGCGAACAAGGAGCGGTCAGGGTGCGTGTCCTTCTGCATCACCGATGGCATGAAGGGCGTCTACATCCCCATCGCGCGGAACGGCGAGGACATCGTGACCAGCGTGACGAAGAAGGTGGAGGACTTCCGCAAGAGCTGGTTCCTCATGCAGTTCGGGAGCCAGAGCGCCTTCTTCGAGCTGCCTGAAGCGCCTCCGACGAAGAGGGCGAGCTGGGCCTCCAAAGGGCTCAAGGGCGCGACGCTTGGCCCTGTGGTGAGGCGCTTGAGGGACCTCCGCGAAGCCGGTCTCACCGGGCAGATGGTGGCCAAGGACTTCGTGAGGCGCCGCATCGCTCCGCTCCAGAGGCACGCGGACGCGATGTGGCTGTACTCCAACCAGAGGGACAAGATGCGCCTGAGCGCTACCCTTTACACGAAGGAGGAACTGCACGCCCTCATGGAGACTCTCTTCACGTCTCCGGACATCCCCGTGCCCACTGACCAGACGTGCCGCTTCATCGGATCGATCTCGGGCGCCGCGTCTCGCATGTGCAGGCGATGCCGAAGTTCGATCAGTGGGGCCTGGTGCCTAAGGGGCACGCTGGGCCTCGCGAGGACCCGGAGTCTGCGGCGCAGGGGGCGCCAGTTGAGGGTGACGAGGAGACGACGGAGACGCCCGCAGAGTCCGATGCGGGCGCGACCGGCGCCTCGGGAGACGCTGCTTCCTCGGCGGGGAATTCGAGCGCCTCGAAGAGTGCGGCGCCTGAAGCTGAGGTCCACGAGTCTCCTCAGGCAGCGGCGACGAGTTCGTGGTTGCCCCCTCGCGGCGTGTTGAGGGGGAGGAGGATAGCGACGATGACGATGCTTCGTCGGGCCACTGCGAGCCTCGCTCCAAGGCGATCCATGACAGGAACGCCGGGGCCCAGGAGGAGACAGAGGCACGGACGAGCGCGGGGCCCAGTGCTCCGCCTGCGAAGCGGAAGAAGAGGAAGTGGGTCGACACCGCGGCGTAAGTTTTTGTACTCCCTTTCCTGTTTGATGTTGTTCTTGGTGTGTGCCTCTCGAGGGATTTCTGAGTCTTTTCCTCTCCAGGCGCACCGAGGAGCCAAAGAGGCGGAGGCTCCGGAGGCTTGGAGAGATCTTCGGCTCTGCCGCGGCGTCCGCGACGCCCACAACCGAAGAGGTGCACCACGAAGCCACCGCTTCCTCTCCCGAGGCTGTGATGCCACCTCCTGGGGCGGAGGAGCGCCACGAGGAGAGGGAGGAGAAGGCCGAGGTGACGACGCCGCCGCCTTCGGGCCTGACGCTTCTCCCGCGCAGCAAGAGAAGACGCCGGAGACGGACGCGGCAAGGACCACGCCGCCGGCGAAGGAGGGCACGGCGGGAACAGCTGCATCTGCGGAGACGCACGCTGACGTCGACATGGAGGACACCACGGTGCCGTCGCCTCCACCGAGCTCGGGCCTTGGAGGGCCCACGGTGGGCGCTGAGGCTGCCGTGGGACGGCCTCATAGAGAAGGCCAACCCTGCTCCTGAGGAGGAGGAGAGTGCTCCCCAGGGGCAGGGAAATGGCGGAGCTGACGGTGGGGGCGCCTCGAGCCCCCAGAAGGCTCCCAGTGCAGAAGGCGAGGGGTCTCTCGCCAGAGCCCCCAGAAGGCCCCTTGCACGGAAGAAGAGGGAGGCTCCAAGCAGAGCCCCAGAAGGCCCCTTGCACGGAAGAAGAGGGAGGCTCCAGCAGAGCCCCCAGGCGCGCCTCGAGGTCACCCAGAGCCCAAGGCGCGATGCCCCGGAGTCCTCAGCAGGCGCTGGCGCTTCCAGGCCCTCTGGAGAATCGTGGGCCCTAGCCTTGCTGGGTCGGCGCCCTGTCGGCTCGCCGAGAGGCCGTCCTTCGCTCGGCGAGGGAGGTGCTCGATGGGCTCGAGGCCCAGCTCGCTGAGGAAGACCGCACCAGGGCGGAGGAGGTCGCCGAGCTTGCGCGGGGCTGGGCTTGCCTCCAGGAGACCGTGGAGCGCTGCCGCCGGAAGGACGAGGCAGCCCAGGCGCAACGCGAGGCGGCGCTGCGCTCTGCTGAAGAGATCCGCCTCAGCGTGGTCCGCGAGGTCGAGGAGACCCTTGCGGTCCTGAGCGCTAAGCGCGAGGCTCTCGAGGCGGAGACGGAGGCCAAGCATCAGGAGCTGGCGGCGCGCGAGGCGGCGGTCTCCACCAAGCACAAGGAGCTCCTAGACCGCGAGGCGGGAATCATTGCCGAGTCGGAGACCGTGCGGCAAGGCCTGGAGAAGCTCCGCGAGGACCTGCGTGTCCGTGAGAACCAGATGGTGCAGCGCGGGGCAGAACTTGATGCCCGCGAGACCGAGCTGCGCAAGCGCGAGGAACAGGTCGAACAGATCGAGAAGGATCAGTCCGCGCAGCGGGAGCACCTGGAGTCTCGCGAGAGCAAAGTCACTCAAGACGAGGCGTTCTACCAGAAGCGCCTCGCGCTGACCAACGAGAACCTCCGCAAGAAGGAGGAGCAGCTGGCGGCGGAGTCCGCGACCAAGGAGCAGCTCTTCCGCGACAATTGCAGGAAGGACTTCGCGGACAAGGCCAAGAAGCAGGAGGCGCGCTTCACGAAGAGACGCAACGAGCTCGAGGCCCGCATCAGGGAGCTTGAGGCTCAGAAGCAGCGATTCGACTCCCGCCTTCATGACGCTGTGGAGGCTCGGAAGCACGCGGAGCAGGACCTTGCCTCCTTGACGCAGGACATGAACGAGATGCAGCAGCAGGTGGGGCCTGTTGTGGAACTCGTCGAGGAAGCTCGGCGGAGCGCTCTGACTGCGCAGGTCTTGTCGCGCCAGCGGGAGCGCATGTTTGCTTCCTTGGTGAGGCGTGCGCGTGCGTCGCGGCCGCCTGGGGACCGAAGCCCCCAGGCTCTCTGTCGAGGGGAACCAGGACGTCGCCGTCTACCTTGGCTTCTTCGAGCAGCTCCTCACCAAGTTTGAAGAGGTCGTGACGAACCTCGACGACTTGGTCGACACCGAGAGCCGCGAGCTCCTTGGCGTCGCGATCGGCCAAGTCTTCGCCAACCTTGCACACCTCCACCCCGGCTTCGATTTCGCGTCTGTGATGGAGCCTCTGGAGAAGGAGCTCGCCGAAGCTGGACGCCTCGGTGTGGGACGACGTGGAGAAGTACACTCAACGCTTCAAGAGGGTCGAGGTCGAGGAGAGCGACGACGAGGCTGGTGCTGAGGAGGTGGTGACGAGGACGTCGACGGCGACGACGACAACCCCGCTGCTTAGGTTGCCCCTGTAGAGAGATGTGCCAAGGGCCTAGTTATCTTAAGACTTGTCGCTTTTATTTCGTGCTGGTTTGTAAAGACACTTTAACTTTGTGCAAGTGTGAGTGCCCCTCGGGAGGCCTTTTATCTGTTCCCTCATGTCTTTTTCGCTCTACGTCGTTAGGACCCTGCTCTTAGCGCAAATAGCACCGCCGCTTCGGTATGCCGGAGTCAGGGCTCGACAAGGCGGGGGGTGCGTAAGGCTTAGAGAGGTAAGAGCCCTCGAGGCGCGATGCTCAGGGGCTCCCCTTTGACGTGCAAGCAGCCCATGAGGCGTAAGAGAGAAAAGAGAGGCTCGAGGGGCGACAAAACCAGCGAGAGGGAAAAAGAGCTCATGAGGCGTAAGTTCTGGACTTAGCTCTGGCGAGACGCCTGCTTTGTAGAGGGTGTTGTGTTCCTGGTGAGGTGTTCTCCCTCTCGAGGCTGCCTGAGACTGGCTTGGAGCTTTTGGAGCCCTGCAAGGCGTCTTGTTCCCTGTGTTGGGAGAGAGAGAGAGGCGAACCCACAAGCAAAGCATAGTTGTACAACTCATGCGCGCTCATAGATTTCCTCATGGGTATCTCACGAGGAGAATAAGCACCAAGGTCCTTGGTGAGGTGACGTGCATGGGAGCTAACCCACGAGTCAGAGCTCTTTGGTGAGATAACGGTCGTGGGCGGAGAGCCACGAGTTAGAGCTCGGATCCTTTGGATTTTACGATGCTGCTGGGATGCTCCCGAGACACAGGCACCGTGCTCAGCCCCCGCTCGCGAGGTGCGCATGGGGAAAAATGTGAGCGCGAATGAAATGTAAGAAACAAACTCACCAAGCAATATTACATAACGGCGCCGAAGCGCAATAGGTTCATGATGACCTGAAATTGTTCATTACACTTGGCGAGGCCAAGACAAAGTCCGCCATGTCTGGGCATGGGGTTCCACATGGAGTGGCTGAGGCTTCCCGCGGCCCGTGGCACGCGTTGTAGGAAACTCTCAGTGGAGATGGCCCTCGTGAAGGGAAAGCTTGGTGAAGCTGGGAGGTGAAGACGCGTGCTTCCCTCTTGAGACAAAAAATGCCTGCCGCGACGTGATCACGGGTAGAACTTGCGTAGGTGCTCGATGTTCCATGGATTTTTGATCGGATCGCCGTCTTCCGTCTCGAGCCGTACCGCGCCAGGCCTGGCGATGTGCGCGACCCTGTAGGGGCCTTCCCACATGGGTGAGAGCTTGTGGAGGCCTTCTCTGGAGAGGATCCTCCTGAGGACGAGATCGCCTGTCTCGAGGGTGCGCGGCCGTATGTGGCGGCTGTGGTAGCGGCGCAGGTCTTGCTGGTACTTGCCGCTCGGAGGGCGGCACGGCGCGTAGTCCATCGAGCAGCAGCAAGTCGTCGTTGTGGAGCTCCTCTTGGTTGTCCTCGTTGAAAGCAAGGATCCGTGGGGACCCATGCTTGATCTCGGTGGGGAGGACTGCTTCAGCGCCATAGACGAGAGCGAACGGCGTTTCTCCAGTGGGCTTCGTGGCGGTGGTGCGGATGGACCAGAGCACGGAGGGGAGCTCTTCGATCCAGTTCTTGCCGTGGGCCTTGAGGCGATTGAAGCTTCTTGTCTTGAGGCCTTGAGCACTTCTGCGTTCGCCCGCTCAGCCTGCCCGTTGCTTCGTGGATGAGCCACCGAGGCGAAGCAGAGCCGTGTGAGACTCTCGCAGTAGGCCCTGAAGATGCCGCTGGTGAACTGCGAGCCGTTGTCGGTGATGATGCGATTTGGCACGCCGAAGCGACAGGCCAGGCCTCTGATGAATTTCACCGCTGATCTCGCCGGGATGGTGCGCACCGCTTCAACCTCCGCCCATTTGGTGAACTTGTCGATGGCGACGTAGAGGTAGCGGTAGCCCCCGCTGGAGCGTGGGAAAGGTCCCAGGATGTCCAGCCCCCAGACCGCGAAGGGCCAGGAGAGGGGATGGTCTGGAGCCCCAGCGCAGGCTGGTGGACTTGCTTGGCGTGGAACTGGCATGCCTCGACTGGACGGTGGTTGCATCTTGAAGCACTGAGGGCCAATAGAACCACTCCTGAAGACTTTCCCTGCGAGGGTGCGTGATGATGAGTGGTGGCCACATTCTCCACTGTGTATGTCCTTGATCAGCTGGCGGCCTTCTTCAGGGGGGACGCATTTTAGTGCAACTCCATTTGGACGCTTGCGGTACAGGTCTCCCTCGTGAAGGCAGTATGACTTGGCCTGGCGAGCAACTCTCTCTGCTTCTGCGTCCTCTTCAGGGAGGACTCCGTCCCTGAGGTACTCCTTGAGCTCATCGATCCAGCCCGTCTCTTGGTGTGTCATGGCCAGCAGCAGGCGTTCCCCTGTGGGTGGACCGCAGCTGGTGCTCCAGATGTTGGTGGTGGTGGGAGCTCTTCGTCCATGTTCATTCAACGCTTCTTTTGGCTGTTTCACCGATGCCCTGGTGAGCCTCTCCTCGAACACGCCCGCCTGCTGGGCTTCTCTGCGTGATGCTCGCCTGGCGATGTCGTCGGCCTCCTGGTTCTCCCTTCGTGGGATGTGCCTGAGCTCCATCCCCTTGAAGTGTTTCTCGAGCTTGCGGACCTCCTCGAGGTAAGCGGCCATATGGCCGTCCTTAGGCGTGTAGCTCTTGTTGGAGAAGTTGACGAGGAGCTGGGAGTCGCCCTTGATGAGTAAGCGCTTGATGCCGAGGGCGATTGCGGCTCTGAGCCCGGCGAGGAGGCCCTCGTACTCGGCGATGTTGTTGGAGACCTTGTCTGTCGTGAAGCACAGCTGGACGGCGTAGTAGAGCTTGTCGCCCTTGGGTGAGGTCAGGACGACGCCAGCCCCAGCGTTCTGGCATGCGAATGCTCCGTCGAAGTGCATGGTCCAGTGGCTTGGCACCGTGTCTCCTGCTGGCGTGGATTCTGCCTCATGAGGCTCTTCTTGCTGGTGTCTGTCCACTCGGCGACGAAGTCAGCCAATGCTCTCCCTTGATGACCCTGGTGGTGTCGAAGCGCAGGCCAAAAGGTTGCAGCTCAATGTTCCACCCTGCGACGCGGTCAGTGGCGTTTGGATTGCGCAGGATCTGCTCCAGAGGGAATGATGTGACCACCGTGATGGGGTGGCCCTGGAAGTAGTGGCGCAGCTTCCTGGAAGCGATGAGGAGCGCGAGGAGGAGCTTCTGCTGCATAGTGTACCGCTCGCGAGCATCTCGCAGCACAGTGCTGACGAAGTAGACGGGATGCTCGACGAGGGTTGTCGATGGTGACGCAGCGCTGGGTTCCTCGGGAGCCTTGTCGAGCCTCTCGAGAGTGGACCCTCGACGAGGGTGCCTTCTGGTTGTGCGGGCTCGGCATGGGGCTCAGGGCCTGAAGAGGATGTTTCCTTGTCGGGGGGATCTGGGCTTGGCGTGGCGGTGTCCTTCTTGGCGAGGACTGGCTCTTCCCTTTCTGCCACCAAGGCTGCGCTCACTGTTTGTGGAGTGGCTGATAGGTACAGCTTCAGATGCTCGCCGGGCCTTGGGGCAACCATGACAGGTGGGCTAGCCAAGTACTTCTTCAGGTCTTCAAATGCCTTGTCCGCCTCAGGCGTCCACTTGAACGTGCCAGACCGCTTCATGAGCTTGAAAAATGGCAGCGCCCTCTCGCCGAACTTGGAGATGAAACGGCCGAGGCTGGCCATGCATCCCGCGAGGCGCTGCATGTCCTTAAGGCGACGAGGTGGCTGCATCTCTTCTATGGCTTTGATCTTGTCAGGATTCGCTTCTATGCCGCGGTGAGACACTAGGAACCCGAGGAGTTTGCCTGACGGTACCCCGAAGACGCACTTGGCGGGGTTCAGCTTGATGCTTACTTTGCGCAGGCTGGCAAAGGTCTCCTCGAGGTCCTCCATGAGGGTGTGCTCTTCGCGAGTCTTGACCACGATGTCGTCGACGTAGGCTTCTGCATTTCTTCCCATCTGAGCCCCCAAGGCCTTCCTCATGAGCCTCTGGAAGGTGGCGCCGGCGTTCTTCAGGCCAAAGGGCATGCAGACGTAGCAATACACACCACAAGGGGTGAGGAATGCTGTCTTCTCCTCATCCTCCTTCGCCATCTTGATCTGGTGGTAGCCTGAGAAGGCATCCAGAAAACAGAGGAGGTCGCAGCCGGCGGTGGAGTCCACGATCTGGTCTATCCGAGGCATGGGGTACGGGTCCTTGGGGCAGGCCTTGTTGAGGTCGGTGTAGTCGATGCAGAGCCTGCCGCCCCCGGTGTGCTTGGGAACGACCACCGTGTTGGAGAGCCATGTGGGGTGTGGAACTTCTCTGATGATGTGCGCTTCTTTTAACTTCTCTACTTCCTTGATGATGAACTCTTGCTTCTCTGGCGCCTGGCGCCGTGCTTTCTGCTTCACGGGGCGTGCGTTTGGACACACGGCTAAGTGGTGCTCGATCACCTCCCTCGGTACTCCGGACATCTCTGACGGTGTCCATGCGAACATGTCAGAGTTTGCCCTGAGGAAGGCGACGAGCGCGCTTTCCTATTTGGGAGGCAAGCCAGCGCCTATGGTGACGCTAGCCCCCGAGCCGCTGGCGTCCAGTGACACCTTCTTCGTGGCTGCCTGCTCCTGTGAGAACAGCTGCTTCTTCTTCGCGGGCCTCTCGAGGGGCTCCATGTCCTCATCAGCGGGGAATGCCACGGCAGCGGCCTTGTAGGCGGTCTCGACAGAGCGCATTGCGTCCTGGACTTGACCGTGGATGGCGATGGTGCCGCCGCTGCCTGGAAGCTTGACGATGTTGTAGGCATGGTGAGTGACAGCCATGAACTTCGCGAGGGCGGGGTAGCCGAGGATGGCGTTGTAGGGCAGGCCAATGTGTGCGACGTCGAAGTCGATCTGCTCGGTGCGGTAGTTCTGCGGCGTGCCGAAGGTGACCGCGAGCCTCACCTGCCCCAGAGGTGTGGTAGAGCCACTTGTCACCCCGTGAAGGGCCTAGAGGGCATGAGCCACTCGTAGGGCACTTGAAGCTGCTCGAAGGTCTCGACAGAGATGACGTTCAAGCCCGCACCCCCATCTATAAGCGTCTTGGCGACGGCGATGTTGTTGATGATGGGGTGCACACCAGGGATGGTGCCTACTGCCTTGGTCGACTTGGGGTGGTCCTTGGAGTCGAAGGCGATGGTGTACTGTGACCACTTGAGGGGCTGGGAAGCCTCAAGCCCTGGAAGCGCTGCGCTGACCTCGCGAGAGAATTGCTTGAAGTGGTTGTTGGACTTGGGCGCTGGGACCCGCCGAGGATGCAGGCTATTGCCCCCTGAGGGGCCTGGTAGCCCCCAGGGTTCTCGTCGGGGAGGTTGCCGTTTTGCCCAGCGTTGTTCCCCCGAGCCCTGTGCTGGAAGTTGTGGCGTCCACCTCCGCGGCCACCACGGCCTCCGCCGCGGCCGCCGCGGCCCTGGTTCTTCTCCCGCTCCTTGCTGAGCTGCTTGAGCTCCCAGCAGTCTTCAGTGGCGTGGTTGTGCCTGTTGTGGTAGATGCAGTATGGGCGATTGTCCGCCTTTTTCTCTTCAGCCGCCGGAGAGGCCTCGCGAGGCTGCTTTGCGTCAGGCTCTGCCGCGAGGATGGCGGTGGTCTTGCGCTTCTCGCAGGCTTCTTCTTGCTCCTGGACCCCTCTGGAGGGTCCTCCTCCACTTCCTTCTTGACGAAGAGGAGGCCCTCTTCAGCCTTGGCGCACTTGTCAGCCAGATCAAAGAGCTTCACCACAGAGGAGAGGTGTCGTGGATGCCGAGCTTCTCGAGCATCCTGTGGTTCGTGACGCCCTCCCTGAAGGCGGAGATGACGTGCGAGTCCGGGATGTTCGGAATCTTGTTGCGGACCTGGCTGAAGCGCTGGATGTATCTGCGGAGGGTCTCGTCAGGCTTCTGGCGCACCGCGCGAAGGTCGTTGTAGGTGAGCGCGCGTTCGTAGGTGCCCTTGAAGTTGGCGACGAAGACCTTGCAGAGGTCCTCCCACGTGTCGATGGTGTTCTCGGGGAGGTTCATGAGCCACGAGAGCGCGGAGTCCTTGAGCGCCATGGAGAGCCAGTTGGCCATCACCTTGTCGTCGCCTCCTGCAGCTGGATGGAGACGGTGTAGAGCTGCAGGAACTCCAGAGGGTTGGTCCTGCCGTCGTAGCGTGGAGGGAGGTCTGGCTTGAACTTCACAGGCCAGACGACGCGGCGCAGGTTGCGGGTGAAGGCGGTGCAGCCCGTGGCGTACGTCACGGCGCCACCAGCGAGTACGCCGCGGTTCTGGCGACCTGCAGCGGCGATCTCCTGCACGACGCGGTTGTGGCGGTCCCTCTGGCGCTCGATCTCCACGCGGGCGTCCGCCGGAGTCCGCTGCACGATCTGGCAGTCGTGCGGCGAGGATGCGTGCGACGCGGCGCGGTGGTTTGCTGCCGGAGCTGCAGCTGGAGGAGGTGGCGGAGGCGGAGGGGGAGGAGGAGCGCCGTGCGCTATGTTCCCCTCGCGTCCGGAGTGGCGCACCAGCGAGCGGAGGGTGCTGGTGCTGCAGTGGTGGCGGCAGGAACGGCGGCGGCGTTGATGAGCTCCTCGAGACGCCCAGCCAGTTGTCATGGCCCGCCTGCGTGGGACGGTAGCGCAGCAGCTCTGCGCCATCAGCAGCGCGGTGGCTGGACTGGGCGCTGCTCGGCCCATCGTGGAGGCGCTCTCGCGCCTGGATGGGTGCAAGGAGGAAGCTCCCTCGTCCTCGCCGTCGATGCCGCCGTCGTTGCCGCTGCCGTTGCCGCCGTCGTCCTCAGGTGCTCGACGCGCGGCTCGGCGTTGCGCTCTGAAGCGCGGTTGGCGCGTGGGCGACCACGCGGGTTGTGGTTGGCGGCGGGCTCGGTGTTGGCCCTGCCGGACGTCCGTCGCGCGAGACGCGCAGCTCGCGTGTCAGTCATGGCGCGGAGAGGTTGAAGAAGTTGAAGACGCGCCTCAGCCCCCTACCTGGCGCGCCAAATGTCGGAGACTAGTCCCAGGAACTAGGGGTGTCTCTCAAGTGCCAGGAAACGAGTAAGGGGCTGAACACAACGTCAAACAAATCCTCAACAACCTCGGCGACGGTGCTCGTCGAGCTCGGTGAGGAACATCACGCAGAGAGGTAACACGAGCCGCTACCCAGGTTCAGGCCCACCGTGAGGTGTAAAAGCCCTACGTCCTGCTAAGATGTATTGCACTGCTTGGAGAGGTTCACAGTACAAGTGTGCTTGCCGAGGGCACTGCTGTGGCTATGGTGGACTATGGTGGAATGAGCTCCGTCTTCTTCTCAGACGTAGCTCCTTGGTTGTGGAATGAGTTGTGAATGCGGGATCCCCCTCCTAGGTCGTACACTGGCTCCTTATATACTGGGCTTGGTCCTCTTCCCCGAAAACCTCCGGCGGGAAGGGATACCACAATGCCGCCGAGTTGGAGCACAGCGCACAGCGTCGGGGGCGTCCATGGACACGGTCCATGGCAGGGAGCACGTCGTCTTGGCAGAAAAAGCCACCGTCCAACCAGGACGGTGGGCTGGCGCTGCAGAGCTTTGGGGCGCGCCCCACGGTGACGTCGCAGTTGGAGCGTAGCGGCGGCCGGCCGCTTTATCACCAATTTGGCAAGTCTTGGAGTCCGCTTTGCTTGCCGCAGCTCCTTTGACCACTTTATACACGAGAATGGCAACTGCGGCGTCTTCGTCATCACGCGCAGGCGCGCGCGTCACTCTGCGGCGGGCGCAGAGCCCATGTGCGCTCTGCAGCGGCAGGAGCTTGCTTCCACTTGAAGGAACCCCGCGAGGCCTGAACCTCGCCGAGGTTTGTAGCCGTTGACTTCTCGCGAGGGAAAACCTCCCGAGGGTGGCGCGGAGACGCGCCAGGGCCTGAAGATCTTCTAGGAGAGGCCTTCCCGAGGCAGAGGTCCTCTCGAGGCCTCCAGGCCGATCGTTTGGTCCTTAGCAGAAATGCTCAGTCGAGCAAGTAAGCCCTCGCGAGGGAAAATGCCTCGCGAGGCTCGCCAGGCTGAAAGCCTGGTCCTTAGCGAAATTCCTGCGGAGCGTTCGAGGGCTGTGGCAGGCCGGCCCATGACACCCTGGTTTTCACTGGGCCGACAGCGACGAGCGCGCTTTCCTATTTGGGAGGCAAGCCAGCGCCTATGGTGACGCTAGCCCCCGAGCCATCAGCCCCGAGCCACTAGTGCTCAGCGACACCTTCTTTGTAGATGCCTGCTCTTGAGAGAACAGCTGCTTCTTCTTCTTGGGCCTCTCGAGAGGCTCCATGTCCTCGTCAGCGGGGAATGCCATGGCAGCGGCCTTGTAGGCGATCTCGACAGCGCGCGTGGCGTCCTGTACGTGACCATGGATGGTGATGGTGCCACGCTGCCAGGGATCTTGACCATGTTGTAGGCGTGGTGCGTGACGGCCATGAACTTCGCGAGGGCGGTGTAGCCGAGGATGGCGTTGTAGGGCAGGCCAATGTGCGCGACGTCAAAGTCGATTAGCTCAGTGCGGTAGTTCTGCTGCGTGCCGAAGGTGACCGCGAGCCTCACTTGCCCCAGAGGCGAGATTGAGCAATTGGTGACCCCTGTGAAGGGCCTGGAGGGCATAAGCCACTCGTAGGGCACTTGAAGCGTCTCGAAGGTCTCGACAGAGATGACGTTCAGGCCTGCACCCCCATCAATGAGCGTCTTGCCGACGGCGATATTGTTGATGGTGGGAGTGCACACCAACGGGATGGTGCCAACAGTCTTGGTCGACTTGGGGTGATCTTTGGCGTCGAAGGCGAGGGTGTACTGGGACCACTTGAGGGGTCGGGACGTCTCGATCCCGGGAAGCGCTGCATTGAGCTCGCGAGCGAACTGCTTGAACTGATTGTTGGACTTGGGCGCTTGGGATCCGCCGAGCATGCATGCCATAGCACCCTTGGGGGCCTGGTAACCCCCGGGCTCTTCGTCGGGGAGATTGTTGTTTTTCTCGGCAGCGTTTGCCTGAGTCCCCTGTGGCCTCTGGTAGTTGCCTTTACGGCCGCCTTTGCGGTAACTACGGCCTCTGCCGCGGCTACCGCTGCCTTCTTCTTGCTCGCGCTTCTTGCTCAGCTGCTTGAGGTTGAAGCAGTTCTCTGTCGCATGGCCGCACCTGTTGTGGTAGATGCAGAACGGGCGGTTGTCCACCTTTTTCTCGGCGGCCTCGGGGGAGTCCTCGCGAAGCTGCTTGGCGTCGGGCTCTGCCGCTAGAACAGCGGTAGGCTTGCGCTTTGTCTCGTCATGCCTCTTCTGGGTCTTGGATCCCTCGACAGGGTCGTCCGCTGAGCCCACCTTGACGAAAAGGAGGCCTTCTTTTGCCTTGGCGCACTTGTCTGCGATGTCGAAAAGCTTCACCACGGAGGAGAGGGTATCGTGGATGCCGAGTTTCTCGAGCATCCGGTGGTTGGTGACGCCCTCTCTGAAGGCAGCAATGACGTGCGAATCCGGGATGTTCGGGATCTTATTGCGGACTTGGCTGAAGCGCTGGATGTACCTGCGGAGGGTCTCGCCAGGCTTCTGGCGCACAGCGCGCAGGTCGTTGTAGGTGAGGGCGCGCTCGTATGTGCCCTTGAAGTTTGCAACGAACTGCTGGGAGAGCTCCTCCCACGAGTCAATGGAGTCTTCAGGGAGGTTCAGGAGCCACGACAAGGCAGAATCCTTGAGGGCGTGGGAGAACCAGTTTGCCATGACTTTGTCGTCTCCCCCCGCGGCCTGGATGGAGGTGGTGTAGAGTTGCAGGAACTCGATGGGGTTGTTCGTGCCGTCGTAGCCCTTGGGTAGGTCAGGCCTGAACTTCTGTGGCCAGACGACGCGACGCAGGCTGCGGGTGAAGGTTGCGCATCCTGTGGCGTACGAGGCAACGCCGCCCTGAAGAGCTCTGCGGTTCTATCGCCCCGCCTGGCCGATTTCCTCGACGATGCGCTTCTGGTGGTCCTTCTGGCGCTCCATCTCCACCCGCGCGTCTGGAGGAGTCCGCTGCACGATTTGGCAATCGCGCGGCGAGGACGCGTGGGAGGCGGCCTTGTGGGCCGTAGCCGGAGGCGGTCCCGGCGGAGGCGGCGGCCGTGGTGCGCCGTGCGCGGCGGTCCCTGCGCGCCGGAGTTGTGGTGCACCAGAGAGCGCGACATCGCCGGAGCTGCGCGCGGTGCAGCCGCGATGTCGACGAGGTGCTGGAGGCGGCCGAGCCAGTTGTCGTGCGCTTCAGCGGTGGGGCGGTAGCGGAAGAGCTCCGCGGCCATGAGTAGCGCGGTGTTCGGACTGGGTGCTGGACGCCCGAGAGTGGAGGCGCTTTGGCGCTGGGACGGATGCGAGGACTCAGTGTCCTCGCCGTGCCCGTGGTCGACGTCTTCATCGTAGCGGTCGTCGTGGTGGCCGTCGGTGTCCTCGGGGTGCTCCACGCGCGGCTCAGCGGTGTTGCGCCCCGAAGCACGGCTGGCGCGAGGACGGCCGCGGGGGTTGGTGGTGTTGGCAGCGGGCTCGGTGGTATCCCTGGCTGACGCCCGCCGGTTAGCGCCAATTGTCGGAGAATGACTCCCACGAAACAGGGGTGGTCAAACTCACGAAGAGAGTTCGTGTAAGGGGCTGAACACGTTGGTCAATCAACCCTCAACCTGCGCGGCGACGGTGCTCGTCGAGCATGAGAGGGACATCACGACAGAGATGAACACCAGCCCATACCCAGGTTCACGGCCCTCGTGTGGAGGTAAAACCGCTACTCCTGCTTGTCTGTATTGCACTGCTATGGAGGTCACAGTACAATGAGCTTGCCGAGGGCTCTCTTTTGGCAATGGAGTGCACAAGGAAGGGGAAACGGTGGTCTTCTTCTTCCTTGAGCGTAGGTAGCTAAGCTGGAGTGAAAGTGCGATCCCTTGCTACGGTGGAGCACCGCCTCCATTTATAGGCGCCTCGGGCCTCTTCCCTGTGCTTGCGCAGCGGAAGGGCTACCACATGGCGACAGAAGGGGGAGCACGGTGCACCGCAGCCCAGCTGTCCATGGACGCAGTCCATGGGCGTAAAGCTGATGCCTGTGTCAGAGGAGCCACCGTCCATGCAGGACGGCCAGCTGGGGCTGTAGAGGAACGTGGGGGTGCCCACGGTGACGTCGGCCGTGGAGCGTAGCGCCGGCCGGTCCCCTTATCACCAAAGAGGAAATCCTTGTAGTCCGTTGCGCTTGGCGCAGCTTTGTTGACTCCTTTAATCGCCAAAATGGCAACTGCGGCGTCGTCGTCACCGCGCGCAGAGGCGCGCGTCACTCTGCGGCCGATGCAGATCCCATGTGCGCTCTGCAGAGGTTGCTTTGCAGCGAAGGAATCCCCGCGAGGGCTGGGGTGCCCTGTGGAGTATTCGGCGTTGACTTCCCTTCAGGGAAGATCTCCTTGAAGAGGGGGCAGCAGTAAGGGGGGCCTCCGCAGGCCTCTGCTGCCTCCTAAGCCTTCGCGAGGCGATTTGCCTCGCGGGTCTCTCCAGGCCGTAAGCCTGGTCCTTAGCGAAATTCAGCCACCGAGTGTCGAGGGCTGTGGAGGACAGGCCCAGCACACCCTGTTCTCACTGGGCCGACAGGCGTGGAAGAAGAAAAGAGACGAGGAGTTAGAGGCGATGCGAACCGAGCGGGACCAAGAAGATCAAGACCTGTACTTATCCAGCTTCAAAGTAGATCGGCAAGGTATAATCTCGCCGATCAAGGAGCCAGAATTTGTGCCGCTGGACATCAACATTGACAAACCCGCTGTAAGTAGTAGCCTTTTTTCCTCTGAACAGATAGCCGAAATTCAATTTCATGTTTCGCAAGGCACTGCCAACGTTTACGATCTTATGCTAGAACATGAAAAGGCTAAGAAAACACGCTCCATGGTCAGCCATCGGGAAAACAACCGATCGGTCAAAACAGGGAAAACCAACTTGTGCCTACGCTGCCATGTCCGACTCCTATCCAGAGTATGCCTAACCCGGAAAGTCATCCGGGTCAAACAAGGCGGATTTTGGGTCATGAGTCAATGTCGAATCAAAATTCGGCTACTTGGGTGCAAGCTAACCCTGCAACCAGTTCTTCTCCTGTGCCAGCTCAATCGGCCAATATGGACGATTTGATGGCCGAGTTCAGGAGGAAGTTGGACCAAATAGCTTTTGACAAACTCGGGGTCATGCCTAAACATAGGACTTACATTAAACCCTACCCCAATTATTTTGATTTACAGCCTTATCCACCTAGTTATAGAGTTCCTGAATTTGCCAAATTCAATGGGTTGGATAATAAGTCAACATGGGAACACATTAGGACTCCTACCTAAAGAAAGGTTAGAAGGACATGAATTCTTGTCTGTTCGCCAGGTCCAGGAAAGAGCTTTGGCTCAAGAGAGCCGGGTCAATGAGTCAAAAGACTCGCATCGGATGAGCAGGAGTCGGCTTAATATTGTTGAAAATGAGGCTGACTCCGGTGATGAAGCCGATGTTTATTCTGCTAAGTTTGTTTGGCCTAGCAAGGGCAAACCTTACATGTGTGATGATCTGAAGCCGATTCGTAAAAATCGGATGATGAAATAAAATGCAGCTTTGACGTAGGCAAATGTGACAAAATATTTGATGCCTTGTTGAAGGATAAAGTGATAAGAGTCAATCATGTTATACCATCGCCTGATGAATTAAGGCGACGGGCTTACTGCAAATATCATAATTCTTTCTCGCATGCTATTAATGAATGCAATGTCTTTCGTCGACAGATCCAATCGGCTCTCAATGATGGACGATTGAGCTTTGCTGCCATGGCAATTGACACGCCGCCGTTTCCAATGAACGTGCTAGACCTGGAGGGACAGAAAGTTTTACTTTGGCCAGAGGCGGCCAAAGCCGCTAATAAATCTAATATTGTTGTTGGTGAACCCAGGAAAGTAGCCGACAACAAGGCGGCAGGGAGACAAGTTACAGTGAGCCGGCAACCCGATGGAGGCGAAGCCATCAAGATTACCATCAATAACCCTGCACTCGGGGGTAAGGACCACGTTCAGACAAGTTGCCGCCTAGATTTATCAAGCCCAAGAGCCCGGAAGTTGGCAGATGGAAGACAAACAAGGTTGAATATAGACCAAGGAAGACAAAGCCAACTTTTGACATGCTGCTGAACAAGTACGTGCGGCAGGCCGGGTCAAGGTCACGCCAGTGGCAGTATGGGAAGCGGGCAAGGTCGCCATCGGCTGAGGAAAGTAGTCGGCATCAGAGGCCGGCTGACAAGGTCAAACACAGAGAAATCTGGCCATCTATGCAAAGCCGGCTTGTGTATCCCGGAGACGCGTCATATTGGCGGATCAAGTCACAAGGTTCTAAAAAATTTGAGCCAGAAGGTGGATTGGTTGCAGACAATTTGTTGATCGTTGGAACTCATGTGATAAGGATGAAAGACCCGTTCGTAGAGGCGGCAGCCAACAAGTCGATAGCTGCTATCGCGCCAAAGACAGCAACCAATGATCACGAAGCCAGCTCTAGTCAAGCCATGACAGTTCAACCCTGGGACCCAAAATATACTCAGCCAAAGTGGTGCCCGCTAGGTATAACGAAGACACAAAGGCGGAAATTACAAAGGGCCAGGAACCGGGAAAAGGCAGAAGGAGCCGAGCGATCTAGGGACGTCAGATTCAGCGCTGAGCGACCAATGTTGCCAGATCAAGTGTGGATCCCAAGGCCAGTCCTTATGGCGGCTTCGACAACAGTCGCACCAGATTTAGCTGCAAGCGATGACAACATGTTGGCTAATGTGCCGGTTGTTACTTACTCATCATGGGCAGATGAAGTAGAAGCAGCAGATTTGGCAGGAGAAAATCCGGCAAACTTGGCAGCGGAAGAGCCGGCAAGTCAAGACCTTGCAATGGAGTAGCAGTTGGGAGAAGATCTCACATTGGCAGAATCAGCAATGGACGAATCGGGCAACATGACCGATGACGAAGATTTGCTAGATTACGAAGAAACACCGACTCGAACGGGTATGGATATAAACATGGTGTATTATTTGCCCGCTGAGTTCCGCGCTATTGAAGAAGAAGGCGAGGTGGCACAAATCAACTTTAGACCCAAAAATATTGTCTTCGAAAAACCTGAAAACCAGATGAAACACCTCAAGCCTCTGTACGTCAGAGGGCATATTGATGGCAAGCCTGTTACCAGGATGATGGTTTGATGGCGGTGCTGTGGTAAACCTGATGCCATATTCTGTCTTCAAGAAGCTACAACTAGATGAGGGCGACCTGATGAAGACAAGCATGGTGCTGAATGGGTTCGAAGGAGGAGAAGGACTAGAAGCCAAAGGGGTTATCAGCCCGGAGCTCACAGTAGGCAGCAAGACTTTGGCTACTGCCTTCTTTGTTGCTGAGGTGCAGGGAAACTACAATGTGCTGCCGGGACGAGATTGGCTTCATGCTAACCAGTGTGTTCCGTCTACTATGCACCAGCACTCGTACAATGGGTTGACGACGAAATTGAAGTCATCCATGCTGACGATTCGGCGTGCATTGCATTAGCCGAATCGATTGTTGATTGGCAGCATTCCAATGTTACATGCCTTTCTGGGCGTGGTCTATCCGTGTTTGACTTCCTGAGTGCTACCAGGGATGGATTCGTGCAAGTATCTCTAAAGCCGATTGGTGCCAATCGGCTGCAGCTCTAGTAAATGGATCAAAACGACGAGTGGCTGCAGAAGCGTCTGGAAAAATATCGGGCCGAAAGGAACGACATGTACGAAGCAATTGAAGAACCAGACGATATGGACAAGTTGGGACAAGGATTTACATCGGCAGACTTACTTGAAGAGGTAGACATTGGTGATGGCACTGTCCCTAGACTGACATTTGTGAAGCAGAAGTTGGCGGCCGATTATAAGTATAAGTTATTCGAGCTAGTCAAAGAGTACATGGATTGCTTTGCATGGGAATACCACGAGATGCCTGAGTTAAGCCGAGAGTTCGTCGAACATCGGCTACCTATTAAAGCCAGATTCAGGCCACACAAGCAACTGATACGTCCAAAACGTATCTACTTTCCTGAACACTTTTGCTATTGTTTTACCTCTAATTTGCATGGTTTGGATAAGACTAACAAGGACTAACGATGTTTTCAGCAGAATTGCATTTGTGTCTTGTTTTTGTGCAGAAATTCAAGTTTCGGGAAAATTCCCCGAAAAATTCCGAAAGTCCTATTTTGCTAGAAGACCCACGGAGCCAGAAGACGAAGTGGAGGTGGGGCACATGGGCCCCACACACCACCTGGGCGCGGCCCACCCCCTGCCGCGCCGGGTAGTGTGTGGCCGCCTCGTGTGGCCCCTCGTGACGCCCTCTGGACTACTTATTCCTCTCGAGCTAAAACGCACGCCCCTGGGACGATTTTCCGAGAAACACTACAGAGCTCCGCCGCCACTGAAAACCCTAATTTGGGGCTCAGAAACTCCGTTCTGGCACCCTGCCGGGACGGGGATTTGGAGGAGATCATCGCCATCATCATCACCGTCGCCTCTCCATCAACCATCCATGACTCTCCCCCATCCATGTGTGAGTAATTCCCGCTGTAGGCTGAAGGGGATGGAAGGGATTGGATGAGATCGTTCATGTAATAGATGTCAGATTGTTAGGGCATGGTGCCTAGTATCCGTTGTTAGTGCCATATATCGTTGTTGCAACTTGTTGTGCTTAATGCTTGACACTTAGGGCCTGAGTGCCGTGATTTCGGATCTGAACATGTTATTGTTTCACGAGTATAATTATTGTTTTGGATCATATCTGTAAGTGGTATACACCTGTCGTTGTCCGGAACCCGAGGCCCCAAAGTGACATCAATTGGGATAACCAGAGGGGACGGCTTTGACTTGAGGATCACATGTGTTCATGGAATGTTAATGCTTTGTTCCGGTACTTTATTAAAAGGAGTACCTTAATTACCAGAAGTTTCCTTCATTGGCCCGCTGCAAACTGGCTGGTAGGACAATAGATGTCGTGCAAGTTTCTCATTGCGAGCACGTACGACTAAATGCGGAACACATGCCTATGATTGACTAGTACAGGGATCTTTTTATTATTATTATCTACCTGCAATTGCCCTGTGTTATGACTATTATATGAGCTATCTTATCAATGCAACGCCCGTTCATCCATCTCTATGCCTACAGTATTTTAATCCTACTGTTTACCTCAATCGCTACTGCTGTCTTTATTTCACTGCTACTATTATTTCACTACTGCTACTGTTATAAAACTGTGGCTACTGATAAACTATGTCGAGCAAGCTTGTTTCCAGGTGCAGCTGAACTGACAATTCATCTGTTAAGGCTTATAAATATTCTTTGGCTCCCCTTGTGTCGAATCAATAAATTTGGGTTTTACTTCCCTCGAAGACTGTTGCGATCCCCTATACTTGTGGGTCATCAAGTCTATTTTCTGGCGCCGTTGCCGGGGAGCATAGCTTTATTTATAAGCTCACCAGGAAGTGATATTGTTCGCTGCAATTTATTCAATATGGGGAAACCTAATGATAAAGAGGGTCGCCATATTACCATCCACTAGAAGGAAAGGTACAATTCTGAACACCGCTGCTGCTCTTGATTCGCCATCTGTTATAAGTCAACTTATCACACCACCACATACACATGTTTCACATAATACGGCTGCTGAATCTGAAAATATATCTGATGAATTTGATGATGCTTCTACTGTGCTTGATGAAAGTGGTTCACTAGGCCCTTTTCTAGATGCCACTATTGCTAAATCCAAATGTATTGAAAATGCTGAAATATCTGATGAAAATCATATTACGCCTGCAAATTCACCTGGGTCGAGAGAACATACTATTGATGATCTCGAGGAAACCTATGTTGAAATTGATGATGAGTTTCTTGAAGATTACATGAATTGTGAATCCTCTAAAGATGTTGATACTATTAAAAATCTTATTGAAAGACGTGCTGTTAATTATCATTTTTCTCCTGATCCTGAGTTTGCCACGTCTCCAATAAGAGTAGAGGATGAAGAGTATGATTTTTCTGTGGACCTTTCACTTATACCTAATGTTGAAAAAGAATCTTTTCGAGGAACTGAAAATGAAAGTGCTGGGGACACATGAATAAACTTTCTGCTTTAAGTAGTTTGTTTTCTGATGATGATAAGAAACGCAGTTATTATGTTTTGAAACTATTTCCCTTTGCACTAAAGGATGAAGCTAAAAACTAGTTTAATAACTTACCTCCTGGATCTATTAAAAATCCTCCTGAATTGCTTAATGTTTTCTTTAAGAAATATTTTCCTGCTAGTGTTCCACATGCTGCCTTGCAGAGAATCTATAACTTCAGGCAATTGAAGGAAGAAAATTTGGCCGAATCTTGGGAGAGATTTTGCTCCCTAATTCGAGCCAGGCCTGGACACAAGATAGCTAAAAATGAACTTCTTGATTTATTCTATAATGGACTAACCGATGATTCTTGGCTCTACCTAGACAGTTGTGCTGGTTGTGTTTTCAGGAAATGAACTCCAGATGATGCTGAAGAATTAATGGCTAAAATAGGCCAGAATTATGAAGAATGGGCTAAACCTGAACCTCCTCCGGTTCCTACACCAAGGAAGAGGGGTGTTATTGAGCTGAATGATGAAGGAATGAGAGAAGCCAAGAAATCTCTTAAGGAGAGAGGAATTAAATCTGAAGAAGTGAAAAATCTACCTCCTATAGAAGAACTATCTAAGCCAATTCCTCAACCTCCTAGGATAGAGGTACACTCTCTTCAACTTTTCGGTACTGGAGATATTCCTCATCGTAAGCCTCCTGATCAATGCTTAGAGGAATTTGATAATTTTATTGTTAAGCAAAATCATTTTAACATGAGAATTCAAAATCATTTGTTGGAAAATTCTCGTATTATTAATAATTTGCATGATGTTTTGGAAAGAACTGCTAATGATGTTAAAGTGCTTGTTAAACATTTTCATATGGTTCAAACTCAACTAGAGCAAATTACTAAAGTACAAAAGGATTTACTAGCTAATCTCCTAAAAATGATGGTAAACATGCTTTTGGTATAGAAACTAGTGGTGGTGCTTCTACTCAGGTTCCTTTGTATCCTGATGGTCACCCAAAAGGAATTGAACAAGATTCTCAACTAGCTAATGAAGTTGGTACTTCTTCTAAGAAGAAGAAGAAGAAGAAGAAGAAGAAACATAAGAAAGTTGTAGAATCTTCTGAACTTAATAACGATAAAGGACCCGAAAATGATCCTAATAGTATATCAATTTCTGATGCTGAAACTGAAAGTGGTGATGAGCATTCTAATGATAATGATAAGAATGTTGCCTCCGATAAAGAACAAAGTGAGGAGGAACCTGAAAAGCATACTAAAAATAAGAAGTATACTAAAGAAGATTTTAGTGCTAAGAAGCATGGTAATGAAAGAGAACCTTGGCTGCAAAAACCAATGCCTTTTCCTAATAAGAAACACAAATCAAAAGAAGAGGACATTACAATAAATTTTGTGAATGGATGAAACCTCTGTTTTTGCAAATTCCTTTGACTGATGCTATTAAGTTGCCTCCTTATTCAAAGTACATGAAAGATATTGTTTCTAACAAAAGAAAGATTCCCAATGAGGAGATTTCTACTATGCTTGCTAATTATTTTTTTAATGGTAAGGTTCCAAAGAAGCTTGGAGATCTAGGTATACAACTATTACATGCTCTATTAAAAATAATTATGTGAGAACTGCTTTATGTGATCTTAGTGCGGGAGTAAGTGTTATGCCTTTCTCTCTTTATAAAAGGCTTTATTTGGAAAAGCTAATACCTACTGATATATCTTTGCAAATGGCTGACAAATCTACTGCTATTCATGTTGGTATATGTGAGGATGTTCTTGTTCAAGTGGCCAACACACTACTACAATCCGAGTATTACAGCCGCATCCCGACCATGGGCCTCAGTAGGTTTTCCCATGCGGCTCGAAGCAACAGTTGAGGATAATCCAGACAACCGGAGGCCGAGTGCCATGTAATAGATGTCAGATTGTTAGGGCATGGTGCCTAGTATCCGTTATTAGTGCTATTTATCGTTGTTGCAACTTGTTGTGCTTAATGCTTGACACTTAGGGCCCGAGTGCCATGATTTCATATCTGAACATGTTATTGTTTCACGAGTATAATTATTGTTTTGGATCATATCTGCAAATTGTATACACCTGTCGTTGTCCGGAACCCGAGGCCCCAAAGTGACAGCAATTGGGATAACCAGAGGGGATGGCTTTGACTTGAGGATCACATGTGTTCATGGAATGTTAATGCTTTGTTCCGGTACTTTATTAAAAGGAGTACCTTAATTACCAGAAGTTTCCTTCATTGGCCCCGCTGCAAACGGGCTGGTAGGACAATAGATGTCGTGCAAGTTTCTCATTGCGAGCATGTACGACTAAATGCGGAACACATGTCTATGATTTACTAGTACTGGGATGCTTTATTATTATTATCTACCTGCAATTGCCCTGTGTTATGACTATTATATGAGCTATCTTATCCATGCAACGCCCGTTCATCCATCCCTATGCTTACAATATTTTAATCCTGCTGTTTACCTCAATCGCTACTGCTGTCTTTATTTAACTGCTACTGTTATTTCACTACTGCTACTGTTATAAAACTGTCGCTACTGATAAACTGTGTCGAGCAAGCTTGTTTCCAGGTGCAGCTGAACTGACAATTCATCTGTTAAGGCTTATAAATATTCTTTGGCTCCCTTGCGTTGAATCAATAAATTTGGGTTTTACTTCCCTCGAAGACTGTTGCGATCTCCTATACTTGTGGGTCATCAGCAACCAACTCGTAAATTTAACCCGATGAACTATGACCAAATCAAAAAAAAATTGGCAGACTTTTGAAAGCCAACTTTATTCGGCCTTGCAAGTATGCTGAGTGGATCTTCAACATTGTGCCAGTGGAGAAGAAAGGATCCGACAAGATCAGTGCGTGTATAGATTTCAGAGACTTGAATCGAGCAACGCCAAAGGATGAATACCCTATGCCAATAGCCGACATGCTTATCAACAAAGCCTCAGGTCACAAAGTTATCAGCTTTTTGGACGGCAACGCAGGTTACAACCAAATATTTATGGCCTAAGAAGATTCGGCTAAGACAGCGTTTCACTGCCCAGGCTTTGTTGGCTTGTTCGAATGGACTGTGATGACCTTTGGATTGAAAAATGTCGGAGCTACCTATCAAAGAGCAATGAACCTGATATTTCATGATCTTCTGGGAGTCGTACTGGAGGTATATTGACGACGTGGTGGTTAAGTCGGACGGAGAGTCAAATCATTTGGCCGACTTGCGGCTTGCGTTTGAAAGAATGAGGAAGTACGGGCTCAAGATGAATCGTTTGAAGTGTGCCTTTGGCATGTCGGCTGGGAGGTTCCTTGGTTTTATCATACATGAACATGGCATAGAAGTTGATCCGGCAAAGATTGAAGCCATCCAGAAAATACAGGCGCCGGGTTGCAAAAAGGACATGCAGAAGTTTCTGGGCAAGGTAAACTATTTGAGAAGATTCATTACTAACTTGTCTGGAAAAGTTGATGCGTTTACACAGATCCTTCGGCTAAAAAAGACGATGAATTCACTTGGGGGGGCAAGGCAGCAAGAGGCGTTTGATAAGATAAAAAGTTGCTTGTCTACTCCTCCAGTTCTCACGAAGCCAGCTCGTGGTCAACCATTCCGGTTTATATTGCAGTTGAGGAAAAAGTAATCGGAGCCGTGATGACCCACAAGTATAGGGGATCGCAATAGTCTTCGAGGGAAGTAAAACCCAAATTTATTTATTCGACACAATGGGAGCCAAAGAATATTTATAAGCCTTAACAGATGAATTGTCAGTTCAGCTGCACCTGGAAATAGACTTGCTCGACACAGTTTATCAGTAGCAACAGTTTTATAGCAGTAGCAGTAGTGAAATAATAGCAGCAGTAAAATAAAAGCAGCAGTAATAATTGAAGTAGACAGCAGGATTAAAATACTGTAGGCATAGGGATGGATGAACGGGCGTTGCATGGATAAGATAATTCATATAATAATCAAGCGTAGGGCATTTGCAGATAGATAATAATAAAGTATCCAGGTAATAATCAATCATAGGCATGTGTTCCGTATTTAGTCGTGCGTGCTCGCAATGAGAAACTTGCACAACATCTTCTGTCCTACCAGCCCGTTTGCAGCGGGGCCTCAAGGGAAACTTCTGGTAATTAAGGTGCTCCTTTTAATAAAGCACCGGAGCAAAGCATTAACACTCCGTGAACACATGTGATCCTCACATTACAGCCATCCCCTCCAGTTATCCCAATTGTTGCCACTTTGGGGCATCGGGTTCTGGACAATTATATGTGTAAACAACTTGCAGATATGATCTAAAACAATAATTATCCTCATGATTCAATAACATGTTCAGATCTGAAATCATGGCACTCGGGCCCTAGTGTCAAGCATTAAGAATAACAAGTTGCAACAATGACATAAAGTACTAACAACGGATACTAGGCACCATGCCCTAACAATCTGATATCTATTACATGAATGATCTCATCCAATCCCTACCATCCCCTTCAGCCTACAGCAGGGACTACTCACACATGGATGGGGGAATCATGGATGGTTGATGGAGAGGCGTCGGTGATGATGATGGCGATGATCTCCTCCAATTCCCCGTCCCGGCAGGGTGCCAGAACGGAGTTTCTGGTCCCCGAAATAGGGTTTTCGGTGGCGGCGGAGCTCTGGAGTGTTTCTGGAAAAAGCGTCGATCCCCCTCGGGTTTTTAGTTCAAGGGGACTAAGTAGTCGAAAGGGGGACGCGAGGTGGTGCCCGAGGGGGCCACACCACCCCCGGCGTGGCCCAGCCCTGGCCGCGCGGGCCCATGGTGTGGGGCCCTCGTGGCCCGCCTCCGTCTCATCTTCTGGCTCCGTGTGTCTTCTGGAAAAATAGGAACTCCAGGATATTTTTCGGGAATTTTCCCGAAACTTGACTTTCTGCACAAAAACAAGACACCAGGGCAATTCTGCTGAAAACAGCGTTAGTCCGTGTTAGTTGCATTCAAAACACACAAATTAGTGGTAAAACAACAGCAAAAGTGTTCGGGAAAGTAGATACGTTTTGGACGTATCAAGCTGCCTTAACCCAGGAAGCCGAAGGACAAGAATACGTCGTCACATATCTAAGCCGACGTTTGCTAGATGCCGAGTCAAGGTACAACTTTGTAGAGAGGTTATGTTTGTCTCTTTACTTTGCCTGCACCAAGTTGTCAAGTGAATGTAAAGTCTTCGGTCAGACCGATGTTCTCAAACACATGATACAAAGGCCGATTCTCAGCGAGCGAATCGGCAAATGGGCGTACGGGTTGATTGAGTATGATTTGGCTTATGAACCACTAAAATCTATGAAAGGCCAAATTGTAGCTGACTTTATTGTTGAACATCGGATTGACCTGGAGCAAGAAGCCGGCTTAAATATTGTGTCGGCTGTACCGTGGAGGCTTTATTTTGATGGATCAGTCTGCAGCAGCGGACAAGGAGTTGGCATTGTGTATATCTCACCACACGGTACTGTTTTTGAAGCCTCTTGTCGTCTTGACTATTTATGCACTAAAAATGAAGCCGAATACGAAGCACTTCTATTCGGTCTAGAAATCTTAGTTGACGCAGGGGTAACTCATGTCGAGACATATGGAGATTCGTTGCTTATTGTCCTGCAAGTGGCCAAGATTTGTCAATGCAACAGCGGACCCCTCAACATGTACCTTGACAGATGCCTGGATATGATTTCAACGTTGGATTATTTCCACATATCCCATGTTCCTAGGCAAGACGGCGCAACAAGCATCCGGCTATCACGTCAGTCGTGGAATGTTCTTCATCAGGGAACAACCGGCAATTAATGTTGCCAAACGAAAAGACGGCTTGTTGGAGCCGGCTACAGAGGAGTCAAATGTTGCCAACTTGGAGGAAGCCACACAAGAGGCCGGCTTGTTGGATCCGGCAAAGAAGGAGGCAAATGACAACTTGGCAAACGACTGGAGACAACCTTATATTGATTATTTATAAGATCCAAGTCGAAAAACGGACAAAGCAGTTCAGCGCTTATCTCTCAAGTATACATTGGTGGATGCCGCCTTATATCCGGACTGCTGATGGTCTTCTTCTAAAGTGCTTGAATGAAGACGAAGCTAAAGTTGCCATGGGAGAGGTACATGATGGTTTATGTGAAACACATCAGTCGGCCCACAAAATGAAGTGGATGCTTAGGCGAACAGGATTTTATTGGCCGACAATGATCTATGATTGCTTCAGATACTACAAGGGATGCGAAGCCTGTCAGAAGTTTAAAGATATTCAGTTGGTGCCGGCTTCACCTCTTAATCCAATTATAAAACCGTGGCCTTTTCGAGGTTGGGCGCTTGACTTTGTCGGCATGATCCATCCGCCTTCGTCCAAAGGGCATCGGTTCGTATTGGTTGCCACTGATTATTTCACCAAGTGGTCTGAAGCAGTACCTCTCAGGAACATGACCCACAAGGAGGTGATTCAGTTTATTACAGAACATATTATCCATCGATTCGGCATTCCGCAGACTCTTACCATAGATCAAGGTACTTCCTTCATGGCTAAGGAGGTAAAACAATTTGCCGAATCACTTGGAATCAAGATGCTCAGTTCATCTCCCTATTATGCACAAGCCAATAGACAAGCTGAGTCAAGCAATAAAATCTTGATCAAGCTGATCAAGAAGAAAGTATAGGACCATCCAAGAAGGTGGCATGAAGTATTGTCCGAAGCATTGTGGGCTCACAGAATCTCAAGGCATGGAGCAACTAAGGCAACTCCTTTTGAGTTGGTGTATGAGCAAGAAACCGTTTTCCCAGTAGAGGTGAATCTGGCTACCTTAAGGTTTGCTAAGCAGGATGATTTGTCGGCTGAAGACTACTGCAGCTTGATGATGGACAATGGTGATGAAGTAGCCAACAAGCGTGTTATTGCTTTGAGAGAAATTGCGAAGGAAAAGTTGCGGGTGGCAAAAACTTACAATAAGAAGGTCCGGCTTAAAGACTTTCAAATTGGCGACTTGGTCTGGAAAGTTATATTGCCAGTTGGCTCCAGAAGCTGGAAATTTGTCAAATGGTCCCCAAACTGGGAAGGACCACTTCGAGTCGTGAGAATAGTACCCGACAACTCTTATCTGGTGGAGACATTGGAAGGCGGCATGTTGCCTAGAGCTATCAATGGAAAATACCTGAAAAAATTCCACCCGAGCGTGTGGCAGACTGCATGAGTTGCACGTATGGCCGATATACATATATCGCCCTTAGCATATGGCCGATGAGCTTAAGCATCGCCCTAAGACAAAAAACTTCTACATTGAATATTTTCTAATACGCAAGCTCTACTAGAAAACAGGGGGGCATGTGTTAGCACCCGTTTTTGGCAGATTGACAGTTTCAGGTTCAAGGAAGACTTGGTGGCTCGAAGAAGGCGGCAAAGAAGGCTAAAATGTTAATCTGGGAAATTTTCCAGGAAAAGACGACCACAAGAAGGCAGCCAATAATCCGGCAACTGGAACAAGGTGGAAGCCGGATTCGGGAGTGCAAAGTTGCCAAAAAGACCTAACAAGCTAAGTCAAAGGAAGACAATAAATGTGGTAGAAAAGAAGCCAACTTTGTCAAGACAAGACGGCTTTGTCAAGACAAGGCGGAAAAGAAGCCAACTTTGTCAAAACAAGCTGGCAGAAAAGAAACCAACTTTGTCAAAATAAGCCGGTAAGAAAGAAGTCAACTTTTCACCGATCAAGGCAGCAAAAGAAGACAACTTTTTCAAGTCAAATAAAGGCGGAAAAAAACAACTTTCAAAGTAAAGATCAAGGTGGAAAAGGTGAAGAAAACTTTCCAAGATCAAGGCGGGAAGATGGAAGGCAACTTTACAAAGAAGCCGGACGGATGCTGAAGTCCGGGTTCAATACGAAGCCGATTGAGATATCTTATCTCTAAAGAAAGGCAAGTTTGAAGCCAATACGGAAGGAAAAAATGCAACTTTTCAAAGAAGTTGCCTATTTAGAGATGGATTCGACTTAGACTATGATTTGTAAACCTTGTAGAAGTCCAATACTTGTACGAGAAGTCCAACAGCCTCGTATATATGTGAGAGGTGATGGCCGATTGAAATTAAGCAAACAATAGAAAACCTATCAATACAACCTACTTTTTGTCTACTCAAACCCTTCTTCATGCTTCCGTTGTTCGGCGACTTCGCTTAGATCTCACCGGATATCGAAAACCGAGCTAAGAGCGGCCAAGTCCGGCTTAGTTCAGTCAATCGTCGCGGCTTTCCTCAGACGGGGCTTCCCGAGGGGCTGGGGCGTCTGGTCTAAAAAGCGCCTGCTTGCTGTCTTGCGTATCGCGCTGGAAGCAGGCCTCCCGCGGGGCGAGTTGCGGAGTATCTCCCCCGGTACCGCGGGTACACGAGGACGTGTTCGTGTGACGCGTTTCGAGCGCAACAGTCTTATAATTTTGATCTGCACAATAAGTAGGACCCGTGCATATTTCCATCTAACATACACACAACAATAAATCTTCCTTTTAAGTATATGTATGTCCTCTTTTGATGTCGACCGGTCAAATGGTAATGCCTCCGGTCTCGACATCAACCACAACCGACTCATCTTCTATTTGAGGTTACACAACCTCCTCAAGTGTTTGAGCCTCCACACCAACTACATGTGCAATCTCATTTCCACTAAGGTCATTTTCATGATCTTGATTTGAAACAAGTCCTATGTTCGGTGGTATAGAATAGAATAAGGGACCAAAAATGGAGTAGAGATTTCTCGCTCTCGAGATCCAGTGATCTCTTTATTTTTTTTAAACATGTTTACAAATTTTTAAAAATTACTGTATCTTCTCAGTTTAAATTCCGAGCGAACGTGCAAAATATTGATAATATTTTAAATTCCGGAGTTACAAAAAAAATGACAAATGTGTGGATATAAATGTACACACTTCCAAATCTCTAAAATGTACAAAATTGTATAATTTTTATTTAGACCATAATACAATGAATTTTACATTTTTATTTGCATGATTGTAGGAAGCATCAATGAATACACCTGGATTTTTTTAGGTTTTCATTAAAACTTATTAATATTGTTTTTGAATCTTTTTAAATAGTGCGAGTATTGGAAGACTAAATGATTTTCCGCCAAAGATGCATCGATGCTCGGCGTGGCGCCAGAAACATGAAACAAGTTCTCCTTCTTCCGACCGCTAACTATTGGCAGCGAGAGCCCAAACAAAACGAAATTCCACAAGTCTAGAACCAAGCAAAACCTGCAGGAAAAGTATACATGCCACAACATCTAGCAGCCACAACTCAATTCTTCCTCTTTTTTCACTCTGGTGGCTGTCGGAAGTTTATGTTGCCCACACACACAGGGCCGAGTTACTCCACATCTGTATCTCCGCAGCCACAGGGTAGGGAGCGATCGAGAGGAAAAACGCATCGCCATGGGTGGTGCCGGCGAGGCTGATCAAGAAATAACAACAAGATTAAGTTGCAGAGGCCGCTGCTGACATCGCTGCAGCCCGGCGCCGGCAGCGATGACGGTCACGGGCACGGGGCGGGCAAGCAGCTGGAGAGCATCCTGAACGACGAGTCGGTGCCGTGTGCGCGGCGGATGCGAGCTGCGACGACGGTGGAGAACTGGAGATGCGGATGCTGCTCCGGCTCGCGGCGCCCGCCGTGCTGGTGTACATGATCAACTACATCATGTCCATGTCGACGCAGATCTTCTCCGGCCACCTCGGCACGCTCCAGCTCGCCGCCGCTTCCCTCGGCAATACCGGCATCCAGGTCTTGCCTACGGCCTCATGGTACGTTCTGTTCTTAACCACGGTCAGGTTACTATGCTAAACCTTAATTCGTTGGTGCTCTTATAACAGTACTGTCTCTCGGGTAAGACAACTGTATAATTCACAATCGCCATGTTGTAAAGTACTCCCTCCGATCAGTATAGGTTGTCGTGAGCTGTGTACAATTTTTCACTAGCTTAGTTTGTTTCCACGACAACTATTCCCGACCGGAGGTAGTACTGTAATAGTAAGTGGCTTATGTTGCTGACAGACTTAGTCCACGAATTTTTTTTTTTAATAATATTTTTTTAAACTGAAATTCGGAAAATAGCGCGCGTTTTCTAAATTTTGGAAAATAGCGCGGCGTCGGCAACGGCCGGGCCGAAACCAGCTAGTTTCGGCACGGGCTACGCCGAAACTAGGTTTCGGCACGGGCCAAGCCGAAACAAGCTGGTTTCGGCACGAGCAACGCCGAAAGTCAGGTGATCTGCATGCGTATCTGACTTTCGCGTAATGGCGGGGCCGACAGGCGTGTTTCGGCTCGGGCCGTGCCAAAAGTCGCATTTTACATTTTTTTTTTGTTTTTCCGAGTGTTAGCCCATATATTCCCGCTCATATTTCCCGCCACCGGTAATGTTGCCATTATTTTCCCGCTCATATTTCCCGGCACCGCGCATAATTTTGTTTTCTCGAGTACATTTGTTTCGCGGTCATTTGTTCCGCCTTTTTTCTCCCGCCATTTCCCTCCCGCCATTTTGTTCCCGCCATTATTTTCCAGCCACCGGTGCTCTCGCGTGCCCTGTTCTCCCGCCACCGTTTCCCGCCATTTCTTCCCTTCCCTTCCTATAAAATCCCCTCCTCGCTGAGCTCCCTAAGCAGTCCAGTGTATACACTAGAAAATGTCGATTCCCACCCCAGGTTGGCCCATGGATCGTAGTTGGGTAAGAGATATGTCTGAGTGTCTCTTGTTGTGTGCGGTCGAGTTGAGGGTCGACGGTAAGAAAGTTCCATGGGAGGAGCTCATCAGTAGTGACAGTCTTCTCGCTGAGGTTGGAGCGGCATTACGACGACATAGCTGGCCAAACAGGTACCCCCATGAAATACGGAAAGAACTTCTCAGGTTGCTTGATAGGTACGACAAGAAAGTTGTTAGTGGAAAATTTAGGAATGAAGCAGACCGTATGTGGTTTGCAAAAAATCCACGTACGTGGATAGACGAGAGCAAAGACGAAGACGATATCTTCATGCCGAGTGGCGCATTATCGTCGAAAGGCAAGAGTGATGCATCGGCGAAGGGTAAGAGTGTTGCACCTTCTTCAAGGAGCAAGACTGCTTCATCCTCCAGGAGCAAGAGTGTTGCATCGTCGAAGAGCAAGACTGATGTTGGAGGCTGCGTCGACGGTAGATGACTTCATGTAGTTAGGTGTAGTATTTAATTTCAGTATTAGTAGTTAATTTCAGAATGCCGATTTATCTTAATTTCCCGTTGTAACAGACAAGATCTATCTATTATTAATCTAAATTAATGTCTAAACCAAATGTAGGTAGATAGTAATATGTGTCATACATAGTATTACATCGAACGATACGTAGATGTCTCATACATATAAATAAGGTCCCGTGAATGGAAACATGTCTCATACATAGATAGTAGTATCAGGCATCTCTGTGAGCACGAGTGCGCGGCTGCCTCCGTGGTCGAGGCCCGGTAGGTGACAAGCGTGCTGGAGCGCGGTGGTCACGCATCCCTCGGCCTCGCAACGGCTCATCCTCCTACGTCTCCTGCGTATCGGGCGGCGGTGGAGTATGGTACAACGTCTCGTCCTCCGGATCCATGTGTGAGGAGGAGCCACCCCCACCTGTAAAAGTTACGTCAGTATCATGTGTGGGTGAATAAGGTAAATTTGTATGAGTATTAAAAACTACTTACCGAGGTGGCTCTGAAACTGAGTCACCGGCACAGGAGACGGGTTCCACATCATATGTGGAGGTGGCTGTATCCCGTAACCAGACGTCAGCATCCCAAGATGGTGCATACGTGGCTGCTGGTACACGGGTGGCTGCTGGTACATAGGCTGCTGGTACGTAGGTGGCGCCTGCCATGTCGAACTACCAGGCTGAGATGCATCCGGTGGCCGGTACATCAGTGGCTGAGACGGATCTGGCTGTTGCGACGAACTACCAGACTCGTACGTAGGTTGTGGGCGAGGAGTCTGTGCTCGTGTAAGACGTGGCCGGGGGTCCTGTCGACCAACAGAGTGACGGGAGGGTGATACCTGTGCATCCTGAGTTGCTGACGAGTGGCGCGTGGGGCGCGGGGCTGGACCGCGTGGAGCAACGTCAGCACCGTCGGCACAAGTAAGAACAGAGTAGACACGACGTAATTTCTGACAGCGATGGTTGATGGGACTCAACATGAGTTTGAGCATTCCCTGCTGTCGGTGATGGTTCATAATGCACAGGAATTTGGGCAGTATGCGAACTAGTTGCTTCACTACTCTCCCCCTTCAAAACAAACGACAGTAGAACTTCTGGTTTTGTGCCACGGCGTTTGCATGACGCTAGCCAAGAAACCCACTGCTTTGTCCGGTCAAGCGGCAACAACTCCCAGTAAATATTTGTCCGGGATTTGGTCCATAGCGACTGAATCCTAACCGTCTAGAAATTAGGATCGTAACCAAAATTCACCGTGAAATAGCACTGGACAGCGCTAATTTCCACTTTCTCTGGCTCTGTCAACTGAATCTCCAAATTATCAAATTCACGAAGATCAACCCCTGACTCAGTTGCACGGACTGTACCGGCACCGTAGTGCACTACAATATGTACCACTTCCATTACCTAGACAAATTTTTGGCATCGTCAAATACTACACACCGGATATATCTAAAAATTACAACCACCACTAATATTAATCCGGATCAAAATATACAATATATCTAACCGACGAAATATATCTACACTGCTAATATTAATCCTAATAAAATTATACGATATATCTAACCGACAAAATATATCTACACTCCTAATATTAATCCGAATCAAAATATACAATATATCTAACCCACCAAATATATCTACACTCCGAATATTAATCCTAATAAAATTATACGATATATCTAACCGACAAAATATATCTACACTGCTAATATTAATCCGAATCAAAATATACAATATATCTAACCGACAAAATATATCTACACTCCGAATATTAATCCTAAAAAAATTATACGATATATCTAACAGACAAAATATATCTACAATGCTAATATTAATCCGAATCAAAATATACAATATATCTAACCGACAAAATATATCTACAATGCTAATATTAATCCTAATAAAATTATACGATATATCTAACCGACGAAATATATCTACACTAATGCAAACAAATATTATACATCTACCCACAAACTATATTCAAATTTAACCTAAAAAATTTAGGGATTAGGGTTTACCCTTGACGCGTGTGTAGATCCCGCTGCCTGGCTTCAATCTACCACCACCATTGCATCAACCCTCTCCTTGCCCAACAACAGCATGCACCACCACTATCCACCATTGTTGACCACCATTGCTCCACCTCCACACCCCCAAACGCCTCCACAAACAGCTATCCCATCAACAGATCGGGGATGCCCCAACCCTTCTCTACTCTATTTCTTCAATCTCTGAGTTTGTGGAGATTTTTTGTTGGTAAGATTCGGTGGTAGAAGCAGTCGAGCGGAGGAAGAAGAAGAGAGCCGGGCGCGGCCTGCTTATCCAGCAGGTTTCGGCGTCGCCCGTGCCGAAACCCACCTTTCGGCACCGCTCGAGCCGAAAGCAGTGGGCCAGGCCTGCCACCGCGGTCTGCGCGCATGCACTGTCGGCTGCGGCCCTGACGACGCCTGAGTTTCGGCCCCGCCGATGCCGAAACCTGGCTTTCGGCGTAGCCCGTGCCGAAACAGCCTGCTTTCGGCCTGGCCAATGCCGACGCCGCGCTAAAACTCAAATATTTTTAAAACGCGCGCTATTTTCCGAATTTCAGTTTAAAAAATATTATTTAAAAAAAAGTTCCTTAGTCCACTCTGTGGTAGGATGATTAGCTTCAGTAGATTCGGACGTGTGGCAATTGCTCGCTTGGTGCACAAATGAGATTTCTTACGGCGCGCACCAAGCCACCGATGCGCATGTCCCATCATGAGAGATGGTATCTTCCCATTGTGAAAAAACACATTTTAAATTGTCCAATAATCCGGAAAAGAGTGTATATTCAGACATTTTATTTTCGCATTGAAAGTTTCAAGAAAAAATATTTTTTTAATGACTAGTGTAAAAGGACAAAAAGAAGTCTCGCGAAAAGACATTTTGGAGCATTAAATTTATCTTTTTTACACGTACCAGAGAAAATGTCCTTTTTTGTGAAATTTGTGTATTAATATAAAATATTTGAGTGTATAACGAATTATTTTTAGCAGGTTTTGACATTTCTAAATTCTCCTTCCATATAATGGGACTAGATCTTCCATCTAATGGAATTTTTAAAATGCATCGTTATTTTGCATGATTATGGAAATTAATGTTGAATACACCGAGAATTATTTTCTATTTGAAAACTTGGAATTATTTTGAATTTTGAAAAATAAAGCCAGCAATTCGAGATCCAGAATGACTTTTACCCAAAGACGCATCTATTGCCCGCGTGTCATGGGCGTCGCCCTGGTTATCCTCCATCCTTGATGTTGCTTCAGATGAAAAACTCGATGATCAAGCGGCGGTCGCGACGTTGTTCTCTCCATGAAGGCGCCCTATTGGAGTCCATCGATCATCGGACACAACTTCGTCTCCTTGCAGTGTTTGGTAGGTGCACCATAGTATTTTAGTGTTGTGTTATACACCAAAAGTGTTTGGTCATTGTTTTATCCGTAAACCGGGAAAAATCCTATTTCGGGAGAATCAGAAACCAAAGAGGCATCTGTTGCCCGCGTGCCGGAAGAAACAAGCACGTGTTCTCACTGCTGACCGGTTGCAGCGGCAGCAGAAACCAAACCAAATTCCGCGCTTCTGGAACAAACGAAACCTGCAGGAAAGATATACATTGTCACAAAAGCTAGCAGCCACAACTCAATTCTTACTTTTATTTTCCCCCCTCCGGTGGCCGTCGCAAGTTTATATAGCCCGCACACACACAGGGCTGAGTTACTCCACCTGTGGCATGTTTATGACAATGCCAACACAATGGCCGACGCCTTATGGCTCTTGGCAGTGGCAGTCATGTTTTGAAAGGAACCTAATGTTAATGAGACCGTCATATTTTGCGACCTGATCATTTGTACTCGGTCGACCGGGTAATATATCTCGGCCCGCTCTTGTTGTCTGAGATGCGTTTTGTTTGACAGCGTGTTGCGGCGCATGTTTCTTCAAAGAACATACAGAGATCCCTGATTGCCCATCTTTCTTTTACTGCTCGGAAGGTAGCGTTCGTGCTGTCCGCGTGATCATGTACAGGAGCAGCAATGTGAATCATTGTCGATGCTGAAACTGAAACACACCAATCCATCCGGTAACAGTAATGGGGTTGGCTGCCACTCGCCGGCAGATGCTGATGAAGAGGGTCCTCGATCTGCTGTTATGAGCTTGTGTTACGACAAGCAGATATGGATATGGAGATGAGTCGCTCGTGTGGGCGATCCCGGAGGCGACCAAAACCCTAGCCAGAAGTTCCCCGATCCAATCCTCCATGGCCGCTTCTGCTGCCGGCGGCGGCCCCCCGGCCGTTCGAGCGGCGGGAGTTGGTGGGCGCAACGCATCGGACCGGCTTCGCGCGGAGTTGGGACGAGGGGCGGTGCGCGGGCGGCGATACGGCAAGCACGACGGCGGCACTGGTGGTCGGAGGCGCACGGGGAGCAGTGGAGGTCGACCGGCGGCAAGGGAGCTAGGCGGCGGCGTTGGCCGCATCTGGCCCAATCTGAGTCCGGAGGCCGGCGGCGCTGGTTGTATCTGGCCCGAATTGGGTCCAGACACCACGTCTGCTGCTGATCGTGCCCCATGCCACATGGTGAAGCCTGCAGTATGGCCTTGTGTTTATTTCCGACTTGCCGACGTCGCGGTCAGGTTGCGATCTGCCGGTTTTCCGGTGTGTCGGCGGCCGGGATGGCCGATTGCGTGGGGGCTCCGCCTGAATAATGGCGGTGGTCCTTGGTTTCTCTTGCGACAAGATGAAGGTCTGCTTGACGCCGGTCCTCCTCGATCTGGCCGGAGTGTCGGGTTCGGAAGTCTGTGCTGGCGGTCTCACATGGACGTTTATGTCTGGAGACTGCTACATCAGATATGGTTCGGTCGTGACGGAGGGAGCGGCGCGAAGCTCTGTTTCTGTTGTCATCATGAGCAAATCATGGTGAAGTAAAAGACGGAGAATGTCACGAAGGCCGAGATTGGAGGACTAGCAATGGTGATTGGAGTCTTTGCTGCGAGGAGGAACTTGGTTGGAGTTTCAGGAATCGTAGCAGCGGTATGTAAGTGTGGGCGACAACACAGGTGAAGTTCAGACTCTTACCTTTCAGGGTAAAAATCCAAGTTCTGGCCTTAATTGGTTGTGTCTGACAAAATGGTCTTGTTGAAGACATTGTTTGAGAGCGGGGACTATCTTCAGGGTGAAAACCCATGATCTTCGATCGGGCGATGACGACGTTTGTACACTGTTTCCTTCTTGAAGGCGTCGTTTTTGGAGAACTTGAACATCAGGTGTTGTTTTGGTGGTGGTTGTGCTGCTGCTGCTGCAAGGATTGTAACTCTGTAGCGGGATTTTTCTTTTTTACTTCTTTTTCTTATTAGTTTTCGGCTGTGTGCATCCGTAATACCCTAAGTTATTACGTTGTTACAGATGCTGGGTGTAATTGGTATCTTCGCGATATTAATATATACTCTTTATCTAAAAAAGATACGGAGATGGGGCAGTTAAGCACGTACAGTAGATTACCTCTGTTTCTAAAAACAAGCTATGTAATTTTTTTTCAGAAGTCAAACAATGTGAACTTGGACCAAGTTTATAGAAGAACCTATCAAAGAATATAATATTTTAGAGATATATTAGAATACATATTTAATAGTGTATCAAGTAAGATTAATTTTACATTGTAAAAGTTAATAGCTTTTCCTATAAATATGGTCAAACTTCACATGGTCTGACTTTTCACAAAATTTATACATTTTATTATGAAATGGAGGTACTACTTAAGCAGATTGTACACCGGGACCATGGAGATTCAAGGGGAGGACACACATGTTATGTCTTTACACTACCATAAGTCACACACGTGTTCTGACTGCTAACCGGTGGCAGCGGCAAGTCAAAAAAAAAAAAAACGTTGGCAGCGGCAGCAGAAACCAAACCAAATTCCACACTTCTGAAAGCAAACAAAACCTGCAGGAAAAATATCCCTAAAAAAAAAAACCTGCAGGAAAAGTATACATGTGACAAAAGCTAGCAGCCACAACTCAATTCTTCCTTTTATTTTCGCCCCTCCGGTGGACTGTCGCAAGTTTATATAGCCCACACACACAGGGCTGAGTTACTCCACCTCTGTATCTCCGCAGCCACAGCGTAGGGATACTTCGAGAGAGAAAACACATACACACGAGCGCATCGCCATGGGTGGCGCCGGCGAGGCTGAAGATAAGCTGCATAGCCCGCTGCTGACGTCCCTGCAGCCGACGTCTCCCGGCAGCGGCAGCGATGACGGTCACGGGCACGGCGCGGGAATGCAGCTGGAGAGCATCCTTAACAACGAGTCGGTGCCGTGGGCGCAGCGGATGTGGGCGGCGACGACGGTGGAGCTGCGGATGCTGATCCGGCTCGCGGCGCCCGCCGTGCTGGTGTACATGATCAACTACGTCATGTCTATGTCGACGCAGATCTTCTCGGGCCAACTCGGCACGCTCGAGCTCGCCGCCGCTTCACTCGGCAACACCGGCATCCAGACCTTCGCCTACGGCCTCATGGTACGTTCTTAACCACGCCCAGGCCCAGGTTAATGATCCTAACCTGAATTCTTGGTGCTCATATAACAGTACTGTCTCTCGCGGGTAAGACAACTACATATGGTAAATCATAATAAGAAATTATAATAGGCAAATCGTAAGAAATTGTAATAAGAAGTGGCCTATGTTTTGTCAAGTGCTGACAGACTTAGTCAACTGGGTGGCAAGATGATTAGCTTCAGTAGATTGATTCCAACGTGTGACAATTGCACAAATGGGATTTCTCCGGCGCGCACCCATGCGCATGACGCATCATGCATGAGATGTATCTTTGTTCCAAAATAAAGCCTTTAGAATCCAACTTCTGTGCATAGTTCTCACGTGATTTATCGAAAAAAGTTCAGCTGTCGCCGAAGAAAAGTAATCCTACAGCTACATGTGCCTCCGACGCCTTGCAAGTCCAACCAAACAAACGTAGTAGTAGCTGGTGCACAAGATGGTTTTTGGCTCTCGGGTAGCGGTAGTCGTAGTAGGTTGGTGGTTCCTAGTCCTTGGTGTGGACCATTCAGTTTGAATGTAATAAAAGTCGCCAGATGTGCATGTCCATTCTTCAGGTGGGATGAATCCAGTTTTCATGCTTCTCCGCAATAATAACCAATCAAACCTTTCCAATTTATTGTTGGACTTTTCATACAAAAACAGTATCGATCAAACCTGTCCAACTAATTGACGAGCTCTGTGCAATGCGACGCAGCTTGGCATGGGGAGCGCGGTGGAGACGTTGTGCGGGCAGGCGTACGGCGCCAACAAGCTGGACATGCTGGGCGTCTACATGCAGCGGTCCACCGTGCTGCTCATGGCCACCGGCATACCCCTCACCGTCTTCTACGTCTTCTCCCGCCCCGTCCTCATCCTCCTCGGCGAGTCGCCGGAGATCGCCCGCGCCGCGGCCATCTTCGTCTACGGCCTCATCCCGCAGATCTTCGCCTACGCGGCCAACTTCCCCATCCAGAAGTTCCTGCAGGCGCAGAGCATCATGGCCCCGAGCGCCTACATCTCCTCCGCCACCCTCGTCGTCCACCTCGTCCTCAGCTACCTCGTCGTCTACAAGTTCGGGCTCGGCCTCCTGGGCGCCTCGCTCATGCTCAGCCTCAGCTGGTGGATCATCGTCGCCGCGCAGTTCGTGTACATCGTCACCAGCAACCGGTGCCGGCTCACGTGGACGGGGTTCTCCCTGCAGGCCTTCTCCGGTCTGCCCGAGTTCTTTAAGCTCTCACTTGCCTCTGCTGTCATGCTCTGCCTCGAGACCTGGTACTTCCAGGTGCTCGTGCTCATTGCTGGCCTCCTCCCGGACCCCGAACTGGCTCTCGCCTCGCTCTCTATCTGGTAACTATCAGTTCTACTGATCAAGCTTACTGGTTGCCTGCTTTACTGAGATGATGATGCAACTAACCATTCTGATGTCGGTGTTTGCAGCATGACCATTTTAGGGTGGGTGTTCATGATTGCCGTTGGATTCAACGCAGCAGCCAGGTAAAGATGATCGCTGCTAGGAGCACTTGTAAAGTTTGCAGTTGCAATGCATTGCAGCCTGTGAAATGAACTCAAACTTGGTGGCAAGATTAACAGCTTGAAGTTTCTTTCTATGATATATAGTGTGAGGGTGAGCAATGAACTTGGCGCCGGAAACCCCAAGTCAGCGGCGTTCTCCGTGGTGGTAGTGACGGTTCTGTCGTTGATCATATCACTAATAATCGCGGTCGTCATTCTGATCTGCCGTGACTACATCAGCTACATCTACACCGGTGCCGACGACGTGGCGGCCGCGGTGTCCAAGCTCACGCCGCTGCTGGCCATCACCCTCGTCCTCAACGGCATCCAACCTGTACTATCAGGTGAACAGAGATACAGAGAGAGAACCAACAGAAGCTTCATATCCCTATTCAGCGTTAGACAGAAACAAGTCAAACGGTCGATTCATTAGTTGTGCACACAGTCACACACAGCGTTAGACAGAAGCTTCACTGATGTGGATGTTATATCGCTGAATCAGGGGTGGCCGTGGGCTGTGGATGGCAAGCGTTCGTCGCCTACGTCAACGTCGGCTGCTACTACGTCGTCGGCATCCCCCTTGGCTGCCTCCTCGGCTTCTACTTTGACCTTGGCGCCGCGGTAAGGCATCCATCCCATGGCTCCTTGTTTCAACTTTACCCTGAGCAATCATGCATTATTTGATATATAACAGAGTGCATGACACTAAACGCAGGGTCTATGGAGCGGTATGATGGGAGGTACTCTGATGCAGACCGTGATCCTGTTGTGGGTTACCTTCAGGACAGACTGGAACAAAGAGGTAAATACGGGATTAAGATCCTAATTGTGGACACAGCAGTAACACCAGCACCTAGTAGCCTTTAATGAATTTCTTAAGACAATATTAGTAATTAAATTACATACTATTGCATAGTCAAATGTAAATACTGACATTACAATATTCTTTCCATATTCTTTTTCGAGGGGCACTGTACTACTAGTACTAAAGATACTCGCCTCGTTGTGTGAGAAAAATACTTCAGAGCTTACGTTCTAATTTTCTTGCAGGTGGCGCAAGCGATGAAACGACTGAACAAATGGGAAGGCAAGAAACCTCTGTTAGCAGGCCAAGAATGAAACAAGGAAAATAACCGTACAGATAAGCGGAGTTGGGTTTCGGTAGCAGGTGGATCTTCCTAAAATGTGTAAAATGTGATTTTTGATCATTCAGTTCGACATGGAAATCCCATGTTCTGCATTGAAAAGCATTTTTCTAGACTTCAGTGACTGCTCCCGAGTCTCGACAAGATCACGGTGTTTTGTTTTGTTTCCTGCGTCTTGGTGCCTCGGTTGGCATTGTTGAGCCCGTTATTTAGTTGGATTAAGTAGTAGGCTACACGATCAACAGGCCACCGACTACGGTGTCCGTTCACTTGATGTTAGCCAGCGTGTGTATGCCCGATATTGTGAAGACTCAAAATTATAGATTTTATATCACACGTGTGTATAGACAAATAACCGATGAAAAGCGGAAATATCGAACCAATAGGGACACGAGATTTAACGTGAAAAATCCCTCTAACAATGGAGCAGAAAAAAGTACGGGCGCCAGGCAGCAAAACTTCACTGGTGAGGTTACAAACACCGGGGATTTACACAATGCGATTTATCCCAACTGGCGGCTTACAATATGTATTTATATGGAGGCAACAACTCTAAGTCGGCTGCAGTCCAACTCGGAAACGATCTGTACCGTACCGCGGAGGCTGTCACCCCCGCACCCGCAGGAAGTGGGCAACCGGATAGGCTAAGTTCTCCGCTCGCTTCGGCCCAAGCCTATGGCAACAGGCCTCCGCTTCGTGTCAAAGTTAGCCTTTATCTTTATAAGAATTTGGATCACCATAAAACAACACTCCACTTTGAGACAAATTTCATCTTGTAGCATAAACGAGAAAATTCACCTGAAATAACAAAGAAAACACTTTAAGCGCCACATAGCCTCTTCGGCTAGATTGTGATACCAACTAAGTCTGAGCATAGCTTAATCGAGAAACTAACTTTGTCATCAACGAGAAACTGGCTTTGTCATCATATCAGCAGGATTATTATGAGTGCTTATCTTGCATAACTTCAACTTACCTTGTGAAACAACATCATGCGCATAATGATATTGGACATTAATTTGCTTTGTTCTCTCATGTAACATCTGATTCTTAGTAAGGTAAATAGCACTTTGACTGTCACAAAACAGGTTAATGCAAGCATCATCTCAACAAAGCTCAGCAAACAAATCTTTCAACCAAACAATTTCTTTAACTACTTCAGCAATAGTCATGTATTCAACCTGCATGGTGGATTGGGCAACAATCGACTAAAGTGTTGCCTTCCAACTAACAGCACAACCACCAATGGTGAACACATAACTTGTGAGCGAACTCCTCTTACCCAAATCGGCAGCAAAATATAAATTTATATAGCCTACGAGTCCCTCACCAGTTTTGCCAAACTTCAAGCAAGCATTAGACGTGCCACGGAGATACCAGAAAATCCACTGAACAGCTTTCCAATGTTCTTTACCAGATTAGCCATGGATCTACTCACCAAGCTCATAACATATGATAAATCGGGACGTGAACAGACCATAGCATACATCAAGGAACCAACAACACTAGAATACGTAACTCGAGACATGTATTACAAATCATGATCAGTAGTAGGACATTGAGTAGATAACAACTTAAAATGAGAATCAATAGGATTACTAACAGACTTTGCATCATGCATATTAAAACGATGAAAAACTTTCTTAATTTAACTTTGCTGACTAAGAAATATGAATCCTGATTTTCTGTCACGTGTAATTTTCACACCTAGGATTTTTTAGCAGCACCAAAATCTTTCATCTCAAACTCGCTACTGAACTATGACTTGAGAACAACGATTTCTTTCTTTCTCTTGGCAGCAATCAACATATCATCAACATATAACAGCAAGTACATAGGCGATTCATCAACAAACTTAATGTACACACAACTATCAAATTCAGACCTCTTAAAGCCATGTGACAACATAAATGAATCAAACTTTTTATATCATTGACGAGGAGACTGTTTTAAACCGTTTCAACTTACAAACAAGATCCTCCTTACCAGGAACTATGAACCCTTCGGGCTGGTCCATGTATATCTCCTCCTCCAACTCTCCATGCAGAAACGCAGTCTTAACATCTAACTGCTCAAACTCAAGATCACGCATAGCTACAATAGAGAAAAATGTCTGAATGGAACTATACTTCACAACTAGAGAGAATATATCATTATAATCAATACCTGGGATTTGACGGAAGCCTTTCGCCACTAACCTTGCCTTAAATCTTGGAGGCTCACTTGGAGCTAAACCCTCCTTTCTATTGAAGATCCACTTACAGCGGGCGGCCTTCTTTTGCTTACAGCGGGCGAAACATAACCAATAAAAACAGAGTTAACATCTCTCGGCTCTAACTTTCCGGATCCTTTTTGATTGCTTCCTTCTTTCGTTGAAGTATCTTTCTCCTTGATATTCTTTTGCATTTTTTTATCCTCAATATAGTTTGATCTCTTTCCATCTATTCGTCATTAGATTTGTGCATTTGATTTCACTCATATCATGAGAAATGCACACATTATGGGGGAGCTCTTTATTTTAGATAAAGGGCTTTATTACTTAGAGTTTAAGCATTACACCCGGCCTCTGCATATGAATGCACACAGCCACAATCCAAGCGAGAAAATAAAAGAGTATGTGTAGCACTAGACAAAATACAATCATGAAATGAATATAGTAGAACGCCAGCACTGAAGATGGACTCAGGCACCTATGGAGGACCAATCCGGCGATCAAGTGGCCATCCATGTCGGATAAAAATATCCCTCGCCACCTCTTCCAAACATGCACATGCCTCCGTAAAGAGGCCTCGATGTCCCTCCCGTTGTAAGGTGGACCAAGAACGATGAAAACTTGTGCACCGGTAGAGAACCTGCATACGAGAAACATCTTTATCATTAAAAACCTAGTCATTACTAGTTAGCCAAAGCGACCATATAACGGCTATCGCTCCCACCCTAATAACAGTTTTATACTTTTTATCAATCCCATTTAAGCCAGTTGCCAAAAACATTAGCAACAGACTTTGGTTAATATAAGTTAGACGCTATCTGAATGGCTGACCATATAGAACGTGCGAAACTACACTTGAAGAATAAGTGTTTTATTGTCTCTTCATGTGGACAAAACATACACTTCGTACTTCCATGCCAATTTCATTTAACAAGGTTATCCTTTGTTAGAATGACACCCCTACGAAGATACCACGTAAATACTTTAATCTTAAGTGGAATCTTCATTTGCCATATTTTTTATTATCATCGACTGGCACATCGGAATGTACTAACACCCTATTCATTGAATCCACGGAGAATTTTCCATTCGAACATAGATTCGAACGAAACTCATCAGGACCCTGTGTGAACTGAACCGAGTTCAACCGTGCCAACAAGGAATTCCAAGACGCTAGTCTCGGCCCAATTAGATCTCGCCTGAACATCACATTCGGAGGAGAGCACTGCATGACAGTGGCAATGGTATCCCCTTTATGATGCACAATATTGTATAGGGCTGGATATTGATCCTGGAGTATGGTATTACCTTACCATTTGTCCTCCCAGAATCTAATCTCCGAGCCATCCTTAATGTTAAATACCCCGAAGCGAAAGAAGTGTTTCTTTGTCACCATCAGTCTAGCCCAAAAGTGAGAATCACCAGGTTTCCAGTACACCTGTGATACCGCCTTTGTGCCAATGTATTTTCTCTTAAGGAGTGTTTGCCATATCCCATCTTCAGTAAGCAGCTTAAAAAGGCATTGATACGTCTCAAACGTATCTATAATTTTTGATGTTCCATGCTTTTATTATATCAATTGCTACATGTTTTGTTTACACTTCATAGCATTTTTATGCATTTTATGGGACTAACCTATTAACAAGATGCGAAGTGCCAGTTCCTGTTTTCTGCTATTTTTCTCTTTCAAGAAAGCTAGTCGCAAAATATTCTCGTAATTGGACGAAACAAAAAGGGACGCTCATATTTCACCGACACGATCACGAAGTCCAAAGGGGAGACGGAGACGAGCCACGAGGCCGCCTCGCCACCCTAGGGCGCGGCCAAGGGTGAGCCCGCGTCGGGCCCTGGCGAGGCCGCCTCGCGAAGCTTCCGACGCCGCCCTTTCGCCTATATATTCTCGATGTTCAGCGTACCCTAAAAACACCGATCATATTCCACGAAAATTTCCGCTGCCGCCGTCGTCGCCAACCCTAGATCGGGAGGGTTCTGAAGCCTTTCCCGGCACCCTGCCGAGGGGAGATCATCACCGGAGGCTCTACATCGCCATGGCTGCCTCCGGAGTGATGCGTGAGTAGTTCATCCTTGGACTACGGGTCCATAGAAGTAGCTAGATGGTTGTCTCTCCACCTTGTACCTCCATGTTTAGATCTTGTGAGCTGCCTAACATGATCAAGATCATCTTATTGTAATGCTACATGTTGTGTTTGCTGGGATCCGATGAATATTGATACTATGAGCAAGTTGTTTATCAATCTATATGTGTATGTTGTTTATGACCTTGCATGCTCTCCGTTGCTAGTAGATGCTTTGGCCAAGTAGATGCTTGTAACTCCAAGAGGGAGTATTTATGCTAGATAGTGGATTCATGCCTCCAGAAATCTGGGCTCGAGTTGACAGAAAGGACTAAGGTTGTGGATGTGCTGTTGCCACTAGGGATAAAACAACGATGCATTGTCTACGTGTCATTTGCATTGTTTACATTACACACTTTACTTCATGCAATAATCTGTTGTTTGCAACTTAATACTGGAAGTGATGCGGATGCTGACCTGAAGGTGGATTATTTAGGCATAGATGAGTTGGATAGCAAGTCTATGTACTTTGTTGTAATGCCCAATTAAATCTCATAATGAACATCTTGTCATATATTGCATTGTCATGCACTCTCTATTTGTCAATTGCCCAGCTGTAATTTGTTCACCCAGCATGTTAGTTATCTTTTATGGAGAGACACCACTAGTGAACTGTGGACCCCGGTACATTTTCCCTCATACTGATAAAACCACCTTCTGCAATCATCTGTTCCTTGTTACTTTCTGCAATCACTACGGTTTTCCACACTGTGCATTTAATCCTTTGTTTTCAGCAAGCCAGAGAGATTGACAACCTCTCTGTTTCGTTGGGGCAAAGTAGTTTGGTTGTGTTGTGTGCAGGTTGCACGTTGGTGATCAAGTAACGGCGCCCATCAACAACCTTCTGAAGAACCTCCGTGTCCTCCTGGTTCGATAAACCTTGGTCATATTTCAAGGGAAAACTACTGCTGCACTACATCATACCTTCCTCTTGGGGTCTCCCAACGAACGTGTGAACTACACGCCATCAGCCATTTACCTAGGAGAGCTGAGTTCTTGACATTAAGGTCATGAATACCAAGCCCTCCCTGATCTTTAGGCCGACAAACAACATTCCATTTAGCCAGTCTATATTTCTTCTTCTCGCCGTCTCCTTGCCAAAAGAATCTTGATCGGAAATAATCCAATTTATGCAAGATCCCTTTTGGTATTTGGAAGAAAGATATCATATACAGTACCATGTTTGTTAGTACCGAATTAATGACTACCAATCTTCCACCAAAGAGATAGCAATTTTCATTTCCAACTAGACAACCTTGCTTGAAGACGTTCTTTGACGTGTCTCCATTCCGCATTAGTTAATTTCCGATAATGTATTGGTATTCCAAGGTACATAATTGGAAATTGACCCTGCTCGCAGCCAAATATATCGGCATATTGAGCAGCTGCTTCTTGGGCCTCACCGAAGCAAAACAATTCACTCTTATGGAAATTAATTTTCAATCCCGATAACTGCTCGAATGCTGATAATATCAATTTCAGATTCGCTGCTTTATCTAGATCATGTTCCATAAAGAGGATTGTATCGTCCGCATATTGAAGAATAGATAATCCACCATCAACTAGATGTGGAACAACTCCTTCAATTTGGCCATCCGTCTTAGCCCGTTCAATCATGATCATCAGAATATCCGCCACTATGTTAAATAGTATAGGCGATAGAGGATCACCTTGCCTTAATCCCTTTTTCGTTTAGAAGTAGCGGCCGACGTCATCATTGACTTTTATCGCCACGCTACCCCCAGCAACAAAATTATGGATCAATGCACACCACTCATCTGAGAAACCTTTCATTCTCAGAGTCTGTAGCAGGAACAGCCATTTGACCTTATCATAGGCCTTTTCAAAGTCGATTTTAAACATCACCCCATCCAGTTTTTTCGTATGCATCTCATGGACGGTCTCGTGTAGAACCACCACCCCGTCAAGGATATTCCTCCCTTGCATAAAAGCTGTTTGGGTAGGTTTTACCACATGATCTGCCACATAATTTAACCTGATGGTCGCCACCTTTGTAAAGATTTTGAAGCTAACATTCAGAAGACATATAGGCTGTAACACCCCGAAAATTCAAACCTAATTTTAGTGGTGTTTTCCGACAACTGAAAAACTTTTTCCTCTTATCCTAAATTTTTCTTCAAATCTTTGAGGATGAATTGACTTGGGAATTGCTCCCTCAAGAATTTTTCCAGTGATCCACGAACCACTCCATCACCCGTGATAATTTTGACGCTTAGGTTTTCCCTCGAAAACCCTAGCTCTAATTATTGAACCTTTTAAACCCTTTTCTCCACCTACCAAAGGGAAGCCTATTTCCATAGATGGAAAAATTACACTAAAAATACCAGAGGACTCCCATATCCATATGAAGACAATCCATGCAAAAATATTGCATACTTCAATGCAATATTTCCAAGTTGGGCAGTATTTTCCAAAATGCCATTTCTGATCCAGAGATGTTTGAGTCAAGCTATGCATCTCCATAAATTCTGATAAATTCAGGGGATGAATATTTTTACATTCCCTACACTTCATCTTTTGGAGCCAAACCTATTTGAGCAACTTTTGACCTACTTCCTTTGTAAGGCCATTTTCATGCCTTTTCAAGATCTTCAAGCAAACCAATACCTAGACAAATCCTATGACCATGAGACTTAGACACCTTGACCACATGGTACATAGACACACATATCCAGAAAAATCACCAAGGTGAAGTGTGAAAAATCACTTTGCCATGACCATGCCAATATGCCAATTTTTGGACATCTGGCCAAAACCCAATTTACCAATGTCCAATTGAGCTCAAACTCCATAGACACTCTCCTAGTACCAAATAAACCCTGTGGTGAAAATTTGGAATCATTTGGACCAACTTTTTCTTGCAGAACATCCATCGAACACCTTCTGCCACTTTCGAAACCCGAAAATGTTTACGCATGAAATCTTCTCCAAATTGAGTGAAACTGGACCACATTGCTCACATACCTGTAGACCATCACCAGTAAAAATCCTAGCTCATTTGGGATAGTGGAAGTCCTTTTTCCTTTCATCGAGCACCTTCGGTGCCTTTGGTTTTCTGAAAATCATATTCTGCAAAGTTGGGAATCCTTGAGGGATTCTTGTTTGGTTGTGTTGGTCTTGTCCTTGTGAACCCTGTGGTACAATCCGTGTTCAGTTTGGAGCTCCGAGTCGTCGGGAACGCGACGACGCCGCTCGCGTCGCGCTCTGGACATGCCGGTGTCGGCATGACCCTGTGCAAACCCTAGCTCCTGCCCTTATCCTCTGCACCAGTGCACCCATGTGCGCCACTGTGCCTCCAGCACGGCTGCCTCATCCCCTCATCCTCCTTATCTCTCCCCTGTAGCCGGAGGACGTAAGCGGTGACCTCGGCCGGCCATCAATGGCCAAACCGGCCACCACATACTTCTCCTCCTTCCCCCTCTATATTAAGCCTCCAAGAGCAGCCCAGGAAAGCCCTAGCCACTCCCCACCTCTTTCCTCCCCCACTGCTCTCTCCATTCGGTGCCCAAAAGCAGGGAAAATCTCCATAAAAATCGCCACAAAATTTCCACCATGGCCGGAGCTCCTCGAGCTCGGGCGTGCGAGTTGGAGGCGACCCCCGCCTCGGCCCTACCTCCCCTGGCCGCGGTGCAGGGAGGAAGACGACCAAGGATCGATCCCCCTGTTCGTCTCTTTTTTTCTGCTTCGAATCGTTTTCTGGCCTAGTCCAGAATGCGGTCCAGCCAGCACAGCATGCGGCCCAGCTCGGCCCACCCGGGCGCTGGCGCCAGCGCGCGCAGCGCGGCCGAGGCCCATTTACGGCCCGCGCTGTTTTTTTCCGCGCGGACCTTTTTCTTTTCCCTGCTGGACCGATTTTCAAACGCCCACAACTTTCAAACCGTAGCTCCGTTTTCGGTGATTCAAATTTCTAAATCTTCGTCTTGACGAGATCTTTCCGTTGGTACTGGTTTTGTGGTTTTTGAAAATACTTTATTTCGTTGACTTTATTAAACACGTTGTTTACCGTTCCGGGTTTAGTCGTTTTTCCGAGTTTCCGACGCGCGACGACACTCATTTGGAACCCGTCTCCTAAGGCAAGCTAACCCCTTGCTATGAGCAGCCCAACAGTGTTTGTTTGTTTATTTGCTTATTACCATGCCGAGTGTTTATGTTTTTGTCTGTTTACTGTTATATTTATGCATATCTGTTTGTTGTTCTTGTTTAGTATGAAACTTGTAATATTGCTCCTGCCGTGTTGCATATTATGTTGCATATTTATTTATGTACTTGCTTGGTTATATTATGTATCGTTAATATTTATCAAACACACACCATTCTTGAGACAATGACTGGGGGAACCGCCGCCGTCTCACTAAAATATTAGCGTCGATCTGTGATGGCGCTGGTCGGAGGTATCTCTGCCATAGTCACCCGGTCGACGCTAACCAACTAGTTGATCTGTGATGGCGCTGGTCGGAGGTAGCTCCGCCACAGTCACCCAATCGACGCAAACCAACTGTGCCATCTTTTGTAGTTGATCTGTGATGGCGCTGGTCGGAGGTAGCTCCGCCACAGTCACCCGATCGACGCAGACCAACTGTGCTATCTTTTGTAGTTGATCTGTGATGGCGTTGGTCGGAGGTAGCTCCGCCACAGTCACCCGATCGACGCAAACCACTTGTGCTACCTTTTGTATTGATCTGCGATGGCGCTGGTCGGAGGTATCTCCGCCATAGTCACCCGGTCAATACAAACAAACTATTGCTTGAATTATTATGTTGCTAATGACTTGTTGTTTGATGATATATTATTATATTGTGATTGTTGTGCTGGACTAATTCTCGGTTGTTTGGACTTGTTATGATGAAACTTGATTAAATGAAACTCCCCTCCAAACATCGATAGGGTCAGTCCACGGTGCCACTAATCTGAACTTTGAAAGTAGAACCATCGTCGTCTCATGAAGGACCGTGACCTAGTAGGTTGTTGAGCCCCTTTTGTGCCATCCATTGGGCGCAGTCGTTCGGTTGTGCTGTCCGAGGGTAGTGGTCGACAGGCACGGGTTCGACTGTGATAGGGAGTCCGGAGCTAGGCATACCTGGTAGCGCCGGGGGATGTGCCGGATTTACTTGCCCGTTGTGCCACGCGCATAGGGTTGTGCAGGAGAGTGTCTTAGCAAGTGGACCGTCATGTGAGTGTGTTTTGCTTAGTACGACTTTGGGCGTGAGAAACCTGGAGCGTCGGCTGAGTAGGGTGCATTCTGATAGGTGGTAAAGCAAACTCTCGAGAGACTCAACCTAGCAAGCTAGCCTCGTTCCTAGGATATGGAACAACAGTTCAGTGTCGGTCACACTGTGTGTCTTTGTCGTGTCAGGAGGTTAAACTAAGATCTGTTTGAAAGAATTAATGAACGACCTGATTTCACTAAATGAACAAATAAGATGATGCAGGGAATGTTGCCTTGAGATGTCGATGGAACCCGTGATATGGGGTGACGGTGTGATCGTTGGGAGCCTAGAGTTAGGCCTGAGCCAACATCAACCGTGCATGCTCAGAGTGGAAAGATGAGGCCAGTAGGCCTAGCAGTGATCACAGGCCAAACTCTTCTAGAGTAATCATCAATAATAGTAAGCATATAACGAGCGCCACCATAAGAGGGCTTACGTGACGGCCCCCAAACATCATCATGTACATAATCAAGTGTACTTTTGGTGGTATGAACGGAGGCATTAAACTTTACTCTTGTGTGCTTACCAAATATGCAATGTTCACATAATTGCATTTTTGCCAAACTGCAGCCTCGAAGTAGATCTCTCTTAATCAATTCTGCCATACCAAGTTCACTCATGTGTCCAAGACGCTTATGCCAAATATTAATTTTACTTGAATCATCATGAGAAACAGCAGCAACAATACCGGGCAAAGTGCTACCTTTAAGAACATATAATTTAGCAGAATTCATATCACCAACCATAACAATGAGAGAACCTTTTGATTCCTTTAGGAGTCTGTTCCCGTCGGCATACTTGTTCCCGTCACAATCAAGGGTACTAAGTGAGATCAAATTTCTCGCCATGGTTGGTATGTGTTTAACATCATTCAACATGTGTGTCATTCCATCATGTGTCTTGATCTGAACAGAACCAATGCCAACAATGTGACATTGTTGGTCATTCCCCATACGCACAAAATCTCCTGTCTGCACAGACTCATAAGAACTGAACCAATCTTTGTTACATCAAATATGAAACGAACATGCAGTATCAAGAATTCATTCATCCTGACGAGAAACACATGTAGCAAAAACAGCTAGGCATTCGCCATCAGAAGTACCATCAACAATAGCAGCCTCACCGGTATTATTACCTTCATCTTTGTTTTTCGGTTGGTAAGTACCTTTACTTTTCTCCTTGTTCTGCAACTTCCAGCGATCATCAATAGTGTGATTTTTTTGTTCCAATACCTGCATAACTTGTCTCGTCCTTTAGATTTTGAGTGACCTCTGCCACCCTTGGTCTTATTTCTGTTGTTGTTGTAGTGATTATCTCACTGCTCAGGCTTGCCACGGACCTGTAAAGCATCACCCTTGGAGGACTCCTCCTCCTTCTGTACCATACCTTTCATCTTTTCCCTCGTCAAGAGGGTCTCATAAACTTCAGCAGTGGTTAGTTATCACGGCTTAACAGTATGTTATCACGGAAATTTGTAAAGGAATTTGGCAGCGAGAACAGAAGTAAAAGTGCTAGATCTTCATCATCATATTTTACCTCCATCGACACTAGGTCGGAAACGATCTCCTTAAACATCGATATGTGATACATTACCGAACCACCTTGTTGGAGCTTGTGTGTGAATAACTTCATCTTCACGTGCATCTTACTGGTTAGATCATTCGACATGCAAATCGACTCCAGCTTAGCCCACAGCTTTGCTGCGGCTTTCCCCTGCAGTACTTCTTGCAGAATATCATTAGATAGATGAAGTTGAATCAGGGACAAAGCCTTACGGTCTTTCCATTTCTCATCAGCGGTCCAATCTGCCGCCGTCTTGTCGCCAAATTTCCCCAGCGCATCATCGAGGTCATTGGACTGTGCGAGGATCACACCTCATCTTGATCTGCCATAACGAGAATCTCATCTTATAGTCCAGCAACGGTAGATCAAACTTTATCGATGTCATCGCGAAACCCTAATCTGAAAACCAGGGCTTTGATACCACTTGTTATAAACGATAGGCAAATAAACGATGAAAAGCGGAAAGATCAAACCAACGTGTAGAACCCCCACCTTTACTAAAGGTTGGGATTCCCCGTGTTTCGTGCTAGTCCCTGGATCGACTTGCTAGCACACACAGTTTAAGATGAAATACCATAACATTACATCAAAGTCTGTTACATGATGATCCAGAATTAAAAAGATTCGATACAAGGTGCATAGCTGAAGGCTAGCTCAAACCAAAGTAAACACACAGCGGAAAGCAATTGATACAGTGAGCCCCATCATCTTCATGTGCCACAGGCAAGCATGTTGGTTGTAGACTCGAAACCCTTTCGAAAAACCTCACTCATCGTCTGACGAACCTGCAACGGTGAGTTACAGCCCAAATTTGTTGGGTCAGCACAATTGAATTGTGGTGGCAAGATGACACTTATGTGGATATAAATGGCAACCTATCTTCTACATGAATATTTGGCTAAGTGGAGTTTGAGGCTAGTTTGCATAAAGCCAGTTTTATCCTATCATTTGTAAAACAATTTCCATCATAGACAAAGAGTACCACCGATAGACATCAGTATACACCTTTGACAACTACTCATGGCAAGCACCACCGATAGACATCAGTGAGCTCCCAACCCTTGTTCACCCTCAAGTTTTAATTTAGAAATTGGGATGAGGAGACCTTCAACAGCTTCCATGTCTAGTTGCTCAAAATGTCCTGAACCGGGGACACGGCTAAGTACTTGGTTTTATACTCTCGAGAGTTTGTGCACTTTCACCATTAGACTTAACCAACCCAAACTATCCCCACACTCCAATGGTGATCGGGGAAAAGAAGAAGGTTAAGACGAGATCCTTTAGAAACATTTTCCCACCCCATAATGGCCTGACGCGCTTCACCTATAATCCACTACCACCACCTGTCAAGCCGGGATGATTCCATGCAACCTATTCGATCAAGCCAGAGCCCATATGACTAATGGCTGCACGAGAAGCTTCTAAACGAGGAGAGTCTAAAATCTCTTTAACCTGGGTGACTTTCTACAATTGTGCACTTCCACCAAGGGCGATTACCATAGACATGGACCATAGACATGGACCCCTGAGTAGTCACCCACCATGGTTCTCCAATCAGCTCCCAGGTAGTTCATTGATTAGTTAATAGTTTTCATCACTATCCAACTAATCAAAACATTTTTCATAGCATGACTAAGCATCTTAAATACCAAGTTCCATACTACAAAGTTCTGGGTGGGGGATGGCTACACACTAATAGGAGCATAGCAATATATAATATTCAGCAACAAGTCTATCATGCATACTACTGAAAACACTAAGTGCATAGTAGTAAAAGTAGTAGGACATTTATGGTGTCACTTGCCTTGGCCAATAGCAGGGGTGGAACAACAGTCACAAATAGCTAGGCACTCCGCACAATCTATAATGACACAACAAACATACAAATAATTCAACATCTCATTGCATACAAAAGCAAACATGCATATCAAAGTCTTCACAAAAATTTGGTCAAAGATTATCACATAATTCAATATGCAAAAAGAATTAGTGTGATTGGGTTTAGGTCAAGGGATGGTCTAGGGTCAAAATTGAACACACAAGAAATTGGTAAAAAGGCCTTAACACATTTTAAAACAAAGGTTTTGCCAAACAACATTTTAAAAGGCTTTTAACACAAACTTAATTATTTAAGTTGAAAAATAAATTAAAAAAATATGGGTTGTGGTCTCTCTGGCCAGGGGCAATTATTTGTGACATTTTCAAGAAGAAACATATTAAATTTGTTTGTAGGATTTAAACTATACCAAAAATACTCAAATTGAGTCTCTGATTTTAAATGGTTTAAAAAGTATTCAAAAATATTTTAACAGTGACTAAGCTATTCTACAGAGCCTAAGGTTTCCAAAGTATTTTATTTGCAATTTTTGGACTTATAGAAATAAAGTTATGCCAAATATACTCAAATCCTCATTTGAAATTTGAATTATTTAAACTATGGTAAAACTACAAACTAACAGTGCTAAATGATTCTACAAGTCCAGAGCTTTTCAAAAATATAAAGTTTGCTAAATTTGGCCAAACCAATAAAACGTTCTAATAGATCTAAGTTCCAGGGGCTTTTCTGCAAAACTGCCAATTAAAATCTATTCGGAAATAAATCCAGAAAATGCTAGGCGACATGGCAGCGTGTGATTGGCTGGGCTACGGCTCGGCTTGGCTTCGGCCTAGCTTAGCCCCGGCTCGGCTGGATCTAATCTGGATTGTCAGATCCAGATTTGACGGTCAAGATCTAACCGTACCGGTTCACGTTAACTGATCTAATCCTAACCATTGAATTCAGATCGGACGGCGCTGGGGACGTTGACCATACCGTAGCGGCGGACTTCGCCGGAGATGGCGTTGCGGCGGCCGGCGGCTCGGGTGGTCGACGGGGAGGGTGCTCCGGTCGTGCTTGGGCTCGGGGGAACGCCTACGAGGTGCGGCGCGTCACGGGGAGGACGATGGCGAGGTTGGCGTCGACTCTCGCTTCCTGGAACGTCGACGCGACGCGGACACGGTGGTGCGGGCGCCGACGAGCTTCGAGCGAGCAAACTCCGCTTGACTCGCTGCACTATAAAATCAAACAAAGGGTTCACGAGGGGAACCAGGTGGATCAAAGGGGAGCGGCGCCGGTTTGCTACCTTCTTCGGAATCGAAGAAACACGGCGGCGGCGGCGTGGAACTCCGGCGAGGAAATCCGTCATCCCGGGGGCACGATTTGGAGGGGGACGAGACGGGAAATGGAGAGGCGGGTCAGGGCTATTTAATGGGGGCGTTTTCTCGTCCGGGGACGCGTGAGGGGGAGCGGGGCGAGTGGAGAAGGTGGGCGAGGTCGTGAACGTCGTGGGTGCGGCGACGGTTGGAGGAAGACGACTCCGACAGGTGGGTCCCACCTGTCAGCGAGAGAGAAAGGGCGCGCGTGGGTTGGCCTGTTGCTGGCCTTCTACGCGTCGCTTGCGCGTCAGGTAAGAGCTGGGCCGGTCGGGCTGGTCTGGTTACTCTTTGTTTTGTTTTTTGTTCTTTTCTTTTTCTCTTTTCTGTTTTCTGAAAACATTTCTAACTTTGAAATATGACTTCAAATGGATTCAATCAATTTGTAAATTTTTTAATAATAATATCTATCATTTAAAATATTCAAGCACACTTTTCCAAAACATTTCAATTTGAAAAATTCAAATAATGCATAAAGATTTATTTGAACCTTTATGTCATTTTATAAAATAGGATTTTATAAATTCTTTTTGAACTGAAAATCAAATCCAAAAATTTAGTATGAGTGATATCATTCAATATGATAAACTCAATAAAATAATTTGGTACAAAACATTTTATTTGAAAGGGTTTGATAAATCATTTTAAACACAAATACCCTTTCATATTATGGGTTTTATTAAAATACCACAAATACATATTTTCAAAATGAGCTACTTTAAACTTATTTCAAGATCATATGAATGAATCAAACAAATTTTGAAAATAGAGTAAGTTTAAAATAATTTTAAACAATTTGTAAATAGGGTTTATTAAGGAATCAAAAGTACTATATTAAATTCATCTTCAATTTTGAGTAATTTATTTTATTGAAAACAAAAGTTTTAATTTTTTGTGATTTTTAAACATTCCAAATTTTTGGGATGTTACACAATGGGACACGAGATTTAACGTGGAAAACCCCTCCAACAATGGAGGAGAAAAAACCACGGGCGCCAGTAAACTTTCACTATATCGGGCGAGGTTACAAACGTCGAGATTTACACAATGCGGCTTATCCCAACCAGCGGCTTACACAAGGCTTCTGTTGGGCCCCCGCTGTACGGTACGGATCGCTACGGCCCAAGCCTCCGGCGACAGGCCTCCGCTTTGTGTCGAAGTTAGCCTTTATCTTTATATGAATTTGAATCACCATAAAACAACAACGTGATATTTAGGAAAATTATTTGGTCATACTTAACAAAATTTAATTTTAACTAAATCCAGAACGCGAGGTGAGGGTTGGAATTAAAACTCGAAACTCGTGAGCTAAACGAGTAGCTCGTGACTCGGCTCGGTTCGGCTCGAATTCGGTGTCTCACGAGCCGAGCTGAGTTTTAAATCTGAACTCGTTTGTTGACCAAGCTACTCACGAGCTACTCGTCAGCTGATCAAGCTTAAGCCAGTGGTACAAGTTACACTTTGTTTAA